>CM053792.1:755651142-756261975 GCA_028749045.1 Cupressus sempervirens | reverse complement strand
CATATCTAATTTAATGTCATTCACTAACATATCTAATTTAATGTCATACATGAACAAACATATCATATCATATGTCGTATATGAACAAACATCTCATATATTAACCAATAATATCATAAGTCGAATAATGTAATACATCAAATATAGAATGTCATATACATCAAATGTGTATCGAATATGTCCATTGATGCCTATATATATACATGTCTAGATCAACTACATCTTTTCCTTCCCACGAGGGGAAGGAAACAAGTCTCTCAACGTCGTCTATTGTCATGTGGAGGGAGATAGTGGAGATGACAGGGCCCTCCTGACATGCTCACTCAACCTCTTATTGAAGCTCTTCTCTAGCTCCAACTGATACAAAGAAAGTAGATATGAATCAATATTTATTATACATTGAAATCAAATATATGTATACACAAAATCAATTATTTTCTTACCGCCAACAAATAGTCACTCTGTAAGTTCACCTCAAATGCTCGTGGATGATAAGGTGTGACAAGACCCTACAAAAATTTAATAAATATAATCACTTATAAATAACATTAGAAATTTTGAGATTAACTATTATAATCAACAACTAAAATGAAGAAAATTCTTTCATACCTCCATCAATGGCTGTGAGCTAGCCATAGCTATGGCCACTCCATTATCAACAAACTGTCGCAAATGAGGAGGTGTGTCTGACATCATGAACTGCATGTCATACAATACACATTACATCTAACATGAAACATAAAATAAATATAATCAAATGAAATGAATTAACATGAAACAACTATACCTGTGTGAAGCTCGTACGATGTCTATGCTCTGAGTCTGTGGTAAAGTTTGAGGGTCCTGTAGAGAACTGATGCACATGCATATTTTTTTTGTCAATCCTTAATATGATTACATAATAAATATATGTATTAATTAAAATGATTAAATCGATACAAACCTCAAGACTCATGGAAGGGACAAAAAATGGCCTTGGAGGATCGTTGCTAGGCCCAACAACATTCTGACCCTAAATTTTGAACAATGTCAATAGATGCTAATTAATTAATCATTCACTATACATATGAAATGTGATCAAATTAGTAAATTATAATTGTAATTTACCTATGTGTCAATGCCAAATGTGTCATTTAGGAACTAATCGGTGACAAGCCCATCATCTGCACCATCTCTAGCATGAGTTCCAAATGTGCATAGGGATCCACATGAAGTGCACATGTGACCACGACACACAGAAGGCTCCCCTCAACTAATGGGCTCATGGAATGGATGAGAGTTTGCATCAAAGCATTAATGGTCCCTAGAGTGCTGGCCTCTACATTTTCCTTCACAAATGAAGGAATAGTCACATGCTCACGTTGTGGCTTGACCATAGGTGCCCTAACTACATTAGAGTCACAACGTGCTCCTAGCCTCTCAAATGATCACCCCCCACCTCTACCCTAGGAGTCTAATATATCAAAATAATTGGGGATCTTCCCAAGGACAAACTCACAATATAATTTCTTCAAAAAATACATGGCGACCTCGTGATTGTTGCAAGGAGGGGCATCAAAAACCATCCATAATCTATCCCAAAAATTGTTTATAATAGCATCGTGTATGCACCAATGGATGGGGAATCATTTAGTACCCTCTCTAACAGTATTTTGCTCACTGGGTTTTTTAAATAATGCACATATACTACCTTTTGGTATTTTTTTTTTTAAACATCTTCATATGACAATTTATTTGCATAAAATATTTTTTGTTCATCCCTCTTAACCTGCCAAATATCTAACTGAACACTAACTAAGGCTATCTAGGTGTTAATAGATTTGAGGGATGATGCCAATTGAGCCCTCATTGGATTCGTTTGTTTGAATTCTTTCAACTGACCAATGAGTCTTTCTAATTCAGTTTTGCCTCTCTCTATTTCATTTATTATATTTTCTTATGTGTCTAGAAAAGGTCTTGCAATTGGTTTGGGTTGTGGAATTTGTTATTCTTCTTGAGGAGGGTTTTGGTTTTGACGTTTTTGAGGCTCTTGTGGATTTTCCAGTTGATTATGGACATTTCTTGATAAAAAATCAATTGAAATCCAAATAAATAAACAAATCTAAATGAAATTTGTAAAAACCCTACAAAAAAAAATGAAAAACATATTAAATAACTCAAAGTTAAGTTTATATCACTTACGACATCGTCATGGGTGTGCTTATTGTCTTTGATTTCATTGGTGAGGAGGCATATTGGAAAATGATGGTGAAAACTTGGGTTTTTGACCTGCGTACATGTTGTTCTCTATGGAAATAGCAAAAAATGAAGATAAAAATGATGGTTTGCGGGTCTGCAGCCCATCATACATACTTGTTTGATTACGCAAATAGCGCGTAAGTGCTATAGCGCATACGCGCTATTGAAATGAGGGAAAAAAAAAACTTGTCACCCTTTTGGCACCACAACTCGGTGCATATGCCCCTTGGGAAAAAATAGTGTGTAGGATAGAGGTGGAGATTGACAGCGTGGATGGAGATCTAAGTACTATTGTCAGTCGTGTAATGGAGTGGATGGAGAATTGAATGATGAAGGCATGTAGTGAAGATTTTGATTGGTGAATAGGTCAGATGCATGGGGGTCATGTTGAGCACTAATGTGGCTATAAACTATGTGATGGAGGTGAATAATGCAAGAGAATGACATGGAGTGATAAGGAAGGGTAGAGTGATTCGAGTAATAAGGGGTTTGGATGTGATAAGGAAGATGTGCATCATTTGGAGTGATAAGAAGGAATGAAGTGATAAGGTGTGGGGTGATTAGAAGTGTGAAATGCGTGGAGTGATAAGGTGATACAATGGAATTAGGATGGGTGCAATCATGGGGAGATAAGGTGTAGAGGAGTGATAAGGGTCAGAGTGATAAGGTCAAGCAAAGAGATAAGGGTGGTGTTTTTCGAAGAGATATAAAATAGTAGATCAATCCAAAAAGGTGTTGGCTTCTCATTGGATCACCAAACCACATTGACTATCAAGCACAAATGGTGATGATCTGGAATAATCAAAAAATTCACAAGGATGGGGTCCCCCATTGTGGCCCCATTGGTTCAAAGCTCCAGTCAAAAGTGATATTACCAACCAAAAAAAAAATTGATATAACTTTGGAATCAATAAGGTCTTGGATGTCATTCTTCAAAGAATAACACTTTTGAGTATCATGACCAAGTTGGCAATGGTACTGAGAAATTTTTTTTTGATCGAATGACTTAGGCATTGGTATGCTAGTGTTAATAGGACATATAGGAGGAATTTTAATAATGTTAGCATTAATCAACTTTGACATCACCACATGCAAAGATGTAGATAAAGTAGTGTATTTATGATTAGAATGATATATAAAGGAAAAGTATGTCCATCCCAGCCAATATGGAGAGGGGGTGAGGGGTGAATCGATACGCTCAGTTATACTAGTTAAAACAACAATTGTTCTAACAAGATTAGATAGCAACCACTTAGCTATTAAAGCAATGATGAATGGTTTAAGGTAAAACCAAAAAATCTCATAAGAAAGAACACACATCAACTGACACACACATTTGTATTTGGAAATCCTCAATGAGAGGGAGAGAATCACAGTTAAGTAATATAGGTTGCAAAGTGGAATTTGGAAACAAAATTGCCAAGATCTATGATATCGATGGAAATCTAATAGGAAAAGGTGAAAAAACTAGGAGTAATCTATTTTATCTTGATATGGAAGATGCAATATGTCTTATTTTTAGACTTGATGATGTGTGGTTGTGACATAAAAGGTACTGTCATGTTATTTTTGATAATCTGATCAGCATTAGTAAGAAGAACAAAGTCAGAGGGTTGCCCAAGTTGAAGAAACCTAAAAACACAATGTGTAAACAATGTCAACTAGGGAAGATGACTAAGTCTAGTTTCAAAAGAAAAACATACAATTCCAATGAAGTACTAGAGTTAGTTCATATAGACTTATGTGGCCCAATAGAGGTACAGAGCTACCTAGGAGACATATACATAATGTTATTTGTAGATGATTATTCTAGGATGATGACTGCTATGTTTTTAAAGCAAGAATATGATGTATTTCAAATGTTTAAGTAGTATTTGGCTAGAGTGTAGAAGGAAACAGGAAAAAACCTAAAATGCCTAAGGTTAGACAGAGGAGGTGAGTTTACATCATTAGAATTTGAAACATTTTGCAATGACAAAGGTATCAAAAGACAAACATCAGCACCAAGAACTCCACCACAAAATGGTATTGTTGAAAGGAGAAACAAGTTAGTGATTGACTATGCTAGAACCATGATGATGGAGAAAAATGTTGCCCTAAAATATTGGAGAGAAGCTGTAGGTATTGAAATCTACACACTAAAGAGAGTTCAAGTCAAGAAATGCAAATACAACACCCTTTGAATTATGGTATGGTCATTCACCAAATGTTAAACATTTCAAAGTGTTTGGTTGTAAATTCTATATTCTAAAACACACTAGAAATGAAAAGTTTGATGCAAAAAGTGATGAAGGAATATTTCTTAGATACTCCACTAGAAGTAAGGCATATAAGTGTTTGAATACTAATGCTAACAAAGTTGTGGAGAGTGCAAATGTAAATTTTGATGAGCATGCAGAAGCTCAGGTTGATGAGTCAAAGAAAATAGAGGATTATAGATCCTTTGTATACTTCTACGAAGGAATGATAGCTAAAGATAATGTTGCAAATCAAGTTGGAAATCAGCAACAAACTTCACTATCTACCAAGTCTCAACCAATGAATGTCGAGTTACATTCAGAAGCTGAGCTATAGAATGTAGAAAATGTACATTTTGGTTCTGAGAATAGTATGCAAGAAATGAATGATGAAATGGCAGATGAAGAAGAAGAAAATGACTCTAAAGCTAAAGGATCAAACATGGGAAGAAGGACTAGACCCAAATTAGCCAGGTATGTAAGAATACATCACCTTGCAGCTCAAATCATTGGTGACAAGGATGCTAGACCCATGACAAGGAATAGACTGAGGAATGAATCATGTCTACTGAGTAAGGTTGAACCCAAAATAGTAAAAGATGCACTACAAGATGATGACTGATATAAGGCCATGCAAGAAGAGATAGATCAGATTGAGAAAAACAAAACTTGGTCTCTAGTTCTCAAACTAGCTAATAAGAATGTGATTGGCACCAAACGAGTGTTTAGAAACAGACATGATGAAAATGGTGAAATAATAAGAAATAAAGCCAAATTAGTTTGCAAAGGCTATGCACAAGAAGAAGGAGTTGATTATGGAGAGACATTTTCCCCTATTGCAAGAATGGAAGGAGTAAGAACATTACTTGCATATGTTGCATATAAAGGTTTCAAAGTCTACCAAATGGATGTGAAGTCTACTTTTCTTTTCTGAATGGAAAACTGGAAGAGGAAGTCTACATAGAAAAACCATAGGGATTTTTTGATGAGAAGAATAAGGACATGGTTTGCAAGCTACACAAAGCACTTTATGGATTGAAGCAAGCACCTAGAGCATGATATGAAAGGTTGCACAAATATCTTGTAAAGATAGGATTTGAAAGAATAGATGACAATAGCAACTTGTACATCAAAACTGAGGAAGGTGAAGACATTTTGATCTCAGAAATCTTTGTTGATGACATACTATTTGGAGGAAAAGATGTTTTATGCAAAGATTTTGTTGATCAAATGAAGCATGAATTTGAGATCTCAATGTTTGGAGAAATCAAATTTTTTGTTGGATTACAAGTACATCAGCTAAAGCATGGCATATTTGTGACCCAATCCAAATACATCAAGGAAGTACTCAAAACATTTGGGCTAGAAGACTCAAAACCAGTTAGCACACTAATGGCAATTGGCCACAAACTATCCAAGAATGATGAATCTATTAAAGTAAATTAGACATTGTATAGGTCAATGATCGAAAAGTTGCAATACATTGTACATAGTATACCAGACATTGCATTAGCTATTGGAATAGTAGCAATATTTTCTGCCAATCCAAGAGAAAATCACTTAACGGTAGTGAAGAGAATATTGAGATGCCTGAAAGGAATTGATGACTTTGGTTTATACTACAAGAGGAATGAGAAGTTTGAACTGAAAGCTTACACTAATGCAGATTGGGGAGGTAAAATTGATGACAAAAAAAGCACCAGTGGAGGAGCACTTTTCTTAGGAAAGAGGTTGATTACATGGACAAGCAAAAAGAAAAGTTGCACCTCACAGTCTACTACTAAAGTTGAATATGTGGCAACTACTATAAACTGCACCAATATTGTGTGGATCAAACATTTGTTGCAAGGTATGAAGGAAGAAGTAATTGAACCTGTGACACTTTATTGTGATAATACAAGTGCTATCAATATATCAAAGAACCTAGTAATGCATGCTAAAACTAAGCATATTGCAATCAAGTATCACTATGTAAGAGAGCTAGTGGAAGACAAACAATTGAAGATGGAATATGTCAGCTCAAAGGAATAGATTGTTGATATCTTCACAAAAGCACTACCTAAAGATGCTTTTGAGTATCTTAGAGATAAGTTAGGGGTGATACCCCTAGCTAAGGCTACTTGAACCAAAAGCAAGAATGTGTTGCATCAAACAAGCTGAATATTGAAGAATTTATACATCGATGCAAAGGATGTTTACTTTGGGATCCATGCCTAAAGTAGTAGAAGTGCTGAAACTTCAAATCAGTCACTAACAAATTGGAAGAGGGAGATATTAAATGAACTTGTAAGAGCTACATTTACATATTAAGATGTGAATATGTCTTTGCCATTATTGTCAAAGAGGGATAAGTGAACAACTGATCAACAACTATTGAAGATAAAGGATCAGAGAAGTAGAGGGAGATTTCAGAGGTTGATCAAAACAACAAAAGATGAATAACAAGTAGGAGATGAATAACAAGCAGAAGATGAATAACATAGAGGGAGAAAGATAAAGATAAAGGATATAGCAGAAAAGAGGGAGATGTGAAATGAATCAATCAAAATATTAGTAGGAGATGTGATGTCACAATTTACTTTTTGGCATTTAACTTACTGTTCTAATCTAGTTAGTTTTTGGTTGAATAGTTTAGTCTGATGATTGATTAGTTTGGTTTGCCATCAATGCCAAAGATGGAGATTGTTGGAAATTTGACTGAAAAGCTCATTGTTGTTGAAGATCAAAGAGGGATATTGTTGTAAAAGAATGTTTTCAATCATTGTTTTCCCATTGATGTCAAACCTACTATTTGTAGGGATGATATCTACTTATAAGATCCAAGCACTATCACTTAGTTGATTGATGAAGAACATTTGATCAACAAGATGTAATAAGAGCACCTAAGGGAAAGGTTGAGTTATGATGTTGTAATGAAGTGCAAGGATCAGTTAAGACAATGGTTAAGAAATGTATTGATGACATTCTCAAAGATACAAAGGTTGGTCACATTTAGATACATTGGAAGAAGAAGTTATAATAAGGTTGATTGCAAAGCATTAACTAAGATCATCAGTAGATGTTGAGCAAGTTAGTTGAAGCTAAGAAAATTCTTAGTAGAAGCTGAGTAATAGATATTTCTAGTGTGTGCTAAGTAATCTTCAAGTGCCAAGTGAAAACCAAGTGTCAAGCATCAAAAAAATTTCAATTGGTGTCGAGCATTAGGAAATACATAGTTGATGCCGAGTAACACAGTATGTGCCAAGCACTAGTATTTCAATAGTGTTGAGTTGTTGCATTATTTCAAATGACAAAGATTCACCAAATCCAAGCTGACTTAGTGGTTACATTGAATTTAATGAATAAATTGAAAGATAAGGATGATGATTTATTGGCACAAAATCTTATGTAAACCATTTTTGGGCGAATTCGAAAGGATTATTCAAGAAGCTTCTAGAGGAAATAGAAAAAGGGTTAGATGCAATGAATCCTACCTAATCCATGTGAATTGAAATTGAAAAATGGAAGAATTGAGCAGGAAAATGAACTCCAAGACTTCTATTTAAGAAGTCATAAACCAAGAAGCAAAGAGCTGTTGATAATGTTGATGTTGAATCTATGAAGTAGTTGAAAGGGTGTCAAGGAGGTCACATCTAGGAGAAGGAAGAGCACAAAGGCTATACTTCTACAAGTGGCCATGAAGAGATGATTGCACTGGTACATTGAGTATGGAAACTTAAGGAGACAAAGCTTGAAAGAAAAGGCAAGTTGTTAGGAGTTGCAGAGATTGAAGGCTAGGCAAGGGTATGAGCTGAGAAGTGATCTAAGATCTACAAGATAAGTTGTATGTTGTAGTCAGGTCAAGATTTTTCTAATACTCTCTAGCAATTGTATTAGATCTAAAAATCCTATGGACTGAGGTTGGCCTAACAACCATTTGTAAATCCTTTAATAGGGTGGCATTCCAAGTGAATGTTCTAAAGTCCTCTATCCAGGCCCACTTCTAATAGGGTGGTTAAATCCTCTAACAAGGTCACATTTAATAGTGTGTTGTAAGCCTTTAATAGGGCAAGCCTTTCACAGGGCATCACTTCAAAAGGGTGAAAATCAGGTAGCATGTTACTGGTTGTTTTTTCCAAATTGGATTTCCTCGTAAATCACTATGTCATGTGTTGATTTCTTATGTGACATGCTTGCATGTTGATTTACAAAAAATTGCTAATTAGATAAGTTAAAGCTTGAATGAATGAATGGTTGAAAAGGGTTCACAGTACTTAGAGAAAAAGTTTGAATAGGACATTTGGACCTTGACTAATAGATTCACCCCCCCTCTTAGTTATTCTAAAGCAATTCTAACAGTAGTAATGATCAAGTTCTTTGCTACCCATCTACTTTATTCTTTTAGTAGTCCTGACCAACTCTTCTTAGACCTTGATAAGAAATAATGTTGCATAAGAATCCCTCTCAAAAAATGTTCCTTCATCCTCAAAGGTTGAAGATGATGAGAATGAGGATGGGAGTATTTTTCTTTTCCTCATTTTCTCCTTTCTTTCCTGCATACCATCCTTTCCCAATTGGAGTTTTCCTCTTAGTGGATTTGGACCACATTTTTGTGATGTGGAGTCTAATCATACTTAGAGGTTAATCTTTTCTCACTTTATTTGGCACGATTTCCCCCAGATTATTACTACTTGGATTTGGGGGTAGCTCCCTCAAGACAAG
Source organism: Cupressus sempervirens (assembly GCA_028749045.1). Lineage (NCBI taxonomy): Eukaryota > Viridiplantae > Streptophyta > Pinopsida > Cupressales > Cupressaceae > Cupressus > Cupressus sempervirens. The sequence goes on along the minus strand of CM053792.1, from coordinate 756,252,799 downwards.
GTCAAGGGGTAGTGCTCCAAGTGCACTCCCTATCGCACTATAGGATGGGGTCGAGGGGCAATGCCCCCACAGGGGATTTTTGAGGGTAATGCTTGCAAAAGATCAAATGAATTTATTATTGTAAAAGCTGTTAGTTGTTATTTTTCTATTGGACAACTTATTGTAGCACTAATTTTGTAAGCAACAAAGAAAACTTGTATAAACTAGCTTAGGGTTAGCGATTTCATAATGTATGATGAGATTGTAGCTTCTACCAATGGTATTGAGTTGTAAGGGATTGTGGATTGTAATCACTGGATAATAATAATATTGGACTTGTTGTTAGTGGACGTAGCCCAAGGATTAGGTGAACCACATTAAATCATTGTATCTTAGGTTCGCTTTTGTGTGATTTATTATTTTATAATATTAGTTATATTTGCATGTAATTGTTAAATTTCATGCTTGTGGTTAATCCTAACACATTTTGTGCTCCTTAGTTCATGAGATGTGTCCAAGATCATCCTCAATTTCTCTTTTGAGGTATGCAATACCGGTTGAGTAGTGTTGGCTACTTGTTGTAGCTTTTCTTCTACAAGTGAATTATGTGCTACCCAGTTTTGGACTTTTCTCATCCATTGTGAAATTTAACTTCTTGAGATGACAGCACATATATTGCATCCTTTCTTTCTTCTCCTAATTTTTCTATGGTGTGGAATGTATCTATTTATTGATTTAGGACTAGTGCAATGAGTTGTGTAGCACCATCATTTTATCCTGCATCATGATGTGTCAGGCTTGATTTGTCAAGTTTAGCTACCTTTGGTAGCTCAGCTTACTTTGTAGTACCATTTTGTTCATTTTTTGCTTAGTTAGTTTGTGAATTTATTAATTCTGAGGACTTCTCTATTTCAAATGCAATTTTACTATGGGTTGTTGTGTATGATGCTCTACTTGGTGATGTGATAGCATTAAATTTAACATGTATCTCTTGAAGTTCTTCAATATATCCCTCTTGGTCAGTTGTTCTATTGGATCCAATGGGCTTAATTTTCTTTTTATTTTCCTATGTCTAAATGCCCTTTCCATTTGGGTCAGATAGGGTTTGAACTTTGGCTTGCTTGCCTTGCTTTTGTATAGATATTATTTATGCATCCACAAATATAGTCTTCCAAAACCTTATTACATATTCAAATTCTTCTTTCTCTCTTCCCATAGTAATCAATGTAACATTCTCCTTATTTCCAAATTCTTCAAAGTAGCTTTCCACATATGTTTTTCTTCCAAATGAGGCATATTTTGGCCTCGCCTTGGTTGATACATTTAGAATATTAGGGGGGTGCCCATATAATAGTAGGGTACCCTATTCATAGGTAGGGAATCTCCCTACTCATAAATTAAGCACCTTCAGCTACCTAGCGAATAACCCTTCCTATTCCAAAAAGGAGTTAGGCCTTTTATGACTAGGCTGAGGAACTACTACTACTATTGCCCTTATTGATTGTACAAGGTTTGGATCTAAGTTGTTTAGATCAGCACCGAAATAAACCCTCTCATGCAACCTTCCTCCCATAGAATTTTAGGGGTCAACAATTTGAGTTCACCTCACCTGGGTCAATGTATCAACCAGAATTACTTTGAGTCTTACAAATCTAGCTTGCCATCTTTTACAAATGATAAGCACTATTTCTTTTGTAAATTCATTTTTCACCATTGCATGTGTCCTATTGTAAGTCCTCATGCTAAGTAGAACAATACCAATTACATTGTTATGATATTTCTCACTCATGAGTGGATATCTATATTTTATTGTATTGTAGTTTCTATTATGCATTATATCATTTACAATATCTTCAATTGAAAGTGGAGTAGTTGGATTAATCCCTCTTTTTATAGGTATAATTGTCCTTGTCAATGATTCTTTTGTAGATGGTTCTGATCTCTTATGGACTGGAGAGAGTTTCTTCTTTGCTTCACCTTCATTCTTATTCTTGATCATTTCCTATAATGGAACATCAAAATTTAAGTGTTTGTACACTGTATTTTGCAATTTCAGAGAGACATTTGGCAATATTTTGATTTCATGATTACAAAGCATTAAATACGAGCTGACTTTAGAGTTGGATTCTAATTTTGCAAACTTAGAAATAGGTTTAGAGACTTTGTGTTATGATTTTGAGACTTCGGGAAAGGTGACATCCTTGGTGACCAAGTTCATGATTTCAACATTGACGGTTCTCTAATAGCCAGTAGTTCCAAAAATTATGAAGAAGAACTAATTTCACTAATTGCTCGACAAGAAAGGTTATGTCAAGGATTTTTTCTATTAGCCCAGCTTCTTTCAATTTGATGTTGGCTCATGTTAAAGATTTGAGAAAAATATGGTCTAATGTGCTCTGTTTCTCTCACAATTATAAGAACATTTAGTGGGTTTATTCTTCTTTGAAAATATTATCGTGTAGTCTTTTTTGTGTTTATTTTGTAGGTTAGAAGATATGGTGCTACCATTGCAATCACATAGTGAGAGTGAAGTACCACACCCAATCTTACATCTTGGATTGACACTAGCTCAAGAGGACCAATTAGACATCATTAATAGCATGTACACAGCTACATGGGATTTACGTACAATATATGCTTGAGATCCAGATTGGCTGCCATGAAATTCTTATGGAAGAAGAAATAGGGGAAGCTTCTAACATATTGGCGGGAGCTCCCAACAAAAAAATTGTTGTGCATCTGAAAGAAGTTCTCAATATGATGCATTATGATTCTCTTGTGCTTTCTTTTTTATTGTAATGAATCTGTAGCAAGATGCAGTTAGTTTTTAAAGTTAGTTAGGATGAAAAGGCTTGAATCTTTTTGCACCCTTTCATGTTCTATAAGAAAGGGTACCAAGGCCTTGTAGAGTATATATATATATATATATATATATATATATATATATACATATATATATATATATATATATACATATACATATATATATATACATATACATATATATATATATATATATATACATATATATATATATATACATATATATATATACATATATATATACATATATATATATATATACATATATATATATACATATATATATATATATACATATATATACATATATATATATATATATATATATATATACATATATATAAGGAAACTTACAACAAAAAAAAACATTTCCACATAACCCATAATAGATTTGAAAAAAATATGCAATTGAAATCCACATGCAAGAGAATAGACAACATACCCACAAAATTATAATACAAGGTATACCCTGGGAAACCCTCACTGAGGGAAAAACCTAGCCTCCAAAAGAATCCATCACAATGTATTATTCAACAAAAATACCATTGTAATACAACCATGGAACACTTCAAAGCCATAGCCACAACCAAGTAATCCACATGAATAAGCATGAATCCACACATCCCATGCCATGCTTTCAACCTTCACAAATGCTCCCTTTGGCTAACCTATCAAGTTTTATCTTGCTTAACTTTTTCCATTTCACCTTTTCATCTTGCATCTACAACTACCCTTGTGGGTGCTTATATAGTAGCAAGTCCCACAAAACCACCAAGTGGTATTACATAAACCATGTGCTACCAAACCTAATGACCCCACATTTAATATTGGACATTTAATTCTTTTCTCCAATATTAAATAATTACATCAAATATTATCACAATGTTACAATATAACTCACGAGGTATATCCCAACAGAATCTTTACATGTTACACATCCATCTAAGTGCTCCTAGGTGCAACATTACATAATAATATAATATAATATAATATAACAATATTATGCAATGTTTACAACACCCATTATCTCAACAATCTCCCACTTGTTGTATACATTGAATAGGTCAATCCATAGCCACATAAATGAACAAGGGAAAAATGCCTCCTAGCACATCTACCATCATGTATCAAAGTACACTATGTGCTTCATTCTAGTACCCACAACAAAATCAAAGTATCCAACATCTCAAACATGAATGATCTCACCTCCTATTATGTTACTGCCACCAAAATTACATAGAAGCCATCCAAAGAGAAAGCCACCCAACCTATCACATTAGAAGATTATAAAATTATGTACCAAGTGAATTTCCAAGCACAAAGACCTGATCCAAAGGTAATCATATGTATTTGTAGTTGTCAAATATCCATAGCTGAAATAGCACCCACAACAAGTGCCAACCAATCCAACTATCTATACCTCCAAAGGTATACCAAGTGAATCTCAAATCATCAACATATCCAATCTGTAACCTACAATAACAAGCCTTAAGAGCAATACCTACCACATATATACCAAGAAGCTCCCATTGGAAAAGCTAATATCAAATCTGTAACCAATCCACTCACAATAACTCATAGAAGTGACTTAATGTAGTATCAAGGACATCCATAACACATAAACCAATAATCTACAAGAATAACTCTCATAACAAGTCTCCAATACTCTCCCAAGTTCTCCACAATCAACAAAGGAAAGAGATAAAGTAATAACCATGTCATCTCTCACATGACATACATGAGCACAAACTAGTGATCATAGTCTCTAGCCAATCTCAAATCCAATGTAAGTGAAATCGAAATCTAGGAAGATAACCAAGACCAAAGGGAAACTAGGCAAATCATAACCTGCATCATGTACTTCTACACACACCTCTAGATATAAATTGTGGCAAGTATGATCTCTGCCATAAAACCCCAACCAAGAAGCCACAACAAAACCCAAACCATACCATATAAATAATCATGGATGTAAGCCTCTCACAAGAAGATCAAACTCATAAACCATTCCTAATCTAAGGAATATGCTAAATATAAAACCATCTCCCAAACTCAACTAGCTTAGAAATAACATATGCACATGGAGATAACCAATGCTAAACCATCTCTCAAATGAACCCTCTAGAACTAAATCATGTACCATAGCTCAAGATCCATATCCATGAAAGACAAGAATAAACATAATACACTTGAGAGAAATAATGGGTTATACCTCTCAAGTAATAAATCATTGAGTAGACCAAGAGTGGGGAATGAGAATTGTCATCAAAATATCAAGTCTCCAACCAAGACTCATCTAAGAAAAAAGTTCTCTCAAGTCCATATTAGGTGAATGCCCCTTAGACTTCCTAATAAAAGCATAAAAAATCTCAGCAAATACTTCTCTAATCCAAGAGAAATCAACATAACCACCGTCTCTAAGTATCCATGAGCACTTGTAACCAATAAATCTATACCAGCTCCAAATGCAACATAGCAATATCATGAGTGTCCAACAAATGATCATTGTAGTCAATACCAAGAAACTAAACCAAGATCAATGTCAAAGTTCCAACCATGGCCTTAGGAACATAAACATGACAACATGATCTAAACATTCTCAACCAAAGAGATAACATGCCTCATATGAACATATCATAACATGTCAAAACTCTAAATGTGTATCAAGAGTATACCATGACATAATAATGAAACCTTACTTACACCAAGGATAGCATGCCAAATGAAAGCATAAACCTCACCTTTACCAAGAACCTTGTGAGTCCTCAAGATGCAACCATCTTCACACAACATGAAGAACCATCTCCACACACCATGAAGAGAACAAGTGTATCATGCAAATTTCAAAGATGCTTCTATAGCAATAGGATCTAAGAAAAAACCTCCAACATCTACACACAATGAAAATATATATCAATGCAAAATCTCCCACTCAACTATGGTACTAAGTCACCCATGGTATCATAAAATCCATCTCCTACATGAAGATCCTCTAGGTCTACACTCGCACAACCAAAGTGTCAATACCAAGTGAAAACCAAGACCTCCAAACCCTAGAAGATACAATCTAAACCAAGAACTTATCCTATATTGTCACCTCATCACTGTCATCAAGTGTTTCAGTAGCTATCAAGCTAAATAGTCATATTGTAGTTCATATTGAGCTTCATACTATCTAATCAGCATCTGAGATAGTTTACAGTATAGCCCAAGTGTAGTAGAGTCTACTAAGTTATCCAATAGAAGTGATGAAGATCTTAGTGTTAATCAAGCTCTATAGTGTTAACCAAGTTCTATAGTGTCTACATAGCTCACAGTGTCAACAAAGTGAATCCAGTGTTGAACAAGTCATGTAGTGTCAACCAAGTAATTCAACATCTATCGAGTTTCTGAGTGTTCACTAAGTCATATAGTGATGACCAAGTTTGTGCTACTTGAAGTGATCAGTATGGACCGAGCTTCAACTTCAATTGAGTGCTAGAGTATGTCCAGTGTTGATAGTGTTTGTCGAGTGTCAAACCATCACCGAGTTTGTTTTCTGAACCTGAGTTACATCAATTAGCTAACTTTGTGAATTATGATGAATTTGATTTGTAGCTGACTCCAATAAGTAGTTAATTTTATTGATATATATGTATTGTATTGTATCATATCCAAGTATGTAATCAAGTAAGAGTATGTGAAGAAGTAAGAGTAGACGTGTGTGAATTGAAGAAGACTACAAGTAGTATATGATACAATAGAGACTTATCTATCATAGTTAGGTGATCATTGTAATTCAAGGAATCTCATTTAGAAAATCATAGTTTCATATCAAATATTAGCTATTAATTCATTCTAAGAGGTGCATTAGTCAAATCCTTTAACTCAGTGGACATGATAGTCTTTTGGTAATTCTCCTAACATAGTGCATACTTCACTACATGTTTGTAAATCCTTTAACAAAGTGAACCTAATAGTCCTTATTGTTCCTAATAGGGAAGATCACCAGAAGTGGTTAGTTGTAAGCCTTAACAGACCAATTTTATACTACAGTACTAAATCTTTTGGGTATCATCCCCACCCAATTTTACTTTCTATTTGGAAGGTTTTTGAGTCACCATATCTTGTGTTAAAGTGTTATGAATGTTTTAATGCTTTCATTCTTTCATGCGTGCAATTAGATCATAATAATATATGAAGGATTAATTGGTAAAGTGAATTAAATTTTTATTGGTTCTTGATTCACCCCTCCCCTCTCAATAACCTAGCTTACGTTATATTTCCAACAATTGGTATCAGAGCTTTTGGTTCTCACACAAAAGTTTAACAACTTGAGATAAGATTAGAGGCAATGGAGGTATATAGGCTAGAAAAGTCTATTGAGAATGAAAAGATGGATCTTGAATTAGCTATTAATCAACTCAAGAAAGAAAAGGTGCAACTCTCTTAATCATTTCAAAGAAGGAAAGATCTTGCAGCACAAATGGATGACAATCTCTAGATTGAAGAAAGAATTGAAGACTTATTCCTAGAAAGAAATTTAGATGAAGCTAATGCAACAATCAAAGACCTACTTGAGAAGAATTCCAATCTTCACGAAGAAGTTAGAAAGTTGAAAAGAGAGCAAGAAATCCAATTAGTTAGATTATGTGAAGTCATGGAAGAAAAAGACAAAGCCAAAGAAGAGATAGAAGAAAAGGACAATGAAATTCAACAACTATCCCTTCAGCAAGTTGACTTTATTGATCAACTTAATGATGCAAATCAAGAACTTATGAATATGAGGACAAAGAATGAAAGACTGTAGAATAATCTCAGTATTAAAAAGAAAACCAATGAAAGAATGATGAAATCTCAAGAAAGCATGAATTAGTTGAATGATAAAACTCAATATAGACACAAAGCAAAAGTTGTATTAGCATATACAGAAGAAGGTGAATCATCTCAGCAAGGAGCTCAAAAGAACAAAAGACCTACTTGTAATCATTGTGGTAAGATAGGTCATACATAAAATAAGTGTTGGAGTAGTGGTAAAGAAAATTTAATGGAAAATATTAAACTTGCAATAAGCATGGTCATAGAGAAAGTGAATGCACAAAGAAACCTAAGTTTGAAGGAAAGTGTCACAATTGCAACAAGCAAGGACACAAATCTTTAGATTGCAACACTAAGAAGTGGAACCCAACCAAGAAAATTGTGAAAGCAATATTTGGTTGGGATTATAATACATGGTGTAGATGTCACTACTATGGTGAGCTTGGGTACATTGGAGAAAACTGTGTGAAACATCACATGAGAAAAAGAGACACTACAAAGAGATGTTTTGTTTGTACAAAACTTGGACATCTTACCAAGAACTATATGAACATAGGTAGAATTGAAGATGAAAAGAAAGCTAAAGCTAACAATATCAAAAAACAAATGAGGCAACAATGGGTGCAGAAATCTCCAAAGAATGCAAGCCAAAGTCCTAAAGTTATTGACATGCAAGTCAATGAGCTAGGTGGCACAATCACCTCAACCTAGTTCCCTATGGAGATCATTGGAACTATGATTCAAAATAAATCATCAAACATTAGTTCTAGACAACAAGCAAAAGGATCCATATTAGAATTCAAGATGCACAAGGATCACCAAGTGATGATGGAAGTTCAAGACCTTACCAAGCAAGGTTAGGTTGCATATCCTTTTCAAGATGCAGATGTTGAGTTGGTAGTTCCTATCGAGTCAGGAGACCTTGTCAAGTTGAAGGTGTCTTTTGAGCATTAAATACCAATTTGAGTGGAGGACAACCTATCACCAATCAAATATCTGTATGAAGCATTAATGGTGATTGTAAAGATTGAAATTCATTAAAAGAAGGAAATCAAATGTACTATTTCACCATGAATTTTTAGAGCATAGAGAAAAGAACAAATTCATAGCCTCCAAGTGATTTTAGCAAGTTTTTGTTGAAGATTTCTCTTGTGTTCAAAACCCTACTAAGTGATGACACCTTCTAGCAGCAAGGTTAAGAAAGGTTCTGAAATGTTGGTTCATGGAGTTGATTGCAAGGGTCTCACATTCAAATTGAGTCCAACAATTGTAGAGGCACTTGACACTATTGGAGCACAATCCAAAATTCCACCTAAGGTACTTCTTGTCCATGACATCCAATCATTTTATCACTATTCTATTTAGGAACTTGGAACCCTAGAGATGAATGAGGCATACAAAAAACTATGTGTATGGTAGTCTAAATCCTAAGCACAAACATTTGGAGACAAAGGGTTTGACATATATTTATGTACAATGAGGGATTTTCAAGTGAAGTGGATCAGACTCATCTTGAGTCATGTTCATAACATGTAGTTATGGATAGAGTATCCTATTTTAATAACCAAGAAGATAATACACAAGATTATTGGATTTATCATGTTGAATAAAGCAAAGACCACTAAAACCCTAAGTCAAGTTGAATTGGAAAAGATGACTCTTGTTGAATAGGACAAAAGAGGCATGAAGCTAAGTGGTATTATTGACATGGAATTGAAGTTTGACATTCATGTGATAGCTCAAAAAATCTATAGCTCAAGTTGGTTGAACAACATGTCATGTGAAGCAGCCGACCTGATGTACAAGGTGGTAAAGAACAATTTATCCTTCAACCTTGCCGAGCTGCTACTAAATCAATTGAGCAAGAACATGGACAAAATTTGAGTATCAAAGAACAATCCGTGTAAGTTTTTTTCTCTCTTGACATGTTTATTTATCTATGTTCAGAAGCTTTTCCCTTCCAAAGGAACTGTAGTATGGAAGAAAGATACTCTAGTATTGTACCAAATCAATGAATTTATAGCAGAGATGGGGGGAAAATTTGACAGTATTATGGATAATTACTTTGAGACATTTAAGGAGAAGATGAAAAGTAGATTTAGGATACCCAAGAAACTAGCAGAGGATTATGAGAAAGATATATGTTTTATGGTTGACCATGACAAGGTTAATATTCAAGTAGTCATACCTAGAGTGGCATGGGCTAAACCTCTAGAATATGAGGTTAACATTGATGAAACTAAAGGTATTGTTGAATCTCTATTGAATGAACCTGTAGATCCTAAGGAAACATATTTTGGTACTGATGAAGAGGCTAAGGCCAGAATTGAGCTTGAGATCAAGTTACCCCAAGAAGTAAGCAGAGGAAGGAAAAGGATTGAGAAAATGATGAAGAATACTAAAAAATCAGGCTCTCCTCTCATGCTTACCGAGGGAAACAAACATGATATAGAAGATGAATATGAAGAGAAGGATGCAGAGGAAGAAAAACCTAATGAAGAGGAGCCTCTAAAGAAGAAAGGAAACTTTATAATAACCAAACATGCCAAGTCTTCCCTTGTTGTGTTTACAAGAAGATTTTCCAAATCTAAGAGGAAACTAAAGTTGGGTGAAGAGGATAAAGCTAAACAAATTATCTTTTAGAGGTTTGCACCAACTCTTCAAGAAAGATTGAAGAAGATGGAACAAGGAACATGTATGACATGTTTTAAGTCTCTTTAATATGAGACTAGAAATGAAGAGGAGAAAAAGAAAATTGAGGATGCCCTTGTGACAAAATCTGGTAAGTGGAAGTATTCACCTGATGAGCTAACACAACAAGTTCTTGATGTACTTCTAAAAGAAATCAAACCTCAATGTGATAGTGCAATGAAAGTTTCTAAAGACATCACTAAACAAACCTTTAGACATCTTATGCCAAGTCTCAGTGAAAAAGAGGTGAAGAAATCTTTGAAAGCAAATGAGAAGAAGCTCACACCCAAATTCAATACATTTCTAATACTACTAAAGGACATTGAATCTGTGGTGAAGTTTAGCACTATGTCATGACCCCTCCTAAAATAGAATCCTACAACTATAATTGAATAAAATCATATAGTAATAGTTCATTATATGATTAAAGTATACTATTTTGACAAACTATATAGACAAATATTTATAGTCCATTTATTATACCTAATTATAAATTTATATTTTTTCATAATAATATAAATTTATATTATTCATATTAATTATAAATTTATAGTATTCATAATAATAATAACTATAAACAATATACATCTTATAAAAAATTCCATTATTAGTTCATGCCATGGTAGGATACTATTGCATCCATTAGATGCCATAGGATGCAATCGTAACTTTTAAATAGCCACTCAGAGTCAAGAATTTTTACAACATATGTCTACAAACTATAGTTTTAAATTTTCCATATATTTAAATGATTTAAACAAAATAATTTATCTCTTCTTTGATTGGCTTAGAGCAATAATAGTAGGAAGCAAAATTAATTTTCTTCATAGAAAATTAGGATATTTTATACACTCTACTTTTAATACATTAATTATAGCTTATGTCATCTTTTCTAGAAATCTTTTTTTACCATATTTAATGCATTAATTATAGCTTATATCATCTTTTATACAAATCTTCTTTTACCATAGAAAATCATTTTTAGAACTATTTTAAACATAAAGATCAAATAGTAATTATATCAATGACATGACATGTTGACTATTTTCTTTATATAAGAAATAAAGCTTAAATCTTAATATTTTTCAATATAGTTTTATTTTATTTTTAGTATTTTATATTATTATGTTCAATTTTCTATTTTACTTTTTCAATTATTGATTGTGAACTAGAATATTTATATAAATATTTAATCACAATAATTTAATATAAATGTATTAGATTTTATTTTATTCATAATTATTTATTGATTAAAGGTTATTTAAGAACATTATAAAAACTTTAGGAATTAAGCTTTTACATTCTAAAAAACCAAAGAAATTACGATAAAAATTTAGCAATTTTTTACATTTGAAATTATATTTGTAAATTTTAAACAATATAAAGGCCAACAATTCAAATATTTTGTTATGAATATTTTTCTCTATTCTTGCATTATTTTCTTTTAACTTATTTATCTTTTATATTTCTTATATTATAAGGTGAATTTGGTGCTAATATACCACGGCACCATCTTATCTGAAGCTAGATTTTCTATCTAATGCAAATAAGCTACTTTTACACTATTCAAACCATAGCAAGTCACTCGCATCAAGATTCAGCATAGACTATCTCATGTAATTATCAATGTTTGAATGGGAACATTGCTACTTCTATTTTGTTTAAACTAAAAATTCAAATGACAGGAACTATGACACTTGTGTCACTTGTTAAATACCTAATTGATTGCATTGCTATTATAAATACATGTACAATTAATCCTTAAATCTAATGAACATTACTACATAAATCAAATATGACATAATGGTCAATTAGGTCACAATAAAGTGACACGTCAGGTCAAGGGACACAACCGGTCAGAGATTTGAGGACCAGTATTTGTATGAAGACATCATCATCAGATTAGGGGAGTGACAGGAATGAAAAGGAGGTGGTATGGTAGGATAGATCATCACTAAATACATTGGCTGAAGCACATTCAAATGCCCGTGGCTATACAGCCATGAAAATGCACTTCCTTTACATTGCTTTTTGTAACTTTTCAAAAAAAAAATCTAAGTCCTCTCCTTCATAAGAAAGTGCATTTTTGTGGCTATATAGATATTGCCCATTCAAACAAGGAGATAATTATCACTAAGTTCCATTTGGCATGAGAAAACATGCACTATTGCATTCACAATAAAGATGTGGACGAGGGCCTTAGCACTTGCATCGATGATCCTATAAGGTATTACATCACATAATCCCATCACCATGGAGTAAGCTAATAAAATCAATCAAATTAGTAGGACATGGACTCCATAAAAGGGGCATCATTATCTAATTCACGCGAACATAGTTACAAAACCATGGAGTGTCATACATAGCATCACCTTGGTAAGAGCATGCAAATGAAATGTTAAACAAACATTAAATGGTAAAAGTTCAATGTAATAAGGAGGACCCAAGCATAAAGGAAGGAATCAATAATTAGTTTGGAAGTTGAATCACCAATAAAGTGAAAGGGGACATTAAGCTATAAATAAGAGAAGAGTACAAGTTGATATACTATTAGGAGAGATTCTTAATTTCAAATATATTTGTATCCTACATACAAAGTCATTATTTCATATACATATATATTTGGAAATCTTTGAAAATAAACATAACTCCTATATATCTCCATGTATAGAATGAATACTTGAAGTTATTCATAAGTCCTTAAATTGAAAACTAAGAGAGATTTGAAGTACATTCAAAATGGGACATTACACATTACTACATGGTAAAATATCTATAGGCTACACAAGCCTAGTGAATTTTTTGTGCATGTTGATGATAAAGATGGTGAAGAAGATGATGTTGAAGAAAAAGTAGAAATCAAAGATGACAAGATAGATGATGTCAATCTTGATAATGAGGAAGAAGAGCAAGAAGCCATTAGAGGAAATCTTCTAGAAATATAGAGTATTGAAGAATCTGATGCATAAAAGATTGTAGCAGAAGTTATGACTTCCTTTGAACCTCACTCTTTGAGTAAAGCCTTAGTGCAATTAGGCTCAAGAAAGGCTTCTACCAAGTTGGTTGAGGTCAAATCTGCAATAGCAGGCACACAACCAAACTCTAGAATTGCTCTACCAAGTATTTCAATGACTAAAATACTTCCATTAAATAAAATACTCTAGCACTGTTGTGGAATGTCTTTATTTGGTTGTTTCTCATGTGTAAATGTTGATCTGTCTCCTATTATTCTAGTGGATTTGTGTTGTAGAGAAGCTTGGAACTACAACAAGGCAATATTTTAATGAGTTAAATAAAAATTTAAAAGATAATTTTTAATATACATAACATCAAAATAAATGCCATGTCCTCTTGGAAATCATTGTTAGTAGAATATTTGCAAGTGATCATTCAACATTGAATTTGTGAAGATAATAGAAAATAAAAAGAACAATTATGTTCTTAAATCACAATCTCAAAAAATAAAAAGGAAAATGTATATAAAGAAAAATATCAAGTAGGTGACCTTAAAAATAATCAACATAAAAAAAGGTGCCCAAATGAAAATGTAGAAATTGAAAAGAATGTCAAAGGAAGTCACAAAAAAATTCAAGCTCACCTATAGCCATTAGAAAATCATAAGCTAACCATAAAATAAAAAGGAAAAATGCTAGCATAGTTTTAGGTGTAGAGTATAGAGGTGGAAAATATGGGGAAAAAAATTGTTTACATTATTTGTCATCTCTGTACATTATTAAATACAAAATAAAAATATCCCATATAATATATGGGTTATAAAGATATACAAATAAGTTATAAATCAATAATGCTAATTTTCTTAAATTAATTTCTTTACTAATTAGGGAAAAATGGAGTAATAAATGAATGCAATCTGTAGCTAAATATTGACAATGATAAAATGTGTAATTTGAGCAAATGAAGGTAAATAGAAGAAAATCTAAAAAGGTAAATGATGTATCGATCCGCAATTCCCACGATTTGCCATTAAAAGGCCAAATTTTAGAAAAAGAGATGACACATAGAATTTTGCATTCCCAATAAAATTGAAATATCTCATTTTTATTGATATTAGGATCCGAGAAGATTTGAAGAGTAAAAAGATGATGAGTGCACCTTAATTGTAGACAAGTGATTGACTTGTTTCAAAAACTTCTCTTTAAGGAATTCTATCCACATCATTCTAGTGAAATTATCAACAAAAATCATGAAATACCTTTCACCATACAATCCTCTTGTTCTAGAGGACCCGCTCAAGTCTGTGTGAACAATTTCCAACTTCTATGTGGTTGTGAACTTCTTGTTGGGAAAAGATACCTTCTTCTACTTAGCCAAAATACATTATTTGCAAACCACATTAGTAGGCTTTATTATTTTAGGAAAATCTCTAACTGTAAACGTGCTACTAACCTTTACAATATTGTCAAAGTTTATATGACAAAATCTCCTATGCCATAGTCGATTGTTATCCACTTTATCAACTAAACAAGTCATTTCAATGGGATTCAACTGAAATACATTACATCTAGACCAAGTTCCAGTTCCAATCATCTTACCATCCTTATCCTTAATAGTGCAAGTATTTTCTATGAATTGCAATTGATATCGCTTTTCCACCAACTATCCAAAACTCAACAAATTATGCTTTAATCAATCAACAAAATAAACATCATCTATGTTAGTTCTTCCATCTAAAGTAATGGATACAATCCCTATAATATGATAGGCTACATTGTTACCAACTCTAACAATACCTCCATCATAGTTTCTAAATTTAACAAACTTGTTTATATCACTAGTCATGTGATGTGAACAACCACTATCTATTATCCAATCAAATTTCTTTTCAACTTGGGAAACTAGAGCCTTTTCTTCTTTAATTTCTCTATCAAAATCATCTTCCTCAATAGCTACACATCCTAGCTCATCATCACTTTCACTTTAACCTTTTCCATCAGATTCCTCTTCTTCATTAACATACAAGCAATTCCTAGGTGCCCTAGGATTGAACTTCCCTTTATACTTCTTTTCTCTTTTAGGACATTTATATACATAATGACCAAACCCATTACATGTCCAACATTTAAAAATATTCTTACTATCTTTCTCTTTGCTCACAAGAAGTGTTATACCTTCTTCAATCTTCTCATCTTCATTAGATCTAGTTCTACTACTACTAGCAAAATCTCCATGTGTACTTGCACTTCTAGACATACTTGGCCAAACATTCAAGGCATTGAAAGTTGTCTCCACTCTTGTCAATTCTCCTAACTATCTTAGACCTACTTATATTGCTTCCAATCTTCCAAGAAGTATTTCCCTAGTAAACTCCTTAGTGTAGGGTATAAGTAGTTGAATCATCTGAGCAGCTTGCCTAAATGGTGGTTTCAAAGTTTACAAGATCTTCTGCACAACCTCATCTTCTTCCTTGGTTCCACCATATTCCTTAATTCCTACAACAATCTCCAATATCCTACCAATATAACTTCTTACAAATTCATCTTCCATCATGTTAGTATCTTGAAATGCACATATCCAATTCTACAATCCTACCCTTTTGTATGTGTATCTCCTTCAAAAATAGATTCTAATGCTTTCCAAATCTTATGAGATGTTTCTAGTGATTTTACTTGACTATACTCATTCTTTGGAAGAGCAGATAGTAAAGATTCTTTAGCTGTCATGTTGCACATGAATAGATCTTTGTCTGCTTCACTGCAGTCTTCAATCTTCCCTTCTTTGACAATTGTCTTTTCACTCTTTGTCAAGAGCCAGTAACCTAAACTCATACATAATGGATGAGTCTTCATCTTATCCTTCCAATTGCCATAGTTGGCCCCATCAAATCTAGGACTATCCTTTTTGAATAGATTTTCCATTGATCTCCCAAAGTTTTAAACTTATCCTTCAAGGACCCGATGCTCTGATACCAATTTGTTAGAATATATAGTCCACCAATAACTAAGACTAGGGGGTGAAACCTTAGAAAAACTTAACTATATGAGCAATATAATCAGAAACCACAACAAGATACTCATGCACAATAACACCAAATATGTTAACTAGGGAAGCCCTTGATCAGAGGGAAAACCCCAATGGGGATGGCACCCAAAAGATGATGCACTAATATAAATACTCTTTGTTAGAGGATGGACCCTATTAGGAGTCTATAACAACATTTAGTACATATCAATCCCTGTTAGGGGACTTTGAATCCCTATTAGGAGATTCCAACCCTATTAGGAGTTGTGAAATATAGCTAGACCCACTGCCCAAATAGCTTGAAGGGAAAGACTAATGAATCCACTATCTAAATGATCTTTGTATTATTCCTTATAGAATAATAGAAATGAATTGTACTTCCTTCCTCTTTCTTTGTCCTATCAACCGGACTTCTACTCCTTCAAACCTTTTAAACAGATCACAAAACTCTCATCCAATAATCCCTTGGATCGCTTACTTGCATTCAATAAACATTCTACTCCTTTTTGCACTTCACACTTCGTACAATGATCAAAAAACATTACAAACATGAAAAACATCTTTCCTTTATACCATATCTTCAAAATAATTCCTTGAGTCAGCCTTGAGAATTTCTCAATTAATTATAATAACATAATTAATTAATTACAATTGTAATAACACTATTGGCTCATAGTATATACAAAAATTCACATGTGCAACTTTAGGACCTACACACTTGTTGACATCACCATCAGACTATCCTCTGTCACTGGCTGGCCATGCATCTTCTTATTACATCTCAGATGAAAGATATAATACAAACATTAGAAATGGCTTCTTTGATACAATGACTTTGTACTTCTTTCTATAAATTAGATACAACTTTTGTACATCCTCAACTTACGTGTTGCACATCAAACCTCATCATTAAGACACTATACTAAACATATCCATGAACACACATCACCAAACACTCAAAACCTTGTCTATACAACTAAGATCTTTGTATTGTTTTCTGCCAATTTACACAGACTTACTGCTACATTGACATCAATGATAAATGCAATCATGAATACAACATGTCAATACTCTCCAATTCTTAGGATACTTTTCCCAATGTAGTATCATCAGCATTCATGCTAACCGGTATGGGGAGAGAGAAAGATGAGAGAGTATGGAGAGTGAGCTGGAGAGAACGGGTTAGGATGGAGAGGGGGAGAGGGGGAGAGAGAGAGAGAGGGAGGGTGTGAGAGGAAGTAATAGAGAGAAAGGGAGGAGAGAGAGAGAGAGAGAGAGAGAGAGAGAGAGAGAGAGAGAGAGAGAGAGGGGGGGGGGGGATAGGATGGAGATACAAAGGGAGGGAATGAGAGGGAGTAATGGAGAGAAGAAAATAGGATGAGAGAGAGGGGATATGATGGAAAGACAAAGGGAGTGAGTGAGAGGGACTAATAGAGAGATGGGGATATAAAGAGAGAGGAGATAGGATGAGGAGAGAGAGGGTGGATAGGATGGAGAGATACGGGAGGGTATAGGATGTACAGATAGAGTAGGGGACGGGAAGAAAGAGAGGGGATAGGATAGAGAGAGATAAAGGGTGATAGAATAGAGAGAGAGAGGGAGAGGAGAGAGAAGTGGATAGGAAGCGAGCTTGATGAGATATGATGGGGCGAGAGAGAGAGAGAGAGAGAGAGTAGTATATATAGAGACCTCATGATGGAGATATAGAGAGAAAGGGATAGGATAGGGAGAGAGAGACAATAAGAGGGAGTGATGGAGAGAAGGGTATATGAAGAGAGGGGATATGATAGAGAGATAGAGGGAGGGAGTGAGAGGGAGTGATGGAGAGAAGGGGATATAGGAAGAGAGAGGGGGGATAGAATGGAGAGAGAGAAAGAGAGGGAGAAGGATAGTGGGAGAGGGAGAGAGAGAAGTGGATAGAAAGAGAGAGATGAGATGGGATGGGGAGAGAGAAAGATGAGAGAGGATAGAGAGAGAGAGAGAGAGAGAGAGAGAGAGAGAGAGAGAGAGAGAGAGAGAGAGAGAGAGAGAGAGAGAGTAGGGGTTAGGAAGAGATCTAGAGGGGATAGGATGGAGAGAGGGGGAGAAAGAGAGTGAGAGAAAAGTGGATATAAAGAGAGCCCGATGAGATAGGATGGGGAGAGAGGATAATATGGATGGCGAGAGGGAGGGAGGGAGGATAGGATATATAGAGACCTCATGATAGAGATAGAGAGAGAAGGGGATAGGATGGGGAGAGAGAGGTAGCAAGAGGGAGTGATGGAGAGAAGGGTATAGGAAGAGAGATGGGATATCATGGAGAGACAGAGGGAAGGAGTATGAGGGAGTGATGGAGAGAATGTGATAAAAAGATAAAGAGTAGATGTGTGTGTGTGAGGGAGAGAGAGAGAGTAGGGGATAGGAAGAGAGAGAGGGGATATGATGTGGAGAGAGAGAGAGAGAGAGAGAGAGAGAGAGAGATGATCTATAAACATATTTTTTATATGTATATATAGAGACATATTATATATATATTTATATAAGTATATTTATATATATTTGAAGATAAACAAAATATACATATGTCAGTATATATATAATCTTAATGGGAAGTTGTAATTGACTTTAGTTTTATAAACATATAATGCAACCACATTATTTATAGTATGATGATTGAGTTTTGTTATTCATAATGTGATTGTGTTATTTAAACATAAAAGCATGATCACATTTAGGGTTGGTAATAGACCTATTAAACTACCCAAAGGTTTGGGTTGATGTTTTTTCTCCATTTTCATTGCTTTGTACATTTTTCATCTTCTAAGATCAATCCTCACCTTTGAATTCATTAGGTTTGCAAATGGTGAAGTGGTTATCTCTAAAAGTACCCCCATAATCTCACATGTATTCTTAGCTTTCTAACCATGTATTTTTTGAAATTGTTGGACAATATTAGCATTGTGAAGTTAATTTTTCTATATCAGTGTTGTCATAGTCCTCTTATACATATGTCTACCATTTTTTAATTTAAATTTTGATCTACTTAATCAATGGAAAATAAATTACATATTATTGTTCTACACTTGATTCTACACACTTAAAAAAAATAAAGTGTTGATTTTAGATTATTTTGATGCAAGTTATGCCTAGTGCATGAAGACGTACTAGAATTTCAAGAGAGAGTCACTTCAAAATATCAGAGGAATAAAACTACTTGTCAAAAAATTATGAAAAAAATACTCAACTTCTAGATCTCATTCTTACCTATCATCCTACCAAAGGGTTTTTCAAAATACTAAATATAACTATATGTTCAGGGGAGCACACGGTAACAACAATGTTACATTTTTCAGTAAAAAATATGAGCATTTTTTTGTGTGTGCAAAGTTTGACCCTCTTTATCTTATCCATTAAAACAAAACCTTACTATTTTAGGAAATAGATTTAGAGTACTAAATTTGTTGTGTTTTACATATTTTCTCATTTTGAGTGCATGACCCTCATATGACTCTTCCACATTCAGGCTTGCCTGATTTTAGAAAAAGTGTCCATTTATACCCTCATTTTTCCACACCATCTTGGTGCACTTACCCTATAAATTTTTCATACACTTTTCCTTGAGGTCAACATATTCTTGGAGATCTAGGAGAAAGATAATTTTATGGGTTTATTGTTTTGATCACAAATCCACGGTTGGAATCTTAGTCGTTGTTTTAGATTCATGATTTTTGGAGCAAAAGGCACATCTTTTGCATATTTCAAACTAAGTTCATCCTCTCTTTTGTCTCTTAACATAGACTTATTACCCTATTTTAATTGGACTAATTGCATATATTTAGTGCCTGGATCTATCTTACTCTTGTCATTAAATCAATTAGTTCAATGTCACATTCCCATTGCACATCTAAAATCAATTAACATTACATGAAAGAGGTTCATTTCTTGTGTGCTTCATTGATATAATTTGAGTTTAGAATTGACATTCCTTCATCCTACTTGGGTTTTTCTAATCTAGCATGGGTTATATTGTGAGTTATGTTTGGGAGCCCCACTTACTCCTATATTTGAATGTTTAGGAAGTGGAAGTCTTATTTGATACACATCTTATTGAGTGCTTCCATTTTTCTCCTAAACAATGACAAAAAATTTTGTAACCATAAGACTATGTGATAGTTTTTATGAACCTTGAAAGATAGCATGTGCACTAAAAGATGAATAAAATAGGTAAATGAAAAAGAATAAGAAAGAAATAAATTATTCTTTACCATCCACCAAGCTAATGATAATAAGAGTGTGGTCCCATGGAGGTGGGATTCCTAAAATATTTCAATAGATCCAACTAAGAGTTTTAAGGACCATTTCATAAGTGGTTGGTCCCATGAATTTTATAATGGAGCTTATGCTTAAATGCTTAAGCTCCAAAATTTATACAAGCTATTGATCTCATGAATTCTTTTATTTAGCATATTCAATTTGCATGGCTAAATAATTACCAAAATTAAATAGAATTATTTATATGATTTGGATTTTATTTTTTATTGACTAGTGGAAGAAAAGGTCTAAGTTAGGGGGATAATGTTTAGCCCCCACCATTTCCCATGACTTAGTTTTGTATCCTAAAAAATAGGGACTACTAATTTTGAGGAAAAGATTCTTATTAATTTTGTTTCACAATTTTTTTCCACTTCATGGGACCTTTCACTCTATAAACATAGATCTGGAAGTCCCTTCATGAGATCACACCACAAGTATCTATAAATAGTACAATCTATCTATGTTTTAGGGGGAAACACCCAATAACTGCTTGAGCCAAATCATAAGTTAGATTTTGTCTTTTTTTAAGTGTACCTCTATACGTGAGTGAATTTCTTAAAGCTAAGGTTTCAACTTTTGGGTATTTAGGGATCTCTTTATGGGGATTATGGAGCACAAAGTGGTCCAAAATTGCCATATCAAAATGTTTTCCTGTTACCTACTATATTTTGCACCAATAGTCACTCATTCAACAATACCAATACTTGTGGCTAAATGTCCCTATTGTCTTTATGTAATGTCCCAATAGTGATGCACAAATGAGTAAATCACCAACCAAGAAAACTAGAACATGATCAAATTTTAGTATATGTATGATTGACTATTAGTACATGTCTTTTCATTTTTTGGAGTATAGTTAAGGATATCTATGTTGGAAATATAAGATAGGCTAGGTTATTGAGAGGGGAGGGGTGAATCAGGAACCAATAAAACTTATTCTTACTTCATTAATTAATCCTTCATATGTATTCTGATCTAATTGCATGCATGAAAAATTGAAAGCATTAAAATATTCATAACACTTAGACACAAGATATGGTGACCTAGAACCCTTCCAAATAGAAAATAAAACTAGGGTGAGGATGATACCCACAAGCTTTAGTACTGTAGTATAAAGTTGGCTGGTTAAGGCTTACAATGATCACTTTTGATGATCTGCCCTGTTAGGAGAAATAAGGACTATTAGGTCCACCTTGTAAAAGAATTTACAAAACATACAGTGAAGTATGCACTCGATAAAGAGATTTACAAAAGACTATTAAGTCTACCTTGTGAAAGGATTTAACTATTTCACTTCTTAGGATGAACTAGTGGCTAATCTCTGATTTGCAACTATGATTTGTTAGTTGAGATTCCTTTGAAGTGTAATGATCACCTTGCTGTGATAGATAAATTTGTGTTGCTCCTTATGCTGCTTGTAGCCTTCTTACTTCGCACTTCTGCTCTCACATATATCTATATTGCATGTTAGCTTTTTTTGAATGTGATACAATACACTACATATATATATATATATATATATATATATATATATATATATATATATATATATATATATATATATATATCAATCCAAATTATAATTCATCAAAGTTGACTATAGTACAAGTTTCACCAAAATACACAAATTTTGCCCAACTATTAGTACTCAAGTTCTGAAGACAAACTCAGTGAGGTTCTGATACTTGTCAACCATTATCAACACTCGACATCATCATGCTCTCGATAGACTAGAAGCTCAGTTCATACTAATCACACTTCCAAGTAGTCTGAACTCAGTCAGTACTGGTGACTCAGTGAACATTGCAAAACTTGACATATAAAATGAATCACTCAGTTGCCACTTCATAGTTCGGTCAACACTAGATTCACATTAGCATTGAGAAACTAAGTAAACACTACAAAGCTTGGTTTACACTAATAATCATCAACTTGGTAGATATTGCTCAATGCGAACTAAATATTGTTTCTAGAACTTGATAGCAACTGTAGAACTTGGTAGAGCCTGAATTACTTGGTTAACACTAAAAATTGCAAGATAATATCGGTAGCTACTAACCATTGATTAAGTGTGTGTCACTAATAAACAAACTTGACTATAATGTCAACAATCTCCCCCTTTTGCATTAGTGACAAAAACAATTATCAATCAAAAACTGAATTCTCAAAAATTCCAAGTTCAAAACAATCTTTGGTCTCCATCTCATGTCTTCAACTTGGTAACATACTTTATTTTTGAGATTTTTCAAAATTTCTTTTGTAAGAGATGTTTTTTGATCATCTATACATGTATATGTATAATATTATGATGCTCTCCCCCCCCCGACACACACACACACACACATATATACATTTTACTTACTATATATCTTATATCTTTTATATTACATCTTCCCTTCTCATCTTCTCCCCCTTTATTGCATCTTCACATATTCTCCCCCATTTTGACATAAATGCCAAAGGTGTATGCTACATGGTAATGCCAAAATGTGAAAAGAAGTTAGAATGTACCTTTAAAATTAGTGGCATTGTCTTGTCCTAATTTTCTTGTAACACCTTGGTTACATGCAATGCAATTTGTACTTCAGTTGATAACTCCATCATGCGATCAACTATGGAGAAGTTATTGTCATGGATGAGAGTTTTGGCATGTGCAATGTGTTCCTGCAATGCATCTATGTTCGAAAGAATCATGCCTTGAATATCTAGAAGTGTGGCCTTAATCCTAGCTTCTTCCCTTAATAATTCTACTTGTATATCAGTCAAAAATTTGATCTTTGAGTAATGAGCAGAACTTTGGCTCGGGTCAAGTAACAACTAGTGTGCACTTGCCTTCAAGTCTCCATCTATCTTGTAGAGTTTATCTTTGATTTCTTGAGTAAAGATAGATGTATCACATAATTTGCTAAATAATGAAGTAACATTATTGGTAAAGGATTCCAATGAGTTGAGGATAGTAGACAAGTCTACTTGATATATTGCAATTTTCTATGCAACTAGCTCCAATACTTTATTTTCAAATTTTTTCTCTGCTCTTTGCAACAACTTTTCTTGCCCATTCAGATCTTCATTGAATTTTTGAAGAAATTTTTCTAATTGAACCAAAATAGGTTGAGTACTATCAACCTTGGTATTGAGTGCATCTGCAAGTATGTTCTTTGCATCTTCTATCACTTTGTTTTCTCTATTTTTCTCCTCTCTAACCCTTTGTTGCTTAGCTTTCTTCTGAAATAGTTCACCTACTATGTGCATTTGATGAGGATTTAGAGTAGAGATATCCCAATTGGGGATAACTATATCCTCATCAAGGTCAATGTCTTCTTCTTTACCTTTTCCTTTGCTTGAAACTTTAGTACTTGGTTGAGGCTTGTTCTCAACTGTCTTTGTACTAACTATTTGTACACTAGAGATTGTAACACTAGTAGAAATATAAGGACTAGTAAAAAAAGTAGGTATTGCACTGATAGTAGAAATACCTAGTTGTTGTGTAGTCAAATTTGATGAAGGAGGAAGCACTAGCTACTTGGTAGATGAAGTGTTGATCACTTCAGTCAATGTAGTACTTAGCTGAATAGGTTCAAAGATTGGTTGGGTGCTTGGAATTGCATTGGTTGCCACAACCAACTCAACAAAAGCTTTCTCTAAGCTTGATGGATTTAAAGCTTTTCTTGGAGAGTGAGGAAATAAGGCCATAACCGCTACTACAATCTTCTTTGGGTCAGCTTCCTCAATACTCTGAATCTCAAGGAGATTCTCCTTGGTAGCTTCTTGTTCTTGCTCATCATCATCTAGATTAAAATCATTTGATTCTTCTTCATCATTATTGGATTTTTCTTCCTTGTCATCTTCATCATCATCTTTATCACTGACATGAACAAAAAAATCACTCTTCTGATGAAGATTGTAGATATTCTTCCATGTAGTTGTAGCTATCTTCACCACATGTTCAATGTCATTAACCAATATCAAGCAAGTGTTGAATTTCAAAGTAAGTTTTTCTTCATTCCTCTTCATGGATTCTTTTACTTCTTTATCATTAAGACTTGGCATGAGTTGCCTCAAAGTTTGTTCAAATATATCCTTTGCAATCTTCTTAGCATATTCCCATCTTGGCTTGATTCTTTCCATCAATTCATTGGGAATTTGTTGTGCAAGTTGATCAAGAGAATATTTCCATTTACCTAACTTGGACATAATCATGTCTTCAACTTGCTTCTTCTTATCTGCATTCCTGGTCTCATATCTCAGAGATTTAAAGTTTTCCATGCCATCTTCTGAATTAATCTCTTTTAGTTTCTCTTGAAATGTAGGTGGAGGATTTATGAAACTAACATCCTCTACTTCTTCTTCACCTAATTTCAACTTCTTTCGTGATCTGGATGCTCTTCTAGTGAATATTGTAGTAGATGACTTGGTAGGTTTGGTTATGATAATCTTACCTTTTCTTTTTTATTGGCTCTTCTTCTTTTGATTTAGTTTCTTTTGCATCATCTTCTTCCACATCATCTCCTTTTCCTTCTATCAATAGGAGAGTAGAACTTGCTTGCCTCAATTTTGCTATCTTCTTCTTTCCTTTGCTGACTACTTGAGGAAGCTTTATTTCAAGTTCTATTATGGCTTTGGCTTCATCATAAGTACCAAAATATGTAGCCTTGGGATCCATAGGTTCATTCAACAGTGCCCCAATAATGTCCTTTGTGTCATTAATGTTAACCTCATAGCGTAGAGGCTTAACCCACACCACTCTAGGTTTGACTGCTTGAATGTATACCTTGTCACAGTCTATCATGAAACAAACATCATCCTTATAATCTCCACAAATTTCTTATGAATTATGAGTTTGTTATTAATCTTTTTTTTGAATGAATCAAAATAATTATCCATGATACTGACAAAGTTCTCACCCATTTCTGTTATATACTCATTTATCTAATATAGTATAGGTATATCTTTTCTCCATATGACTGAACCTTTTGAAGGGAAAAAAATTTTCACAAAGAAGAATAAACAAGTTAAGAGTGAACCAAACTTACATGGGTTATTTTTCAAAGTCCTGATGCTCTCCATGTTCTTGTTAAATTAATTTAGCATTAGCTCGACAAGGTCGAAGGACATGTTGTTCTTCACCACCTTGAGACCTAGATCAACTGCCTCACGTGACATGCTGTTGAGAAAAATGGAGCTATAAATCTTATGTTCTATCACATGGATTCCAAATTTCAGCTCCATATCAGTTACACAGCTGATCTTCATGCCTCTTCCATCCCATTTGGCAAGAGTTTTTCTTTCCAATTCTACCTAACTTAGGGTTTTGGTAGATTTATCCTTGGTCAACATTGGGAGACATGTGATTTGATGAATTATTTTCTTCATTATTAGAATAGGCTGCCCCAACCATAGTTGCCAATTGTGTATATGACTAAGGATAAACCTTAACCATTTTATTTGAAAGTCTCAGGGCATATGTGGAATGTGGGTTAAACCCTTGATCTCCAAGTATTGATGCTCAGATTTCAATGCACCATTCACACATAGCTTTTCCAGAGCCTCATTCATCTCTAGGGTTCCAATGTCTTGAATTGAACAACAAAAATGCAAGTGAATATCATTAATCAGTAGTACCTTTGGTGGAATCTATGATTGAGCTCCAATTGGATCAAGCATTTTCACAAGTGCTAGACTTAACTTGAAGTCTGGTGCCTTACAATTGACTCCTCAAACCAACATCTTAGATCCCTTCTTTCTTTTGTTGCTGGAGGATGCCATGCTTCGCAGGGTTTTATGAAAACATGAAAATCTTTAGCAACAAATTGTACAAATCACTTGGAATCATAGAAATCGCTCTCAACAAAAAGCTCTTCAAAAATTCATGGTGATAAATGAATTTGATTCCTTCCTTTTTAACAAATTTCACTTTCCAATCACCATAAATGCTTAGTAAAATCTATTGCTTGGTGATAGACTATCTTCCACTTGGTTTGATCTTAGTGCTCAGTAGATTTAACCATAACTTGATGTCCACAGAATGTTTAGTTACTCATGACCTTGCTTGGCATGGTCTTGCAACTTGACCTAGCTCAGTAAGGTCTAGATTTTCCTTAGACACTCAGTGATCCCTTTGCATCTTGAATGCTAATATGGATCTTTCCTTCTAGCTATCTGGAACTGATGTAATATGTCTGCTTTAGAGTCATAGTTCCAGTTATCCCTATGGGAGATCAAGTAGAAATGCTTGAGTCACCCAATTATTGAGTGGCATGTGCTTCATGGCTTAGACTTGCATTCTCAGAAGATTTTGGAATCCATTGCTGTCTCATTTTCTTTCTGATGTTGTCAGCCTTGGTTTTCTTTTCATCTTCAATTCTTCCAATGTTCATATAGTTCTTGACAAGGCATTCAAGTTTTGTACAAATAAAACATCTTCTAGTGGCATCTCTTGTCCTCACATGATGTTTCACATAGTTTTCTCCAATGTGTCCAAATTCTTTACAGTAGTGACATCTACCATGTGTTGTAGACCCAATTAAATGTAGCTTTCATAAATTGTTCTACTAGGTTCAATATCTTGGTTTTGCATTCAAAATATTTGTGCCCATGCTTCTTGCATTTGTGACATTTGTGTTTCTCTTTGCATTCATTAGCTCTATGACCATGCTTATTGCAATTGTAACATTTTCCATTGAATTTAGCTTTATCATTACTCCAACATTTGTTTGATGTATGACCTATCTTACCATAGTGATTACAAGTAGGCCTTTGATTCTTTTGAGCTCCTTGCTTGGATGATTCACTTTCTTTTGTATATCCTATTCTTGCTTTTCCTTTATATTTATATCGACTTTTCTCATTCAACTGATTCATGTCTACTTGAGATTTCATCATCCTTTCATTGGTTTGCTTTTTAGTGTTTAGATCATTTTGCAATCTTTCATTCTCTGATCTTAGATTCATTATTTCTTTATTTTCATTAGTAAGATGATCAATGAAGTATGTCTATTGAAGGGATATATGTTGAATTTCATTGTTCTTTTCTTTTGTCTCTTCTTTTGCCTTGTCTTTTTCTTCCATGACTTCACACAATCTTACTGACTGAATTTCTTGTTCTCTTTTTAGCTTTCTAACTTCTTCTTGAAGGTTACCATTCTTTTCTAATAGTTCTTTGATTGCCTCATTAGCTTCATCTGAATAGTTATCTTCAATTCTTTCTTCAGTGTAGAGTTTGGTATTCATATGTACTGCATGATCTTTTCTTTTCAAGGATTGAGAGAGTCGCTCCTTTGCTTTCTTAAGTTGCCCAATAGCTAATTCCAAATCCAAATTTTCATTGTCAATAGCCTTATCAAGTCTGAATACCTCCATTGCCTTTGATCTTTGCTCAAGTTGTTACACTTCTTCTTTGAGAACCATAATGCTCTAATACCAATTGTTGGAAATATAAGATAGGCTAGGTTACTGAGAGGGGAGGGCTGAATCAAGAACCAATAAAACTTATTCTTACTTCATCAATTCATCCTTCATATGTATTTTAATCTAATTGCATGCATGAAAAACTAAAATCATTAAAACATTCATAACACTTTGACATAAGATACGGTGACCCACAAACCTTCCAAATAGAAAGTAAAATTGGGGTGGAGATGAACCCACAAGCTTCAGTATTGTAGTATAAGGTTGGCCAGTTAAGGCTTACAGTGATTACTTCTAATGACTTGCCCTATTAGGAGTAATAAGGACTACTAGGTCCACCTTGTAAAAGGATTTACAAAACATACAATGAAGTACGCACTTGGTAAAGAGATTTACAAAAGACTTTAAGTATACCTTGTGAAAGGATTTAACTGTTCCACTTATTAGGATGAACCAATGGCTGATATCTGATCTACAACTATGATTTGTTGGTTGAGATTCCTTTGGAGTGTAATGATCACCTTGTTGTGATAGATAAATCTTTCCTACTCCTTAAACTGCTTGTATCCTTCTTACTTCTTGCTTCTGCTCTCACATATATCTATATTACATGTTACCTTTTTTTTGGATGTGATACAATACATTACATATATACCAATCCAAATTACAATTCATCAAAGTTGGCTAAAATACAAGTTTCACCAAAATACACAAAGTTGGCCCAACTGCTGGTACTCAGGTTCTAAAGACAAACTCGATGAGGTTCTAATACTTGGCAACCATTGTCAACACTTGACATCGTCATGCTCTTGGTAGATGTAGAAGCTCAATTCATACTAATCACTTCCAAGTAGTTTGAATTCAATTAGTATTGATGACTCAGTGAACATTGCGAAACTCAACATATAAACTGAATCAATTGGTTGACACTACATAGCTCAATCAACACTAGATTCACTTTACTGATGCTGCAAACTCGGTAAACACTAGAGAACTTGGTTTGTACTAAGCAACTCAGTAAACACTATGAAGCTTGGTTTACACTGATAATCATCAACTTGGTAGATACTACTCGTTGTGAACTGAATACTATTTTTGGAACTCAGTAGCAACTATAGAACTTGGTGGAGCCTGAATTACTTGGTTAATGCTGAAAACTGCAAGATAAGCTTGGTAGCTACTAACCATTGATTAAGTGTGTGTCACTAATAAAGAAACTTGACTATAATGTCAACAATCTATGACAAAAACAACATAATGGCTATGCATCCACGAAAACAACTAATATAACAAGGAACAGTTTTTTAAAAATAAACTAAGTCCCCAAAATCCCCTTCATATGCTTTCCAGTGCCCAAAAACAATAGTAATGGCAAAAAAAAGTCTAAGTTAAGAAAATAATATCTAATTTCAAATTTTCTAATAAAACCTTAAAAATAAAGATTACTATTTTGAAGAAAAGATTTCAATGTAACAAACTCTTTTTTCACTTCTTGAAAGCTTTAGCTATATAAACATAAAACTCTAAGCCCATCCATAAGGACACAGTTGGTTGCTGGAATATGATTTGAGAATTGGAATTTGGAATCCAAGATTTGGGATTCTGGAACTTAAAATGTAGATTGCAATTTTGGGAATTTAGTTTGGGATTATTTGGTTCAAACCCAAAAAAAATTGATATCCCGAATTCAGTATTCCCAGCCTATTTGGTTCAAACCCAAAAAATCTGACATTCCATATCAACAATTGAATCTATAAAGAGACTTGTAATTTTTTCATGTCAGTGTCCGCCATGTCCCCTTTGATGACCACTCCTCCACACACGAACGGAACGATCGGCAGAGGTGGTGAAGAAAATTCATCCCTTCCTTGCACAACAAATGTGTGAATGGATTCCATACATTTAAATTTTGAAAACCTGCACACTTTCATCGTCTTCTCCCATGACCCTAAATACAAGATCACATCTTACATCTTTAAAATCTAAGTGCATTTAAATATAATGAAATCAATCTAGTTTATGCTCTATTACAACACTTGTCATGATATTCATTACATCACATAATTTATTCTTGGAAAAAAGTATTTTGACTACTGCATGAGCATAATTTCAAATAAATTATGAACATATCTCAAATGGGTTTGAAGAGCAGGTGGGACACATTGTCTAATAACCAACCAAAATAGCTAGGTAGCTAACAACATTGGGATGTCTGACCCATTGCCTATTGTGGTGGAATTGAGTCTTCACATAGTTGTCAGGCTTAATGGACCTTATAATCCAATCATATACAATGGGGAGATTGGTCAATAATTTTGAACTCTTGTCCGAAGGATGACTCCACAATTTCAGCTTAGTGTCTCGGAGTCCCTCAAAGAGCCTATTTTCCTCAATGGCAAGAGCATTTACAGGGGCATTACAATCTATTTGGCCAAACTCAACAAACCCATTTATGCCTTTCTCATATATGACAATGGGGCCATTGTGAAAACCCACATTTACCAAATTTCCCGTTGATGCAAGTGATGTTATGCATCTGTTTTGGGTTGCTGCAGGGGCCATGAACACATGTGGATTGCTATTTTTCTTCATTTTAAAAGATGCTCTACTTCTCTTTGCCCTTCCATCTATGAGATTTATTATGTGAGAAATGGTTTCACAGATCTGTGCTCTCGATAATGAAATGGAAGGTTGTATACATAGGAATTTATGCTTCATGCCAAAGCTCACAGAGAATTATGAAATTTATGCTTCATGCTGAAGCTCACAGAGAATTTCCCTTAGTTACTCAGTAGCAATGGTGGACTTAAAATCTAATTAAATTTCACTTTATTTGAAATCATCATTTTTTAAAATGGGATTTAAAACTTGGATTTCAAATGACAAGTATTTTGAGGGAAGATGAAATTCTTATTTTTGGGGTCAAATGAGGATACCAAATCCACATTTCTTCAAATCCCAATTCTATTATTGTGCACCCAAACAATAGATTTGAAATTTTTGAAAATTAGGCATGGCAATTCTTGTCTAATTCCAGCAACCAAACAGGCATCAGAGTACACAAAGTCTTCTTTATTAGCCTTGTAGGATTCTCACAAGAGGCCCCACCTTTGATTAGTTTATGTCAGCCTTTTACATTTTAGTTTAGGCTTTAGTCAATACCACAAGAGGCCTGCCATTAATTAGTTTATATCAGCCTTTTAAGTTATAGTTTAGACTTTACCCAATACCACTACCCACGTCTAGTTCGATATTTTCCTTTTTATTAATTGAACCTTGCTTGCAAAGTGGGGGTCAATAGAAACAGACTTCAATTTTTGTGCTGCCCATCTATACAGCAGTAATCGTCGCGATCAAACCCCCTAAAAGTCGTGGGTTTTCTGGCATGCCAGCCGCCTTATCTCTCGCGTTTCTACGCCACACCACTGAGTGTTGGACACGTGGCCACTCTCTATGTACACGTTTCGAGTGCTGATGCACCCGACATTACAAAATGCACTTGTGCTAGGAGAAATATAGGCGCGTTATAGCCGTGTAAGAGATGTACATCTAAGATCACCCCCCTTACATTAATTTTTTAATATAAATGAAAATATAAATCGACTTTATCTCTTTTAAATCCACGGGTTTTCTTAATCATAGATAATGGATAACTGTGGGGGTGATGTCATCATGACTCATGATTATCACTAAAATCAAATGATTTTTTCGGTCGGTTAAATATCTTTTGTTAAATGAGCCATCTTAACATATAAGTTTATTTCAATTAACAAAAAGCTTGTTTGAACACAATTTGCGAGAATAGTAGTAAGAGGAGAAAAATATTCTTTCACCAATTTTTGGATCAGATTTGATACTTTTTAGTTTAGATGTATGCTATTTCATAACTTGTAATTTATTATATAAAGACAAAGATGCTGATACCTATGTATGTTAAGATGTTTTCATTAAAAAATAAAACAATTTCATTTTTTTGTTTATAATGTTTCTACACAAAAATGGAAATAAGTAGTTTTATCATTGTTGGCATTTATGACATGGTTTTCACAGAAGGCAGGGGTTGTGGGACTTAAGCATAATATACTTGGAATAGTTGATGTTCTTCTCGATTCGAACTAATGAAGAAATTAAGCTTGGAAAAATACAAAAACTTTTAACTTTGTATACTTCTAGTCTAGAAATATCAAGCCTCAGCGTAGTGTATGATATTTAAATTGTCAATAACTAAAACCAAGATTTATTCAAGTGTTACAACTATTCAATTAAATGTGCTTGTAGGTGGAGACTTATGTTTTCACCTCATTTTCTACAATTTGTTTGGGCGCACTATAAAAATATTAAGCTATATTTGTAAAGTTTTGCAATGTATTATTTTTATTTCTTATTTTGTAAAAACTATTTCTTGTTTCTTATTGCGGGTGATATTTTTGCTAGTGGTTTTTTTCATTTTTCATTTTCAAAAATTTAAAATATTCCTACATTACACTTTATATGTTCTCTATGGATTATTTTTCTTGAATATAAACTTTTACTTTTTTTTTATTATAAAACTTCACTTTAATATTTATATAATTTAACATACAACTATATTGCCATGCCTATATATGATAAACTATAATAAAATTACACTTTAGAAAATCAACATTTTATTTACTATTTATTAATAAAAATATATCCAAACTTTACACTAAACATTTCATCAAAATCATAAGAAATTTTTTTATTTCAATCTTAATTTATAATTGCATGACTCTTGTTGTATCACAACTCTTGTTTAATATGCTCTACACTATTTTTTCTTAATTTTTTCACTCCAAATTTTTAATATTAAAAAGGTACTAAATTCATATAAGTTCTTTTAAATGCCACTTAGGTGAATCTCATCATTTTAGCAGTAAAAAATGGCCAAAAAGTTTGATCTTATGAGAAGGTAATTGTTTAGAGAGCTAGTTTGGGACTATTGAAAACATGAAAATCTGAATCCATGATATTAGTATATATTAATATTTTTTAGAGTTGACTGTGTAAAACTTTTCTTAGTATCTATGAACTGTACCATTCATTTGTGTACTCAGATTTGAAAGAACTGAGATAGATCAATGTGATATATCTTATTACTGAACAAGGAAAAACAACTCATAATTTTTAAGAGAGATTACAAATGATGTGTGGGCATTTTCCAGCGACGGGGAATGAGTAACATTATTTTTTAATAGAAAATGGATAAATTAGGTGATCTGTTTAAAACAATAAGTTAGATGGATAGATTCACATGATTTTTGGATATTTTCTAGCAAGTTTATATATAAAGGCAATTTCCATGGCTGTTATTTTTGGATCTTTTAGAAACTTTTGGATCTTCTTACAGGAATTTCACGTTTCAGATTGAAAGATACGTAATTTTTCTTTATTAGCCAAATGACTATACAGCCCAGGCTCCATAGTATATCTCTTTATTAATAAAATTACAGAACAAATTAATTATTGTGTTTTTTTCGTTCAAGTAATAATTTAAAACATAAATGTTATTTTGTGGGCTAGCCGCTTGACAGACATGATTTTGCTCTCATTGAAAGAAAAGCGGAAGGCGGGACCACCTGGATTCATTGAATTATGTGTTGGAGACAAATGAAAGGGACGAACCATGTACTACTAGCCGTCTACTTATATCTGGCAAAACTATAAGATTGGTGGCGGACATTTAAAGCACGTGAATGACTCGAAATCCAACGGGGAAACTTTGGCTTAAATTGAAAACTTATCTCAATTTTCTTTATAATTTGAAATATAAATTATGAATGATTCTTATTATTGAATATTTGGAAAACATTTATTTAAATATTAAATTGCTTAAGTTTTATTATAATAATTTAAAATGTAAAGATATTATTTCATTACTATTGTTCAAGTGTGAACATAGATACGTTAAATAGGTAGGAGTTTAACATAAAATTGTAACTTGAAACAATTGTAAACTTTATACTACAATTCTTTTACATATTACTTATAATTGCAACTTATAATTTTTTTTAAAAATGGAGCATAAGAACTATTGTTATTGTTGAATTATATTTTCATGGAGTATATGAATTATTCTAATTGTTGAATATTTTGAAAAATAATCATTTAGATATTAAATTTTATTATAATAATTTAAAATTTAAAATTATTAATTTATCATTATTGTTCATGATTCAATTGAATGTAAAAAAAAGTTATTGTTTTTTATTTATGATAAAGTTATGTCTTTTAGTTTTTTTATTGACATGATTAGATTGAAAGTCTATATAATTTTCTAGTGCATCATAATTATAAATACTTGGATATATTGTGTAGAGTATTTTGTGAATATTTCATTCCAAATAATTTTTTGTCATAATAAAAAATTTCAAAAAAATGAATTTATCTAATGTACCTAGATTTATCTGATATATCATCATTCTATACATTTATTTATTTAAAATTTATTTTAAGATTTATTTAAATATAAGTAAAAAATCATTTTATCTAAATATTAAATTATGTCATATTTGATAGGAAGAAAATTAATGTGAACAATTCCATTTGCCATGAAGTTTTGTGCCCAGCTTGTGGGGGAGAATAGGAAAAAAAATTCAAACAAGATAAACTATTTTATTTTTGTTTAGATGATTGCAAATATACTTGTGGCAAAGAAAAATAAATCAAAATCGCACATAATAAACTATTTTTTTTTGCTTGAAATGACTGAAAACTTCTAAATGCTTGCAAACTTTTGAAATGACTGTAAATTCCTCAATGCTTGTGGGTTTCTAAATTGTCATGGGCAAACTATAATGTCTAATGCCTCCTCCCAAGGAAAGACACTTTAAATTTTTTTGCCAGTTTAGCAAAGCTCTGGCCATCAGAAGGAAGCATGATTTTCCTAGTTTTCAAATGTAGAAAGTCTCTTGGGTTTCCCTACGACAGTTGAATCTGGAGAAGGGTTGTAGTGTTCCAACGGTTAGAGTGTTCTTATGACATTCTGAAATTTCATTCTTGGGTTTGAGGATTTCAACCATAAATCACAAGTTTTTTAATGAAAAAATACATCAATTGAAGCATCCAAAGGGCCTTTCATAGGAACAAAAATTGTTACATGTCACTGACTCACATAGAGTTCACAAAAAGATGAAGAGACTAGAAGCAGGAAAAAATTACCAATGGTTTGACAGTTCGCAAGACGCAATTGGTGGTAATTTCACACAAATTTTCTCTAGTTATTCACATAAAGGGTAACAGGAAATTTCCAAATCCTTCTTAAAACTCTTTTTGTTCATTGCAAAAATATACATTTGACACAAAGAAGGGAAAGAAAACATTAGCACATACCTAATGTCACTTGCTTCAACTCCGAATCTTCAACATCTGCTACTTGCTAATGTGAAAAATGAAAGGCAATCCACAATTTTTTTATCTACTTGCAATGTTGGTGCTGCAACCACATTTATTGCATCTTGTTCCCTGTCGACTTCCTTCTTCTACCAATTCCTATCTTTCTACCTAATATTAATTTTTAGAAAATGACTAAAACCCTAGCCAGATAGTCTTGGCCAATGAAAAATTCAGAATTAGCATATAATATTAAGAATTTTTTAATCTTGTCTCTCAAAATTTACAATATGATCAACCAGTTAGTAGGGAAAAATAAATTGGGGGATTAAAAGAATATAGTAGTTCCCTGCCTTTTAAAAAAGTAGGGATTAATAAATGACCACCTCTCTATCATAATAGAGAAATCTAACTATGGAAGAAACATAATATAGAGTAGAAGAGTCTTGTTGTATTGAATCCCATGAATTAAAATGAAAAGTTAGAATACAAAACATTAAAAAATAATCCTATCCTCACTAGGGACAAGGGGATGTTGATGTTCTTGAAAACGATAATAATAATAAATGGTCCCCACCATATACTGAAATAGTTCCCACTTCCTCTCAAATTCTTAGATGGACTGTGGAGTTAGGCTTGTCTCTTAGGGCTCATTTGGTTACAAGCATAGGAATAAGAAATTAGAATGGAAAATGGGAATGGGAATGGAAAATGACAATCCCATTCCTGTTTGGTTCACCTAAAATTTTATTGAATTTCTAAACAATCAAGATATTTCAATGGAGATCGAAGAAACGATTGTGAAAATGAAAAAACATAATGTAAGATCTCTTTGCACCTCTAAAAATGAGGAAAAAGATATGGACATATCAATTTCTGCATCTTAATAATCTAATCCATTTGCTTGTCCCTTCAATTATTTGCAACCATATGCATTCAATCCTTCTGGGGAATTCAGTTGTATGATATTAGGAGGAAGTTCTCAAAGTTCAATGCAACCTTCTATACTCAAATATCTCAGCTTAGAAAATTTTCTAAAGCCATCAGGCAGAGCAGACAGTTTGGAACACCCATCCAGGAGCAATAATGTCAAGTGTGTATGTTGTCCAAAGCCTTGTGGAAGTCTCCGTAAGCTAGAAAAATTGCCTAAACCCAATGTTTCCATAGACATAGAAAATGCAAGAACGTTGTCCATGGTTAGTTCAGTCCAATTCTAGTAGCCTCTTATCTATGATGAGCTCAAGCAAACAAGCAAGGAAGGACTTAGTACTCAAAGATTTCAAGACGACGCTGAGATATTCCTATTCTCCATTCCAATAACATATATTTTTGGGAATGGACTTATGCTCATTTTTAACTAACATAGGAATATGCATTCCTATTCCCATTCCCATTCCACACACCAAACGAAGAATTAAAAAATATGTTCTAATTCTCAATGACCATTCTAGTCATATTCCAAAAACCAAATGGGCCCTTATGGGAGTGGGACACATTTGGGAACCCCACTTACCCTTGACCGTTGACCTAATAATGACAGATGTTGACATTGCATGCATTATACAACCATGCCTTTCTCCCAAGGTTTCAAATCTCTAATGTATGCCTCACGCTATCTCCTAGCTAGTTTTTAGTTTTTAGGTGAAGTTTTGTTTACATTCTATTTGAAGTTTTTCTTTCTCCATAAAATAATAATTAACTAGAAATCATATCTTAGTGTGGAAAAAGTATGTAGTATATGTAGCGATATATTTTTAGGGTGACCACAAGAAGTTGGGTTGCAATTCCACGAAAGTCAGATCCTTGGAATTGTACTTCTCAGAAACGAGTACCCAATTTTTAAAAAATTAGGTACTTGTTTCTAAAATTAAGCTTCGGGCACCGGAGCTAAATTTCAAAAATCAGGTACCTAATATTCAAAAGCGGATCGGGTGCCCGAGGCACTCAAATATCAGGCACCTAATTACTTTTAAAAATCGGGTACCTGATTTCTTACAAATTAGGTACCTAATTTTTAAAAATCGAGTACCCAATTTGGAAGACTTTATTTAACCCCCTTTTTTGGCATTTTTGAAGTCATTTTCATGACCTAAAAAATGGGAGCCTGATTAGAGATGCATACGGGAGCCTGATTTTCAGCCCTACCGACCACCCCCTTGCTGCTAGTTTTTGATATACCAGGCATTTTAATATGTTTTGTACTATTTTACTTTATTTTTTTCAATTTTCAATTTAATATGTATGTTAATTTATTGTTTTTTTCATTTTTAATATAAGTAAAATTGTAAATTTATGTTGTTAATGAGTAGATGTTTAAATTTTTGTATTTGTTAATTCAAATATAGTTTCATAAATGTTTATTTAAAAAAATATTATTTTAGATGTTTTGAAATGTATTTATTACAATGTTGAATGATTAGATTAGATGTAAATTCATTGTTTAAACATGTAATTTTACAAATAAATATAACCTCGACCTTGTTTCAACTATAACCTCGACCTAAATTCATTGTTTAAACTATAATCTTGACCTAACCATATAGTTATGTACAATAAAACCCTAAACATATATAACTAAGTTCTTAATCACATAACAGCCTGCTAAGGGATCCAAACAAAAAACTTAGTATTTAAAATGATTTTACTTAAATTGTATTGTACTTTGTTTCATGGATCGAAAATGGATGTTGTAAATTATTTTATAAATGTATATTCTTTCAGCCTTTCATACCCTATGACATGTACAATGGATGATTGTGCATTCTAAATTAATTTGCCAATTGGCATTTATAACAAATGTATATATTATTTAAATGGATTGAATTGAAGTAGTTAATATTCTTTCATGTGGATGTGTTATTTATTTTACTTTTAGTACTTATAATTATTTAAAAATGAAATGTAAATGTGCTCATTAAGGAATGCAATCTCTTATGTTTTTTATAAATGTAAATTACTGTATGTATGTTATTGCTTGCTGAGTAAAACTTTTGATTAGTTCTTTGGATCCCTTGGCTGAGCGTTATTTAGGATTAACTATAATGTCAATTTGTATTGAATTTAACTCTAATCATAACCCTTACTATCATCTTAACCTTAATCTTAATTTGCTAAAACCTACACCAAGTAATATGTAAATAATTAAATAACTTTCCTATCTTACCTTGAGTACTAATTTTATAAATGTCAAACCCTAAAATTGTAAACTTATTTATGATTTAAACTAAATTATCCTAGAGGAGCATCATATCTACATCTACATGTCATGTACATGTGAATCTAAAAATATTTGTACATATCTAATTACATCATTTATTGCATAGGAAGGATTTAAAATTCTCATTATATATATTATCCATGCATATCATATCAAAAGAATCATATAGAGATATGTCATTTACGACATGTCCATCATAGATAATCAAGAAGGGTACTTAGGTATATATATATATATATATATATAACACTATATATTATAAGAAAAGAAAAACACCATATATAGGAGCATCTCATGTACATAAACTAAAAAAAATTACCATGACACATGTAATGAGATCAAATAATATTTGTAAGATTCATCGCATATAAGTTATCAACATGTATAGGGGTGATATAATCAAAATATCAAAAAATGAGTGATATCAAAGCATTATATCTTAATATTTAACACTAAAATAAACTAACCCCTGGGTAACCCTAAACCAAATTGAATATATCAAACTAGATTGAAAGGTAACCCCGGCCCTTAACTAATTAATATTATACAAGATAAACCAAATTGAATTAAACCATGATCATAAACCTTGAATTTAACCTTTAATCCTTTCCCCAACCATTAACCAAATTGAACCGTTACCCTAAGATTGAACCAAGTTAAACGTTGACCTTAAGACTAAACCAAATCACCCTAAACTAGAACTCAATAATATATTCAACACTTTAAAACAAAATTCAAACCTAATTTTTTTGAATTAATGTTGGTTTTTAATCTAAAAGCTCTAACTATAATTCTATATTTAAAACCAAATTTAGCACTTTAAAACTTAATTCAATTTATTAACTCTTGTCCTAATTGAAACCTAAGCATGTAAACCTAATCAAACAATACAAACCAAATTGAACCCTAATCCTAAAACTAATTAAACATTGATATCAAGGTCTCAAAATGATACATCATAAAAAAATTAGAAGAGACTTGAACGAATCAGGCATCTAATTAAGTAACCCTTCCTCACCATCAAGAAGTGGTGTGAGTAGGAGCCTGGACTACACCCTTGGATGCCTCAGAATATATCTAAAGAAGTGAATAACTTGTCTTTCCATTGGATGCCTAAACCTTTATATCCTAAGTGAGTATTCATCATGTAATATCTAATTAGGAGGGTATTGAAGCACTCTAACACCCCAATCCCTAACTAGATAATTATGTTAGGGTGGACTAATTTCTATTTATCTTGGGTTGGAAGTGCCTAAAAGTTTTTTTTGGAGATTGGAGATTCCCCTATTTGTTTCCTATTTTCCTGTATGGGTAGCCTAAATGTTTATTGCCTTTGTATAATGGAAGGCCACATAACAAAATATTGCCTTATTCTATAAAAAGAAATACCCACCCCCTAGTGATATATAGTAAGATCTTTTTCCTAATTTTACTATCAATTTTTTTGGTTAGAAGACGATGATAGCTCAAAATGATTTAGAAGATAGAGATAAAATGAGAACCATCATTCCTAGAATGAAGATGCATTATTCCTTGATAAACCCATTTCTATCATAAATCAACTCCTCCATCCAAAAAATTAGTAATGAGAAATCCCTACGTCAAGTAATCAATGGAGGGCTCATAAAATTGATCAAGTAATCAATGGAGGGCTCATAAAATCCCTAGGTCAAGTGATCAATGGAGGGCTCATAAAATTGATCCCCAAGGGGAGATAAGAATCTCATTAAAAATTAGGATTATTATATGGTTAGGGATAGGGTTCACATGTATTAGTTCATTACCTGACATGATCTACACTTATAGTTTGCATTAAAAAGCGAATAATATTTAGGATTCAAACTACAATCATAAATATTTTTTAATCAAATCATAATTCTATCTCTAAGCTTTCATTCTAATTGTAACCTTAACTCTCATCCTAACGCCATCTATTATATATCCTATAAAAAATAGGACCATAATAAATATCCGAAACCTAAATATGATTCTAACTAAAACCATAATCCTAGGTAAGTTCCCTAACATTAAAGGACCATAATCATTATAATAATCTTAAGCTTAGCCATCATGAAAACCATTAACATAACAAAATTGTAAAACATAACCTTGTCATAATCTTAACTTTGTTTCATCCTAAGATGAACATATAATCCATAATGAGTTCATACAATCTCCCAGTGTCACAAAATAAGTGTACATGAAAGAAAAATTAGCTTGGTGGCTCCTATTTTAAGAAAATAAACCTTGAACTAACCTAGATATATTTTTTTGGACTATTGTTTTATGATTAGACTTAAAAATTTGGTATTTAATGTTTAATTTGACTTAAATGTTTAACTTTATTTATTTAATTGATATGATTTTAATAAAGATATGTGCATTTATATAGATCTAGTTGATAAATTTTAGATTTAAATTTTATTAAATAGTAATTTTGTCATGTTTTATGTTGTGATGTATTTTTGTCATGTTTTATGTTTTATGTTGTTTAAACATATATGCAAATTATATTTGATGGACCCACTGCCACACCCTCCCCCTCCCATACCCCCACCTCTGCCCCCTCCATCTCCACCTCCACCTCCACCTCCACCTCCACCTCCACCTCCACCCCACCCACACCTCCACCACCCACCATAGATGAGCTCCACAAGACCATGAGGTGTAACCTCAATGACCTCATGCATGATATAGAGGCTATCCGACGTGAGAGGCTCCCCCCCTCCCCCCCCCCTCACCTACTACATCTTGCAGATAGCATGCGAGGCATGATTGAATCCATCCATCATTTTGATTTAGACATTGATTCATTTAGATCATGGAGGGGAAGCATGCATGCCTTCTACTCTAATGGCTTATCATACAGAGAGGTTTATAACCTGCATATAGGTAAAGGCAATTTTAAACATTATTTTGTAAACCCTAAGACGGGTGAAGCAATTAATGATAAGAAGCCTCACATTTCCATTAGGTGGTGTATACATCCACGCATAGCAACACATTTTTGGGAGCAGTGGTGAAATGTCCCTTTTCTGACTTTACATGATATTTCCAACCTTTAATCAGATCTTTAAGATCAAACAACTAATATCACAAAGATCCTCCAAATTTCTCAAGAAACCCCAAATCGGGTATGCCAGAAATTGTGCCAAAAGCTTCACAGCTTCACCAATTATTAATAAATCTGAAAGTGGACATTTTTACAGAAATTTCAGCAGCATAATAGCCTACAAA
The DNA here is from genome assembly GCA_028749045.1 of Cupressus sempervirens. Classification (NCBI taxonomy): domain Eukaryota; kingdom Viridiplantae; phylum Streptophyta; class Pinopsida; order Cupressales; family Cupressaceae; genus Cupressus; species Cupressus sempervirens. The sequence continues at coordinate 756,211,026 of CM053792.1, read as the reverse complement.
ATGACATTTCCAGATCCGTATAACCTTTACACAACAGTTCTCAAATGTAGGACAAAAACTATGCTCATCGGGCTCCCGAAATTAACACAAAAATGCTCGGAAACACCACACACACTAATAAACTATCTCAGAAGTTTAATCACGTCCCAATACATATATTCAGCTCTATTTTAACAGCTTAAAGTCTGAAATACAGCAGTAACCAAAACTGATATGAAATGCTCAACTGAAAACACCAAACTCATGCAAAAAACACACCCAAAAACCCACAAATCTACATTGTTTAGCACAAAGGCAAACTCTGTATGAGTATGCACATGGAATGGCTTCAAACTCCCATCCTTAGCCTTCCTGGAAACCTACAAACTCCCGTTCTTGGGTCTCCCTGGAAACCTGCAAACTCCTGTTCTTGGGTCTCCTTCTCCACAGGTTTGGCAGCCTCTGAAGAATAAAAAAGAATGAGCAAAAATCAAGTTCTCCCCATCAGCCCAAAATGCCTCCAAACCCCTTAAAAGAGGGCATAACTGTAACTCACATCCAAGAGAGGTTAATGAAACATATTTTAATAATAATTTTCATTTATTAGTCCAACGGTTTCCAAAGATTAACCCCCTTTTTCCAAAACTTCACTTTCTTGGGCCTGCCTGCCTTAGCAAAGATTATTATTTTTTAATTATTTAAAAAGGGGACATGACAAGTCCTCCCCTCCCAAACATTTCTTGTCCTCAAGCAATGGTTGAACAATAAACCAATCAATCCACCTGGATCCCAAATGTAGTCATGAACTATACTACTACCAATTAACACAGGCTCCTGCAATATCCTCTGCAATATGACCAAGAGGAATCCATAATCAAACTGACAATTATAGCTCAACCAAACTCCGAAATCACCACTACCACAATCAAAAACCCATGAGGCACAAACTCTTAGAACATCAGAACCCAAGCAAAGTGGACAAATCAAAGTACCAACACAGTAAATACCATCAATGCATCCCACTGGCCTATACGGAATGCACAATCCAACTCTGCAACAATGGTGAATGCCGTTGAATGAAACTGTACCAAGTATGGAGAATCCACACACTGTACAACTCCTGCAGTCAACACAACTTTGCAAATCACCGGCCACTATCTCATAACCATAACTACCATGCACCCCTGATGGTGAAAAGCCATCACAAGATAAATAGCAAGAATTGGAACCCAAACCAAATCTTCCTGCCATCAACTCCTCAACACAAGGATCAAATCCTAACTGATGTACATACCTTGCAATATAATGTTGATAAAAAAAACCAACCTTAGTCAACAACTCACCATGAACAAGTGATACAACCCACTATGACTGATCACCAGCTAAGTCAGGAGATGTCATAGCCAAAGGAGTAGAATCAATAACAACACCCGCTGAAGCATCACTCTGAAACTCCTGCTCTAAGTCATGTATTATCAAGCTATCAATAGTAGAACCTATCACCATGTCATGCCCATCACAACTCTCATCTTGAGGCATCAAATTTTCCCATAACTGATGATAAGCACTAGGAACCAATGTACATCTCTGTATCATTATCTCATCAACATGGTCATCAAAGGTAAATTGATGAGCATACCTCACAGTGTAATGCCGATAGAATGCACCAATCTCAGTTAGTGGCTCAGACTGTAATCCAGATAAAACTAACTGCAATTGATCATTAACCATGTTGGAACTAGCTACTACCTCCGAAGATATCACCAAGGGAGTAGTGTTACTAGTAGGAACCATGCCAACTGCCGACTCACCAACATCACACATGATCTTTGATAAATCTCTAGTCTCTGTGCCATCAATACTAGAGGCCACCACCATGTCAGGCATACAACAATCTGCTACAACACCCAACTCAACTGAACCTAACTCTAGTGGGAATGAACATGATATTCCAATGTTAGTATCAAGAATGGATGCATCCCCATCTCCACTGTCTCTGACAATCTCGGCCATGGACATCCTCTTATCACCAAACACCATTGCTTGTGACTGTATAGAATCAGGCGAAGACTATAGTCGCTCTAACTCCATGGTCACCTTAGCCAAATGAAACTGTGACTCCTTGAAAGCGAACTGTGTACTCTCAAGAATCTCAAAAGTCACCACAAGCTACTCAGTAAGCTCACTCACCTCATCTTCCTTGGCCAACAATGCATCATATGCTATACTACCCCACTTCATAAGATAATATCTGTCGGCTACCAACTGCATATAATCCTATCTCAGAATCTGGATAGCCTCCCATAAAGAGTGGAACTCTGTCAAGGAAAGATAACTGCCTCCCTGCTCATCGCTAGTAGGAGAACCCCATCCATAAACTACTAACAACTAACGAGCAGCATCAAAATACTGGCAAGTGATAGCAATGTCTTGGTCACTAACTCTCAACTGATTAGACACATGATGGCACTGGCTTGACTGTCTCCTACAAACCTCCTCTGATGCACTGTCTAAAGGAGTATCCTCAAAGTTACTAGTCTCTAGAGTATTACCATCCATATCCTGTGAATCAAATCTAAAACTCATATCAACATACGGAGTATCAAAAAAATTAGCATTGCTGTCCAACTCCTCTATACCCAAGGAAACTAAGTCTTCAAAATTGCCCACTGCATCCTCCTGGATATCATCAATGCCAATATGATCCTGAGACTCATCTATACACACTGCCAAATATGAAATATCATCAACACATTCTAGCAAGTATGGTCGACTGGATATATGAACAAAGCCCAACATCGGTGTATAAAAACTAATACCAACATTGGACAAGCTGGTAGCACAAGAAAAGACAACACCGTGAAATCTGCTAATCAAATCCATGATAGCACCCAAACAAACACTGCTACCAAAAAGTGTTAAAGATCTCCTGTCAACTGAATCCCAAATGCCAATATAACAATCTTGAGTCCATATCTGTAAACTAGAATCAGCTGGTAACTCAAGCAAAATCCTCACTTGAGTAATATGACCAATACCAACTAACTCCACATACCTGTCATGATGAGATAATGAAGTCAAAATACTATCTTCACTCACCTTCAGCTGGCGGGATAAATCATGTGAAGTACTACCTGCCTCAACCTCATGTGATGAAGCATCTAATTGTGCTTGGTACTCTTTCTTAGCAAAGTCATGAATTCTCAATGTTTGCTCATCTCCACCAGGTATCTCACCATCCTGCACAACAACATCCTCATAATCATCATCTGAACCCACTAAACTGTAGTCACTGCCTGTTGTAACTATACCATCCTGAATACCTGTGGTATCACCCTTTGACAACCTGTAAACAATTGTCTCAATTTGAGTATCAAGTTGACCGTTACTATCAATCTGTGTAATATCCTTTCCCACCACCTCCTGTGGTAGAGTAGAATCTGAGACCTCTACCTGGCTATCAGCTAGTTTCTCAAACTCCTCATGCAAGTTCTTGGGAATTGTGTCATCTGTCCTATGAGAAAATCTGCCAAATAGAAATCCAGTCAACTTATCCACCTTAGCTGGGTCAGATAACATGTCATTCATTATACGGTGGTGCTCAACCAACTGTTTAGACATGTCATGGCTTATTTTCATAAGTTTATCTCGAATGTCTAAATAACCATCCTTTCTACTATTTTTACTCTGGCTATCAATTGTCCAAGATCGTTCCCTCTGAGACTCTGTACTATACCTGTCCATTCTGGATAAAGTAGAGTGTAACCCCAATAGGATATAACTTCTTCGAACACCAAGAACTAACATGCAAATGATTAGAAGTAGCATGCAACCATAGATTTGGACATGCAACTGATTAGAAGCAACATGCAACCACCAAATTATGACATGCAAGATCTAGGTAGTTGTCAAAACTGACATGCAAGATCTGGGTAGTTGTCAAAACTGACATGCAAACTTCTACAACCACCAAATTCACCAAGAACTAACATGAAAATGATTAGAAGTAGCATGAAACCATAGATTTGGACATGCAACTGATTAGAAGCAACATGCAACCACCAAATTATGACATGCAAGATTTGGGTAGTTCTCAAAACTGAAATGCAAGATCTAGGTAGTTGTCAAAACTGACCTGCAAACTTCTACAAACCCTCAGGCTGGCAAGATCATGGCTCTGATACCACTGAAATGTCCCTTTTTTGATTTTACATGATATTTCCAACCTTTAATCAAATCTTTAAGATCAAACAACTAATATCACAAAGATCCTCCAAATTTCTCACGAAACCCCAAATCGGGTATGCCAGAAATTGTGCCAAAAGCTTCACAGCTTCACCAATTATTAATAAATCTGAAAGTGGAAATTTTTACAGAAATTTAAGCAGCATAATAGCCTAAAAAATGAAATTTCCAGATCCGTATAACCTTTACACAACATTTCTCAAATGTAGGACAAAAACTATGCTCATCGGGCTCCCGAAATTAACACAAAAATGCCCGAAAACACCACACACACTAATAAACTATATCAGAAGTTTAATCACATCCCAATAAATATATTCAGCTCTATTTTAATAGCTTAAAGTCTGAAATACAACAGCAACCAAAACTGATATGAAATGTGCAACTGAAAACACCAAACTCATGCAAAAAACACACCCAAAAACCCACAAATCTACACTGTTCAGCACAAAGGCAAACTCTGTATGAGCATGCACATGGAATGGCTTCAAACTCCCATCCTTAGCCTTCCTGGAAACCTACAAACTCCCATTCTTGGGTCTCCCTGGAAACCTGCAAACTCCCGTTCTTGGGTCTCCTTCTCCATAGGTTTGTAGCCTCTGAAGAATAACAAAGAATGAGCAAAAATCAAGTTCTCCCCATCAGCCCAAAATGCCTCCAAACCCCTTAACAGAGGGCATAACTATAACTCACATCCAAGAGAGGTTAATGAAACATATTTTAATAATAATTTTTATTTATTAGTCCAACGGTTTCCAAAGATTAACCCCCTTTTTCCGAAACTTCACTTTCTTGGGCCTGCCTGCCTTAGCAAAGATTATTATTTTTTAATTATTTGAAAAGGGGACATGACAGGTGGTGGATGGTATTTGACCATCCACCACACGCTAACCATGATGTGCCCATGTACTTCCTTAGGAATTTATGGGCTGAGTTTGAGTTGGGTTTGAAACCCAACTATTTTGATATGAAAGCATTTCAGGGGGTTGGTAGAGGGATGCCTCAGGATAGGCCTTGGGAAAAGCTGAGTGATAGAACGAGAACCCGTAGGTGAGCTGAGCCCCTTGTACCTCTTCCTACACCTATTGTGCCTACTCCTCACCATCATCAAGTAGTTTCATTTGCTTTTACCCATTTGAGTGCCCTTTCAGGAAATTTAGTACAGCAGTGGACACAAGTAGTACATGCTCCTCCACTTGGACATGTTTGTACTAGCTGTCCAGAGGCATATGCACAGGCCCCCAAAGCGATCTTGGTGTAGCACATGATGGCCATTATGCTGAGGATCTATATTTTGATGATGATGTATACACTACCCATGGTGATGGTAGTGATGAGATAAATATGTCATCATTTGTTGACCTCATGCACCAAGGAGAGCTTGGAGAGAGTCAAGAGCAACAGATAAAATTTTAATTTTAATATAAATATAAAGTACACATAATTATTTACTTTCTACATACATGTGTAATTTTATTAACTATATTAATTTGTACTTTTGAAATAACAAAGGATGGATGATACTGTTCCTCCTAGGAGGCAGTATAGTCTTTTTCTGAGACCTACAGATGTTGGTGTCCCTTATATGGTATGCACTTTGAATTACACTATAAAAATGTACATTCAAAATTGAATTTAATAACATGTGCTCATATGTTCTTTTTATCTGATTTTGTAGGGATTGTCTGCATCTACACATATTGATGTTAGTACAAGTCCTACTCCAGTTACCACTGAGGCACAACCTCAAATACATGCGGTATGAACTTTTGACTGAAGACAAATAATTTGTATTATTTTTATGTATGTAAATTATTGTTAACTTATAATTTGAACAATTTTGACTCACATGTATATATATTTTATGTGTTTTGATTTTATGAACAGGAGCCATATCATACTCATCCATACAGGCCTCGGTATAGTCTATTTTTGACTCCATCTTATGATTATTATGCTAGCATACCTGTAGACGCATCTATGACATTGGCTACAAGTTAGGTATGATATATACATACATACATACATACATACATACATACATACATATATATATGTTAAATTTATAGTGTATAAAAAATGTAGTGTACAAATTATGTACTTTGTAATTATTCATGTATATTTAATTTTGACTAAACGTTTATGTATCCATAATTTTAGGACTATGTCACCACGAGTGTTGCTAAGAGCACATGACTTAGCTAGATGGAGGTACCTACATCGTCATTTGAGGTTAGCATTGTGATTTATGTACATAATGTATAGTTCATTATGCTCTAAAATCAAATTAAAAAAATGTATGTATTGTAAATTACAGGACCTCACCACTGCTGCATTTGGTAGTTTTGACAGTGCGCCTCCTCCCATTACTGAGGGACACCCATCTCACATGGTATTTATTTTATTATGTAGTGAATATTTAATTTATTTGCAAGCAAGATTTTGAGACCCATTTCAATTAAGCATGTACATGATGAGACATGCCTCATGTTACACAGGGTGATCCATCTACCTCACAGGGTGTCCGACATGACGAGATGGCTCATATTACACATGATGATCCATCTAAGTCCTCTTCATGTGGAGTAAAGAGGACATTCGATCAAATAGATTAGGTCTTGTTGGAACTTGTAGATTTTGTTTTTATGGTGTATATTATTTATGATGTATACACTTTGTGTTAGGATAGTTAAAACTGTATGTTAGACCATGTATTTTTTCACTTCATAGATCATGTTATGATGTATGTTAGACCATGTACTATTTTTTTATGACTTCTTATCATGCTTGTGTATGTAGTATATATTATTATGTTTCACCATGTTTTATATTCAAACCATTTTCTTTATTCTGACATATTTTATTCATGAACATATGACACATTTTGTAAGTATATATGCAAGATGAACACTAATTTTAACTATCTATAGAGCATTATTAGATAAATATCACATCAAATTTATGCATTGAGATTCATACAAATAAAATTGACCTACTAGATTAAAAAATGTATTGATAACGTACCTAACAATGTATCATAAGTGATCTTAATATGTTGTTTGGTAATGTAAGACTCATTATCACCTAATAAGACCTATTATGGGGTAGTAAACATATGAATACCTATCATAACCTATAACATACATAATGACCTATTAGGACTCCTATGCCCCTTTAAGACACACATGTATAGATAACGTACCTAACAATGTATCATAAGTGATCTTAATGGGTTGTTTGGTAATGTAAGTGTGATGTCGGCACGACATCATATCAAAGAAAATACAGGTTGCCCCAGAGAAGATAGGAGAGGACTGGTGACAACGAAAAAGGAGAAGGGTGATGGAAAATGATAATCTAAATGCAACTTAACTACATGAATGCAAGAGATTCAATTGTGTTCATATGGAGAGTAAACCTTATTTTAATATTGCAAGAGGAGTTATGCACCAAATGCTATAAAAGCATAGATGACAAGATTCCTTTGTGTGTATCAGACTCTTAACATAATGGATGTAGGTTTCAGAGTCATGAGGGAACAAATGACATATACGCACTGGAGAGGTCTGGGCACACCCAAAGTCTTTTTAAGGAGCTTGGTGGAAACTGTGCTAACCCATTGCCCCCAGTGAGCAATGCATTAACATAACTTGAAACTTACATAAATGTGCTAAAGAATCATGAAAATAGATCATATTGCAAAATAACATGTGTAATCAGGATAAGCCGTTCAAATGATACCAGGATATGGAAGATCGAGGCACACTGGGGAAGGCTATCATTGACACACAAAGATAAAATTAACAAAAAGACATTATGACTAAGTAGTCATTCAATTCACCATGCTTGCCAAGAACCTGATAAATTTGTTAAATTTGTTAAGCCTGTGTAGGAAGGATTCATCCTATAAGGCAAAAACTGATTGATTGATTGAATTGAAATGAGATATTTGTGATTGGTTTCTGGTAATGACAGTAAAAGGAATGATGTTCTCAAATCATTGAGTCTAAATATGAATTTGTGTAAGCTTGTTTACAATCACTATTTGATGAGGTTGGTTTTATGGATGGAAGCTTGGTGTGGTGAGAATATGGATAAGATAAGATAAGATAATGGATGAATTGAATCAGAATGAAATGGAAGGAATTGATTATGAAAATAATAAATATTCTGTTAGAGGAAAATGTGTTGAATGGAAGACTAAAAATTTGATCAAGGTAGATGCAAATAGAATGAAGGAATTGATTATGGAAATGATGTGAATGAAGTGATTAGAAGAAGAGAATATGATGGAATTAGAGGATAAATGAATTGATTGAATAGATTGGGATACTCGGATTGAATTTGATATGAATGAATATATAGAATGGATAGAATTGAATTGATTGAATGATTGCGGAATAGACATGAATGAATGTGGAAGATTTGGATTGAATTTGATATGAATGAATGAATAGAAGTGAATGAATGTGGAATAGAATGAATTGAGACCAATGACAAGGGAGAGCCATGGTATTTGTAAATGGATAGGAAGGTTGGGTGGATATATGAATGGAGGAATAATATGGATGACCAACGGATATAGTGTCATATAATGGGGAACCAAGAACCAGTGACCAACAATGCCCCATTCCAAGGATATGAAAATGGAATGAAATAATGGTGGGGAAGGATTGTATGAAAATGGACGGATGGTGTGAAAGCTCGCATATGGAGGAAGAAAAGGCATGTGCTCTTCTTAAGCATGTATGAGCATTTTTGTTGTTGTGCCTCTAGTATTGATTATGAGCATGGGTATGAAAGTGGAATGAAGGAAGGCATGAAAAAGGGATAATGATACGAAGGATATGGAGGAGGGATAATTATATGAAAAATATGGATGGAAAAGGGATAATGATATGAAGGATATGAAGGAAATGCGTGATAATAAATGAATGAAATGAAATGGATAACCAAGATCAAGGGTATATGGAAGAAGGATAGACGTGCGTAGGATTATGGATGGAAAAGATATGAATGAACATGAAATGAGGATGGAAATATGTATACATATAGATGGAAAATGGATGCATGAACATGAACGTGATATGGAATGCAAGATAGGGATAACATGTTAAGATCAAGCATATGGAAGAATGTAGGAAGTATATAAGATAATGTATGGATAATGGACACCAAAGGATAATGAACAGTAAGATGGGAGCATGAAAGGATATGTATAGAAGGTTTGTATGGATGAAGCACAAGGGAAAACAGAAAGTGTAAGTCAAGATCAAAGATGGGAATAACAATGGACGATAGACGGAATATGGAAGATAGGTAAGGAAGAACAATATGAATGGAACTTTCCCCTAGTGTAGAGTGCAAGTCGAAAAAGGGAAGTTAATGGATAGATAAGTGAAAGTGGAAGACAATGGATACATAGTAGGAAAATGAAGGGAGGACTCAAGCATCTAGGTATATGGATGTATCCCTTGATATTTATGCTTCTTTAATTTTTTTCTTTTTTTATTATTTTTTTTTCAAGGAATTGTTGGTATTTTCTCGTAGATGTTGATAGGGTAAAGAAAAGAATGCTAAAGTGAATTGGGGAATAGAAGACAATAACCTATGAAAAATTTTGGATTAAGGGAGTTGAGTAAGTAGGAGGAAGAAATGGTTGATGGATACTAGGTTGGAAGACTTGTGAAGGAAGTGGAAAGATCTTCATTGGCACACACCTTGAAGGGTGGTGGAAAGGAGTAAATTGTGAAGGATGTGTAGGAGAAAATTGGAATTTTGGGATATAGGGACCCAAAATGGATGAAGGAGATGATAGAGTTGGGATGGCGGATTTAGGTGTATAAGGACCCAAAATGGATTTGGAAAATGGAGGTTGGGAGAATTTATGAAGGAGGGAGGCCTTTAGATTAGTAGAATTGAATGTCATTTGGAATCTTTCTTTGAGATTCATTGCTACATTAAGTAGCTTTGGTATCCACGTAACTTTTGCACTTTTGATTTTTAACCTTTGTGGCTTTTTAATTGCATTTTGGATTTGATTTTTCTTTTCTTGGACATGTCGCTTAGATGGGACATGTTGATCCTTACGCTTTTGTGGATTTTCGATTTTGTTTTCTTTTTCTTTGGCATCCAATTTGCTTCCATTGGTCATGGTATGGGTGCATGAAGGTAAATAAGATGGAGAACGTATGGAAGGTGAACATTGGAAGGAATTCAAGGATGTGAACTTTGTTGATCTTTATGAGGGGATAAATTGGAAAACGTGGATAAGGTAGAAGGATGTATATAAGGACCTAATATGGAAGGAAGGGAAGAAGAGTTTGATGATGGAACATAAGGACCTAGAATGGATGGACTATAAGAACCTAGAATGGATGGACTATAAAGACCTAAAATGGACTTGGAAGATGAAGGAGGAGAAGTTTCAGGTGTGGAAGGAAGAGTTTTGGAATTGGAAAAAGTGGAAGGTATACCAAAATCTTGAGGAATTATTTTTTTAAGGGGATACTTAGTATTCTCAACGCAAGATGCGAGTCTAGGTGTATGGGGTTCATGAGGAGATTGGATAGGTGTGATAGGATCATGTGAAGGAGTAGGGTTATGAGGGGGATCATGAGGAATAATAGGATCGTGAGATGGAGAGAGATCGTGAAATATGGATGAAGGGGTGCATTGATCTTGACTTGGAAGAGGATAATTGAGTGGAATGAGTGGATTGTGAGATGGAATAGGTTCATGAGATGGAATGGAGGGAGTGGAACTATGAGATGGAGTACTTTGATCTTGACATGAAAGAATATCATATAGCTCAAGGAGTGGATCATGAAATGGACTAGAATCATATGAGGACGTGGAAGGAATGGAATCATGTGGTGAAAGAAGATCATATAGCATGGTAAGTGGATCATCATATGTGGGCGTGGAGGAAATGGAATCATGAGATGGAGTAATTTGATCTTGACATGGAGGAGTATTAATGAATGGAGTGGAAGAAAATTTTTCATGAAGGGGAATATATATTGCTAATGCTGGAGATGGAATGGAATCAGTAATGTGCATGGTAGGTGTAATGTCTTGATCTTGATTAGGAGGGGAATCAGAAGATAGACTAGGAGGGATGGATGAATCTTGAGGGATAGTGGAATGATGGGATGGAGAAATGCTCAGATATAGAGGAGAAACATCATGCTTTGAAGGAAGGTCTTGAGATGGAACTGGAGGTGTGGCTTTGGGTGATTGGATCACATTATGCTAAATTTTCAATCTAGCCAAAAGTGATGTGAAATACCCCTGACGAGGTGGGGATGACATTGTTAGAGGCTTAGGAGATGATGTCGTTGGAGGATTAGGGAATGATGTAGTTGGAGGACTAGAGGATAATGTTATTATAGGATTAGGATTTTGTGGAGGTGGAATTATGGATAAAGGATTTGGATTAGGTTCATAGTAAGGGGGATTACATGGAGGATTAGGATTGGATGTGACATGAGAACTAATGCCTTTGAAATATGAGAGATAATTCTTCATTTCCTCCATTTTCTTGGCAAGGGTATTTACGTCTGAGGCATTGTGTGGGCCATGAATGGAATTGTATTGAGGGATATGAGAGCTAGAAAATGAAGGACACATAGCAAAGAAAATGTCCTTTTCCTGCGGACTTATTTTGTCCAAGAGTGTGTTCTTTAGTTCCTCAATTCCTATGGCGAGGTCATTTATGACGGAGGAATTATATTGTCTATGGATGGAATTGTCTACAAATAAAGGATAAGGAGATAGATTTCCCTTGTCAAAGGTAGGAAAATTTTGAACATGAGATAGATTAGAATTGAAGTGTTGAGAAGAAATTTGATATGGAGAAGGTACGAGACCATGTTGTCGTGCAATATTGTCAATCATTGGAAGAAGCGGATTTGAATCCATGGATGCAAGATGAAAAGTGATGACAAGATTTGAAGAGGGAATATGAACTTGGAATTAGGAGCTTTGTGCTGATTGGACTTTGATTTGACTTGATTTGAAATTGATTGCACTTGATATGATTCGATTTGATTGAATTTGAATTGATTTGGTTTGGATTTGGATTGGATGAGGGTTCGATTTGATTTGATAAGAACCCTATGATAGTGCAAACAAAGTGAATGTTTGATTTGAATGAAAGTCCAATGATAAGACAATGCTCCTATGTCCAAAGTAGAATATGTTATGTCAAATTGAAATAGAAGAAGATGTGAATGAAGTTTTTGAAAGATTGATTATTGACTTGGATGATTGAATTTGACAAGGGATTGGATTAGAAGAACGCTGATTTGAAGGATCGAATTAAGAATGCATGATGAGCTTGACTAGGGAAATTGAATATGAATAATGATGAATCATGACTAGGATGAAGATTAGGAATGTGATTGAATGACAAGGAAATGATTTGGATAAATAAAGAGGATGAAGATGTCAAGCAACATTTTGAATGATGAAGGTAAGATATGTAAGAGGGAATGATGTCTTGGATGGAAGGAATATGTGACGTGAAATGATTTGGAATGATGATTAAGAAGAGGTGTTTTTTGTGTTTTTGAAATGTTTTTTGATTTTTTTTGGATTTTTTGAACTTTTATGATTTTTTTTTTTGAATTTTTAGGTTTAAGATGCAAAAGCAAACAATGAAATATGTACAATACAAATGTATTTCAAACACTCCAAACACACCAACAGTCCTATAAGGTTGAACTAGGTTGTACAAGGCTCAACTAGGGGGCGTCCTCGATATACGTAAGGTATGTGAGGCCCAAATCTATAGATGAAAGGAAATACTGCCACATAGCCGGGGGGAGACGGTAACCCTATCTCCTCCACTTCCCAAAGGTATAAAGTTCTTTGGGGCTTAGCCAAGAGTGACAATGTTACACTTCCAAGAGAGGTGTCTTTCGATTCACCTCCCGATTTTTATACTCTGCCAGAATGCTAGAGTTGAGGTCATCCCAAAGGGTGATGAAATCCCCAAGCAGGCCTCCTAGAAAAATAAAAACAAGTCCACTTATTTCTTGTGCACCCAAGGTCACCCAAACGCACGAGGGGAGAGAATACGTAAGTGCACTTGGGGTTTAAAAGACACTTGTTCGTTATCCACAAAAATTTAAGTTTGCTACTCTAATTGAAGACATGCGTGTTTTGAGCATACAAGATTCTTTCCAACTTTAAATAGCAGAAAATAAAATACTAAAAGAAAATGCTGAAAATGAAAATGCTGAAATGAAAATGCTGAAATGCAGATGCTAAAATGAAGTTAATTTTCTTTAAGGCTTTGGATGTGATTTCATTTTAAGGCCCAAATCCAAATGTGCTCTATACTAAATGTACCCGTTTAAAACACTCCAATTTCAAATGAGTTCGTCTTCTAACATAAATCTTCGACCTGCAAACTAATTTTTTGGCGGCGGCGCAGACGCTTGTTCTTGGAGACGCTGATATGCATAGACGCGCAACGCAGACGACACTGAGACTATCAGAGACGAAAAAATGCTAATCCAAACTATAGAAATTTTTATTGGTGGACTTCTAAAGTGAGATTAGGGACGTGGGTCCCACCGAGCGTGCCAAAATGTATTGCATAAAATTGTAACCAAGATTATGCAAACCTCAAACTATGAACACAAAAATGGAGAGTATCTTAGATGGAGAGTATGTTTGGTATGCTCTTAGGAGGGTATGTGCAGGATCATGGTGTACCAAAGTATGGCCTTAAGTGGCAGTGAAAAACTAGCAAATCAGGGTTATGTCAACTTGACACATAATTTTAAAGGGGTCTTGGACTTTATATCAAAAAGTTGTAAGAAAATAATCTATAGGAAATTGAATCTAGTTTCTAAACTATAAGGCCTTATCTGGAGAAAAAATTATTTGATTGGTCAAAAGTTTGGATTTTAACGTAGTACTACAAAAATTTCAGGGCAAAAATAAAAAGTAGGTGTATGTCTGACCACCTTAATCATAATCAAATGATAATATTTTTAAATATAATTTTAGATATAAAAAGTAGACTCATGCTTGGATGTGATGCATATTTTTGGCAATTTTTATTCCAAATAAATAATTAATTATGAATTTTCTACTATACTATTTTTAGAATTAAAAAACTCTCGTGTCTGACCACCTTAACTAGTTTAGAAAAAATCAAAATTAAGTTTTTTTGTTTTTCTTATACTAGTCAAAGCATAGAATGTGATGCATCTTTTGGATTTCACAAATCTTATACGATTTGAAAGTTATAGCTATTTTTCAACCAGTATGTCAATCTACACTTTGTAGCTAACTCCATTAGAAAATAAGTAATAATTACTTACTGAACTTGTAATTTGACGAAACTTACATTTATGAAAAGCTAAGAACATTCTTAAGAAACCCTTTTCATTACATCAAATTTTGGTTAAAAAAAAGTCGTCAGCTACATGCTTGAAGTAAAAAAAACATAAGAACATGCCAAAAACACATTTTCGGGATGTTTTAAAGATGACCATATAAGGTTGGTATTGAAAGATATAGTAGGAATTATAAAGGTATTAATTGTTTTCATTTAGTATTAGGATGGGTGGGAAAAAATTGGGAATAGATTTTGAAATTCTTTGAGGCATTTCAGAACTACATATTTTTCAGATTGCCACTTTTTGGCACACCATGATCCTGCACATACCCAGGAACACAATAATGGATGAATCTCTTAGATGTGTGAATGCAAGTGTGAGTAATGGAATATGTACCTAGACTAGATGATATGAGAAATCAAAATGATAGAATGATGATGCAATGATAAAAGATTCTAATGGTACCTAATGGATGATAATGACTTCTAATGGCTCCTAACCCAGCCCGGGCTTCCCACTCTAGAAAGCTTGAGATAAGATGCCTATTTAAAGTAGATGGAGGAAGCATCTAGAATGTGCTTAGAAACCACTAGGAGATAAGGATAAGGATTGACAACTAAGCACATGAGATAAGGATAAGAATTGACAACTAAGCACCTTATCTCACATTCTAGATAGATGGATAAGACTGATGAGGTGGCATGTGTGTGTAGAAGGTTCCTATGGTGTAGACAACATGTTCTTAAAAGATATATGGACCCATGTGATGACAACCCATATGAATGCACATACTTCTAGGCGGTTTGGATAAAGATTAAATTAAATGAAATTTAATTTAATCAAGGTCTAGAAGAATTAATGGGAATATGGAGGATTTTAAATAAATAAAATTTATTTAAAAATGAATATGTGGAGAATCATGTGTTAATTTAAATTAACACATTAGAGCTAGGAGTATTTAAATTAAATTTAAATACTTAGGCAAAAATGAACCTATTTAATTAAAATAATTTAATTAAATAAGTAGAGGAATGTGACTTGTATTAATTAAATTAATATAGTTATTTGGGACAATTTTTGATGTCTACATATGTATTGCATAAAATTGTAACCAAGATTATGCAAACCTCAAACTATGAACACAACAATAGAGAGTATCTTAGATGGAGAGTATGTTTGGTATGCTCTCAGGAACACAATAATGGATGAATCTCTTGGATGTGTGAATGCAAGTGTGAGTAATGGAATATGTACCTAGACTAGATGATATGAGAAATCAAAATGACAGAATGATGATGCAATGATAAAAGATTCTAATGGTACCTAGTGGATGATAATGACTTCTAATGACTCCTAACCTAGCCCGGGCTTCCCACTATAGAAAGCTTGAGACAAGATGTCTATTTAAAGTAGATGGAGGAAGCATCTAGAATGTTCTTAGAAACCACTAGGAGATAAGGATAAGGATTGACAACTAAGCACAGGAGATAAGGATAAGAATTGACAACTAAGCACCTTATCTCACATTCTAGATAGATGGATAAGACTGATGAGGTGGCATGTCTGTGTAGAAGGTTCCTATGGTGTAGACAACATGTGCTTAAAAGATATATGGACCCATGTGATGACAACCCATATGAATGCACATACTTCTAGGCAGTTTGGATAAAGATTAAATTAAATGAAATTTAATTTAATCAAGGTCTAGAAGAATTAATGGGAATATGGAGGATTTTAAATAAATAAAATTT
This sequence comes from Cupressus sempervirens, assembly GCA_028749045.1. Lineage (NCBI taxonomy): Eukaryota > Viridiplantae > Streptophyta > Pinopsida > Cupressales > Cupressaceae > Cupressus > Cupressus sempervirens. The sequence continues at coordinate 756,194,693 of CM053792.1, read as the reverse complement.
ATTTAAAAATGAATATGTGGAGAATCATGTGTTAATTTAAATTAACACATTAGAGCTAGGAGTATTTAAATTAAATTTAAATACTTAGGAAAAAATGAACCTATTTAATTAAAATAATTTAATTAAATAAGTAGAGGAATGTGACTTGTATTAATTAAATTAATATAGTTATTTGGGACGATTTTTGATGTCTACAGTAAGATTCATTATCACCTAATAATACCTATTATGTGCTAGTAAACATATTAAGACTTATTAAAATGTATAGAAATTATTATGACCTATTAGGACTCCCATGTCCCCTTAAGACACACATGTATGGATAACGTACCTAAGAATGTATCATAAGTGATCTTAATGTGTTGTTTGGTAATGTAAGATATAATCAATACAATGAATACAATGAGTAATGATCTAACATATAATCAATACAAGAGTAATGATCTTTAAATTATCATGTACAAGTGACTTATTTTTAATATTACAATCAATAGTAATTTGAAACTTCAAACAAACATTAATTTAAACATGCTTAAATGTAAAAGTAATGGAACAAAATAGGAGGTCATTACTTAAATTGACAATTAATTTATAATTTATCAAGTGCACACGTTTAACTTTCAAATAGAAGTAAACTCTCATTTTTGAATTAGTTTGTACAACATATTTCACAATATATGTAAGACAATGTCAATGATATATTTATAGTTCAGTGAACTCAAAACATAAAATTGGTTCAACACATCTCTTCAAATGAGGTCCTGTAAAATAAAAATGTAAAACAAAAACACATGTTAATAAACACATAAATTAATATTCAAGGTATCTGAACTATGTAAATATATGTGTAATTTGTATGTACTTACTATGTGAAATTGCACAAGATGTTGATGTTCGATCCACTTTATCATTTAAATTTTCATAAATTGTAATTGAGACCTGAATAAGAGGTATATAAGTTGCCTAATTTGGTATTGAAAACACAAACATACATGTAATTAAATTATATAGGTACATATATATAAAAATAATACAATAATGAAAAAACTTACATGTATTTGATTTAAATGTAGTCATCCCACTGTACCATCTGCATCCTCTCTCTTTTGCAATGCATCTATAATGGTCTCATGCTCGTCGATTGAAATTGTCCATAATACCTTATTGGTGGGTCTCCCTTTGTATCTTTCTAATTTGATATTTTTTGCCACAACCAAATGAGAATAGTGTAAAATCTTCTTTTCGGTTTGGTAGTCTTCAAATGTTGGCAAACCATTTCTTCTTGTTAGGTATCTACGTAGCGAGGTGCCAGCTGCAACGATAGACCCAATTGGATACTCAAAACCATCATCGTCTACTTGATGACATGTCAATTTTTTCTTATGTTCCACACATCTAGCTAGCCAATACTCAGTCTATTCATCATTATCACTAGGTGCAATAACAACATAAACATGTCCTACAAGATAAGATAAAGTATAGAAATACTTTAATCACATGAATGTACATATGAAAATTATATAAATTGAAGCATGAGATCACAAAAAAATTTAATTAAATTGTGCATACCAAGTTCTATGAGGTCTGAAATATGATCATAATCTTCTGATGCAAAAGTAACATTCTGGTCTTCATTTACTATATCGTCTTCAAGATGCGTGTCAGTAGGTGCTAATGATCTTTGTTGCCAATCTTCAACCCATTTTGTATTCTCACATTCTTCCCATTCACTTGCAAGACAAAATTGACAAAAACAAGCAAGCTCCCTAGTCCATATAGTCCAAGTGTTAGAATTTGAACTCCTTAATGAATGCCATTTAGCTGACCCACTAATTGTATCACAGTCATATCCTGAAGGGATATTATTTTCTTCAACTAGGTAGAAGAAATGTTTGATTGTAGAGTTTTGACTTGATCCCGTATATAAATATTTGTTACATCATTCAACAATCTCATGTGCAATTTTGAATTTAGCTTTTTCCTCAAATTTTAATTGCTCTCTACTAAGGGCTCTCTTCACGCATGCACTAGCACCATCATGTTCTCCTTTACCATGTCTAGCCTAAAAAAAAATCCACACATGTTGGATGTTAGTTTGCCTATGTGTCCTACTCAACCAATAGAACATTCTAGCATTCTTGAATTATCCTGTACAATTATCTGACCATATCCAATGTTGTGTCATTTGAATTTGTCTCTCTTTTAAATTATCATAAAAGACCTTGAAACAATATTGGACAAACTCAGATGAATGGAGTTTATTATCACTTAAATAAAAATGGTACTCTCTCAATATTTTTTGATCCTCCTCTATACTATCAAGTGCATTCCTATAAACTATATGAACATAAATTGTTACTTGCACTGAATTGTAATATTGTGGTTGTACCTCTTCTTGTGGTGCAAGCATGTAGTTCTCTACAAAGTCAACAACTAAAAGTATAGTACCAATTGGAAATGTATTCTTAGATATGCAAAATTGTCCATCAAGCCATCTAAAATATTGAGAGTGTTTAACATATTTTGGTATGATCACACTCTTAAACTCATCCATAAATGCATGACAACTAACTTTATCTGTAACTAGATCACACTTTCTTCCAATCTTCCAATCCTTCAATGGATATTCAATTGTTTTGAATCTTTTTACCTCAGCTAATTGTTGTCCAAAAGTAGTCAACGCATTTTCATGCAAACATTCATCTAACAAAGAAAGATTGCCGCACATATCACATGTACTAGAAAGACATGCATTGAAAAGAAAGTATTGATCATTAGGTGGCTTACAAAACAAACTTGGTATGAAATCTTTTATAGTTTGAGATGGTATTTTTATACCACATTCTTGCAACATTTCTTTACTATGCATGGTACTGCGTATAGATTGAAATACATCATAATGGTAACGAAATTGAATATGAGTTTTACAACAACATGTGATTCTTTCCTTGTTAATCCTTACATACCATGGTTTACGCTTTTCAAAAGATCTTTGACTAATGGTAATATTTAATACCTTAGCATCTACAAATTTTTTAAACAATTCAGTTTGATTCATGTCCAAAAGGTGTTTAGGATGTGGATCATGTATTTTTGACCCAATTCTCAATTTAAGAACATCTCTTGAATTAGGTGATACTCTTGTATTATCATGCCAAAAATTTTCAATCAAATGTTTGACTTCACTAGCAAGTTTCATATCACATCTCGAGAGTCTACCACTAGAAGTCGATAAAATATTTTCTAGATCACATTCAAAGTTAACCCTTCTCTTTACAACTCTTTCTAAAGTCTTATGATTCACATTAAGATATTCACTTATGTTGCTAATCAATCTTTTGTCAGATGTTGATTTGTTAACTAAAGCTATTGTTATTGCTCATTGTGTAGCATTCTTATCTTTAGACTGACTTCTCTTTTCGATAACATCAAAGACACTAGCAACAGTGGATACAACTTGTTTTAAAGACTCATTTTTATTCTTGGATTTTGCATACATTCCCAACCTTCTCATTACTTTTCATATTTTAGACATTTTAATTAGTTGCAACATTAGCTGACATTGAAACCCAAATTTCTTATTATAAAAAAATGCCTATACAATCTATTAGCATGTGTCCTAATTTGTCTCCATGAAACCAATCCCTCAAGATTATCTAACACATCATTAGGAATATGAAAATTATGTTCAGACACTTTACTATCATCCTGACGTGTTTGTTCAGTAGTTGGTGTTTCTATGTCTGCATTCATGCAATTTTTTATTTTCAGAAACTTTACTATTTTCACTGTTATTGCGGATTTGAATATCATTTTCAAATTTTCTTGGTATTTCTTTCAGGGCAGGCATTTCAATTGGAGTGTTTTGTGCATGATCATTTGACAATTGCTTCTCATGAAGAAAATCTAAATCATTTAAATCGTAACCTACTTCTAAAAAATCACCAATTTCATCACAATAGAAAATTCGAGGGTTTGGAGACACACCTGTATTGAATGCATGATTAGAATGTCCACCTAAATTTTCTTGTGTTGGGTTCTCTTCTTTGACCTCTTCATCCATCGTGGTATCCTCAATGTCTTTTTCCTTTGAAACATTGTTCAAGTCTCTAATTCTCTATCTTCTCTTTCGTTGACATTGTGCGTCATTCTCTTTATTTGTTGCAATCTCCTCATCTATCAAAACTTTTTCTTTCTTCTTTCTTCATTGTTTTGATCCCATGTTTGCACCAATTTTGAATTTGAATCAGTAGCTTGCAAATTGTATAAGAGGACAAGAAAACAGAATAAACATGACATAATTCGTTGTTGTAGATCGAAACTGTTATTCAATCATTTCAATCATTGAAACTCGATTTGTGGGGTAGCTTGTGGGGCCCAATGGGTACATTAGAAACGGGTACTCGATTGCTTTAAAATTGGGCACCCAATTCTTTAAAAATTGGGTACCCAATTTTTAAACAGTTGGGTACAACGGTTGAAAGCAATCAGGCACCCAATTTTTGAATTACAAATCAGGTGCCTAATTCTTGAGACATGAGCGGGAATTTGGTATGGCTCTCAAATTTTGCATGGGGTTTTGTCTTGGGGAAAGGCATGGAATAGGCTTGGTCCCACCAAGCCATGCCTTTATGATCCTTTTTTTCTAAGGCATTTAATCGACAATTTATGGTATTGTTGTAAATTTTTTTATAGTCGTTCCTATTGAATCTTTTGATGAGACAAAAACCCATTATAGGTCTTACTGTTCTAATTTCAAAAATGTAAATTTTATAGTGTTATTAGTTTATTTTCTATTTTTTCATTATTTATTAATCAAAACTATCTCCTAAACGTTGAAAAGTGACATTCACTAAAACTTTAATAACTTTTTAATTTTATAATTTTTCTTAAATTAATTTATGTGTCATCAATCTACATACAATTCTTTTGATGTTAAAAAAAAAATTGAAAAAAGTGAGATTTTGATCAAATTATGTGGTTCATACACGAGAGGTTTTAAAATTTACCTTTATAGCCATTTAATAATTAATAATTAATAATAATAAAATTATTCAATAAAAAATTAAGGAAAAATATTGTCATCAATCTTAGATGTATTAGGTAACTCCCTTTAAAAAGATTTGCAAAAATTTATTTATTTGTGTCAAATTATGGTGTCTGTACATGAGCGTGGTATGTAACTAAAATAGACATTTTGAAAAATGGTTTTTAAAGATCCATACCAAAAAAAAATCTATCATATGGGTACACAAATAAATTACATATTCAAAAACTAGATTCCAAACACTAAAAATTTTATTTCTGGAGTTTTTTTATATTCAATCTCTAAATCACTCCAATTTTGACATCAATTGAATTTTTTTTTCAAAAACAGGAAAAACATTTCCACTTTTTGAACAAAAGTGAGACCCAACTTCTTGCACTGACCCTTTATGATATAAGATTATATTATTAGTAATTGTGTAATCACCTAAAAATGGCCATCTAGACTATTAGCCCCCTTCTCAACATTTTGGCTAAATTATTTAATCATTTGCCTAGGCCAAATTGCTAAAAATCAATTTATTTGCTTTAAACCTATAGTTTGACTATAATATCCTAAGTTCATATTTGATTAAAAGAACATGTCCCCTTTTAATTAAATAAAAGACCACATTCTTCTAGCCCACTCAATGTGCACACATAATCTTTTTCCTATTTACAAATTAAAAGTAAAGGCTTTTGTCTCACATAAAATGTCAACTATCTCTCATTGGTTGACTTGATCTTGCACATAGATGATGCCAAAATTCAAACCCCACCCTTGATCATCCACTTCTTGATCTTGATCTCAACCATCCGTACACCTTTAAACAATAGAGTTCCCTCCCTCTCCAAGGATCCCGATTTTGAGCTATTGTTATGCTGCAGGTTTCTTGACAAGTTTTCTTGGTGCTTTGTGGAGAACTTCTCACTTCTTGTCTCATTCTTGCATTGTCATTCCCATTCCAGTTTAGATGCATTTGCAATAGTTTAGCTTCCTTTTACAATAGCTTAGATTACCTAGTTTAATTAAAATGGTTGTAACACTCATTTTTCTTAGCCTAGTTACATTGTGCATTTCATCCTAGCATAGCTTCATCTCTTGCATTGCATGTTGTAGAGTTCTTTTGACATTGACACTCTTGCTCTCGTATAAGGAATCTCCCATTGCAAGTTTTACTAGCAAAGGTTGTGTCTCTAAGGCTTGACTGAGAGCTCTTCATATGCTTATGCGCACACCTTTGCACTCTATGGACAAGGAGCTTTAAGCCAAAATTTAAGCATTCCAATCTATGGGATACCTTGGATAGAAGGGTTTAGAGGAGTGTACTTTCTTAGTGTATATTTTTGATACCCACCATGGGGCAGAGCATCTTAGTTTTGCCTCTTTTTTTGCATTTTTGTCTTGCATTTCCGCTTGTTGTTGTGTACTTTTTTTCTCTATAGTGATGATTATCGTGTGATACTTTATCAATATCATATGATATTTGTGATACTGTACCAGTTAAAGTATCACACTTCTATACAATGATCTATTGCACTAGCATTGTAAGTTCTATCACATGGGTATAGTGTGAAATATTGAACATAATAGAAGTATTGTTTCAGTATATTGAAAAGTATTGTACAATACTCTATTAGCTAAAAACTATCACTCTTATTAGATTTGTTATTGTTTGAGTTTTTTGGTTAAATTCAAAGTCATTGGTATTCTATTTTTCTAGTTTCTCAGGTTCACTACTGTTTGACAAACGTTTTATTGTAGGTTTTTACCTTTTTTTTGACTAAACCCTTGTTGGACTAACATTTTCGCTTTTATGGTTGCTCTAAAAATACTTGTAAAATTATCCTAAAAGAACACATGTCAAAGATTCAAATGCCAAGAGGCTGCTAATTCTTATTTCTAGGGCTACCTAAAAGCATAAAAACAAACAAACAAGTGTGCTTGTATTTTGTTTATTTTGTGTGCAACATTATACTAGTTGTTCATTTTTGTAGGCACATAAAACTTGCAATTAGAATGTTTTGGTGGTAGGAAAGTATGCTCTTCACCCTTGTCATGAATCAAAAATCTTGACGCACCCTTATATTTCAAAAGTAAGTGGGATAAATGAGCTTCTTGGTATGTTTGGGGAAACATTTTGTAATAGGAGAGTATGTTCTTCACCCTTGTGGTGAATCAAAAATCTTGATCTCCAAAAGTGAATCCATTTTATGTAGTCTAAAATCCTTTAGAGAGCTTTCTCTTGAGCAATCAAGAGAAATGACCCAAGTGGGGACAAGCAAACCCGACTATTTTGACCCATTATAAACTCAAGGCTATCAAGGACATAGAACATTGGTAGACATAGTGCTTGTGGGATTGGGACTATGAGGAAAATGTTAGGAAATAATGCTTAAGGTACTCTTGTGGCCGCGAGGTCCATTACTTGTCATAAGGTAATGTGTCCTATAATTGGGAGCAAGGGGAGTGCTATGAATGCAATACCTTTTTAAACACCATAGGTTAGAAGCTACCTTATTTTGTTGCTCAACATCTTGGTGCAAGGACCTGGATCACCCAAGATTTTACACTCACCATTTATGTCCCTTTGGTTATGCTAATGTCATTTCCATGACAAAGCCAATATCTCTCATAAGAAACCACTTAGTGTAAGGTAAAGGGGCATCAAGCATGGGCCAAGTTGTTGAGTAATGAATTGTGACCTTAGGTAGTATTGCTTGGCATGTGTCTTCAAATGTGAGAAAATTTTTGTAAACATTCTTGAACATCAAACATCTCGTTAATGTTCATAGGTATTTTTCTTTTGGATATCCAAATTGCTTGTGAATTTTCCCTTACTATTTTCAAACCATGATGTTTTCTCTTGTAAACTAAAGTCCAATACTGTCTATACTATGTTATAGTTTGATACATTTGAGAAATCAAATTGAAACATAGGAGTTTTGAGCTTCAAACTTCATTTTTCATAGGTCACTGGCCCTTTATCACATGACCTTTTGAGAAATATCGTCTGATATTTTGCACCTGTCAAACTATCTCACCAATGTTATGAACTCTATCGCATGCTAGTTTTCAAGTCTATCACAATGTTTAAGGAAAACTATTGCATGGGTGAAAAGTATCGCCCTACTATAGCAAAGTCTATCATATCATAATTGTTGTTGATCTTGTATCACTTGGTCTTTTGAGAAATATCACTCAGCTTTTGTTGCTTACAAAACTGAGTCAAAATTATGTGATAGCTAATTTAGGGGTGTTGCCACTTCCTCCTACCCAAGTTTAGTCTAAAATCTTCATGTTAGGTACTATTCTAATTTGAAAAGATGGCTCTAGTTTGTTAGATACGAGCTACAAATGTCGCTAATGGTCATTTGTCAAAATTCAATTTCTTCTCTATGATAGCTAGTTTCTATCGAGCTTCTTGCTCATCTTCTTGGTTCGATTCATTAGTTTTGTAAGTTCTTGAGCACTCTCAACAAGCCACTCACTTATATGATCTTTAACAGGTGATCTTTCTTGACCTTACAAGCCTCAAATCTAAAATGCTTTACCTCATTGTATTAGATGAAGACATATCCTTACATGCCAGTTGCAACTTGGTTCCAAGTTGGTCAAGGAAGTTGTCCTTCTTTCACCTTTGAATAATTAGTAACTCCAACTAGGCATCCTTTTGGACAACCTTGTATGGAGGAACCTATCTTTGATAAGCCATAAGAGGATAACATTTGGCATAATCCATTCTATAGCTTGGAGAACCTATTTGATATGCCCTTTGATACTCCTAGGGAAAAAGACAATGTGTAACTCACGATGCATCCCAAAGAGAGAAAATGTCACCTAGAAGAACAAACATGCTAAGATAAAGAAAAATTTCAAGAGGCTATATGCATGGCGAAAGATCCTATCATCAAGCTAAGGTTGATGCTCATGTACATAATGTTGAAAATAGGTAGGATTACTATATCAACCCCTTTGATAACATTCCTCTTGGTGGAAATGATAGAAACAACACACCTCTAAGAACTCCTAGAATAAATGTTGGAGGGTGTCCATCACCACCTAGACACTCACATTCACATCATGAGAGCAAGGTCAATGATGAAATCACTAGTGAAGATCTCAAGAGATTTCAACAAGATGAGGTTGCCCAAAGGATAATGCTAAAAGCCTTGGAACAAAATGGTGACAAATATTTTCAATACACGATAGCTAAGGGATGGAAACTCCCTCACGACTTTGATGTACAAAGAATCATCCAAAAATGAGAAGTTAAAGCTAAGATCTTGAGAGAGGAAATGCAAGAACTCAAAAATCAACTCATTCAATTACAAGTTTCCAAGGAACAACCCAAGAGTTATTTTGTAGAATCAATATGTGCTCTTCTATTTGATAGAAGTCTATACATGATCCCATTTCCTAGGGATATAGAGGTTCCTAAATAAGACAAATATGATGGAAATGATGATCCTCACAATCATGTAAGACACTTCTATGCTCTTAGCATGGACTTTATGCTTGAAGACACCTATCTCATGAGGTTTTTTCCTAGGAGCTTGAGGGGCCAAGCTATGGAATGGTTCATAAAATTTTCACCTCCCTTCAAGTCATTTGATGAGCTTGCATGATGGTTCATTCAATAATGTTCTTATAACATTCAACATCCTATTACTATGTTAGACTTGTGCAATATCAAGCAAAAACAAGGCAAACCTTTTGCTATGTACCTCCAACATTTGAGATCTTTACATTCAAGGTACCCTCGAAAGATCCCTAAGACTAAGAAGATTGACATTTTTGTCAACACACTTGTACCTAAACTCTACTTTGACCTTAGAAAAAAATTGTTCACATTCTTCAATGACATGATCAAAAGTGCATACTGTATTGAGGATGTTTCTATTAATTAAGTTGACATCATGTTGAACAAAGAAAAAAATGGCAATGGGAATGGCAAAAAAAAGAATAAACCTTGGAATAAGAACAAATATGTTGTCAATGATGGAGCAGTGGATGTTCCTAAGACCAAGAATTTGGGTTTCAACCTCTCCAATGCCATATGTGTTGCCAAAGAACAAGAGACTTCAATGTCTCAGCCCTTTGACAAAAAAAAAAAATCTTTTAAGACAAAGCATGTTTATACACCCATGGTAGACTCTTATGAAGTGGTCTTAAAGACCTTGCTTGCAAATAAGCTTATCATGCTTCCAGACAACTCCTGACCCTATAACCCATTTGTCAAATATGATTGGCAGAGAGATGATAATTTCTACAACTACCATAGGAGTAAGGGACATAACATGGAAAATTATCTCAAGCTCAAAGATGTTATTCAAGACCTCATTTATGAAGGCAAAGTTGTAACAGATGGCTTGGTTAAAAATTATAATCTTAAAACCTTCAAGAAACTATTAAATGAATATGAAAAGGGGGGAATCATCTTATGATAATAAGAAAAATCATGATGCAAAGATCAATTTTACCTACACTGATGTAGACAATGTCATAAACATGTTGGAACCTGTTGAACAAATTTGCATGATGGGTCCTAAATTTTATCGAGAACCCAACTATGACACTGAAAATGAAAAATCTAAGATATTTTTAAGAACACAAAATGTGCAAATTTTAGAGACACTAGACCTAAGGTAGTTCTTAAGGTGGTAGAACCATCCTCTTCACATGGTGAGACCCTCAACGATGTCACTAGAGGGTAATCCAAGGTTGTCCTTAAAGTCATAAATGATCCCAAAAATGCATCATCATCCAAATAGGTGGCTACCCCATCCATATCCATCTATGATCTTGTCAGCTAGTTACAATGAGCCCATATGCAAATATCCATCTTTGAGTTGCTATAATTATCTTTTTTTCACAAGGAAAAGTTTTACGCACAACCAATGTTCCTGTGGATATTGACACCGAGAAATTCCAAGATATGACCAATCATATCTCCTCACCTCACTACGTCACATTCTCTAAAGAAGAAGACAAGTCATTTAGTCATCCCCATAACCTAGCCCTCCATATCTAAGTTGAGATCTTCCATACTCACTTCTATTGAGTCTTGATAGAAAATGGTGCTAGGTTAAATACTGTCTCCTTCAATACCATTCAACAACTAGGCATAGTAGAATTTGATATTGACCCTAGATGAAAAATCACCATCAAAGCATATGATGAGGTTGAATGATTTTCTAAAGGCATAATTGTGCTTCCTATCCTAAAAATATGTGGTCTTTCAAGTCATGGACATCTTGCTGGCATATAATTTGTTTCTTGAAAGACGTTGGATCCATGACATGCAAGTTGTCAACATACCATCAGTGCATAAAGTTTCCATTCAATGGTACTAAGATCATTATTGCAGGTGATAATTCAATGTCTATCAAGACACTCTCTATTGTTGAAACATTAGTTCCCCTTAATTGCTCTTCTTATGAGCTCAAACCATCTCTCAAGGAATGTGAATAGAAACTAAAAATTATGAGCCTTGGTATGGGAGAATACACTCTTAGTGCTATTGTTGCTTTGTTAGTTTATCCTAAATCTTATGGGAAACCCTCTAAGAAAATGAAGCCCTCAACTTCTGCTATGACCATCTTTGAAACCCTTTTTTAGTCCTCTATTCCTCTAGAAGTAGAAAAATAAGATCAAGCTATAAGATATTGGATTTACATGGAAAAGGAAGATGTTGACGAGGTCACTATCACTACTCCTATATCACCAAAGTGCTATGGAAAAGGCTACAAATTCTTGAAAAAAAGGGGTTATCATGGCCAAGGGTCCTTAAATGGTAATAAGAAATATTTTGTAGAACCCTTAAGTCATATTGAGGGATACAAAAATAGAGATACTATTGGACTAGGCTTTAGGCTAGAGGACGAATTACCAAGGTTTGATAAAAGGCCCCCCATGTTTAGTGAATCAGAGGATGATGACCCACATGTTCCTCTCTCTGCTACACAAGAAGAAGACTTCATGCCTCTCACTTCCCTCCTTTGGGGAGAAGAAAAAATGGTCATGCACAATGATGTTGAAGCTTCCACCTTTGGCCAACACAAATCTATTGAATTTGATAATGAAGACCCAAACAAAGGAATAATAAGAGAAAACATGCTCACTTACTAGCTGTGAACTAGAGTACAAATTTGGTGAATATGAATGAGAATCTCTCTCAGATGCATCTAGTGAGTTAGGAGTAGATGTCATACATGCTTATGTCACCCAACCAAATGTAGTTGATGAGTCTAGTCTAGGGTCTGATGAGTTTGGTTCTCGATTTTATCTACTAGATCACATTGATCTCTCTAGGTCTCCTCTTGATTTGGTTCCCTTTGGAGAATTCTCTATAGGCTCAATTTCTCATATCACTAGGGAAAACTCCTTCCATATCAACAATCTTGAAGCCTCCACTTCCCTCTTATTGATATATCCTGATCTCATAGACTGGTGTGTTCAACACCAAAGACTAGAGCTGTCATCTTTTTGAAATGACTATGAGATCTTGCGCTACTTAAATACTCTTGAACTCATGATATCTTCCACTAGCAGACTTGCAGTTGATATGATGGAAATAGATATCAAGTACCTTAGTCAAAAAATTAAAAAAAAAATGAAAAATAAGTGTTCATATGGAAAAAACCACTTTGTGGCGGTGTTTGAACCTCAAAAAAGTAAAAACAAAGACATATCCAAGGGTGAAAACCTCTTTGAAGCACTTGAGGATGAGGTACTTGGTAGTTTTCCTAGCTATTTCCAAGACAAATCTTTAGTTCTGATTGAACCTACACACCCTGTCAATCTTGGTATAGAAGAGTCTCCAAAGATCATTCATGTTGCTCAATCACTATCAGCTCAAGAAAAGGAGAACTTCACTAAATTCTTCCAATAAGAGAAGATCAACTTTAGATGGACCTATTTAGATATTCTTGGCTTGAAACATATCTTATCATGCATCACTTATCTATTTATCTTGGTGTCAAACCTATCGAGAAAAAATTGAGAAAGATGCACCCCACATGTTGCTCTCTTGGTTGAATAAGAACTAGGAAACCTCTTAAGTGCAAAATTCATTTGAGCTATTGACTATGTAGAGTGGATCTCCAACATTGTACCTATTTCCAAGCATGACAAGTTCATTCATGTATGTACATATTTTAGAGACTTAAACAAAGCATGCCCTAAGGTTGATTTTCCACTTCCTAACATAGACATGATAGTGGACATGACAACATGTTATGAAATGCAATCTTTAATGGATGAATTCATTGGATACAATAAAATCAAAATTACCCTAGGGGATCAAGAGAAAATAACTTTTACATGTACATGGGGTACTTTCTGTTGGAATGCCATGCCCTTAAAGAATGTAGGAGCCACTTACCAAAGAGCCATGACTACTATCTTCCATGATGTGATGCATAAGAATATGGAAGATTATGTTGATGACATCTTAGCTAAATCCAAGAAGAGATATATATACTTTAATGACTTGAGCTTGATATTGGACCACATGGAATAGTTCCAGCTTAGGTTGAATCCCAAAAAGTGTACCTTTGGTGTCACATCAAGAAAGTTTCTAGGCTACATCATATCTACAAAAGGCATAGAAGTTGATCAAGAAAAGATACAAGCCATTATGAAAATGCATCCTCCTAAGAAAATCAATCAATTAAGAAGTCTTTAAGGACATCTTCAATCCATTAGGATATTTATATATCAATTAGTTGATAGAGCATAATCCTTAAATAAAAACTTGCACAAAGGCTCCACATGTATTTGGAATGAGGAATCTTAGAATAGCCTAGATCAAATCAAAGAATATTTAGCTACACCTCCAATATTGATGCCACTTATACTAGGCAAACCTTTGATCTTATACATATTAGCTACAAATTCTTCCTTAGGAGCAATACTAGCACAAAGTGATGAGAATGGAAAGGAACATGTTGTATCCTACATTAGTCACACTTTGGTGGCATATGAAATGAATTACAACAATATTGAAAAGGATTTCCTTGCAGTGGTATTTTCCTCCTAGAAACTGAGACACTATATGCTTGCCCAAATGGTGCATCTCATTGCAAAAATTGATCCCCTCAAATACATACTAAGTAAAGCTATGCTTACTAGACATCTTGCTAAATGGATGATGATTCTCTCCAAATTTGACATTCAGTATGTCAAACATAAAACCATTAAGGGACAAGCTATAGCTGATCAACTTGCTAAACTTCCATTACATGAAAATGCTCCAATACAGATTTAATTTCTTGATGCTTCTATCATGTATGTCATTGAAAGAACATGGAAGATGTTCTTTGATGACTCTCACATCTAGAATGGGGCTAGTGCAGGAATCTTGTTTACTACACCTCATGGTTATACAATCCTAAAATCATACAAAACCACTACAACATTTGGGTTCAATTTGCAATGACAAATTGTGATGGCGATGTAATTTGTGTTGATTTTCATGTTCTTTTTTGCAATTGTCCCCAAAATTGCCCCTATACCAACATTGGCATTGTAATTGTGATGCCCCCGTTAGAATAAACAAAAAAATAAAACATGATATAAATCATTCCCCATTTTTTTGATTGTGGAGAGTTGTGTAAGAAAGAGGGTTGAGAGCTCCAAACAAGGGTGGATAGCTATGAAAATTGTCATGCCCTTATGATTGGTGCATTTCATTGCTGTAATCTTTACATTTCATTGCCTTGCCCTTTCTTTATGACTTTTTTGTTTTGATCTCTGTAGTTTTTTTTCATGCCCTTGCTCTGTGATTTGGTTGTCATGCCCTTGTGATCTTTGCATTTCATTTTTGTGCCCTTGGTTTGTGATTTCATTGACATGCCCTTGCTCTACGATTTTGTTTCCATGTTGTGCCCTTGTAATCTTCATGTCGTTGCTCTGTGATTTCGTTGCTGTGTTTTGCCCTTGCTTTGTGATTTCATTGCCATGTCCTAGCTCTACCATTTTCTTCAAGGGCTATGTAAATGTTTGTTTCTTTTACTTCTAAATAGGTCTCTCTTTATATTTCCTTCTAAACATGTATTTTTAGCAATTTTTTTGAAGGTGCTTATTACATCTTAGCACAATAGAAAAATTGATCCAACTGAATACATATTAGAAAATTGAAAAAAAAACTCACTCAACCCGTGCTAAGTGACTTACCTCAAGATCCTCCACAAAAATAATGTAGACTAGGAAAACAAGGCAAAGTTCATAAGAAAATTTACAAAAAACATATCATAGCAAATATTTTTAGAAAGAAACAAGCCATAACCTAGTAAATTGGGTCTAGTTTCTGATTAGCTAGGTTGATTACAAATTCCTAGAGAACTGTAATAAAATTAGGTACAATAAAATGAACAATCAGTTATTCCCATCTAGCAAGATCAAGTACAGTTTTCCACGGTGATAAAATTGCATATGCAAATGTATCACTTTTCCCCAATTTATAATGAATGGTTGGATATAAAGGCTTCATACACTGGCTCAACAATGGAAGCCAAGGATGTAACCATGCATGTATTGGCATGTTCTCCCTATGAGGATCTCAAGTATCTACTACTACTATTAATTTGGGCATCACTATATGATCCAAAATGTTATGAAGTATTGAAGCCTATAGTAAATTCTCCCGTGTCTGTAGAAAACATATCATAGGTTCAAGGTCCCTTAGTTCCCAAGAATTTTTAGCAGCTATTCTCACTACTGGAAGAATAACTCCAGTGAAGAGTTGAGTGTAAGGAGTCGAAGAAGGAAGTTATGCTTCTATGTAAATTCCATAGTCATGAGGCTTGTTCCCTTGCAAAAGCCTCTACCACAATTACATTACCTCTAAACCATGCAAAGGATGTTGAAGTGGTTCCCAACCTTGAAACACTCCTATAAGCATTTGATACATGGGATCAAGGTAGGGAGACTATACCAATACTTGAAACACTCTTATAAGCATTTGATATTTGGATTATAAATTCTTAAAGACACTTGCAAGAGATTCGAATATCATAGTACCTACCATAACACTTTCCTGGATTCTATCCAATGGCTCCCATAATATCCTCAATGTCATCTAGATGTTGTTTCTATCATGCAGTCTCTTTCTAAAGCCATTCCTTCTCCTTCTCTCTCGTGCCTTAAATTTTGATTATCAAACTTCTAAATATCTACCTCTACCTTATCTAAAATCAACTTCACATTGTGTTGCAACTTTGGTATAACCACTATTTAATCATTGATAACTTTCATGTCAAGATTGGTCAACACCCTCACTTGCGGACCTCTCATGTCAAGTAATTTCTATATTGTTTCAACAACATTTTCTTGTAAAACATTAATTTTGTTGAACAATTGTAAACTCTTAGAAAGTACATTGTTGTTTTCATGTATGTATGCATATATAATAATCAATAATAATAATGTTTTCATTTATGTAAAAATAATAACTAACACTACCATTGGATCATATAATAATGAAGTAATCAACCCAGTTAATCAACAACTAGACCAATTTAATTGGTGTTTCCACTATCATAGTACCTACCACAATACTTTCCTAGATTCTATCTAGTGGCTCCCATAATATCCTCTACATTGTCTAGTTGTTGTTTCTTTCATGTAGTCTCTTTCTAAAGTTTCTCCTTCTCCTTCTCTTTCTAAAGTCTTTCCTTCTCCTTCACTCTTGTGCCTTAAATTTTGATTATCAAACTTATGAATAACTGCCTCTACCTTATCAAAATCAATGTCACAGTGTGTTGTAACTTTGACATAGGTGTTTGATCATTGATAGCTTTCATTTCAACATTTAAGTTTTCAAGATTGGTCAACACCCTCACTCATAGACCTCTCATGTCAAGCAATTTCTGTACTATTTCAACAACATTTTCTTGTAAAGCATTAATTTTGTTGAACAATTGTAAACTTTTAGAAAGTGAATTGTTATTTTTATGTATGTATGTATGTATTTATATATGTATGTATATGTATGTATGTATATATGTGTATCTATATGTATGTATATACATATACATACATATGTATATGTATGTATATACATATATATATACATATGTATATGTATATATATATCTATACATACACACACACACACACACATATTTGTGTATGTATGTATGTATGTATGTATGTATAGAGAGATCTTGTGGATTGTGGATTATGGATTATAAAAAAAAATGAAAAGAAAAGAAAACATTAATAATTCCCCATTTGTTTTGATTGATTGTAGAGAGTTGCATGCAAAAGAAGGTGGAGAGCTCCAAACAAGGGTGGAGAGCTTTGAACATTGGTCGAGATTAGTGAAGATCTAGGATTTTGTTTCAATTCCCTTGTGATTGCTGCATTTTGTTGCCATGTTGTGCCCTTGTGATCTCTATGCTCTTGTTCATATATAATAGCTTTGGTTAGATTAAAGGATAATTGATTATGATGATTGTATGCATATGTGCATGTATGTATGTGTTAGAAACAATAGTCCACCAAGATAACTAAGAGGGGGGGAGGGTGAATTAGTTATCGAACAATTAAAACATTTATCTTCCTTAAACAAACCTAACCATTCAACCAAAGTAAATAGTAACCATAATAAGATGCACATAGACAATTACACTAGATATGTTAATTAGGGAAACCCTTGATCAGAGGGAAATCCCTGGTGGGAATGATGCCCACAAGATGATGTACTAATATAAATATTCCTTGTCAAAGGATGGACCCTGTTAGGAGTCTATTACAACATTTAGTACATATGAGTCCCTATTAGGAGACTATGAATCTCTTTAGGAGATTCCAACCCTATTAGAGTTGTGCCAACCTTGTTAGTAGTTGTAGTACAATGTATGCAATAAGAGCCCACTGCCCAAACATGCAATTTCAACTACAAGAAGAGCTCATTGCTCAAACATGCAATTTACTATTATGTTCCTCCTTTGTTCTATAAACTAAGCTAATCACTATCATACCTTTTAGACTAGTTCATGAACCTTAGATCCAAATATAAAACATTAGATCACACAATAAAACCTCAACAAATTAATTTTCCTTCACTTATACTCTGCTCTGCTTAACTTCGTATTCTGTTCTCTTTGCTACTTAAAATCACTTATCATTGATACAATTCCATTTCTTATGATAAAGGAAAATGTCCTTCCTTTATAGAGTCTATAAGACAATTCCTTTAGTTAGCTATTAGACCTTCTCAATTAATCATTATAGGACCACATTAAGAACATGTTACACTTAGCGATAACATTAATCTTTTGCCTTGCGACTAGAATATATTTTTGTACACGTAATATTATGATGAGCAAGCTTAGCCACATCATCACCAACATGTCTTCTTCATATCCTCATCCTTGATTTGCAAAATAACAACTCTACTAAGAGATATAACAAGTTTACTAGAATATGCCTCTGTAAACTCTATCTTAGAATAAACATCACCAAAACTTACATAACTTCTTCTAGACTTATCATTTGTTTATCTAATGTTAATTGCATATACTAGATACTCAAAAATCTCCCATAACCTTGGATAGTGAGAATACTCAACTACTAGTCCATACCAAATTGACCTTTTTGTTGTTCTTCTGTTAGATACCACTGAAGACTGCTATGTTGACATCAATGACAAACTCAGTCATGAATGTAGCATATCATCATAGTAACATATTTGCAATACTCCCCCATAGGAATATCATCAGCATTCATGTTTCCAACAATCTCACCCTTTGGCATTGATGGCAACATAGATGAAAAACATCTAGTTCCAAGAATACCAACAAAATTGTTAATCTTTCTTTTCAAATTGTCTTCATCAATCATTCTCCCCCATTGATATACCTCAGTGTGCTTTCCATCAAACTGGTATTCTATTTTGTACTTCTTCTGAACATGCTCTACTTCTTCTTACTCGTCTTTGCTTCTCCCCATGAAGTTCTTCCTCATGATATTCTCCACCATAATGTTTTTCCTCATGATGCTTTTCATGCTATATTTGTCCCCCATTGACATCAATGTCAAAGGTTTCACCAACCATCAAACTCTACAACAACTAATTCTTACTAGCTCAAGAGTCCAAAGGCACTATTCAAAACAACATCCAACAAGAGTCCTAGATGACCCTGTCCATCACAAATACTCCCCCATATATGAAGCATTGACATTTAGTCTAGAAAAATAATGGTGCTTAGTTATACTGGACTGATGCACTCTTGCATCATCTACTCTAATGTAGGAAGGGGCATAACCCCTAATATACCTCACAAATACTCAAAAGTCTCTTTCTGAAGAGGCTTAGTGAATATATCTGCAATCTACTCTTTAGTTCTCACATACTCCAATCTAATTTCCTTTTTTGAAACTTTCTCTCTCAACATGTGATACTTAATAGAAATGTGTTTATTCTTCGAATGCAACACTAGATTCTTTGATGTATTTACTATGCTTGTGTGTCACAATGTATGACAATAGGTTCACTGATTTCTATCCTTATATCCTT
This sequence comes from Cupressus sempervirens, assembly GCA_028749045.1. Taxonomy (NCBI): domain Eukaryota; kingdom Viridiplantae; phylum Streptophyta; class Pinopsida; order Cupressales; family Cupressaceae; genus Cupressus; species Cupressus sempervirens. The sequence goes on along the minus strand of CM053792.1, from coordinate 756,175,140 downwards.
CAACATTTGCTTCATCCAAACAACTTGATTGCAATTTTTTGTTGCTGCAATATTTTTTTCTTCTTCTATACTTTGTGATGTACAATCCTACTTCTTGCTTAGCCAAGAAACTAATCTTCTCCCAAGAAAGAAGGCTCCACCACTAGTACTCTTTCTGTCATCCATACTGCCTGATCAATCAACATCAGCATAAGCACTTAGAGTAAAATCATTAGATGTTTCATACCACAATCTAAACTCTGGTGTTCCTTTCAGATATCTAAATATCCTTTTGACTACTACATAATGTGCTTCTCTAGGATTAGCTTGAGATCTTGCAACAATTCCAACTGCATTTGCTATATCTGGCCTTGTGTCAGTCAAATATTGCAAACCTCCAATCATAGATCTATACTTCTTCTGCTAAAAAATAAGTGTCTCATCCTTTGTGGATAAGTTGTGTCTAGTTACCATAGGTGTTGCAATGGGTTTTCATGTTTCCAACCAAACCTTTTTAGTAAATCCTTCAAATACTTAGTCTGAGAAATAAAAATTCCTTCTTTATTTTGTACAATCTATAATCCTAGAAAATATTTTATTTCTCCTATCATACTCATTTCAAATTCCTTTTTTATCTCCTCTGCAAACTTGTCACTTTCATCATCATTTCCTCCAAATATGATATCATCAAAAAATATTACCAAAATCATCAAACCATGATCAATTTCTTTCCAATATAGATTACTATCTGCCATACCTTTTCTATATCCAAGCTTTATCAAATGCTTGTCCAACCTTGCATACCAAGTTTTGGGTGCTTGCTTCAAGCCATACAATGCTTTCTTCAGTTTGCATACTATGTCCTTATCATCTGTCAAAGGATAACCTTCAAGCTGCTCTATGTATAACTCTTCTTCACATTCTCCATTCAGAAATGTTGACTTAACATCCATTTGATACACTTTGAATTTCTGTTGTGTTGCATATGCTAAGAATAACCTACTACTTCTATTCTTGCCACTAGAGCATAGGTCTCATCATAGTCTATTCATTCTTTTTGTGAATAACCTTTACATACCAACCTTGCCTTGTTCCTTAAAATATCACCTTGTTCATTCATCTTGTTCTTGAATACCCATTTATTTCCTATCACATTCTTGTTTGCTGGTCTAGGGACCAATTCCTCTTTCATAGCTTGTTTCCAATAGTCATCTTTATATGCTCCATTTGCATTCTTAGGTTCAACTTGAGATATCAAACATAATTCTTCATTGACTTTGCTTTTTGTCATCACACCTTTATCTCTACTTCTGATGATCTACTTAGTTGGGTGATTCTTTATCATATTCTTTCCCAAAGTAGGAGTTGCTATCTCAACTCTTGGCTCTACTAAAGATTCTAATCTTTATTCTTGCCTTAGCTCTCCTTCATTCTGTAAATCATTGTTAATATCAAGAAATGCTTCATCATTCATTGGTTTAGTAACAACATCGTCATTTGAATTGTAATAAACTATTCTCTCTTGTATCCTGAATTTCTTATCAATTCTCACATTTTCACTTTTCATAATAGTCTTAGTTATCAGATTATAACATCTACAAGCCTTGATTTTTAATAAATAACCAAGAAACATACCTTCATCACTTCTAGCATCAAACTTACCAATATCATCATCTCTTTTGATATAACACTTACTACCAAAAATTCTAAAATACTTAGCTGTAGGTGAGTGACCAAACCATAGTTCATAAGGGTCTTGTTTGTGTCTTTCCTAACTTGCACTCTGTTCATAGAATAGACTGCTGTATTCACAGCTTCTCTCCAAAAAATCTTGGATATATCATTATCAGCTAACATGGCTTTTGTTACATTTGTAACTAGCCTGTTCCTTCTCTCTGTAATGCCATTATGTTCAAGGGCATTCAACTCAACTCTTTCTTCTGCTGATCTCTGCTCTTCAATCTGATTCCCATTCTACAAATCATTGCTAATGATAACTTCCATATTTTCATGGTTAGCCTTTGGATCAAAAATAGTTACCAAAGCTATCTCTTCAACTACTTCCTTTTTCTTAACCAATTCAAGCTCATTTTCACAATCATTCAAGAATCTTTCCATACTAGCTTTAATTTCTTCATCTTCATCATAAAGTGAACTGTCTATAATTGTCCTTACTCTCTTAGGGCATGTAGATGAAAAATGACCAAAATTATTACATGTCCAACAAGAAAAAAATTTCCATACCTTCTTGTTCTCTTTTCATAAGCATATCAACACCTTCCTTGATCTTCATGTCTTCTTTGGATCTAGATCTATCTTTACTTGTGCCTCTATCTAGAAACTCAATGCTCTAATTTCTCCCAAAGTTGTTAAACTTTATCTTCAAAGACTTGATTTTCTGATACCAATCCACCAAGATAAATGAGAGGGGGGAGGGGGGTGGGGGTGGTGGGGGTGAATTGGTTATCCAACAATTCAAACATTTATCTTCCTTAAAAAAGCTTAACCATTCAACCAAAGTAAATAGTAACCATAATAAGATGCTCATAGACAATTCCACTAGATATGTTAACTAGGAAAACCCTTGGTTAGAGAGAAATCCTTGGTGGGAATGATGTCCACAAGATGATGTACTAATATAAATATTCCATATTAGAGGATGGACCATGTTGGGATTCTATTACAACATTTACTACATATGAGTCCTTGTTAGGAGACTTTGAATCCCTGTTAGGAGATTCCAACCTAGTTAGGAGTTGTAGTACAATGTATGCAAGAAGAGCCCACTGCCCAAACAAACAATTTCAACTACAAGAAGAGCTCACTACTCAAACATGCAATTTACTATTATGTTCCTCCTTCCTTTGTTCTGTCGATTGAACGAATCAATATCAAACCTTGTAGACTAGGTCACAAACCTTGGATCACATAATAGAATGTCGGCAATGAAGTTTCCTTCATTTCTGCTTTGCTCTTCTTAACTTTGCATTATGCTCTCTCTATTGCTTACAATCACTTCTCATTGATACAATTCCATCTCTTATGATAAAGGAAAATGTCCTTCATTTATACAATGTCCATAAAAAATTCCCTAAGTCAGCTATTAGACCTTCTCAACTAATCATTATAGGGCCACATTAAGAACACGTTACACTTAGTGATAACATTAATCTTCCACATTGAAACTAGAATATCTTTTCATACACATAATATTATGATGAGAAAGCTTAGCCACATCATCATCAACATGTCTTCTTCACATCCTCAACCTCGATTCTCAAAATAAAAACTCTGCTAAGAGATATAACAAGTTTATTGGAACATGCCTCTATAAAATCTATCTTAGAATAGACATCACCAAAACTTAAATAACTTCTTCCAGAGTTATCATTTCATTAACTGAATATACTAGATACTCAAAAGTATCTCCCATAACTTTTAATAGTGAGAATACTCAACTAATCATCCAGACCAACTTGATCTTTCCACTGTTCTTCTATCAGATACCATAAAAGACTGCTATGTTGACATCAATGACAAAATCAGTCATGAATGTAACATATCATCATAGTAGCATATCTACAATACTCCCCCATAGGAATATCATTAGCATTCATGTTTCTAACAGTATGTATATCATTTCACTATGTGAGCTTCTTTACGTGCATACATACACACTTGCATAGTACTTGTGGTAAATTAAATTAATCATCCATGTCTTGAATTCACACAATAAATTATCCTTGCATTCAGTCAAAACTATTCATACCAAACTAAGTATACAAAAATATTTACTTAAAAGTTATATTATGTCTTGGTGATTGAGTAAAGATCTCATGCATAATATCATCTAGGTAATGGTTAGATGCATTCACATAAAGTCATAATAGGATCGAGTAGATGATCCATTTATGTTACTTCATACTTTGTCACTTCATTAAAATTAGGACTTGAACGAAGCCAATGATCACTGCATCATTGTCATCCCCTTGTAATCTCCGCATCTTATTGTCATGCCCTTGTGATCTCTATATATGTATGTATGTATGTATGTATATACATACATATATGTGTGTATACACACACACACACACACACACACATATATGTATGTATATGTATATATGTATATATTTATGTATGTATCTATGTATGTCTTTATATAAATAGAGAGATCTTGGCACAACAAAAAACAATAAAACTCACTCAATAGGTAGCATGGCCACAGATGCAATGGCAACACCTATTGGTAAGTAGATTCCTCTTCTTCCCTCTCATTTTTCATGTGTTTATTTTACTTGAACTATTATTTCTTAGGGTGCATTTTGTAATATTGGATTCATTTTATGCAGGAGGTGATGAGGACATTCCAGGATGTACTCATGTGATTAATTTCTTGTGAGCAATGAAGATGGACTTCCCCTAAGAATAGCAGGAGGTGATGAGGACATTCTAGATACTTTAAAGATTGATCTCATGACATTCTAGGTAACTTACCATGCTTATACATGTATAGATGTTTAGGTAACCAGCATTACATTTAATAAAAGGAATAAATGCTTTTAAACAAGCTTTTGTAACATTGATTGTCATCACAAGCTTTTAAACATAACTATATAAGGAGTGAGTTAGGACATATATAGGTTAACCTTACATTGAATGTAAACTACAACACAAAGGTTGCACCAAGGTATCATAGTATTGTAATTATAGAAAACTACTTGATTCACTCGAGTGGGTGTATGATGGCGAAGAGCTTTATTAGGTGAGTAAAGTTCACTAGTGGTTATAGGAATACAACTACATCAAAACAATTAGAAACAAAAACTACATATTCGTTAGAGTGAGTAATTCAAGGGTCTTGATCTTGTGGATATAGATACATAGGTAGCCTGGTAGGCAGAGCATGCCTCTAGTGTGGAGATGCCTTGGACATAGTTAGGTAACACTTAACTATTTTAAGACTTAAATGTTAACTCATGAGGCTCATTCCCTTGTAGAAGCCTATGCCACAATGACATTAGCTCTAAAAAATGACATTATATGTATGTATGTATGTATATCTATGTTTATATGTATGTATGTATGCATGTATAATAAAGGTCAAACTCACTTGTTTTCCTCACATACTTGGAATAAAAAAATATTCCTAGATTCCAAAAAACGGAACATCTCCTATTTGATATAATACTCTCAACTAGGCTATGCCTGACTAAGCTATGCATATGCATCACAAACAAGATTAAGTTAATGGCTTTTGAATTTTAATTCAATTTCAGTTTTATGAAAGTGCTTTTTATTTCACTAAGACTATTGTTGCTTTTTTAGTATGAATTTGATTTTATGGAGACTTTAGTAACACCATTATTACAAGAGTGAGAATTGTCATTGCTACCTACATTTTCATTTTCAGTAACAACTTATAAGTAACAAGTAGTTTGACACGAAACCTTGACAAATTCACTGTTTCCTTTTAGATACATTCTAACCCACCATGAACCAACAAGAAGTTAACTTTGAATAACATAAGAAATAGTACCACCAAAATATGAGTGTACCATACACTTTTCATTATAATTTCTTGCTGCATGATGCATTTAAGGTAAAAATGAATTTTCAAGAGAAGTAGATTGTTGATATTAATCAAACAACCTTCTAATTATTTTCAAAATGGTGAGCCCAAAAATATTGTTTGGCCAATTTACAAATAAAAATCTATTTTGAAATGTAGAAAAAAACAAATCTTCCAATTACAATATTTTAATATATAACCCATCATACCATATTATGAGTCAATGACAAACTAAAATATAAAACCTTTTCCTTATTACTAAGATGTCTATAGAAAGAGAAAATAAATCTCATACCATGTAAATACTAAATTGTACAAAATAATATCTCAAGGAGCTTGCAAGCTCGTACAAACATTCTTTGACTATTATGTTTTTATAATTGTTGACTTAACAATCATATTTATTACTATCTTCCTCATTATTTTTACCTCTAAATGCACATATCTTATCAATGCACATATGAGAAGTTCATATGTGCATCTTCTTTCTTCCATTGTCTCAACCCTTCTAGGCTCTTTATCATCTTGACTTTTAAAAAAGGTATGATGCTTAATAGTTCTATGTTAAGAAAAAATCTCTTCCATATTTCTCTAAATTCATTCAAGCATTTCCATAGTTTTTATTTTCACTATCGTGGTCATGATCATATCTTCTCCCTTTTTCCCCTTTTTTTGGTACCCTCTCAAATGATTCATTGTTTGAATCTCTTTTCTTAGGGACTTTAGTCACAAATTTTATGCCTTTGTCATTGAAATTCATTGGTCTAGTTTCTAATTAGATAGGTTGATTACAAATTCTTGTAGAATTGTCATCAGATTAGGTACAATAAAACAAACAATCTACTGTTCCCAACTAGATGGATCAAATACAATTTTCCAAGGTGATAAAATTGCATATGTAGATGCATCACTTTAATGTCAGACATGAAGCACATTCCCCAATTTATAACAAATGGTTCAATATAAAGGCTCCATATGTAGGCCCAACAATGGAAGCCAAGGATGTAACCTTGCATGCATGTATGTATATACATATCGCTACATGTATTGACACACTCTCCTTGCAAGGATCACAAGGATGTAACCGTGCATGTATGTACCCACACACACACACACATATAGACCAAGAAAAATGGGTAGAGTTAATGTCATTATTAATGGGCATTATATCTTCGCTACATACATTATATATATATATATATATATATATATATATGTATGTATGTATGTATGTATGTATGTATGTATGTATGTATGTATGTATGTATGTATGTATGTATGTATGTATGTATGTATGTATGTATGTATGTATGTATGTATGTATGTATGTATGTATGTATACATATTGCTCATTATTTCTGCATTATTTGTGTGCAATATTTTGAGGTAAGTCACTTAGCATGGGTTGAGAGAGTTTTATTGTTTTATTATTTGGATTCTGGAATATCTATACAATAGGATTAATTTTTGTGTTGTGCTAAGATGTAATAAGTACCTTAAAAAAATTTCTCTTTATATATACATACATACAGTGAAATTCATTGATATCCCTTACATTTCCAAATACAAATTTCTTATCTTCTACATCAATATATACATCAACCATCTTATTTACTTTTGAATGTAGTAACCTTAAATTTTGCAATCATATATACATATATATGTATGTACACACACACACACACACACACACACACACACACACACACACACACACACACACACACACACACACACATATACGTGTGTGTGTGTGTGTGTGTGTGTGTGTGTGTGTATACATATATACATACATACACACACACAAATACATACATACATACACACATACATAAATACATATTGCCCATTATTTCTGCATTATTTGTGTCCAATATTTTGAGGTAAGTCACTTAGCATGGGTTGAGAGAGTTTTATTGTTTTATTATTTGGATTCTAGAATATCTATACAATAGGATCAATTTTTGTGTTGTGCTAAGATGTAATAAGTACCTTAAAAAAAATTCTCTGTATATATACATACATATAGTGAAATTCATTGATATCCCTTACATTTCCAAATAAAAATTTCTTATCTTCTACATCAATATATACATCAACCATCTTATTTACTTTTGAATCTAGTAACTTTAAATTTTGCAATCATAGTAGAAAAGAAATATGGAATGTGTGACTTTGGAGATAGTGATTTCCTAACAAATCTATTTCTAAAACTCAACTTTGGTTATGAACATTATTAGGAGACTACAATGCTCTTACCCCTATAACTAGTTTTCCTGTTATTTTTATCTTTTTGGAGAGACTAGATGATTCTTGTCACTATGAAATTCTACCTATTCTGGGGAGGATATAAGACTAATGACAAAAAGTTGTCTGTGTCACATTCAAGCCTGGCATTTTTAAAGTGATCCTCTAAAAGATGGAGGCCTTGTCAAAGACAATAAACAACAGTGTGAAAGGTTATTTCAATATAGATAATACAAATATTAACAATAGAAAACTATAATAAGTTGAACACGTGAACATATATATAAAGATTTCCTTGAGATCACATAGTACCTGGCATCTGACATATGTAATTTCACAAATCTTGTTGGAATTAAATTCAGCCCAATGATAGTTGTGGAATATTTTATAGAACTTCCATGTAGCTTTAGTAAATGTAAAATTCACAAACGTATAGCCCAAATTACATCTATTTATGCAAAAACTACAACCAAATTAATCTTTTTATTAATTGCACATACTTAAAACTTAATAACTTAATACAAAACTTAATGAAAATTTAATATAATTAAAATCTATTGGAAAGTATATGAAATCATATTTGGAGAGAGCTTTATCAACCTCTATAATCTACTCATTGTACTACATATAGTGCCTATTGAGCAATTCCAGAATCATGTCTAGGCTGCAAACAAATTCAATGCAAGAACCTTCACATGGTTGGACCATATTAGTAGAGAATATTAAACTATTCTCTAAACCAAGTGAAGCTAAATATTAACCTATGATTGCATGACAAATAACTATGTGAATCTATTGTGAGCTATGAGAGCATCATAGCTATTCAACCTTTTTTGTCATTTAAAAAAAATTAATATAACAAGTCATTGCAATTCCGACGGCAAGCCATTGGTTCCACATAATTTTTGCCACAAATCCATTGCTATGGAAATGGATAGGTTTGATGATTAGCCATTGGTCCCATAACATTTCTTCCACATACACGTTGCATGCGTGACAAAGTTTCCAATGGATAGCCATTGCAATTGTGATGGTGTATTGCCCCATATAGCTTCAGTTCACGAAAAAATTATTTGTCTCAATTGTGATGGAAGCCCTTGCCATCACAATTTGAAATGACAAAAGTCTAACTCCTATCCGATATGAGCCAATTCCTATTGGTGTCTCTTGGGTGATGGATGGCCATCGTGATTTGAGTCCAAATGTAGTAGTTAGTCTTGTTCCCATGCACTAACAATATAGTAGAGTATGAGGCTTTAACTAATGGGATTAAAATGGCTTTAAATGGAGGATTACAGAGTTGCACATCTATGAAGACTCTTAGCTTGTCATTAATCAAGTTAATAATGACTATCAAAATAAATATGACAAGCTTGTACCTTACAAGAAATTGATTAACACCTTAAGGAACTAATTCACATTTGTAACATTCCAACAAATTCCTAAGGCAAAAAATAAGGTTACAGATGCTATGACCACTCTAGAATCTATTCTACAATTACAAGAACATGAATTATGCTTTGGGTTCCTGGTGGAAGAATTACATCATCCTACATATGACTCCCTTGATAATCATGTGATTTGCATTGTTGTTTGTCATGACTCCTTTCATTACTCCACTAGTTTCTCCTACCTACAAGATTGAATAATTCTTGAAAATCTCACACACAATAAAAAATGCCAACTTCTTCACAATGCCTCACACTATACATTTGTCTCTAGTGATTTGTATAGGAAGGGTCTAGACAAAACACTTCTTAAGTGTCTAAAACTAGAAGAGTCTAAAAAGTCATTGGCTAAAGTCCACAACAACATTTGCAGGACATACTCTCATGGCCTTGTAGTTGCTCGAAACCTACTTAGGGTGGGTTACTATTGCCCAACTATGTAGGCTGTTGCTATTGGATAGGCTAAAAATTGAAAAAAATTTAGTTGTATGGTGACTTAATTCATGCTCCTAAACATAAGCTTATCCCTTCTATCACATATTATCCTTTTTAGAAATGGGCCTTTTATTTGGTGGGAAAAATTCATCCAAGCTCATCTAGTGGCCACAAGTTCATCATTACAGTGACTAAATACCTCAAAAAATGGGTTGAAGTTGTGCCCTTATCTTCTCCTATAGGAAAACATTTTTCCTTATTTATAGTCAACCACATTATTTGTTGCTATGGTATCCCTTCCTATATTGTCACTAATAATGGAGGACAATTCAAATATAAGGACCTCAAGAAACTCTGTAAGAAATTCAAGATAAAACAACACTAGTCCTCCATCTAATACCCTCAAGGGAATGAAAGTTGAGGCCTCTAACAAGACACTACTAAAGATTCTACACAGAACAATCTACAAATTAGCTAGAGATTGGGGTTTGTAAATCAATCTAACACTCTAGACTTATAGGACCACTATATGCTCTCCTACTAGGGCTACATTGTTTTCACTAGTCTATGGTTTTGAAGATGTCCTACCTTTAGAAGTTGAGATTCCCTTACTATGATTATTTTTTCATGGGTTAATCACTAATTAAGACCATAAATCTATGAGGATACATGAGCTAGAAACCCTCAATGAGCTCCACAAGGTTGTTTTTTTATCACATGAGAGCTTATTAGAAACAAATGTCTACTTGCTAAAACAAAAAGGTAAATCCTCAAGAATTCCAAGTGGGTGAAATTTTCATTTGAGAGAACCCTAAGAATCAACAAAATAGGGAACAAAAGGGAAAATTTGAGCCTAATTGGTTGGGTCCTTACATCATCACAATGGTGTTTGGATCCAGTGCATATCATCTTTCTACTCCTAAAGGGGAACAACTTGTTGAGCCTATCAACATTTTACATCTAAAAAGGTTCTATACCTAAGGCTCTTATGTTTCATCTATTCTATATATATCTTATGATCCTAAAAAAATGACCATCTTAGTGAAAACCAAGCAATAGGCACTTTAATGTATCATCAAAAAATACAAAAAATACAATTTTATTAAATTTTTTAAATTTAAATTTTTTTTTTTTTTAAATCTGAAAAAATCTACCAAGTGGTGAAAACTTGGAAATAGGTGCTACTTGAGACCCTTGCACCTATGTCTATCAATCTCACTCATTTCAAAACATATTTCCTAGCTTGGAATTGTCTCTTGTCTTCATCTAGGGGGCATGACTGCTTAGCTTATTAGGATCTTCTTATGTGTTAGGGTTTCTTTGGTAATTTGTATAAAATAGTATTTCTTAACACTCCCCCCATGACATCGAGTGTTTCTCAATACTTCTTGGATACCTTACCTAAATTCTAGGATGCTATGACATTTCTCACTATCAGATTCGAGTCTTGAAGAAATGGCCTTGTCACACACACACACACACATGTAAAGTTTAAACTTGCTGAGATATGATGAACTTTAACTTCGTAGAGTACTATCTATGACAATTTCTTTGTTGAGTGTTCCCTCCCTAATAGTCTTTCAAAGATTTCATGGACTAGAAGACTAGGGGCATGGGGCATGTTTTCTTATTTTTTTCTTGTGGGTACACTTTTTTGATCTTGAGTGTTGTGAGTATTCATGCTTGTCCTACTTGACAATTTTGGCATACAATGTATCATCCTTTTCTATTTTTGCAAGACCACACTCGAGGTTTATCCTAACACTTATGCCTTGATATAGATGTAATATTTATATACCAAACTTGGGGAGTCTAATTGCATTGGTCATCTTGACTTATATGTCTTTTCAATGCTTCCGTTTGATTCCCACATACCTATTCGATATAGATCATATTCATATCCCCATAGTTATACTAGTGAAAATTGTATGATCTTTTGATGTCCCTAATAATGCTCAATGATGAAAAGAGTCTAAATGTTTTGCATCCCTTTCAAGTAGAGAATTTTGCATACTAGTTTGCATTATAGACTCATTCTAGCTTAGTCTTGCATTTTGCATATGGAGAGAGTTCCCTCCTCATCTTTCATGGGCAAGTTGGCTAATTTCATTCATCTCTTCTTAAATATTTCTCTTGATCATGTCTTTCATTCTTTGTTGATAATGTCCACCTTCTAGCTTATTCTATACTTGTCATCACAAGGGATTAATCCAATCATCACATCTAATCTATCTAAGTGTCACATTTTCAAAACATGAGTCTACATCACAAACATGAGAGTTAAAAATATGAGAGAGATGCATGTGCATATAAACATGAACATAAAACCGGGCCTACATAAACATGAGCATGAGAAAAAAATTATATGGAAACCTAAATAGAAGTGTTGAAACATCTATCATATGAGTGTAAATATGATACAAGTACACAATGAAGATCAAATATAGTATCTCATATAGATATCAAATGAACAAGAGTACATGTACATGTGAGATCCAAAATCTAGATAATTGTCTCAAAATACATATGATACAACAAAAGCATCACAAGGAAATCAACCTAGATCTACTCCTAGACCTAAGACTAACTCTCATCCCCCTGGGATGATGGTGGTCATGGTGGTGGAGCATGTCTCTAGTCTAGTAGCTATACCACACCCTCTGATCTCCTGGCTCACTCTGAGTAGTCAAGTACTCCCTATATTAGCAATACCATACCCCTATATGCAACATAGTAGTAAGCCACCCATGCTTGATGATGCTCTGACTCTAATATCGCTACATCCCACTTCCTTTAGAGATCCTCACTCTATGCCTTCTCATCTATGAGCTACTGACCCCACATAGAAATTGTAATTCATGCCACTTGCACCTCTGCCTCCAGTGATCATATCCAACCATCTCAGCGATCCTCTTTGCCTCCTCTTAAGGGCTACTCCTGCTATAGATTTTCCCTCTCCACCCTCTTGAGTCTTCGTAGAAACTCCTCCACCTCCTCCTCCTCACTCTCCTCTCTCATAGCTCATGCCCATGTCTGTCTCATCCCTAGCACTCGAGAAATACTCCAAACTTCCATCTGTCTCCCACCTCTACCTCTTCCTCCACTGCCATCTTTTCCATCTCCTTCCTATCCTACTACCATAGGTAGCACATATGGCCATGTGAATTGAGGGAATGGATACCTATATATCTCATAAAGATAAGTCATATTAGGCCTTGCATTAGCCTAATTTGGCCGGTAGTTCCAAGACTCTCACAATAGGGCAGTTGTATTTCTCATAGCCACTTGATAATCTAGCATGGGAAGACACCCCCACTACTCTTCACCATGAAAGTGAGAATATGTAGTGGTCTCTATGGGTATCACCTGCCTCTATCTAAACTACCTCAAAATTTAGCTGATGAAAAACTACTCAACTATCTTAGAATGCCTCCCCACAAGTGGTCAGTTGTATTGCATATACTCAAGATCCCAAGCATCAAACCATCTGGCACACTATATGTAGGGTCTCCATACAAAGGATGTAAGCTCATAAAATAGCCACCTATAATATGTCACATCCCCACTAAGTGTCTTGGGGATGAACCCTATGTATTTGTAGATGAATGACTCACTCTGCTCTAATGGCTACACCCATGGTCATATCACTACTATATGCTCCTAGGACCATATCTACAATAAAATTGCACCACATGCCCAAGTTTGATCTTATTGGTACATAATCAAGTTTAACTCATGGTATATATCTATAATAATGGTGGGTCCCCATGCCATCCTCCTAGGCCACCCAATCAGGTCTGTTACTAATCTTCCACAACTTAGAGGTAAGCCCTTCTGGCTCTTGTCTCTGATAAGGGCCTAAGAAACTAGTGAGAAAATTAGGAAGGAAAAAGGATATCGATCCTTGTACTCATCTACCAACCTCTCCCAGTCAAGGTGGTGATTTGGGATGGTCACATCCTCAAACAACTATTGCATTACCAATCTCCCATCTATCAAGCTCTAATCATAATAAACATGTGACATGAAAAAGTTCATGTCATCACACCTCATATGGAAATCATAAACTTAAAAATGAAAAACATCAAAACATATTGATTATAATCATAGGATCTTTGTCGAATGGTACATGAAGGATGCAATACACATTCTCAAGAGTGATGGTGGCTTCACTAGTGGGCAAAAGAAAAGTGTTATGCTCACTATGCAACTGCTCAGCTAACACAATCAATAGTATGTGGTTTTCTTGAATATAGAGCATGCACAACAACCACTTGAATCCCATGCTATCTATAGCTACCTTATCCCCATCCTCTAGATGATGGACAACCCACAAGCTCACCACCTTTAGGGCTTTGATCAATAGTGCTAGGAAAACAATCTTCACAATCAAGTCAACCAAATATCAAAATGTTAGTATTAGCAATAAACAACTAAGTATGATAGAAAACAATGATCCCACATGAAAATTATACTCCTAAACATTAAAAATACTCAAAATATAATAGTGGGATACTTTTTTTAATAGGCATGTGACAATTTTCTAATGAAGTATTGTGTGATACTTTTAGGTCATGTGATAGTTCACATGTTGTTGTACAAGATTTGGGTACTCTCGATACGATATATTTTCTCAAGCCATGCGATACTATTTCTTTCACAAAAGTATCACATGATACTTCTTAGCATAGGTGTGTGATACTTTTAAAGTATCGCATGATATTTTTCCAAAAACCCATAAAATGCATTAAAATGTGTATAAAAGGATTTAAATGACTTGAAAAGTGTGAAATTTTTGAAAAATCATGTGGGCCTCATAGTTGACATACCTACTAGAGTCATCATTCTCTCTCAAAATCTCTCAAAAATCACAAAAGAAAAATGAATTGAAAATGACCCTTGGACCCCTTATATAGTCCTTTGACCTTATTTTGACCCATTTTTCAAACTCCTCATAATTTTGTGAAAATTGTAACCCTCACTAATTCTGACATCTTGGGTATGTTTTCGGGATCAAAATTAAAGTTTGAGTTTATTTGGATGATCAAAATCACATTTTAAAACTCTATCTTCTTTTATGTAGTTAGCTGACTTGTTGAAGTCTAATAGCTGAATCTTTGTTGGGCATCTTCATTTCTTCATGTCTTCATCATTTCTACACTTCCTATATACTCCAATTTAACTCGTATCATATTTCTACTTGATTTGACCTAATTTTCATACTATATCTCTCTTGGTCAACTCTAGTCAAACTAAGGCATTCTATCACTTCCTTATGGTCACATTTTGGTTTTAATCACATTTTTGTCATCATGGACCTTGTTCTATCTCAATTTGATCATATCTTACTCATTTTTGCATTCTTTTTACCTCATTTCAATTTCGATCCTGAGGAGGCAAAAAATTCTATCATTACTTGCTTGCTATGACTATCTATTTCTCAAGAGCATATGCTTGACCTTTCCATTTTCTCTCAATCTATCTTCCTTTCTTGATGTAAGTACTCTTGTTAAGTTTTGATATCATCTGTCTTTGGTAGTGTTTAGTACTATCATACCAAATTATACATTCAAGACTTTCTATCTCGCTCTACATTTCATTCTTTAGAATCATATCTCTCTATCTACTACTGCCTACTTGGCTTCTCTATTATTTGATGTAATGTGTTCCCAAATAAAACATGTAATAGTCAAAGAGGGGTAAATGTAATCACTTAAAAATAGTCATCTAGACTATTATCCCCCTTCTTAGCATTTTGGATAAATTATTTACTCATTTGCCTAGGCCAAATTGCTAAAAATCAATTTATTTTCTTTTAACCTATAGTTTGACTATAATATCCTAAGTCCATATATGATTAAAATAGCATGTCCCCTTTTAATTAAAGTCCGAGTGAACTTGTGGGGTGATCTTGCATCCCCTGACCCCTTTTTTTGTGGATATGTATCTTTAATATTTAATTAATAGGAAAGGTCTATTCATCAAAAAAAAAAAAAGACCCTATTTTTCCAACCCATTCAATGTGTACACATAAATTCTTTTTCCTATTTACAAATTAAAAGAAAATGGTTTTGTCTCACATGAAAAGTAGACTCTCTCTCATTGGTTGACTTGATCTTGTACATGGATCATGCCAAAAGTCAACCCCTACCCTTGATCATCCACTTCTTGATCTTCATCTCAACCGTCCATACACCTTTAAAAGAGAGAGCTCTCTTCCTCTCTAAGGATCGTAATTTTGAGCTATTGTTATGCTGCAAGTTTCTTGATAGGTTTTCTTGGAGCTTTGTGGAGAGCTTATTAATTCTTGTCTCATACTTGTATTATCATCCCCATTATAGTTTAGATGCATTTATGATAACTTAGCTTCCTTTTACAATAGCTTAGATCACCTAGTTTAATTAAAATGATTGTAACGCTCTCATTTTTCTTAGTCTAGCTACATTGTGCATTTCATCCTAGTTTAGCTTCATCTCTTGCATTGCATGTTGTAGAGTTCTTTTGACATTAGCACTCTTGCTCTTGTCTAAGGGATCTTCCATTTCATAGTTTACTAGAAAGGGTTGTGTCTCTAAGGATTGACTAAGAGCTCTTCATATGCTTATGCACACACCTTTGCACTCCATGGATAGGGAGCTCTAATATGGAATTCAAGCATTCCAATCTATGGGATACCTTGGATAGAAGGATTTAGAGGAGTGCACTTTCTTAATGTACGAATTGTACCTCCAACAAGGTCCAATTGTTAAAGTTGGTAGGCATATATACTTGGATGATATGTTGAAGGGTGAGGAGGAAATTTTGAGTTTAATTTAAGGTAATATGACAATTATCCCAAATCTTATGAGACACAATAATTATTAGACCAATTGAAAAGTTATAATTACAAGACAAGATACATTAGTTGTTAATCTTTTGTTAATGATTATGATATTTAAATTATATTTTCTTCATCACTTCTCTATGCATTATGTTAATTATTAGCATTTAGTCTTTGTTATGTTGAGCTTGGACATGTGACTATCCATGTACAACTATCATTTCTCTCCCACTTCCTTACATATGCACTGATATAAAGATGCATATGTCACATTAATACGAAATACATGTAATTGATTATAAGTGCATACATTGCAACACATGTTCCTTAGGGTGAAACACATACATCTCAAGATGCAAACAAATGAGAGATGCTACATGAGTAACTTGATGAAGGGGGCTCCCCTTAATACCATAAACTCATAAAAAAAACAAAGAAACAATAAAAAATGTGAGAATAAAATATGGAATTCTTATTTGCGTTGAAAATGTGGTATTATAGAATTCACAAGTACAATATGCTAACCCACATGGGTGCCTTCATTACAATAATCTGCAAGACAAGCTGCAAACTATCACCTAGAGCTGCCCTAGACAATGTTTAGGCCTTTCTTAAATAGGCAATTTAATGTTGCCTAGGGAGATTCTAGACATTGAAACTTAATACCTAGGGCCGACAGAACCTAACAATAAATATAGAGTCAGCCAAATACATCTTTGATAGTTATTTTAGATATTTTGGGTAGCCCAACTTCAAAAGGCCATAACTCTCAAATTGTTGTTATGATTGGCTATTATAACCACTTTTTAGAAATGCCAACAACTGATCTATAGGCTCAAAACCACATTAGCGCTCTTCTATGGAGTTTTTGGACCTCAGCTAGGCACTCTAAGGTCTCCAACGGTGAGTCTAAATGTTTTTCTGCAAATATTTCCACCAAAAATCTATAATCAGTTCTCCGATACTTATGCTTGAGAAATGAGATTTTTATGGTAGGCTTAAAACTCTAAAATGAACCTTCCTACAAAAAATGAGAACATTTTGAGCTCATATGAAAAACTTACTAAAAAAATAGCAAGTTCTCATAAATAGTAACCACCCTATCTACTAGTCCTTATTAAAATAGAAAAGACTAAAAATGAAATATTCTTGGCTGATGCAAGATTGCTTTTACACCCAAGATGCTCCTGCATTAAACACCTAGGGTAATTTGAGAAGTGACTCCATCATGCCTTAGGTGTTTAGAGGAAAACCAAGATGGTTAACCTCCTCCCTTGCTAACCATGATGAATCCTCAACTGGCCTCTCTTTCCATTTGACCAGTTATTCCTCATAAGTTTTGTTCCAAATAATTTTTCCAACATGATTGTCTAGTATCTCCTCAATCTCCTCTGTAGCTGAACTAGCTACTGGAATACTCCATTGTGCTTCTGCAACTTCATCTCCATCACCTTCATCATAATACTTTGTCAAACCTGAAATATTAAATACTAGTGAAATATTCAATTCAACAGGCAACTCTACATCATAAGCATTTCTAGAATCATGCCTTTTCACTATCTTGCATGGTCCAAACCTGTTCATCTTCAGCTTATTATATGTACCCACTAGAAAATGCTCTTTTCCCAAATGAACCATGATTTCATCTCCAATCTAGAATTCCTTATACCTCCTTGTCACATCTACCTTAACCTTATACTATGTATTCATCTTTATGATGTGCTTTTTCACCTCATCATGGATGTTCTTCAAATGTTTAGCAAAATCTTTTGCTTTAGCACTACTTATCTCTCCTTTATCCAACTGCCTCAATTTAGAAGCATTTCTAGTAATACTCCCATATACAATCTAGAATGGTTATTTACTAGTACTCCTTTTGACAACATTATTATATGAAAATTTTGCCTATGGTAAAATCATATGCCATCCTTTTGGCTTGTCT
The DNA here is from genome assembly GCA_028749045.1 of Cupressus sempervirens. Taxonomy (NCBI): domain Eukaryota; kingdom Viridiplantae; phylum Streptophyta; class Pinopsida; order Cupressales; family Cupressaceae; genus Cupressus; species Cupressus sempervirens. The sequence goes on along the minus strand of CM053792.1, from coordinate 756,156,697 downwards.
CCAACCAAACATCTTAGCAGGTTTCCCAAACTTGGATTCACAACTTCTATTTATCCTTTAGTCTATGGATGATGTGATGAACTAAACATCAAATCTATCTTCAACTTCTAAATACCTAACAAATTTTTTATCCTGACATGAAACTATACTCTTTGGTAGACCATGTAGTCTCACCACTTTTTGAAAAATTAATTCTACTACATGAACAACATCACTAGTCTTCTTGCAAGGATTGAAATGTGCCATCTTTGAAAATATGTCAACTAGCACAAAAATAGAATCATGCCTGTGTTGTATCCCCAGTAATTCAAAAACAAAATTAATGCTAACATCCTCCCATAACTTCTCTAGTATAGGTAATGGACCTTGTATTTAGCTTCACTCCTTTTGCCATCTGACATACTCTACAACTCTCTACAAACTTCTTCTCATCTTGCTGCAATTGTGGCTAGTAATAATTCTTAGCAACCAAAACTATGGTTTTATCTCTACCAAAATGTCCAACCAATCCTTCACTATGCTTCTCTTTGAACAACATACTATCCTAGATCATGAAATCCAACCACTTTGTCCTATCAACTGTAACAATTCTGTACAAGTCTTCCATGCTTCACCAAAATTAGGATCATCTGGATATAAGGTGATGAGTTACTTGAACCCAACCACCTCTATCTACATTTCTGTCAACAAAAGTTGTCTTCTACTAAGAGCATCTACAACTTTGTTAGACTTCCCACTCCTATTTTTCAAAACAAATGTATAACTTTACAAAAACTCAACCCACTTCAAATGCCTTTGGTTCAATTTTCATTGACTATTTAAATATTGCAAAGCTTTATGATCAATATACAAAACAAAATCCTTATGAAGAAGATAGTGCCTCTACTTCTTCAATGCTTGAACTATAGTATAAATTCCTGATCATAAACAAAATATTTTCTTTTTGTATCATTCAACTTCTCACTAAAATAACCAACAGGTCTACCTTCCTCGCTCATGATAGCTCCTATTGTAGTACTGCTAGCATCATAATCTACTTGAAACATGTTAAAATTAGGAAGTGCTAAAATAGGATGCTCAGTAACTTTCTATTTCAATAGATTAAAACTCTTATCTACTCCTATAGTCCACTTAAACTCTTTCCTATCCCCTCTCATTGTTTTAGTCAAGGGTCCACAAATACTACTAAAGCCTCTTATGAACTTTCTGTAAAAACTAGTCAATCCATGAAAAGATCTTACCTCTATCACACTCCTTGGAGTAGGTCATTCAAGGATAGCCTTCACTTTCTCTAGGTCCATTTTTAGGCCTTTTGCCGAGACTACATATCCTAGGTACAACAACTCCTTTACAAAACTACACTTCTTCATGTTTATCAACAAATTTTCTTCCCTCAACTTATCAAAAACCTTGTAAATATGAATCAAATGCTTCTCCAATATCTTATTAAAGATCAATATATCATCTAGGTAAACAATGGAAAACTTACCTTGAAACTCCTTTAGTTGCTCATTCATGAGCCTCATGAAAGTGCTTGGTGCATTGGTTAGCCCAAAAGGCATGACTAACCATTTGTATAGACCTTCTTTTGTCTTGAAAGTAGTCTTCCACTCATCACCTTCTTTGATATGAATATGATGGCACCCACTCTTTAGATCTATCTTTGTGAAATATTCAGCTCCACTCAAGCAATCCATAATATCATCCATTCTTGGCAATGGAAATTTGTACTTGATTGTGATCTTATTGATAGCATGAGAATCTATGAACATCCTCCATTCTCTATTCTTCTTTGGTGCTAATATGATTGGTACAACACACGAATTCAGACTCTCTTGAATCAACCCCTTCTGTAATAACTCATGAACTTGCCTCTTCAACTCTTCACTTTTTGCTAGTGTCATTTTGTGTGCTGCCTTATTTGGAAAATTGGCCCTTGGAACCAAATCCATTTGTTGACTAATCTTCCTCATTGGGGGCAATCCATTAGGTACATTATCTGATACAATATCAAAAAATTCTACCAACATATCTGCAACTTCTACAAGTACCTCCTTTATTTCTTCTTTACTATCTTTGGAATATAGAAAAACACATATGCTCATGCTTCATACCTTTGAGAAACTCTTTTCCATCAACAAAACATATTTTGGCAGCACTACCTACGTTTTCTTCTTTCTCCTTCAATGGTTTTAACTTATGTTTCACTCCATCTTTAGTTAGAGTATAGGTATTTGCTCACCCACTGTATACAACATGCCTATCAAACTGCCATGGCCTACATAGTAACATATGACATATGTCCATAGGTATGATATTACATAGTATCTCATCCTAGTAGCTTCCAATCTTGAACTTCACTGAGCACTGCTCATTGACCATGACCTTGTGGTCATCTTGCACCCAAGAAATACTGTATGGATGTGAGTGTTTCTATCTCTTCAACTTCAACTTGGTGACCATCATTTCTAACTCCATATTGTCAGTACTTCCACCATCAATGATCACATAACAACACTTATCTTTACATTTTCACCTTGTGTGAAACAAGCTGCTTCTTTGATCAGGTTCATTCTCACCACTTAGCATGACTCTTCTATTAACTAGGACTTCTCCTCTTTCAGCATTTTTAAAATGTAAGCATCTGGTATCTTCATCAAATGTGCAACTCTAGCTTGCGCTTCTATTCTTTGATCTATCCTTCCTTGGCACTAGGAACATTCAAGTGCTCTATGCCCTTCTTCTCTGCAATGAAAACATTTCCCATGAAAGCCTCGTCTTCTAGATCCTTTTCCTCTACCTCTTCCTCTATGATCTTTATTTTTCTAATCATGGAAGTTGTTGGTGTAAATAATTATTTATTATTTACACTTTATAAATTTTACTTACGTTAATGCATTATTTTAATATTTATTTATTAGTCACCTAAGAGTATGTGCACTCTTGTGAGTTGTCATGTTGACAACACATGAGTTTGCACCTCATTTATGCACATGGTGTCTACAACACAGGAGTTAGCACTTTATTTTAGCACATGGTGTCTACAACATCTCCACAAGTGGGCCACCTTGTCATGCTTATCCTCTCATTGTTGCACATACATTGATGCACAATGGAGGATGTGTGCTTAGTTGTCAAGCTTATCTCCTAGCACCTTCTAGAGACATTCTAGATGCATCTTAGAGGCCTTTATATATAGGCACTCCTGGTGTATCAAAACACATAGTGATGTATCAGGACATGCTATGATATTGATCATACTCTTTTTGGTCTATAGTTGTGCCTGTGTTTGAGTTCATCGATCTTTGGTGAATTTTCCCAAGACAAATTCTTACATGGTATTAGAGCATGGAGAATCTCTCTTCACATAGTCATTCAAGACCATTGTTGCTTTAGTACTTTGACACAAATCTAGAGTACCATAGAAATTAGGAGTCTCTAGAGCTAGAACTAGCCTCACCATTGCATCCAAAAAGTCAATTTGGTAAATGGACTATAAATTTTCCTATATTGGGTCATAGTCAAAATTGAGGCAACATTTTTTTGCATATTGGCAACCCAAAGGCTCGATTTACAAAATTGGTATGATCATTTTAGATCTATACATTTAATTTTTAGATTTTACATTTTTTTCATTTGCATCTCTACAATTTTTTTTGGATCTGTATTATTTTCCAAATTTTTTTTGGCCATTCAGCTAGTTCAAGAAATTTTTGCAAGTGAAGATTAAAGCTTGTTGGTGCAAATTAGATATTTGCATCACATTTAGAAGGTCAAAAAACCCTCAAATCAGATTTTGTTTTATCCAAATCAGACATCTGGGGCAAAATCTAGAGCCATTTGATTTTTGGAGGTGCGGCGACAATTTAGGAAAAATAATTACAGCAATGATTTTCAAACAACAATATCTCCCTCATATAGACTCCTTTTTGTGAGCATTTTTTTTTCATTTTGGGGGTAGAATTTCATGATCTATACATTGGTGCAGGTGGTTTGAGATCTCTATTCTTAAATTTTTTTGCAACTCACAAATCTCAATTTTTACCACTTCAAATGCTTAGTACGAGCTCATCTGGACACATAATCAGGTTCCACTTTTTTTGAAAGTGCATATTTTTCTTTCTACTTTCTAGATCTGCAATTAGGTTATAGGTTCTATGGATATAAATACTACTTTCAAAAATAGGCCCTAAACTGGCTATTGTAATTGCACTAAATATAGAGTGCCCAAATCATACATTAGGGGGGATTAATTCTTTTTTTTTTGCATTTTGGGGGGGTACATTGATTAGTCCATCATGTTAAAGGAAGATTTAATTATCTTGACACTAGACAACTATAAGGAATAGAGTCAATTGGTAATCACATATCCTAGTTAGCATAATGCACTACCATATGCGAGAGTACTGACCTACAATGTGGACACAGGTGCCCTCATTTGGCATACTCTCTTTTTATTTATGGCTATGAAGGTTATGGATTCACTTGAGGATATTAAGTCATTTGATCCATATGTTTATTGGATTCATCTTTGGGAAATGTATGGATATCCACACATTCCTCCATTCCCAAAAGATCTTTTACCTCTAGTTGTAGCTGTATCCTCTCCAGATAAGATCACACCTCCAGATGCTCCTTTTTCTGCTATTGATCCTATTCTAGCCATAGATGCTTTAGATTTAGTGCAATAGGAACCTTCATGTCTTCCTACTTTACCTTCATGCGATGACTTACTTCTAGACATTGTAGGTTTGTTCATGGAGTTTCACATTGAAGATATGGGAGACATCCTAGATGATATTTGTCATCTCTTTGAGGTGAATTATTCGTCTATTACCACAATGATCGATTCATATACTTCACCACAATAGGGTGCAACTTTTGCTTCTAGTTCTAGCCTCAAGTAATCACTTCTTGACTAATATTTTAGGTTTATTTGTGGAGTCACACATAGCTGATTTGGAGGCTTCTTTGATGAGAATGATCCTTCTCAAGTTGTTGCGAGGGCTCACTCTGACCCTCATGTCCATTCTCTACATGATCAGTCTTTATAGGGTGATGTGATTATGGATCCTTTTGTACAATAGTTGCAAGAGGTCCCTTTATCATTTGAGGAGACTATTGGTTCTTTGAGACAGGTTCTACATGCATCCTTGCTTGATCTGCACATGTTCTTTTCAAAGGTCTTGGAGGGAGCAACCATCAACATTGACACAAGGACACTTGAATAGGTTTTAGAGATACCTTTCATCATCGAGATTCTTTCTACACTCAAGGAAATCATCTCACCTATATCTTTTCCATTGTTCCTTCCAAAGGGGAGGAACATTATTCAATGGTCATGAATTAGCTTCTGTATTGGAGCATTTCTCACTAATTGGCATGCTACCTTTAGGGGGGGGGGGGGACTACCTCATGTCCTTCTTTTTTATTGGGGGGACTTTTTCCTCTTAAGGGGTTTTGTCCTTCCACTTTCTCTCTTGTATATACTTGATGTATGTCATAATGGGGGGGTCTTGATTACTCTGCCCATCCATGCATCTTGTCTTTTCATCTCTCTTTTTGGGGAAGGGTTTTTCCCATGAGGTTTTCCCTCTTTCTCCTCTTTATGAGAGATTGCATTTCATTATGTACATGGATACCTAACATGACCTAGTAGCTAAGACCCATTATGTATTTAATCCTAGTTTTTGTAAGCTTAAGGGCATTCCCCTAAGTTGCACTTAAGGGGGGGTGTTGGTGTAAATAAGTATTTACTATTTACACTTACTTAAGTTTACTTAGGTTAATGCATTATTTTAATATTTATTTATTAATCACCTAGGATTATATGCACTCTTGTGAGTTTTCGTGTTGATAACACAGGAGTTCACACCTCATTTATGCACATGGTGTCTACAACATAGGAGTTAGCACTTTATTTGAGCACACAGTGTCTACAACATCTCCACAAGTGGGACACCTTGTCATGCTTATCTTCTCATTGATGCATGTACATTCATGCACAATGGAGGATGTGTGTTTAGTTGCCAAGCTTATCTCTTGGCACCTTCTAGAGACATTCTAGATGCATCTTAGAGGAATTTATATATAGGAAATCCTAGTGTATCAAAACACATAGTGATGTATCAGGACATGCTATGATATATTGATCATACTCTTTTTGGTCTATAGTTGTGCTTGTGTTTGAGTTCTTCGATCTTGGGTGAATTTTCTCTAAGATAAATTCTTACAAAATTGATTGGAATTGTTTCCCCTTTGTCTTTGATTGCTACTTCTTGTCTCACCCTTGTTCTTTTAATCATCATTACAACCTCCATAAGATCATCTGCCAAATCTTCCATTGCAACCTCTTCTACTATTCTTGTTGTCAAACTTCTTGCTCAGTTTCTCATCAACTTTTAGGGAAAATTGGAATGCCTCCTAGATACTATTTCTTCAAACCAGACTCAGCTTGTCCTGAATGCTTGACCTTAGCCCGTAAAGATAATGGGCCACTTTCTCCTTATCAACCTCTATATGGCCGATTCTAATGAGAACTTGGTAGAACTCTTTGGTATACTCTTGAACCAATTTTCCCACTTTCTTCAATGCTTGCATTTTCTTCAATAGATCAAGCTCATAATCCATGGAAATGAATTTTTACTTCAATTTAGCTATCATCCAATCCCATCTGGTGATTTTTTTCTTTCCCTTTCTATTTCCCTCCAACTGAACCTCCTGCCACTAGATCTTTGCATGTCCCTTTAGTTTTGCCTTTGCAAACTTGACCCTATCAGGATATTCAATATCTTCATACTCAAAGTACTCCTCCAGTTCATTCATCCAATCAATTAGCTCCTCTGGGTTAAGATTCCCAAAAGTGTGCGAACCTCAAACTTAGGTCTTTTTTGGATCTTAGAGATGGCCCTAAAAAGCCTCTCTTCCTCTAGGTTTAGAATTGCCTCTGCTCTAACATTTTCTTCTACTTCATCCTCATCATCACTTTCATCTCTTGTGAGAAGATTTATTCCTCTATGGATTTTTTCTTCCAATGCTTGCATTTGTCTTTGGAGGGCTCAAAAATTCTCAAGTGTAACACCTACAACCCTTTCACCATGCTGTCTTCATGGAGGCAGTTTTGCACTTCCATATAAACCCTAGTACAAACTACCTCACAATCGATGATCTGTCTACACAATCGACCCAAACTATAGTCTTGATGGGAACTGCCTCACAATCGGTGATCTATTCACACACTCAAGAACTTTAGATCTGATATCACTTGATGAAGAGTGCTCCCCTTAATACCATAAACTCATAATAGAAAAAAAAAAAAAAAAAAAAAACAACAAATGTGAGAACAAAATATGGACTTCTTATTTGCATTGCAAATGCGGTATTATAGAATTCAAAAGTACAATATGCTAACCCACATGGGCACCTTCATTACAATAATCTACAAGACAAGTTGTGAACTATCACCCAGAGTTGTCCTAGACAATGTTCGGGCCTTTCTTAAATAGGTAATTTTTTGCCACCTGAGAAGGTTCTAGACATTGAAACTTAATACCTAGGGCCGAAAAACCCTAACAATAAATATAGAGTTGGCCAAATACATCTTTGACAGTTATTTTAGATATTTTGGGTAGCCCAAATTTGAAAGGCCATAACTCTCAAACCTTGTTCCGATTGGCTATTATAACCACTTTTCAAAAATGCCAATTCTTGATCTGCAGGCTTGAAACCATTCTAACGCCCTTCTGTGGAGTTTTTGGACCTCATCTAGGCACTCTAAGGCCTCCAACAATGAGCCTGAGTATTTTTTTGCAAATATTTCTACTAAAAATCCACAATCGCTTTTCCAATACTTATGCTTGAGCAATGAGATTTTTATGGTAGGCTTAAAACTCTAAAATGAGCCTTCTTGTAGAAAATGAGTACATTCCAAGCTCATATGATAAACTTACTAAAAAAATAGCAAGTTCTCATTAATACTAACCACCCTGTCTACTAGTCCTTATTAAAATAGAAAAGACTGAAAATTAAATATTTTTAGGTGATGAAAGATTGCTCTTACACCCAGGATGCTCCTACATCAGTAATACACCTTATCACATAGTACATAGAATGAGTAATGCATTCTACACTTCGTGTAAGAGACATAGTTCACCTAATGTAAAGGGTTTGAGTGGCAACATTTCATCCTCCAAAAGATTTTCCACAACATCCTTTTTCAATTGTATAACCCAAATGAAATTCACTTTCTTATTATGCCAACCAAGATCTATAAATTTCACCTTCTCTACCTCACCATAAAATTCCATAGATGAGGAATACCATTAGTTTTTGAATGGATTTAGCAATGGTTTTGCACAATCTATTAATATTCTATAAGCTATGTCTTAGGGCAAAAACAAAACCACTAAATTGGATCACAAAATTTCACCAAGATCAAAATGAAAATTTAGTGTGCTAATCCTCCTCAACCAAACTAAATCAAGCTCCTCATTAGATGCAGTGATATTTTTTATAGCATCACACCATACCCATTTTGTTCATTACATGATTATAATTTGTACTATACATTTTCTTTTAAAATCATCAATGAATTTCAAGTTGATATAAGACTATAAAAAATGCTTTAGAAAAAAAAGAAACTCAAACACCATTATAAATGAAAGTATGATGCAACATATAACACACCACCATGTTCAAATCTATGTAAGAGATGTCCAATCTACTTGTGACTATTTGTGTTCAAAATACTAAGATATCTTAAAAACCTAGACACCAATAAAGTAATGAGAATATGGTGCAGTTAAATCAAAACATCAAATTTAAGTCATACATGTGGGAAAACTAATGTGTGCTTGTGAAACTTTATGTTTAAACCAATATGTTAATTGGGCACATATACTCCATTGATGGTGTTTTGGAAATATAAGAGGAGTAACTGAGAGGGGAGGTGTAAATTAGTTACCATTAAAATAAATCCTAGATCCCTTAGATGTCAGTACATAAATGCAAACTGAAAACTAAATACTACTGAAGCTTGGTAAACACACATAAAATGCTCTAACTCGCTAATAACTGAATTAGCTTGGTAAATGCTTAACCTATAACTTTTAGATGTTGTCTATGATTACCATTAATTTAACTTAGTTGAAAACATATAAAAGAAAATAACATGAACATATTTGACACCAGGATTTAATGTGGAAACCCAATTTGAAAAAAATACCAATTGCAACTAGTTACTATTTTCACTCTTCTAAAGTGAGCCCTATTAGGAGTCAACCCTATTAAAGGTTACAAAACAAATTAATAAGTGTGACCCTATTAGAGGATTTAATCACCCTATTAGGAGTGGCCTTGTTAGAGTTCTTGAGGTAATTCAATAGAACTACCTCCTTGTTAGAGGATTTACAAATATCTATTAAGCCAACTCTGTTAAGAGATTTAGATCACTGCTACAATGGTTAGAGAGTAACAATGAGATGACTTGACTTGAATGCAATTGATTTTCTATTTACAAATCTCTATTCTAGCTTGTACTTGATCCTTCTTGATCAAGTATAGCTTTTCTACTCCACAAGGATATTTTGATCATCCTTCAAATTCACTTCCTTATCTTAAATAACATTTTCATACTTTTTCACTCACACTTTGAAATCACAACTTGACCTTATACTCATATCTTCCACTTTGTCAAGTCAGATCAAATACAAATTAGAAAATTAATATTGATTGCCTCAGTTGGCTAGAATCAAAGGATAAATCAATTAAGCTTATTATGCCAAAATAAGAAAATCCTTCCTTAGCTGACCTGGCTCAGTAGAAACTAACTTAGAAACAATTTCCTTTGTTAACCAACAGAAGCTTGGTTAACATTGCAAACTCACAAAAATCCTTTGGCAACCGAGAGAGCTCGGCTAGCACTAGTTCCATCCAACTTTTCTTCATTAACCAAGTGAGATCACTTAACACTCACTTTCTACATCCTTTTATTTGATGCCTAAGCCAACTTGGTAGATATTTCCTTCTAAATTAGGTGATACAGGAGTGCTTGGTAGACATATAAAATTGTCTTCACTTTTGGAGTGAGCTTGGCATATACTGATAGATAATGATTATGACATTTGTGTAACATCAAAGACAATACACAATTAATCAATTTTATCAAACAATCTCCCTCTTTGGCATTGATGGAAACACAACATGTCATAGCACAATAAAATTTTAGATTTAGACTTGAGAACTCCCTTTGTCAGTTTGAGCTTTTCCTTTCACTAGATTCTTTCTCTATCTACAACTTCTACCAAGTTCATTCAGAACTTTCTCCCTCTTTTATCAAACTTCTTCTTTGGAAAACTTCTCCCTCTTTGGTTCCTTATTTTATTCTAGTTTCAACATTTTCTTAGAGATATGACAGTAAACTTCTGTCTCTTTGACAACACATCCCAAAGACAATAATTCCAATGTACCTTAAGTATTGATTCATTTGTAATATCCTCTTGCCATTTCTACACCAACTGATTTATCTTCAATAGGTTCTAGTTGATGTATCACTAAATTTTATTTAGTGAACTTCAAATAAGGGAATGACCCCTAGCTTACCTCTTAGATACAGAAATGCATCCTTAGGTAATAGCTTGGTGAATATGTCTGCAATCTTTTCCTTTATATTAACATATTCTAATTTGACTTCTTTTTCTTGCACCAATTCTCTTAAGAAGTGATATTTTATTGCAATGTGCATTGTTTTAGTATGCATTACTAGATTCTTTGATATGTTGATTGCACTGGTGTTATCATAATATATGACTATTGGATACTTGATCTCTACCTTCATTCCTTCCAAAAATTGTTTGAACTTGAACCAAATAATGTTAGAGAAATTAACTACTACTACTACATATTCTGCCTCTTCTATGGATTAAGATGTACAATTTTGTTTCTTACTTTTCCAAGATACCAATATCTTACCAAGGAAAAATGATCCTCCACTAGTGCTTTTTCTATCATCAATATTTCTTACCCAATCAACATCATTTCAAGTCCAAATTTCCTCCAAGTTTATACCATAAACCATAGTCTTCTTTACCTTTCAAATATCTCATGATTCTCTCGATTTCCTTCATGCAATTTTCCTTAGGATTTGTTGAGAATCTTGCGACTATTCCAATGACTAGAACAATATCAAGTCTTGTGTGTACTACATACTGTAATATTTTAATCATTGATTGTATGTGGTCTAATCTACTTCTTTGGAATCATCATTTTAGGAGAGCTTATGTCTAGTAGACATAGGTGTTCCAACTGGTCTTGAATCTTCCATTACAAATTTCTTTAGTATCTCCTTGATATACTTAGATTAAGTGATGTAGATACCATTTTTTTTCTACTATATCTACAATCCAACAAAGAATTTTATTTCACCAAACATGGACATCTCAAATTATTTTCTCATTTCTTCTGAAATGCTTTGCACAAGTCATCATTTCCTATAAATAGAGTATCATCAACAAATATTTTTGCCAACACAATCTTCTTGTTTGGTCCTTACTTGATATATAAACTACTATTGTCATTTTTCCTTTAAAAACCAATCTGTACCAAGTAATTATGAAGTCTTTCATACCAAGCTCTAGGAGATTGCTTGAGAGCATATAATGCTTTGTGTAATTTGTAGACCATGTTCCTTTTTTTAGGACCTACAAAACCTTTTGGTTGTTCGATATAGACTTCCTCATCAAGAATTCCATTCAAGAATGCAAATTTAACATCCATTTGATATACTTTAAATCCCTTATGTGCTATATATGCTAGTAAAGTTATAACACATTCTAGTCTTGCTATAGGAGCAAAAGTCTCACCATAGTCAATACCTTCTTTTTGAGAATAGCCTTTGCACACCAATATTTCTTTGTTTCTTGAAACTTTACCATCTTCATTCAGCTTATTTATGAATACCCACTTTGTACCAATTACATTTTTATCCTTGGGTGTAGGAATAAGAGTCCAAGTTTTGTTCTTTTCTATCTGCTCTATCTCTTCATTCATTACTTCAATCCAACTTTTATTTTCCAAAGCATCTTTAACATTGATAAGTAGGAGATAATTTTTGCAATAAGTCAAATTGTGATATTATTATTAGGATTTAATTGTGTGATTTTGAGTCAAAATCATTGACCCATGTTTCATGAGTAGTGATTCAACATGAATACATCTCTCATGAGAATAAATGGAACACTTAGCACTCATTGGATCTAGGGGATGCTCATAGGGGTGAAGCACTAGGACTTCCCTAGAGATCACCCATCCCAGTAGTGCTCTAGCCTGAGCGCGCATAACTATAGAGTTCCATCAATGGTTAAACCTAAAGCTTGCAACCCCATTTGCAAAACCTTCACCAAGTGTTGTGATTTATGAACCATTCATTAGAAAGCCCCTTAAGCTCATGAATTGATAAGTAGGAGATAATTTCTACAATAAGTCAAATTGTGATATTATTATTAGGATTTAACTATGTGATTTTGAGTCAAACTCATTGACCCATGTTTCATGAGTAGCGATTCAACATGAATCCATCTCTCATGAGAATAAATGGAACACTTAGCACTCACTGGATCTAGGCGATGCTCACAGGGGTGAAGCACCGGGACTTCTCGGGAGGTTGCCCATCCCAGTACCGCTCCAGCCTAAGCGCGCTTAACTCCATGCACTTAGGCTGGAGTAGTACTGGGATGGGTGACCTCCCGAGAAGTCCTAATGCTTCACCCCTATGAGCATCACCTAGATCCAGTGAGTGCTAAATGTTCCATTTATTCCCATGAGAGATGGATTCATGTTTAATCATTACTCATGAAACATGGGTCAATGAGTTTCACTCAAAATCACACAGTTAAATCTTGATAGAAATATCACAATCTTTAACATTTCTAGGTTCAAATTTAGCAGGTAAACATATACTTTTTAATTTGTCTGTAATAATTTGATCAAGTGCATGATGCCTTCTAACAAATTTTGCTAATATAGGCTCTTTGGTCTTTGAATGAGTTCCACCATGTTTATCTTGAATTTTAGTTTCAAGCTTGAGTCCTCCTTTCTGTGACTCAGGTCCATCAGGCTTGGTTTGAACTAGCTTGGTAGCCTCTGATTATGACTCAGGTCCTTTAAACTGTAGCTTAGGTTACACTATTCGCAACTTGGTAACTATTGGGGATTCTGGGGACTCAAGAGATGAAGCTTCCTTTCTTTTAGATAGATTTGGTAGGGTATCAGGTTCATAATAAAAAAATCTCCTATAATCTTCTGGTTCCTTGTTGCTTTCTTCTTCACTCTTTTCTACAAACTCATCAATTCTAACATGTGCACTTTCTATAATCTTGTGAGTAGAAAAATTCAAACATTTTTATTCTTTAATTCTACATGAATATCCTAGAAATATGTACCTTCATCACCTTTTACATCAATTTTTCATTTTCTAGATTCTTTTACGATATAACATTTGCTGCCAAATACTTTCAAGTAACTTACATTAGGTTTGTAGCAATACAATAGCTGATAAGGTGTTTTTTTTGAATCTTTCTTCAACTATACTTTGTTCAAGGTATGAAATATAGTGCTGATAGCTTCCTTCCAGTATTTGATAGCAACTTTATTTTCAATCATTAGGGTTCTTGCACAATCCATGATAGATCTATTTCTTATTTCAGCTATACTATTCTGCTATGGTGTACTAGGGACGGATACTTGTCTTTTGATTCCTCTTTCAATGCAAAAATTATCAAATTCATTGGAGATGAATTCACCACCTCTGTCTCATCTTAAGCATTTCAGCCTTTTTCCAGTTTCCTTTTCTACTCTTGCTAGATAACACTTGAATTTCTCAAAAGATTTTGATTTTGATTTTAGATACATTACAATCATCATTCTAGAATAATCATCAAAAAAAATATTTAAAATTTTTTCTCCATTATAGGTTTCTATTCCAATAGGTCCACATAAATTTGTATAGGAAATTTCTAATATTTCTTCTAACTGATAGTTTTTGCTTCTGAAGTTAGTCTTTCCCATCTTACCAATTTGGCAATTCTTGCATAGATCCATGTCAGGCTTCTTCAAACAAGGAATACCTCTTACTCTTTTATGTTTTCTTATCTTTACCAGATTATCAATGTTTACATGACATAGCCTTTTGTTCCATAGCCAGCTTTCTTCTACTTGAGAAATAAAATATGAACAATCTCTAAGATCAAGATAAAATAGATTATCTTTTGTTTGCTTGCCAGATCCAACTAGATTTCCTTTTCCATCTAGTAGTTTGGCCTATCCATTCATGAATTCTACCTTGAATCCGATGTTATTCAACTATGGCACACTTAGTAGATTATGCTTTAGTCCTTCAACCCAATAAGCATTGTCACATACAAGTTCTTTTTTTAATAAAATATATCCTTTTCCTTTTATGTTACAAGGGTAATTGTTGCCAAATCTCACACTACCTCCACCATAATATTCCATGTGCTCAAATTTTGTTTTGTCTCCAGTCACATGATTTGAACAACCAATATCAATAATCCATATATCATTTTTTCTAAAATGAGAGATAAGTACCATCTTATCAACTTCATCATTAGATTCATCTTTCATATCAATATACACCATTTCATCTTCATTGTTACTAGAATCTTTAGCTATAAAACAAGATTTCTTACCTTTGTCCGTGTAGTTCTTAGAGTCCTTCTTTCCTTTATGCTTATTGATTTTCTTTTCATCCTTGATTTCCTTATATGGACACCTAGTAGCAATGTGACCAACTTCTTCACAAGAAAAGTAGATCAGAGGAACTTTACCTTTATACTTTCCTCTTCCCTTGCAAGTAGGGCCTCAAAAACTTTAAGATCACTATCTAAAATTTCTTCTAATGTTTCTTATTTTTCACTTCTTGATTGACTAGACTTTGATTTCTTACCGTTTTATTTGAGTGAGAGTTTAGCTTTAAAAGTAGATTCAATAACCTTTAAACTAGGAACACAGTTATCAAAGTTATCTAACTCAAAAGCTATCAATCTTCCAAATAGACCATCCAAAGATATTTTATTGTTTGGATCACATCTTATTTCTTGAATAGAAGATAATCTAATTGCAAAGGTTAAAAATTCCATTCTTCAAAAGCTCTAAGTTTCTTCAATACTACCAACAAAAGATTTAATTCTCCTTTCTAGTAGCTATGAGCTCTGATACCATGTAAAATTTTAGTTTAACCAACAAATAATCAAGTTATAATGATACAACAAAATATGTAGTTGTAGAAACAAAAAATTTAGAGTAGAAGATGAAAAACAGAACTTCACATTAATTGCAATGAAGAAATTAAAATAATATAAGCTTCCTCGAAGCATAAAGTAGAGGAAAAACATGAATAAAATTGAAAAAATAAGAAGTATTCCTTACTTAGCTTACACACTAAGAAAAGAAGTTGTATCCAATAAATGCATGGATAAAAAAAAAAAAACATGTGAAGCTTTATTTTCTAACACATTCAAACCCAAGACCTTCCAAATAAGAGGCTCAAAATTTATCATTCTATTGTAGGCTCTTGCCTATCATTGAGTCCATTTTATTATATTTAAAATGTAGTTTTTTTTTTGTAAAAGTTCCCCCATAATATAAGACCTTAAATTTACTTAAAGAGTAATGCACATTATTTTTGTATTTGTATTTGAACTAAAATCAAAGTATTGGTGCAATGAGTTGATAGGATTAGGGTTGTGAGTGAAGGGGAGAATCTTATAACTTTGTCACCAAAATCAAACTAAGAGTTTATATATTTGATTAAATCATTTTGCAAAACTAGCGAAGAATTGAAGTTTATATATATATATATATATATATATATATATATGTATGTATGTATGTATGTATGTATGTATGTACGTATGTATGTATGTATGTATGTATATATATGTATGTATATATATATGTATATATATGTATATGTATGTATATATATATATATGTATGTATATATATATATATGTATGTATATATATATGTATATATATAGATATGTATATATATATATACATATGTGTATATACACACACACATGTATATATACATGTGTATATACATACATACATATATATATGTATATATACACATGTGTATATACATATACACATATATATATACATACGTAAGTATATATATACATATATATATGTATATGTATATATGTATACATATATATATGTATATGTATATATGTATACATATGTATATGTACACATATGTATACATACATATGTATGTATACATACATATGTACACATATGTATATATATATATATATACATATGTATACATATATATGTATATATGTATAGATATGTATAGATATCTATATATATATACATACACATACTTATAATATATATATATACATACATATATATATATATATATATATATATATATATATATATATATATATATATATATATATATATATATATATATATATATATATATATATATATATATATATATATATATATATATATATATATATATATATATATATATATATATATATATATATATATATATATATATATCTAAATATATATATACATCTATATATATACATATATATTACAGACACACACACACACATGTATTATCTATCTATAAAGTATTCCACTTTTCATCAAGGACTATAGTACGATAAGCCAAGGGAAGAAGGCCTTTGAAACAATTACTTATTCAATGTTTGTATACTTGAAGTTTAGTTGTATATACATACATATATATATATATATACACACACACACATATATATATTTATGTATATATATGTATGCATACATATATATGTGTATATACATATAGATACATAGACATATATATGGATATATGTGTGTGTGTGTGTCTCTCTATATATATAGATACACATAGACACACACACACACACACACAAATAAAGTGTTCCACATTTCATCAAGGATTATAGTACAATGAGCCAAGGGATGAAGGCCTTTGAAATAATTACTTATTCAATGTTTGTATAATTGAAGTATAGCTCGAAAAATGAGTAAAAAATCAAAATACAAAATTATGAATGAAAAAGAAATGAAACAAAATATATTTTAAGGAAATAAATGTACAAGATGGGATGGTTCCAAATAGGCTCCATGGGCCCCATTTACTCACAATAATCTAGTTCAATTGTTGCTAAAAAAACATTTGATTTCAACCAAGTAATCTATCTAGGTAGAGGTGACCATGGTAAAAAGAAAGATAGTTGACATTAATTCTCAAAACCACCTTGTTTACTAACCATTAGTTATGCAAGGAATACAACTACAAAGATATATGTGAAACAAGAAATGTACCTATAAGGGATGGGGGAAATGACCATTGGTATCCATTTCTTCCAACCCAATTAGATGCTATTTCTAATGATGTTGATATTGTTGCTCTAGCCACTGGTGTGGGTGAATTGGGTCAAGTGAGATGTAGTAAAGGTTTCTATGAGGAATTTTGACCATCAATCTTCATGTGTAATGAAGGTCCTCATGTTTCACAAAAAGTTCAATGTTGTCGATGTCATACTATAGATAAAGTTATTGCTTTGTTAAAATTATATTCAATATAGGAAACATATTGGCATAAGAATTGCTTGGCCAAAGAAAGGGATCAAAATCCTATAGAAATGAACTACTTAACCCAAGATTGGACATCTCAAGTGGTTCTTATCTAACTCATTTGGACTCATTGAATTAATCAACCAAGGACATAAGCTTGAAATGGTGTTCACAAAATATACGCTTCAAACTTATCTCAACTTAAGAACTACTCTATGGATATTCAAGTGCTTAAACTATAGGAAATTTACGCTAAAGCTGAGAACCAAATCTATTTTTAATAAAACATGAAAATATAGCTGAGAATTACTTCAATTGCCTATGCTATAGGGACAATTCACTAATTCTATTATTAATGGCTACAGGATCAAAACAGTCTACTTGGGTTTTATGAACTAAATATAAATCCTAAGCTACTAATTAGTTCACTCTCACTGAGAAGTGAAGTATAATAACTTAGAGATGGAAAATTGAAATAATATTTTTATTCATAAAAACAAAATGTGCATACTTATGAACAATAGGATTATATTCAGTACTTAAAAACTTAACAACTTCTTTTGTCTATTGAAAAATGATAGACCAAAACCTAGCACTTTTGGAACACAAAGTTGTAGTTATTTAAAACACAAACTAGGAACAAAATTTTTTAATTCAAGACTCATCGACTACCAAAGAAAATGATGACATTGATTATTACAATATGCACATTAATTTTGGTGCCAAATATAATATTAATTTAGGAGCTCATGCCCCTTAATTTCCTCCACTCAAGGCTAGTCTATTAATGTGAGCAACTGCTTCGATTCCCACTTGGTTGACTTGGCTTTGCATTTATATATGCAAAATATTAGCACCTCCAAAACAATAAAATACATCAAGACTTATTCCAAATATGTTATCTAAATTAGTTTACCCTATGTCACATTACTACAAGAGAACTACCCAACCTAGCTAAGGAAGAAAAAACATCATTCTCACTATTTTGTAATTAAATGACATATCTTTTCAAAACTTATTCATTTTAATCTGAAAAAGTAATTATGCACACATTTGTTTGAAATCATCATAAACATCATGTTCTTGAACATCAAAGCCTTTTAGAGAGTTTACAAATTAAACTAAAAATGAAATGACAAAATAGACCATATTTTGTTCTCATCATTCCCACCAACTAAAACTTTGACTTGTCCTTAAGAAAAAATGCAAATTTTCACCCTCGCAGCCATCTTGAAGTCTAAGGCAACACTTTTTCCTTTACCCCCTATAGAAATGTTAAAAAAAAAACCTTTACTCTCCTCATACCTTTCCCATTTGTGGAGCATTTCTGACATATCAAATTTGTCTAAATCTTGCTAATTAGCATGCAATGGGGACAACAACAATGGAGGCTAAAAATTTAAAGCAATCCAATCATTTTTCCTTTCTTCCTCTAGTTTGATATACCAAGGTGCCCACTGAGTGGCCATGATAAAATTTAGTAGAGAATGAGGTTCCCTCTTTTGTAGGTCTTCACTCAACCCTATCTAGCGCCATTGATTTGCCTACTTTTCTATAGGGAGATCTATTTCTGCCATAGCTTTATATTCCTGATAGACTATTTCCCTTAAAGGAGGAATAATCCAAATTTTGGGTTTTGAGTAAGCAATTTTGACTGATTCATAGTACAGAGTTTTGGCATCCTTGGCCTCAAGCCTGAGGAAAAGTGGCATATCATACTCTAATTCCCTATACTAACAGGCCTAGTTTTCCCTGCTAAATTTATTTTTAATCCAAGACATCAATGCCCTGAGTTGAATATCACCTACATAAGGTAGAGAGTTCCAATCTCTATTATCAATGACTACTAAATTATGTAAAAAGAGTTCATAGAGAAAATTTTTGATGGCTAGAAGAGCAACATGAAAATCTTGGAAGAGTTCATGATAGGTATTCAATGTTAAAAATTTACCCTGCATTACATAGCTCATCTGGTAAGTGATAAATTGTTCCTTCATAAAAAGAGAATAAATAGGAGAAGGAAAAAAACAAGACATTAATTCAGGAATCATGGTAGTGACTTTTATAAGTTTACCACTTAATTGCTCAATCTCCTTATCCTTCTTAGTCTTGAGTTTGATTGAAGATGGTTTTTTCTAGGCTCTCTCTCTCTCTCTCTCTCTCTCTCTCTCTCTCTCTCTCTCTCTCTCTCTCTCTCTCTCTCTCTCTCTCTCTCTCTCTCTCTCTCTCTCTCTCTCTCTCTCTCTCTATTTTCCATTCTCCCCTCTGCTGAATTAACTAGTTAAATAGCTATGAAATAATGGTTAACAATGAAATAGTGGAACTAGGATGGAAAGTAATATGTGTCTTAGGTGACGGATCAATAGGATCAGTATGTTGGGCTACTAATGCTAAAGCATCAAGTCCTTGAGAAAGAATCCATTTAGCAATAGTATTAACTACATCAAAATTTATTCCGACATCTTCTTCATGAAATTTTTCTCTTTGAGGTGGAGGAGAATATGAAACTCCAATAGATACACTATCATCATTGTTTGAATCTATGCAAATGATAGGTGGCTAGATAGAGGATGTTCTTCTTGCTGCAAGTACACATTCTGCACTTTCACCCTCTTCAACAACAATCTTATCTTTGTCAGAAGAAGAGGATTACTCTTTTTCACTAAGAATATTTTTGGAGACAAGGGATTGAAAAGACACACCCTCATTAAGTTTTACTATCAATTGGCTTCTTTGAGTTTTACATCTAAAGGGTACTTCTGCTGCCTTTGATGCTGCAAGAGGTTTTGAAGATGTTTCCTGTACATTCCCTCTTTTCTTCTTATAAAAATTAGGAACTACAAGAGAGCCAGTATTTGGGGAAATTTTAACTTTCCTTTTACCCTAATCAAATGTTGGTCCCGACCTAGAGGTAGAATCTATAGGAGTGGAAATTGAGGTTCTCTATGACGTCCTGGGCCTAGTTGAGGAAGAGCCAGGGTTTACAAGGTTTTCCTAAGGTTCTCTTTCCTCTTCAACTTGCTTTGTAGGTTGCCTAATAGGGTTTTGCACTTTGCTTTCAACAAAATCATCCCAAGATGTACCTAGTTGTTCCCTAAGGGATTTTTCTATGATGATCTTAATAAAATAGTGACGTGAAACATCCTTTGAGATTCATTTTTGTACTACAACAACTCATTTTAACAAAATATGATACATAAAATGAGGAACATTCAAAGGTTAGTCATCATGTCTTAGGCAGCTCAAGAATTTGAAATGTGTGGTATGCAAATATGAAAGTCTCCCCTCACAAGTAAAATATCTCACAATATAAGTAGCACATTTGTTAAATGGTGCTGGTAAAGATGTGTGGATTTTACCTTATTTTTGGTCTATTTGAAGCTGTGGGTCTAAATGCACATTAAATTGGGCTCTTGCCAAAACTACATTTAATGCATCTACAAACTGTTCTCCTTCTAGTGGCAATTCCATTATATCTACTATAATTTCATGTAAAAATAGAACCCTTACTCCTTTGACTATAGCAAAACCATCCCTCAATGTTCACAAGAATTCTAAGGCAAGATCCTCATTCCATGCAGACAGTTTGAAGATGTAATTCGTCCACCCCCTAGCTTGAAATATAGGTAGGCAAACTAGGTCTCCAAATAATGTTGTATGGTTAGCTGGTTCTCTTCTTAACAAACCACCCCCCAATTTTCATCCAGAGTGATTATAGGAGTTTTTTCAAAATTGGAAGAACTTGCAATAGATAAGAAGACAAGTGATAGTACCTTTTTTAAGCAACTGAGGTTTGTAGCATTTAAGATCACTTAATTGCTCATTAATTACCTTAGCTAGAGCTCATACTTACCAACTTGCAAAAGGTGTGCGACATAAAGGTGACTATCATATCACATTATTCGCTTATGATGATTTATGGAAAGGACACAATATGTGGCAGCACATAAAGAATAGCATAGACATTTAATTGACATTTAATTATAACAAATAAAATAAAATATAATACCCCTCCCCCCAACTAAATAAGGAAGTAGCTCCTACAATAGCTAGTAACAAAGGTAACTAATAATAGAACAACACATTAAGAAAAAATTTAAACTTGAGTATGTGTACGAACCTGTGAAGTCATGTTGTCATTTGATATCATCAGGAAAATTGATTAAGGGTGAGGTGAGGTGGAAGATGAGAAAAAGTGGAGTGAGGTGGAATTATTATGGAGAAAATACTTTCACAAAGAAAGTGGTTTATTATGATGAGTGAAATGTTTTTAGAGAGAGGATGAAAAATGAGTAGGAAACTCATTTTCAGTTGTTGTAGGAATTGTGGGTTTAGTAGATGAGTGGAATTGCTATAGGAACTCTTCCCAACTAGATGAATTATGGTAGAGTTTTAAATGGTGTCCATTAACAAGGAGTTTGAAGGGAATAGGATCAATAGTAGAGAGTTGCATTGCACCATTCTCAAACACAAAAATTATTTCATATGGTCCAAGCCAATGAGTTTGGAATTTGCCAAGATTTTTTTGATAATAGGAATCATACAAGAGGGCCTAGTCTCCAATAGAAAAATTCTTGTTATAGATGAACTTATCATGCCATTTCTTTCACTACTGTTGGATTATCTCTATATTGTGCAGGGTAGATTTACAATATTCATCAAGGGTATTGAGCTATAGTAACCTATCTTCTTGAGCCTTTGAAAGATCAACACCTAACTCTAAAATCATTTTTAGAATCTTGTGTTCAAATTCTATAAGCATGGAAGTAAATTTACCATAAAGTAATTCAAATGGAGTAAATCTAGTGGTGTTCTTCCATGTAGTCTTGTAAGCCAAGATTGCTTCAGGAAGCCTGGTAACCCAGTCCTACTTGTGAATAACAACTGTTTTAGTGAGGATTGCTTCAATTTCTCTATTTTTCATTTCTTCCTACTATTAGCTTGAGGATGGTATGGGGAAGATGTACCATGATGGATCATGTACTTCTTCATGAGTTCTACAATTAGATTTGATGTGAATTGAGCTACTTGATCTGTGGCGATTTCGATAAGTACTCCAAATTTGGTGAATATGCATTCATATAGAAAATGAACTACTTTATGATCTCATGCATGTGTCATAGCTTGTGCTTCAACCCACTTAGTTGCATAATCAGTACATACTAAAATGTATGATTTTCCATGAGAAGAGGGTTCTATTGGACTGAAAAAATTGATACCCCATTTTTCAAAAGGTTTGACTACTACCTGTGGCTCCAAGGGCATTTTATCAGTTTTAGTGGACCTTCCCATGTGTTGGCATTGATCACATCACCTTGTATACTTTTCTACATCTTTGTTGAGAGTAGGCCAATAGTATCTAGTTGTTAAAATCTTATAGGATGTTCCTTTTGCTACAAAATGACCCCCACATGATTCATCATGGGATGCCCTTAGGATGTCATAAGTTTCACCTTCCCTTACACACTAGAAAGTTACTTGATCTGGTCCAGTGTAGAACATCAATCTAGCTATCCATGAGAAATTGAAACTCTTTTCCACCAAGAGATGGCCCTACTTAGGTGACAACTGTGGTGGTTTTTTTCCTATAGCAAGGTATTTTGTTATATCTACATACCATGGGTTATAAACTTCTATTGAAAATAGATGCTCATCAGGAAAACTATCATCTATGGCTATAGGATCATTAGGTACTTCAAGTCATGATAGAAAATTTGCTACTACAATTGCTCAGCCTAGTTTATCTATTATGTTTACATTAAACTCCTACATGAGGAGTAGCCAATGTGCTAATCTACCAAAGATGGCAAGTTTATTCATCAAGTATTTTATAGCAGAGTGGTTAGTGTATGTAAAAACCTCATAGCTTGTGATATAATATCAAAATTTACTAAGTACATACACAATAACAAAAAATTCTTTTTTAGTGATAGTATAATTCATCTCGACAACCTGCAAATTCTTACTAATATAATAAATGGCATGCTCAACATTATCTTCTTTTTGTCTGAGAACTACCCCTAAAGCAGTGTTGGATGCATTAGTATGAATGTGGAAGGGTATCTTCCAATTAGGTCCTCTAAGAATAGAGTTGTTGTCAAAACATCCTTCAATTGCTAGAATGTTGTTTCACAGTATTTTGTCCACTCAAATTCAATTTTCTTTTTAAGTAGATTATACAAAGGAGTAGCAAGCTTACTAAAATCTTTGATGAATCTCCTATAGTATCCAACATGTCCACGAACATTTCTAACATCTATTTGTTGGTTGATGTTGGTAAATTAGTAATGACAACAATCTTTCTAGGATCCACTTGAATTCCAAAAGAGGAAAGGTAGTGCCCAAGAATAACTCCTTCTTCCATCATAAAATAACACTTCTCACTATTAAGAGAAAGGTTGTATTCTTGACACCTTTTTAACACCTTCTCCAAGTTAGCATGAGCTTGTTCAAATGTATCACCATAAGTGGTGAAATCATCCATATAAATATCAACACAATCAATAGCAATGTAAGAAAATATACTAAGTACCACTTGCTGAAAAGTTGTAGGTGCATTACATAATCCAAATGGTAAGACAGAGTAATAAAATGTTCCCCATAGATAGGTGAGCATTGTCTTATCCTAATCTTCTTTAGAGATCTGGATTTGATTATAGCCACTGAAACCATCTAGAAATGAGAAATATCTTTTTCCCACTAAGTTATCTAGTACTTGATCAATGAATGGCAAAGGCAAGTTATCCTTTTTAGTGGCTTTATCAAGCTTCTTGTAGTCTACACATACTATCCATTTTTCCTCTTTTCTTGGATATCAGAAATAGGATAAATAAATCCAAGATTAAGAAGTTTTTGTAACTCTACTTTGACTATATCTTTCAATGACAGGCCTACCCTCCTCTGTGGTTGTCTCACTGGCTTACATTCTAAGTTGATAAATATCCTATGTGTGCAAAGAATAAGATCTAAACCCTTCATTTCACTATAGTCCCATGTAAAGGCTTGTTGATTATCTTGTAATATTTTAATTGTACTTGTCATCTGAGATGTAGTAAGGTCATTATTGATATTCAACTCTTTTCCTACAATAATCTCTACTTTCTTTACCTTGTCCATCATCAAAATCTCTACTATTAATGGAGATTTAATTTCATGGGGGTAATAATGTATGAAGGTAATTAGGTGCTATAGGAGATTGAGGTGCATCACATTTAGGCAATATAGTTTGCAAGGAGTTGGTAGGATTTTTAGAAGTAGACTCATCGAAATCATACTGATTAGTAAGGATTGCTACCAATATATCATCTTCTTCCCAGGATACAAAAAATGAGTTTCTTTTTAGCATCATGAGCTATTGAACAAAATTAAATTTTGGAGGATCATCACCAAGGTCTGGCTAAAAAACTTGGTCAAGATCTAGTTGAGGTTGTGCAAGAGAGTATATAGTTAACTTTTTAGTGCTTGTACCATCTAATATTGTCATTTTTTCTGATTGACATGCAATGCATGCATCTATAGTAGCCAACCATGGTCTTCCTAAGATTAATGGATATCCTCCAAAGGTTCCTCTTGGTTAAAACACAACAAATTTTGAAGGAAAATCTAAGAAATCCAAGGTTACAATAATATCTTCTATCATACCATCAGGTTTGATAGTTCAATTGTCTAGTAATTGAAGTATTCTAGGAGTATCCCTTAATCCAATAATGCTAATTCTTAACAAGACTTATCTGGTCATGACATTAATTGATGCTCCTAAATCAATCAAAACATTTTGAATTTGGATGCCATTTATATGTATGGTAAAAATAGGACTTCCTAGATTAGAATATTTAGTCATCAGGGTTTTGCTCAACATTAAATCAAAAAGTTGTCCCAACACATGGACACTAGGATGATCCTTTTTCTTTCTAGTAGACTACTTTGAACGTGCTTATTTTAAAGTTTTAATTTAAAGGGAAATCTCCTTAAGTGCATCCAATAAGGGAATCTGTATAGTCATTTTCTTAAGTTGGTCTAGGAGATCAGTTGCTACAAGATTTGGTTTAGATGGAGCTGTAGGCATTAACCTTTGTGGAAATGGAGGAGTAGGTGCATGTACAGATAAGGAAATTGGAACATCAATTGGTTGACCTGCTGGAAAATTTTCAATATTAGCAACCTCAGTTATTATAGGTCCTTTAGGTGCAAGCAACTTGGCTCTGGACCTAAGATGAATATCATTGATTTGCAAAGAATAAGCCTGCTGCTTATTATTGGGATTTGATGTTGGCTGAGAAAGAAGTTTATGTTTCTTCTATGGGATAGCATTAGCTACAAGAGGTGGAGGCATCAGCGATTGTTGCTGAGGAAAAGACATTAAGGCTTGTTACTGAGGTGATTGGCTAGGCCCCCATTGAGGTGGTTGCTTCCAATTCCCTTGACACAAAGGTTGTTGATTAAGGCCCCACTGACGATATTGGTTATTTTTTTGAGGCCATTGAGTATTCTACTGGGTATACTAAGGTGGTTGATGGTAGGCTTGATTATACTGATGTTGTTGGTTGGGTTAATTATTGTTCCAATTCTGTCTTTGAGGAACATAATTTGGGGGAATATTTCCTTACCACTTATTACTATTATAATGTGGTAGGCTCCTTAGTCCTCTACTTTTCTTCACAATAGCCCTTGAATAGTTATGACATATCTCCTTGATGTCATTCCAAGTTTTTTGTGTAACATTTTTGCTAGCCATTAGGTCTAGGGCTTCCATGCTTTCTTCTTGCACCCCTCTTAGAAAAAAAAATGCTTTTTAGATTCTTCATTTAGATTATGCAATGTATTTTGTTGCACATTAAACAAGAATATGGAAACATAGTCTTCTAAGGTTTCACCCTCCTTTTGTGACATTTTAAAAATGTCATCTCCCTTCATATCTTGACCTCTACAATATTCTTTATATTTTTGAAGAAACGAATTACTCATTTCAGTCCAATTTGCTACATCATTTGCACCCAATCCCATGAACCATCAAAGAGTAGCCTCCTCCAGAGTAGAGGGAAACAATTTCAAATAATGGACATCAATTGTGTAGTCATAGCTCCTAAAGAGAATGTCAAATTTGAAGAGAAAGGTTTCAGGGTCTTTTGTAATAAGGCAATAGAATTTTAGAAGTGCAGCAGCAGGTATGTTTTTCAAATTTTAGTTTCCTTGCTGAGGTGGGATAGGAAAATGAAAGGTAGGCATAGCCATTCTTGGAGGAAGAGATGGTGCTTGATAGATAACAATGGCTAGTGGATTATATTGATATTCAGGCTCATCAAAAAGTTCATTCAGATGGAGTGATTCTTCTGATTCAACATCCTTGGGGTTCATCTAGTGTAGGTTGAACATCATGGAATGGTTCTTCCTAATTATCATGATGAAAGAATCTCCTTAAGTGGTATCTTCTTCTATGCATAACATGCTTCTTTACTACTAAAATTTTTTCTACAAGGAATAGAAATACAACTAGAAAGACTAGTTTGAATTAACACCATCCCTAGCAACGATGCCAAAAATGCTTGGTCAAAGAAAGGGATCAAAATCCTATAGGAATGGACTGCTTAACCCAAGATTGGACATATCAAGTGGTTCTTATTCAACTCATTTGGACTCATTTAATTTATCAACCAGTGACATAAACTTGAAATTGTGTTTGCAACATATATGCTTCAAACTTATCTCAACTTAAGAACTACTCTAAGAAAATTCAAGTACTTAAACTACAGGAAATTTATGCTAAAGCTGAGAACCAAATCTATTTTTAATAAAGTAAGCTGAGAATTACTTCAATTGCCTATGCTATAGGAATAGTCCACTAATTCTATTATTAGTGGCTGCAAGAACAACATAGTCTACTTGGGTTCTACGAACTAAATAATTAGTTCACTACCTGTATGGGCCCCCATAGAGAAGTGAAATATAATAACTCAGAGATGGAAACCTAGAATAATTTTTTTATTCATAACAACAAAATGTACATATTGATAAACAATAAGATTATATTCAACACTTAAGAACTTAGCAGCTACTTATTTCTATTGAAAAATGATTGACTAAAACCTAGCACTTTTGGAACATAAACTTCTAGTTTTATAAAATACAAACTAGAAATAGAATTCCTAAATTCAAGACTCATTAACTACTGAAACAAATGATGACATTGATTATTACAATATGCACATTAATTTTGGCATCATATAGAACAGTAATTTAGGAGCTCATGACCCCTTAATACCGTCTACTCAAGGCTGGTCTATTAACGCGAGCAACCACTTTGACTCCTGCTTGGTTGACTTGGTTTTGTGTTTATATCTGCAAAATATTAGCACCTCCAAAACAATACCATACATCAAGATTTATTCAAAACATGTTATCTAAATTAGTTTACCCTATGTCACATTGTTGTAGGAGAACTACCCAACCTAGCTAAGGAAGAAAAAGCATCATTCTCACTATTTTGTAATTAAATGACATAAATTTTCATAGCTTATTCATTTTAATCCTAAAAAGTAATTATGCACACATTTTTATGAAATCATTATAAACATCATGTTCTTGAACATCAAAGTCTTTTAGAGAGTTTGCAAATTAACCTGAAAATGAAATGGCAAAATAGATAATATGCTGGTCTCATTAAGAATGTTGAAAATATCAATTGAACTTGGCAAGTTTTAATCAGCTCTGACTTCTTCGACTCGAGAAACATTATTCACAAGCACAACAAAAAACACGACAAGTTTTCATGCATTTGGTATCACCAATTCAAACTATTTTCCATGTATAATAGTCTATCAGATAATTTAAAAAAATATAAGAATAAATTATTTATTTAGATTTTAAGAATAAATAAATAAAATAAAATTTATTTGATTTATTAATATGTTTCCATTTAATCTTTTTGTTAAAAAAAAAAATATTAAAAAAAAAAAGAACTCTTTAACATCTTAAGAATGTACAATCCAAAAAAATGTTACAATAGAAACTACACTATTAAATAATAATAAACAATCAACATCACAAATAATACATAAAAAAAGGTATATAAATAAGATAACCAATTAAAACTCATTTATAGTCATTCATCCTACAACACCTAGAGGAGAAACATAATGACTTCTACATTCAAAAGGTCTATAGATTTATCTTTTTCAACCTTGATTTGTGAACTCATACTCATAGGAACTTGTCTTGGACTATTCTTAACCTTCATTGAGAGCTCTAATGTTATTGAAGGGGTTAAAAAACATGACTTTTTCATGGCCACCTTTAAAATTAATTCAATTGTAAGTAATTAATAGATCATTTCCAATATTTCTTGAGGTATGGTAAATTAAAAAATAAATAATGATTTTAATATTTAATCATGTTCCTAATAGAGTTTAATATCTTAAATTATTGTTTGACATTCTAATATCAACATTAAGTTTTGAATTAATATCAATATTAAGATTTGAATTAACTTCAAATAAGATACTAGATTTCTTGATTGAACTCATAATGGGATCAAGTGCTAAAAATATAATATACTTATTATGTCACATTTATGATAAGTCATTAATAAGGTATTATAGAGCATAAGAGCATTTATAATTTTGAATCCAAAGTTATATGTAAAGATTTAAAATCTAATCTAACATATTATTCTTTCCAAGATGAGCATTGGATTTTAAGGGCCAAGATTAGTATATAGATTTTTTAAATTTATTTAAATTTCTATTGTTTATCTTCTACAACCCTTTTTTAAAGAGCTTTAAACTTTACATTTCTTCTTGGATAAAAACCCAACTAAGGCAAGACATTGTATATAAGAATTCAATAAATTTTTGAGATAAATTTGTTCAATATTCTATTAGAGTTTGGATTTATAATTGGTTTCAATATTTAACATTTCATGTTGATTTTTATTGTTTAGCTCATAAGTTGAAGTGGAGTTGCTTTAAAGGAACTCAAATTGGATATTTAGCAATAAGCTTCTTTAATAAAATATTTCTAACTTTGTTAGGTTAAGTACTTGAAAGTGAGGTTAAGTACATCCAGAGTGATTTTATCTATGATTAAAAGTCAAAAGCAAGGAAGTATACATTTCTTGCTAGCTAAGTAAAATAGTTGGGCTTTATATACATAAGATTGTTCTAGCAAACATTTGTTGGATTGAGAAGAGAAATTAGTTTGTTGTTGGGTTGAATAGAAGATCCAACATTTATAGTTTTTCCCCATACTAGGGTTTCTTGGGTATATCTTTGTTATTGTCTTTTTGTGATTATCTTCTATTATTCGCTTTGCTTCTTCTATTATTTTCTATTATTTAACCTAGAATGTTGATTATTATTAATTAGATAGAGTTTCTATTATGTAAATTTATTGTGAAATTAATCTATAATTTTTATAAGCAACTAACAAGGTATAAGAGCTCTATACTTTGAATCCAAAACCACTAATTTTTACATGGATTTTAGAGGGAAAAAACTAGATTTTTGTCTCATGTTTCCTTTGTGGAAATGAAAACTAACATTTGATTAATGATGGGTAGTATAGTGGTTATGGTGGTCATCCTCAAATTAGCATGGGGTTTGCATGGTACATATTTGAGGAGCAAGGATGACTTGTGTGGAGACATCAAAGAAGAGATTTCTTAGAGGAAAATATTTTTTGAATATATTGATAGGAATTAATTGCTTCAATCTATATTGAACGAAAGAGATTTATGGGATACATTCAGATGAGACATATTTTCTAAGAGTAGATTATGAGAAAATGATTTCGAAGAGAAACAAGGGAAATTGTTATACTTTTTGCTGTGAAATTTTAGATTCTTTCAAAGATGGTTTCTAGCACAAGTTGTTTGCATAAATTTGGAGTGAGTTTTTGAATAAAAAGTGGAGACCGTGAGGCTGAAATAATAGTTGTACAATCTTGTAATCTATTGAATGAGTTCCTACTCTTGAAGATGAATAAAATGTGTGGTTGTAGGTTTTCTTCATCAATTATTGTGTGGAGAAAGAGATAGTAAAACTCCAACAGTTTCTTACAGATAAACATGTAGTAGACATTCAAACAAAGGATATAGTGAAGAATAAGTTTTTATTCTTTAGGAATAAAGTGTTGTACAAAAACCTTCCTTACCAAGAGGGATTTTTAATTTTTATTGTTTAGCTTAGAAGGTGGAGTGAAGTTTCTTTAAAGAAACTCAAGTGGGATATTAGAAATAGCTTTATCTTTCATTCTTTAATATAATATTTCTAAGTTTGCGAGGTTGAGAAAATTAAAATGATTTTATGTATGATTTAAAGAAAAAGAAAGCAAGAAAATATTTTTTCTTGCTATCTAAGTAAAGCAATTAGGCTCTACACATGTAAGACTATTATAAAAAAGCTTGTATTGGATTGAGAATAGAAGGTTCGTTGTTAGAAAAATAGAAGATCCAACATTTGCATATTTTTTCCCAGACTCAGGTTTCCTAGGTATATTGGCATTATTGTTATTTTGTGATTGGAGTATGTTATTATTTTTGCTCCCACTATTATTTTTTGTTAATTAATCTAGAGTATTTGATTATTATAAATCAAATAGAGTTCCTATTCTATGAATTTTTTGTGCAAAAAATCTTTTTCTTGTAGTTATGGGAAATTGATATGGCGTAGGTTGCAAGTGAAGTTTATTTGTGTATTTTTCATTATTTGTGGTGTGTTTTGGTTTTTGTTCTATTGTAAAATAAAAATTGGTATAATTTTATGGTTTCAATTTTTCAAGGCAACCTTGTACCTTCTCAAGGCTCTCTAAGAATCCATTTTCCCACACTTCAACTTTCCACAAACTCCTAGAACAACTCCTTTGAACTTCTTCAAATACTTCACAAAATGGCTCTAAAAGCCAATCTTGGATCTTAGGGTACAAACTTGGAAATGGTCACTACCCAATGTCTTGACTCCAACCAATTCTTGGAAAACTTCAAAGGATACACAAGGACCAAGTTTCCACTATAGTTTGGATTCCCCAACTATCACAACTATCAAATGCAATAAGAGGCCTAATTGCTCCTAACAGTACTTTTATGGGTTTTAGGGAAACAACTTAGAAATTTCCCAAAGAACTTGGAAATTTTTTTATAGTTTCAAATACCCTTTTGGGACTTCTATCTATACTCCAACTCTCAATTCTCTAACCTACTCCAACACCTGTGGACTCACACAGGCTTCTCAAGCCTAATTGGCCAAAAGAGGCTTGGAACACCTAACAAATAACAAGAATTTGTTCATAGGCACAAGAAATGACTTGGAAGGTATTTCTTTGACTTATCTCAACATGAAATAATCATTCCCCAAGTTCTAGGCTTCCATCTCTTCATTTACCCTACAAACCCTCACCAAACTGGTTGAATACATGTGAATATTCAACCTAGGGCTCGATCATAGGATTTTCAGATCTTTTGATAAAAATATGCAACTTAGGAATATATTAGTACATGTTATAAGCTTAAAAAATCTAGGATTCAATTGAATTGCAATCATGAAGTTACAAGTTAGGACTAAAAATACATTAAAACCCTCAATTTTAGGGTATGTTGAACTAGTCACAGAAAAACAATGATATCTCCCTTCAAATTAGAAAAAATGAATGAAATAAAATGTTGTGGAATTAGGATTTAGAACTATAGCCAATATAAACATCAAATCTAGTCATTCAATCCATATTGTTCCGTACATGAAAGAAATGCTCAGAAAATATATTTATTTCTCCTTAAAAATGGTTTGTTTGTACAATACCTCACACCTCTAAATTTTTCCATAGTTTATGTGCCTAAATAAATCCTTCCCAATGGCTATAAATAATATTTGAAAGGTTGGGACCACTGGGTGAAAATTTGCACTTTTTGACAAAAAGTTGTCAACAATAAAAATTGCAAATCAACAACTTTTACAACTTTTCACTTAGGACCTTATTAGTTGACCATTTCTCTTTCTAAAAACCTTAATAAGGTAAAATGATATTAAAATCATATTAAATACCTCTATTCACTCAAAATATGTAATTTTAGAATCCTTTTGGACTAAGTGAACTTATGCTTATAAACACACCTGAAGTTCCTTGACCAAACATGGGATCATTTCTTATTACACACATAAATGAAACTAAAAAATCACCAAAATGTCTTCTACAAGATATCCATATGCCTTGTTCCACTTTTTTGTTGGTTGAATCACCTTGGTGCCCTAGACCATACTCCTTTGGCCAAAAGAAACTCAAGTTCCTTGAGTGGGAATGTCTACAATTTTGACACCAGTCTTCTCAATATGTTTCAAAGACATCCAAGTTGCTTCTTCCAAGGGTTTATGCTACCATTTGATCAAATAATCATAATAGATACGCTTTCCAATATTCTTGCTAATCCTCCTATTTTCTAAGATACATTCAATACTTGGAGGTTTTTGTCTTGGTAGATCTTGAAATACACCATTATAACCTACATCATCAATGTTAGTAGGATTAGAAGCCTTATATGTATAAATATTAGATACATTAAATATTAGTGAAAGACCTATATCGGGAGGTAAATCAATCTTATATGCATCAGGACCACATTGTTGAGAATTTGGAATGGCCAAATCTATTTCATATGGAAATTGGTATACTTTCCTTTAGGTATTCTTTCTTTCTTAAGGTGGACACAACCATGTCCCCAAACTTAAAATGTATTTCTATCCTCTTCATATCTACTACTTGCATGCATTTTTGAGAACTTTGTTGCAATCTTTCTCTGACCAATTGGTGTATATCTTTCATCACTTTAGAAAATTTATCTGCTAATGTACTCCTCTGACCAATGTTCTCTATAGATATAAGTTCAAAGACACCCCTTGGATGACAACCATAGATGATTTGGAAAGGACTGAGGCTTGTACTTCTGTTTATAGTCATTATAGGATAATTTAGCTTGAGGTAAGATAGTATACCATACAATGGTCAACAATTGGCTAATGAATATATGTAATTTTTGTCATTTATGGAAACACATGATGTACATTCATATAGGAAACCTCAAAAATAAAGATACTTAGCTTTTGGTACTCAAAAATTGCCTAAGGATGAATTTGGTATACACTAGTGTATTGTATTGTTTGTAACTTGTTGCTAATGTCATATTATGACTACCAAAGTTAGATGGATATAGTATACATGTTGATGATGATGTATATAATCTTGGAAGTTAGTACAAGCTGTATGGAAAAGAGATATTTGTGTTTTAGTAATGTAACAAGATAGTGGAATTAAAGGAAAGGAATTATTTTGTTTACAAAATAATTACTTGACCAAGTAGGCATGACATCCTGGATGTTTAATCTAAGTTGGAAAAGTGTATTATGGTCTTAGCTAACCCAACAACAATTTTTGTAAAGGCATGGTATTTGTGTAAAGGAAATCTTGCGATTAGAAAAGAAGTTGTGCAAGTTATGATTTGTGAACATTTGTGAAAGTGATATATGCAAAGTTGATTTTGTGATTTGAGATAAAACTAAGGAAGAAGTTATAGTACCTACATTCTAGAAGTCTAATTACTTGTTTAGGTAGTGAGCTCTTGTAATTGGAAGTGCATGTTTGGGTAGTGGGCTCATCTTGCATCCATTTTACCACAACTCCTAACAGGATTTGAATATCCTAATAGGGATTCAAAGTCTCCTAACAGGACTCTCTATACTAAATTTTCTCATTGACTCCTAATAGGGTCCATCCTCTAACAAGGAACTTATATATTAGGATATTATCTAGTGTGTATCATCCCCACTAGGGTTTTCCCTTGGCTAGGGTTTCCTTAGTTAACAAAATATGATGTTATGAGTTATCTTTGTGCATGGTTACTGTTAATTTTCAACATTAATTAATTACTTTGTTATGTATGGTTTAAAGTAACAAATTATATCTAGTTGGTGACTAAATTTTGTAGATTATTGAGTCACCCCACTTCAGTAATTCTAATTTCTAATAATTGGTATCAAAGCCCAATTACTCATAAGTGGCTTAATAGCTTGAGTAAGATCCCTATGGATATGGAATAGTTGTTGAAGAACCTTGAAGAGGCACTTCAACAAATTGATCTCCTTACTAAATAAAGAGATAAGCTAAAGGACACATATGAAGAAAAAGATTGAACATCTCAACTCAAAGCCCGAATCTACTAAATCTGAAACTAGTGATGATGATTATTCAAAGTTGAAAATAGAGTACAAGATCTTGAAGCATGAATTGAAGATTATGAATCTAAAGTTAACTTTGAGGAGTGATCCTAGCAAAATTGAAACTGATTTGAAGACTAAGAATGCAGATCTAGAGCAAGTCTGAAGAAAAAAGGCATATGATCTTGAAACATTGAAAGAAGATCATGAAGAACTTCATAAGTACAATACTATTGTGAAAGGTGAATTAGCTTAGTGCAAGCAACAACTTGAGAAACTTTATTTAAGTAGAGACAAGCTTGATGATTCAATGTCAATATAGAGACCTACTTATGATAAGATTGGTATTTTTTATCTATTTAACATGTCTGCAAAGAAACCTGAGATTAGATCAAATCTGAAAGAAAAAGATAAATTAGATGATAAGATTGAATCTAGTAAATCTTCTAATAAAACAAAAGAATTTGGACAAGATAAGGAAGTTGAGATGTTGGATGAACCAAAGCAAGTAGAATCTCCTAAGGAAACTAGGTATGAATTTAGAGGTAAGTGTTTTTCATGTAATGAAATAGATCATATGAAAAGAGATTGTATAAATAAGTCATTTAATCATGTTAAATACTTTTATTATCATAATTTTCATGGTATGGGTCATAAAATAATTGATTGTAGGAAACCTAAATATGATAATGATAGAAAAAATAGTAGAATGTCTAGAAATACTAACCCTAAAGATAGAAGAAGATCCAATGAAAGGACATCGAAAGAAGGAAGACCTTATGAAGAAAGGAGATAGATTTTGTGTTATAAGTGTAACAAATTTGTACCCATAGCTTGGAATTTTCATGCACATGATGATCAAAAAATCCTAGAAGTAGAACACTAGTATGTTAGCTATGCAACAATTTCAGACATACAACAAAGTATTGCAAAATGGATAAAAACTTTGAAGATAGAAGGAACAATGGAAGAAACTTAAAAAAAAAAAGGAATTATGGAAGAAACATTAGAAATGACATAAGGAACCATGAGAAGAACTTTGGAACTAACAAAGACAATTAGGAACAAAGAAATGTAGTGAGTGAACTTTGAGAAGAACTCAATGAGGTATTTGTAAAAGGATTAGACATCTCAAAAAAAAAGTTAGAAGATGATGAGATAGGAAGATCAAAGTCAATTACAAGTTTAATTCAATTAAGTTGAATTGAGCTTGCTCACAAAACCAAAATTTGAAAACTTCATCCAGAGATCAAACTAGAGGCATAAAAGTTGGGAAAAGGTGTATCAAGATAAGTTTAGACAATATCTAAGATTGCTAGTAATTGGGAGCTTATTAAAATAGTTATGAAGCAAGTAAGAGTTACTATTATTAAAGAGAAAGTCAATTCTATAGCAGAAGATGAAAACTATGTTCGTACTAAGAATTTCATGGTGTGAAGTTTTGTGGAGCATTATCATGATGGGAGGAAACTATAGTAAACCTTGGGTAGCATCTAAAGATCGAATAAAAGATCTTGTGCAGTTATTTGATTTCAAAATGCAATTGACAACTTTTCATATTTACAAAGTATGCAATTTATATAAGTTCAAGTTGAAGGAATAAATATAATATAGACTTGATTGCCACTTCATTGCCATCACATTATAAGCATAGAGCACTTAGAAGCGACTTGACAAGGCAATTTCGAAGCAAACCCTATTTTTGGAAAGAGGTATTTTATCATTTTGTTGTAGAATTTATTCAATGAAAGTTCATATTTGTTAGAATCATGGATATGTCAGTAGTTCATAATTTTGAGAATGAGGACAAACTAAAATTGAAGGTTTTTCCATGAAACCTGTAGAAGGAAACCCTAACTCAACATTATCCATTACTAAGAACAATGTAGTGTATTTGGAAGATATAGGAAAATATCTTAATAGTAAGTTTGAATCTATTGGGAGTGATTATATGAACAAGGATATGAAATTAGTCTTTAATCATGATATGACTATGAAACTCAAATTTGAACACTTGAAGGAAGTTGACTTGTTCAAATATCATTTCTATCAAGAATTGGACACAAATGTCTAGACACAGATCATACTAAGTAGAATACATGATGGAAAACTATGAATGGAAGATAGTGTAGGTGACATTTCAGCTGATCTTATTCATGAGGTAATTGGTCTTTGTAAACAAGGCAGTGTACCTATAGGTGAGAAATTGGTTAAGAAAGTTGAGAGCTACATAAAGATGGTGTATAATGGAAAGACCATGGTGATCAATACCATTAAACAAGATGATGTAAGATTCCTAAGTAGAATCATTGCCTACTCTATATGTGCAACTCCAAAGATTGATGAATTGTCAGCCATATTCATCTATGTAGCATATAAGATATGTGTTGAGAAGGAACAAGTTAACCTTAGTGAAATTC
This sequence comes from Cupressus sempervirens, assembly GCA_028749045.1. Classification (NCBI taxonomy): domain Eukaryota; kingdom Viridiplantae; phylum Streptophyta; class Pinopsida; order Cupressales; family Cupressaceae; genus Cupressus; species Cupressus sempervirens. The sequence continues at coordinate 756,119,449 of CM053792.1, read as the reverse complement.
TAAGAATGAAACTTCTTGAGAACCTAGAGAAGATCAAAAGAACTAAGAATGGTGTGTTTATATTTCATGCACTGACCAATCATTATTTTTTTCATTTACTTAAGAGATTCCCATATTTTTCAGTCATAGAGGTTATAAGTAGTGAGAATTGTACGATGGAGGAGACCACAAAGTATGTAGAATACATCCAACAGATAAAATATTGGATAGTGAGAATTTGATTATGAAAACATTTCAGAATGAGATGAGATAGAGATTCACAATTGCACCTATAATTTTAGATAGATTTAGGTAAGGAATTTGTGTTATAGTTGATACAAATTTTACTTATACTCAAGCAATAGAACCTTGGGAAATATTTCTTGATCCCTTAGGTTATGAATTGAGTGATGAAACAATAGTTGGATTCATTCATTTATTGTTGAAATCATAGAAGGAGAAAGCTAAATAAAAGATTTGGAACTTATGATGAGATTACCCACTTAGCTCAGTAGGCATCCTTGGAGAAGGCATCTCACAAGAAGATAGAAACAATAATGAAGATACCTTTATAGAGGAGGGTATGACTGAGAATGAGTGAATGTGAAACCTTTATCAATACCTATTGTAGAGACATCTGTAGAATAGAGGATCCCTGATGTAGCAATGTTAATTGTTCAGATAAGTGATCCAAAGAGGAAATCAGAGAGATTAGTGGAATTTGTGACCACTTACTAAAAGGGTCAAACAACAAGCCATTAGACTAGGAAAGAGACAAAATAGATTGTTGACAATTGTTGAGTCTAGTGAAAAAGAAGAAGAACAAGAAGTCAAACAAAAAGAGAAGGTAACTACTTCTAAGTAGTTAGTAGGAAGAGCTTGGCAACCCTGGAAGCCAAAGATAGAGAAGATAAATTTAGCTATTGCTAATGAAGGCAACTTTGTGTAGACAAAGAAATTCTATGATTTATATAATAACTTTGAGAAAGATTAGATTGATATCTCTACTATGAGATGCATAACAGCCAATAATCTAAAGCTTAAAGATACTGAAGGCACAATAAACCAAAAGGTCTATGGTAGACTCATTGAAAAGAAGAAACTAGCTCGAGAAGAGGACATAGAACTTTGAGAGTCTATGTTAAGAACACTATGCAAGACTGATGATGAAGAAGAAATCAAGAGATTGTTGAACAATCTATCACCTTACATGAGAAACAAGGTAAGACCATTCCTATTTATGGTGGGTAAGAAAGATAAGAAAAGAATTGAAACTACAAAAACTATAAGTCAAATGATGACAGAGTCGAAGGAAACATCTTCACCAACACCCAAAACCTCAAAAGTGTCAGTGAGCAATGATGAAATGAAAAAGAAAACAAAGGGATATAAGAAGAAAAGATTAGAAGAGGAAGAAACGAGAGAAAAAGAAAGAAAGGAAAGAGAAGAGAAAGAGGAAGAAGAAAGAAGAGTCAAAGAGGAAGCTGAAAAGAAGCAAATGAAAGATGACACTAAACCTTCTAGGCCATCTACTTTGCTTTTGCTTGCTAAACTATAAATTGATGATGATGATCAAAATAACTTGATCTCACATTTATCAAATCTTATTCAGAAGAACAAGACAATGAAAAGCCAGTAGAGAACCTTGATGGAGGTTACTGATAGATTACATTGTACTTTGGTAGTCCAACATACAAAGGTAGATCCTAAACAAAGGGCACAAATAGTGCTAAAGTCTTTTGATGAAGAATTCACAATTTTTTTTCATGTTGCAGAAGAAAAGGTACATATCTCACATGATGCTAACCTTTTTAGCACTATTTGTTAGAATATCAAGAACAATTTGATAAGTCTTAATATTTGTATCAAGGAACTTCAGAAATGTCAATAGGATGGCAAGATATTGTACATCAAGTGTACTGTATTTTAAAAGCTAACTAAGGATATTGACAGTTAGATTGGAAGAAAGATGAGTGAGCTAGAGGCTCTATCTAGCCAGTAACAACATCCTACTAGTAAAATTGATGATTTTGAAGGACACATGAACAATATTCATAATGATATCAGGAAACTGGAACTTCAGAAGGAACAAATTTTTAAGAGAGTATCGAGTTTCAAAGAGTCTATTGCTTTGAAAATATTTATTGTTGAGAAATAGTTAGAGGAATGTGTCAAGGCCAAGGACACTTATTCTAATTTTTTATACTCCTTCCTTAATGTAGTTGAGATTACATCATATGTGTTATGCACAATTCTCACCTCTATTGAATCTACCAAGGATACATGGACAAAAGGTATGACAAATCTTAAGGCAAGTTTTGATGACTACATGAAAATACTATCAGTTTAAGGTAGATGTTTGTAGAGATTTTGACTGTAGATGGACAATTTTTGGACTTTTTTTGACATTTTAACCTTTGTCATTGATGTCAAAGGGGGAGAAGTACATAAGAAAATTTTAAATTAGGTAAAGAGAAGAAAATAATTGTAAATTAGTTAAAGAGAAGATAAAATTGTAAGATATGAAATCATATTGTAAGGAGGAGCATATGTAAGATGGACAAGTTGTAATATATGTAATGTTAATGTGTTATTTATTTTAAGTCTTTTGATACTTAGCCAATTTTCCCTATTTTGTTGCCATCAATGCCAAAGGGGGAGATTTTTGACAATTGGCTAATGAAGATATGTAATTATTGTCATTTATGGAAACACATGATGTACATGCTTACAGGAAACCTTGTAAATAAAGATACTTAAGTTTTGGTACTCAAAAATTGTCTAAGTATGAACTTGGTATATAACAGTGTATTGTTTTTTTTGTAAATTGTTGTTGATGTCATATTATGACTAGGGAAGTTAGACATAAAGTATACATCTTGATGATGATGTGTATAACCTCAGAAGTTAGTACAAACTATATGGAAAAGAGATATTCATGTTTTAGCAATGTAACAAGACAACATAATTAAAGGAAAGGAATTATTTTTGTTTACAAAAAAATTACTTGATCAATTAGGGCCGACATCCTAGATGTTTACTCTAATTTGGAAAAGTGTATTATGGTCTTAGCTGAACCATTAACAATTTGTGTAAAGGCATGGTATTTATGCAAAAGACATCTTGCAATAAGAGAAGAAGTTGTGCAAGTTATGATATGCGAACTTTTGTGAAAGCAATATATGCAAAGTTGATTTTGTGATCCTAGATCAAACTAAGGAAGAAGTTATAGTACCTACATTCTAGAAGTCTAATTACTTTTTTGGGTAGTGAGCTCTTCTTGTAAATGGAAGTGCATGTTTGGGTAGTGGGCTCATCTTGCATCTACTATACACCACAACTCCTAACAAGGTTAGAATCTCCTAATAGGGATACAAAGTCTCCTAATAGGGACTCTCTATATTGAATTTTCTCATTGACTCCTAAAAATTTCCATCCTCTAACAAGGAACTTATATATCAGTATATTATCTAGTGGATATCATCCTCACTAGAGTTTTCCCTTGGCCAGGGTTTCCCTAGTTTAAAAAATATAATGTTATGAGTTATCTTTGTGTATGGTTACTGTTACTATTTAGCATTACTTTATTAATTTGTTATTTATGGTTTAAGGTAAAAAATTATATCGAGTTGGCAACTAAAGTTTGTAGATTACTGATTCACTCACGCTCTCATTAATTCCTATTTTCAACAACAACACCATATTCCTTTGTCAAGCACCTAAGAATTTTACCTAGGGATATGTTTATGACCTCAGTTTGCCCATCAGATTATAGGTGATAGGTAGATGACATAGAAAGGATAGTTCCTAGTCTCTTCCATAGGGTATACTAGAAGTGCCCTACAAACTTAGGGTACCAATCTAAATAATGGTGAGAGCTTGTCCATGAAGTCTTACTATCTCTTTGAAGAATAGGCCTACAATGCTAGAAGAATTATGTGTTTTTTTACAAGGTAGAAAGTGTTCCATCTTAAAAAATTGTCTATAACAACATATATACTATCATATCTAGATTTGGTCCTAGGGAGTCTTAAGAGAAATTCCATGCTAACTAAATCCCAAGGTTTTATAGGTATAGGTAATGGTGTATTTAACACCTAATTTTAATTTTTTCCTTTATCACTTTGAAGTATCAATCAAGTCTCCACAAAAATTTTGATGTTAGCTAACATTTTAGGCTAGAAGTAAAATCTCCTTACTAGCTCCAAGGTTTTGTCAAGGCCAAAATGATGAGCTAGACTCCCACAATATTTTTCCTTAATTATATTTTCCCTCATAGAGAACTGAGGTATACATAATTGACTCCCCTTAAACAAGAGGCCTTCTTGAATGATGTACTCTACAAAATTAGTGCTATACCTATCTCCTAACTCCAATAAAATTTGGTAGGCTTCTCTAAAATCTTCATCATTGATGTAGATGTATTTTAAGGCAGGGATACCTATACTTTCCAACTATACTTCTTGAATGGCTAGGTTTCTCCTATTTAGAGAATCAAAAACTTTATTAGCCACCCCTTTCTTATGTTTGATAGAGAAAGTGTAAGATTGTAGGTACTCCATCCATTTGATGTGTCTATGGTTCGACTTCTCCTATCTAATTAGAAAACTCAATTCTTTATTTGCTAGTGTACACAATAAATTCCTTAGGTAGTAAATAATGAATTGAACCATTGCGTACATCTCTGGATCATAGGTGGAGTATTTTTCTTTTCTTCATTTAGTTTCTCACTAAAAAAGGCCACAAGCTTTCCCTCTTGACTCAAAACACCGCCAATTTCCCTTTTTCTACCATCACATTCTATAATTATTACCTTGTTGAAATTAGGTAAAACTAGTATAGGTTGTTTTGCTACCCTTGTCTTCAAATATTCAAATGATTGGTCTACATCTTTAGTCCACTTAAATTGACATTTTCTTACCCCCTTGACAATATCAATCATAGGTGCACTTATCCTACTAAAGTTTTTAACAAATTATCTATAGAAACTAGCAGGGCCATGGAAGATTTTTACCTCACTAGTTGATCTTGTAGTAGGTCAATTCAGTATGGCTTCTACTTTTAAGGGATACATCCTTTAGTTTCCTTTGGAGATGACTAAACCAAGAAATGCAAGTTCCTCCTACAAGAACACACACTTGTCCAAATTGATATTTAACTGCTCCTCATGTAACCTCTTCAATACCATATCAAGATGCATTAGATTTTCTTCTTTATCTTTACTAAAACTTAAGATATCATCCAAGTAAAAAACAATAAAAATATTTACAAAGTATTTGAGGACCTCATTCATTAACCTCATAAAGGTGCTTGGAGCACTAGACATGCCAAAGGGCATCACAACCCATTCAAACAACCCTTCATTAGTTTTGAAGGTAGTTTTCCATTCATCCCCTCTTTGATCCTTATCTAGTGGTAGCCACTCTTTAGGTCAATTTTGGAAAAATAATTTGCACTCCCCAAATAATCCATAAGATTTTCCATTCTAGGCATTTGGAACCTGTATTTGATGGTTATTATGTTTATGGCCATGGAGTCAGTACATAATCTCCATGTACCTTCTTTCTTGGGAGCAAGTACTACTAGAATAACACAAGGGCTGATACTTTTCCTCATGAAACCCTTCTCTAATAGATCGTGTATTTGCCTAGTGAATTTTGCATTTTTCTTTGGTGTTAGTTAATAGTTAGCCTTATTAGGCAATGTGGAACCCAAGATGAGGTCAATATAGTGACTAATATCCCTCATAAGTGGTAAGTGTATCACCTAATATCTAGTAGTGTAAATTGAATACTAATGCTAACAAGAGCATTAAAAGAATCTAAACAAAGCTAACACTTAAGATAGGACTCAATGGTTATCACCACAAAAGGAAGAAAACCAAGAATGGTAGACTTCTTATGGTATAGCCCATGATGATGTGAATTTTTCCTTGATAAGTAAAGATGTGTGCTCACGATTGTGCTCAAGCTTCAAGTGGATGGATGGCGTGCATGGAGGATGGTTTAAAAAATGGAGGTATGGAAGGATTTTAGTATTATAATAGTATTTTGGTAGTTTTCAAGCTCTCAAAATAGCATTATAACATTGCATGAAAAGGTGGATGATCTTTGTGAAGGGAGAGGGTTGTATTTATAGGCTAAGGGGTAGAGAGATGGATGGTCAAGATGCAAAGATTACCAGATGGTGAGGGAGGGTCAAGATGCACTCAAAAGGGAGCACATGGATTGTGCTTGTTTAGAGCCAATAGGGACTAGGTGACACTTGTCACAAGGAGGATGGGTGTGAGGGGATAGGATAAGGATTGGTCAAGGGAGTAAAGAGGGAGGTTGAGTATGTAAGAGGCATATAAGAGTCATAAATGTTGGAGGGTGAGGGGAGTAGATATTTTGACTTCAGCTTGGGTTAGCAAGTCTTAACCCTTGCTTAAGGTTGTGTACATCTTTAGGAGGGGGATTAGGATTAGCTTTTTAAGGGGGTTAGGGGGTAAGTGGTTTACATTTTATGGGATGGCTTAGTTAGGTGGCTAAGTGAGGTTAGTATGGGTGAATGGGTTGGATTAGGGGTTAGGATAGGGTTTAGGAATGCTTTTAGGATTTTAGATATTTTATTAAATTATTTATTTAATAAAATAAAATGGGGATATGGCATTAAATTAAATAGATTTGAGAATTTATTTAATTTAATAGAGGAATAGGGATTTAATTGATAAATTGATTTTGGGTTATCATTTGATTTTATCAATTGGACTATAGTTAATTAAATAAAATAATTAACTAGGGGATGATGATTAATTAATTAAATAGTAAATATTTAATCAATAATGTCCTAGGAGATAACTAAATACGATTATCTAATGATGTAATTATATTTAGGTGTCTACATTTTGCCCCTCTTTGACATAGTGTTGAAACAACACTATTTCAAATAAGTTCAAATATAAACAATGTAAAGAAGACTACTTAAAGTAACACAATTGTCCCAATTTTAAGTAGAGGAGAAGAGATTGGACTAGGTGATGGAGTCCAAGTGGATGAGATTCTGGTAGTGGTATGGAGATCCTACATGGGTTTAGGGCCATGGGTGAAGGAGGGACATTAGCTACCCTACATTATATCCCCTTGTTTCATTTTTGGATAGTGAGAGTACATTGCAGACTAGTACTAGCCAAATAGGACCCTATGGTAGTTTGGATTGAGATAGGTGGCTCCCAGGGAGTCGAACTGGTATTAGTGCATGATGCGTGCGCTAGTGTCTATGTATGGACTATAATTATAGAGAGAGGGTTTGCTTTAGGGTTGGCTAGAGTTAGAGCCACATCCATGGGATTGGTTCAGCAGGGCAACAAATGTGGGCTCCACTCAAAAGTGACAGGATGGTTTCTAGTGGTTGAGATAAGTAGGCCAAGCACAGGTCATGTGGGCAGTGGTGATGGTAGGAGAGCTAGCCTGGGTAGGACGACATGGGAGATACGTAGTGAGAGGGCTACGATAGCAAGCAGAGGCCATTGCATAGGGGGAGGGGCTAGTTAGGTAGAGATAGAGGGTAGGGAGGTAGGAGAGAGGGCACACCTAGAGAGAGGAGAGGAGAGAGGGGCAGAGCTAGAGAGAAGAAGAGAGGAGAAATCAAAGGAGAGGAGACTATAGGGGTAGAGGGAGTAGAGGCTATAGAGGCTAGCAAGGGGTGATGGAGCAAGGTCATCAGCAGGGGGAGGGGATGAGGGAGGGCTAGGCTATTACACATCATTGCAATAGACATATGATGCTACCCCCCAGCTACTATGTGACACACATCAGGAGCGAGATCAGATTAGAATAGAGAAAAATTAGCTATAATAGGAGTGAGATGTGGCATAGGGCTAGGAAAATAGGATAGGGATTGAGGTGGGAAGACTATAGATGGAGTTGCGGAAAATGGAGGGGAGGCTGGATGTGATGAGCCTAGAGAGGCAGGCTATATAAGCGAGGCTAGATGCCATGCAGCAGGAGTAGGACCGACTAGTGGTGGAGGTGGCAACCTTGTGAGTGCAGGTGGTAGTGGGTGGAGGGATGGAGGGGTTGAGGAGATTGTAGTCAGAGGTGGAGGATCCAAGGGAGAGGGCAGGTTTCTATCAAGGTAGGTACCATGCAGCGGTCCCAATAGACTAGATAGAGCACTATAGGTGATCAACATGGTTAGGGGAAACTAGGACCCACACATGGATGCATGCAAGAGGGAGAGTGGATGGAGCACTGGGGTCTCATAGAGGACAGGTAGGTCTCAACATACAAAGCACAGTCATAGGACAAGATCGAGCTAGAGGTGAGACACACAGATGAGGGGGAGGAGGGATGAGGCAGAGAGCTCGGGGATAGCAGGAGAATTGATGAGGCCACAACATCCACCACCAATAGCACTAGGCATAGTGAGGGATACAACGGAGGATCCATATATAGAGATGACAGATCAGAGGGACTAGTGACAATGGTTGGTTCACTTGTATGATTAGAATTTTATTATACATATTGATAGATTGTGAGATCTATGTATATTTTTGTGTGGGCACAGACTCATTTGTATGAAATGGATATTGTATATTTGGACTTTGATGGACTATATTCTTTTGTTATTTTTGGAGGAGAGGGATATATATATATATATATATAGCAGAGCATTCTTTGGGGTAGGATATGTGTTATGGATTTATGATTATTTGAGGATGGTTATGATGTGAGTTGTATGTATGTTTAGATGTAGATGAGAGACTGATATGTTTGATATGTAGGATGTGATATTGGATGAGAGATATGATATTTGTTGATGATTTGTGATGTAGGATGTGATTTTGATGAGAGATATGATATGGCTGATAGTTTGTGATGCAGGATGGGACTTTTAAGGATAGATATGATATTGTTGACAGTTTATGATGCAAGATGTGATGGGTTCTATTGATAGCATGGGATGTGATTATCTATGATAGTGCACATGTGATGTGATATGTTTTTGGTGTGATTTTGATGATGTGAGTTGCTATGATAGTGCTAACATGATGTGATATAGGGTTTGATGTGATTTTGAGATGTGATTTTCTTATGATATTGCAGATATGATGGGATATAGGTTTTGATGTGATTTTGAGATGTGATTTGCTAATGATATTGTAGATATGATGTAATATAATTTGATGTGATCATTGATGATGTGATCTCCTTTGATTAGTATTTTATATGTGGTTGTATGATGATGAGAATATTGATATAGTATTTAAATTGAACACAAAGATAAGTGAAAAATTTAAAATGAATCACCCACTAAGGATGGATGATAGGTTTAAAATGAATCACCAACTAAAGGTTAGACATGAGTTTTATGATATGTTAAAATGCACACAAACTAAAGAATAAAGATGAGATTTATGATATGTTAAAATGTACACAAACTAAAGATGGATTACAACCTTAAAATGAATCAAAAACTAATGATAAATGACAATGGTAAAATGAATCACAAACTAACGACGAATGACAACATTTAAAAGGATGAATGACATATTTAAAAAAGAACACAAACAAACTAAAATAAAGAATGTGAAAGTTATGATATGCTGAAATGGACACAAACTAACATTTGCACAAGTTTGATGATAAGCTCAAATGAACACAAACTACAAGATGAATGTGAGACTTATGATAAGTGCTTGATGATAAGATATGTGAAGTGAGCTAAAATAGCAAACAGTGAAGGAAAGAATGAATGCTAGGATATGAGAGAGAGCCAAGGTATGATAAAAGGGTATAAGCTATGATAATACAACATGCAAGCTTATAGGAGGTAGGGAGATAGTAAAGAAATGTAGGCAATGATGACAATACTTAGATACAAGACAAACTAGGATGGTGAGATAGGAAAATCAATACCTAAACTAGGATAATGATCCATGATATAAAAAGTGATTGTAAAACATTGGAGATACTAACTCTAAGGAGAATGATGTTGGAAAATGAGTTACCAACAAACTTGTAGTTAGGAGGCTAGTAGAGATTAGAACTAGGATAGTGACTTATGATAAGGGTCACCTTATGATGATGGTGACATCGTAACCTAAGGGATGAAAAGCTGCAAGAGTAGGATAATGTAGATAAGTCAATTTTTGAGGAGAAGGATTTTGAATTGAAAGATTCTAATAGTGCAAAAATTGAACACTTTTAAGAGAGGTAGGTGATGTAAAGGAAGAGGATATCATGGGTTATGATAGGAAAGGGAAGGAAAATAACAAGCAAACAAATGTGAGGTGTATGGGAAGCTTGAGCGCAGGGCACTTCAAGAAGAAGTACCACCATGTAGTGTGAGCACTTTATTTGATATAGGAATATTAGAGGCCTACCAAGGTTACTAAGAACATCAAGGCCTTTTCCCCAATATTACATAGGACTAACTCAAAAAAGCATGCAAGGATTGCCCCAACATCACACATGATTCCCAAAGAGATTAGTGTGGGAATGATGTTGGGTGATCCACAAGAAAATGATATTGTCCAAGTGCATCATGTTATCATTAAAAAAAACATGGTTGAAATATGCAAGAGTGATATCCAACTAACTCACAAGTAGAAAAATATTACAATCACAACCATGCCTTTGAGTTGCCACAGTCAAAACATACCATGATTTGAAAGACCATGGTGACCTTGAGGAGGGAACAACTGACAAAATACATGGAAGTGACCAAAGAAAAATATACAAAAAAAAAAGTGCAAAAAAATAACCTTTTGCTAAAGAAATTAGGATGATTGGTTGCTAACGGGTTGAAAAACATGGAAGAGACACTTGGAAAGGACTTTAAGGCTAGGATGCATAGGGTATTGATAAAAAGGGACAATGACTTCTTTTCTACAAATGATGGGCTAGGGACATAGGGTGTCACAATAATACCTGAACAAAATGTACAAGCATGACTTATACAATGGATGGGGACTCAGAAACATATGAAAAAATATGGTAATGAGTATGTATATAAAGAGGGGAAAGCTCAGAATGAGGAGATAACATTGTTATAGTATTGTTATTGTTACAGGGGTGTGATATGTATATTATAACTCTTGTTACAAGGATTATGATACTACTATATTTACAAGAATATGATACCTAGGATACAAGTGGTAGTACAAGGATATGATACACATAATACTACTTGTCGGGTAGGATATATATGGTAAAGTACAAGGATGAAAAAAAATTGATAGGATACATGTGGTAGAGTACAATGGTAGGGTATATATACTAATGAGAGCTATAATATAGGAAATAGGTAGGGTGTTGCAAAAGGGGGGGGAGATGGAAAGAAAGTGTCGTGAATTGGATTGGGGGTATGAAAGTGAAACTACAAGGGACACCTTGAAAACATGAGGAGATGGGTGATGAGATATGGAGTGAAAATGGGGGAGATGTATGCCATTGATAGATAATAAAAATGCTAAGTACACCTAGTGCCTAATTGCTAGGTTTTCACCAAGGTACCTATCCAAGGTGCTTGAATTGCCAAGTTTTCACCATTGGATGCTTGTTTTTCTTGACCTTTTTTTGTCTACTAAATTTTTTCCTTTTAGGCATAGAATTTCTTAAGGTGAATGATGTTGGTAGGATCATTTAGGACTACACCTTCAAGTGTAGATAGCTAATAGGCCCTAGAGCCAAAATATGATGTGACCACATAAGGTCCAAGCCTCGTGGGCTCAAACTTGCCTATCTTTTGTAGATCAGTTTGAACCTTCATGTTCTCCTTGGGGACCATGTCACCCTTTTGAAAATATTGCATATGGACCTTCCTATTGAAATTGCACTTGAGGCAATTATGGTAGACCATGAGGTGGTCATAGGCCTATTGCCTTTTTTCATCAAGTAGATCAAGTTGAGTTAGTCGAGGTACTTTGTAATCCTCATCTGATATCTGACCTCGTAAAGAAATGTGAAGGGATGGGAGTTCAACCTCAATAGGTAATACTACTTCAGCACCATAAACCAAGGAAAATGGGGTTGTGCCAATGGATGTATTAAATGAGGTGTGATATGCCCATTTGGCAAGATTGATTTGTAAATACCAATCACAATCAGAATCATTAACAACTTTATTGAGGATTTTAAGTAGGGTTTTATTAGTTGCCTCCACATGAATGTTGCCTTGTGAGAAGTATGGGCTAGAAGAATAGTGATGGATGTGAAGGGAAGTTCACAACTCCTCCATATTTAGGTTTTTGAAATTACCTCCATGGTCAATAAAAATGGTAGCAGGGATGCCAAAGAAACATATGATATGATATAGGATAAATTTGGACACCTCAACTCCTATGGCATTGACAAGGGGAACTACTTCAACCCACTTAGTGAAATTATCAGTGGAGGTGATTATCCACTTGTGTCCTTCTAAAGAAAGTGGTACGATAAGACCAATAAGATCAAACCCACAATAGGAAAAAGGCCATGGTGGTGCTATAGGTTGTAGATCCTAAGCCAGGGCTCAGATTAGATTAGCATGTTGTTGACAGGGTAAACATCATTTTACAAACTCACATGCATCATTCTTTAGAGTAGGCCAATAATACCCATCTTGAAGGATTTACTTAGCTAGAACTATCCCGCTCATGTGAGCTCCACAAAGTCCAGCGCGTCCCTCTTTGAGAGCCATTGCAGCCTCATTTCAGTCTAGACATCAAGAGAGAGTATCATGATAATTGTGTTGATATAGGGTTTGGGCAATGGTAGTATAACATGAAGCTCTATGAATGAGGTTCTGGCATTGGGTTCATGTGAGATGGGGAGACATGATACCATTTAGTAGGTAAACATGAATTTCATGGTACCATGGGGACTGGGGACCAACCGAGATGCATACCCATGCTGACTCATCATTCTCATATGTAAGCTCATGTAGCTGCTTGACCAAGAACTCATACTATGTAGCGTCATGTGGTACTTCTAGAAGAGAACCAATAGTAGCCATGGCATTTGCTTCCTTATTTTGTAGTCTAGGTATTTGTGTGAATTGGAGTTGAGTGAAATGTTCCTTTAATTGATCAACAAACTCTTTGTAAGGTAGTAGCTTGTCATCCTTGGTTTGATATTCATTCAAGGCTTGTTTGATGATAAGTTGTGTATCACCGTAGACCTATGGCTCCATGATATTCCATTCAATGACTATCTTGAGCCCTACAATAAGGGATCCATACTCTAAGATGTTATTGGTACATTGAAATTGTAGTTTGAAAGATTTAGGAATGTAATCTCCTTGAGGTGTGACCAACAGTATGCCTGTGTCGAAGCCATGAGATGTGTAAAAGACATCAAAGTATAACTTCCAAGATGGTTGTTCTTCTATCAAACAGAGGTGTTCATCTAGAAATTCCATAATGAGGGGGTGGCCTGTGGCCAAGCGTGCATTTGCAAAGTGATCTATAATAGACTGGCCTTTGATGGCCTTTCTATCAACATATTGGATGTCAAATTCACTGAGAAGCATAACCCATTTAGCTAGGTATCTTGTGAGTACTGTGCGAGATAACATGTATTTTAATGGATCAATTTTGGATATTAGTTGCATAGTGTGGCTCAACATGTAATGACACAACTTCTAAGTGGAAAATACCATAGCTAAGCAAGCCTTTTCCATTGGCATCTAATTGAGCTCATATCCCACTAAGGTATGACTAATGTAGTAAATAGCACTTTCCTTTCCTATATTATCAAGTTGTGCTAGAGGAGCACCTAATGCTATGGGAGTAGTTGTAATGTATAATATGAGAAAATGCCCTACAACTGGAGGAACCAAAATAGGCAAATTAGCCAAGTATTGCTTGATGAGTTAAAAGTTGCACTGGCAAGCAGGGTCCCATCTGAATTTCTAATCCTTTTTGAGTAAATGTGTAAATGGTTGGCATTTATCAGGAAGCTAGGAGATGAAACATCTAACTGATTGGAGTTTCCCTTGAAGAGAACGAAGGTGCTTGAGTGTCTTAGGAGGAGCCATATTGATGATGCCCTTGACCTTTTTAGGATCAATCTCAATACCACATTATAATACAATGAGTCATAGGAGCTTTCCTAAGATAACACCAAAGACACACTTCTTAGGATTGAGCATGAGACGATATTTAGCTAATCGATCAAACACTTCCTCGAGATGAGATAAGCAATCAAGTGCATTAAGAAACTTGACTAAAATATCATCTACATAATCCTCAAGAGTTTTATGGATTAGTTCATGGAATATGACCATCATGCTATGCTAATATGTTGCGCCAACATTCTTTAGCCCAAATGGCATCATGTTATAATAGAATGTTCCCCAAGGTGTGGTAAATGCTACCTTATGTTGATCTTCCTCTACCATCTAAATTTGCTTATATCGAAAGAAACCATCCATGAGTGATAAAATCTTGTGGCATATGGTGAGATCAATAATCATATCTATATTTGGCAATGGGAAGTCATCCTTCAGAAAAGATTTGTTGAGATCTCTAAAGTCTGTGCATATTAGATATCACCATAAGGTTTTGTAATAGGTACCATGTTGGAAATACATTCAGAATAATCAATTGGGAAAATGATTTTTTCCTCTATCAATTTTTCTAGCTGTACTTTAACTAATAGAGTAACTTTGGGATGCATCTTATGGAGCTTTTATTCGACAAGTTTGGCACTTGGATCCACAACCAGATGATGTACTACTAACTTGGGGTCCAACCCTATTATGTCTTGATAGGAGCATGCAAAATGATCAACACTTTCATAGAGGACTTCAATGAGAAGATATACCTACTTAGGTGGTAGAGATTTTGTGATATGTGTGATATGTGGTATTTCAGTAAGACTGATATTGACTAGTCTAGTTTCTTCTATCAAGACTAAAGATATGGGAGGCATGTACTCCTGTGGGGGAAGGATGAAATCTCCATCTTCAGGTGCCTCAGAGAGGTTTTAACCATCATATACATCTTTTATTTTTATTTCATTTTTTGAGTCATCCAATGGTGCCCTAGAGGAGTTTTCACCAGAGGATGTTTTGCATTTGCTTTTTTGTTTCCTCTTTTGATTCAATTTTGTGACTGGAGATTTCCTCCTCCCCAAAATAAGCTACTCAATCTAGTTTGTATACATATGCAGAAGGTGTTGCAGTAATTTATGCAGTGTCTTTACTCCCATGAATTTAAGGAGTGTGTGCTCGGTCGAGAATTCCTCAACATGGAAAACACTTGGTTGATCCCAATTAATGAGTTTAGGGTGAGTGAGTGGTAGGTCTATAAGGTTGAGGGATAATTGGTAGAGCATAGATTCTCCTAGGATAATTTTTTCAAGGAAAATATCATCCTAGGATTTCTTTTCTACTTCCTCAAGAATGTCTTCAACCTCAACATGATTGTTTTGGATGTTTGTGAACACATGGCCCTTTTTCATAGTGCCTCTAGTTGTGGTGAGTCCATAGCCTAAGCCCTACTTTTTCTTTTCTAGGTATGCCTCTACAGGCTACCTAATACCTGATTCTAGACTTCCTAGACCACCTCCCTAATAATCCCATTGTTCAATGGCCAAGCAATGTGACCATGGGTACTTTATGTTTAAAGTGATCAAGAAGTGGTTTATTTTTAGGAGGTGGCTCCTTGTATAGCCATGTGTTAATGTTTAGCGCAGTTTCCTCTCCATCAAGGATACCCTTGGTAATAAATGTGATAGGGACCATCTTTTTGAGGGTAGGGGTGGTTTGTGATCTTGGCCCTTGATGTGTCGTGCATCCTTGAGTATGTGTATCAACTAGTAGGGTGCCAACCTCAAAAGCATTTATGAGATTGTACTCACCACAACCTTGGCAGTTGATCTTAAATTAAGGAAAGAGTGGAGGCTAAAATGGTATCTGAAGGTGCCAAAGGAACTAGTTGTGGTGTGGTCAATTTTGATTCTAGGAAAATGGTTGTGTATGAAGCTTCGACTGCATTGCAATAAGCAAAGGGTTCAGGATCTGCATGGATGGTTATCTTAGTGCCATTATATAGAAATTAGATGCACTAATGATATGTAGAGGGAACGACCTTCATGGAATGAATCCATGGGTGGCCAAGGAGGATGTTGTATGGAAGGTTAAGATCAACTATGTGATAAACTATTTCTTGAGTGGCTGGGCTAACTCTAAGAGGGAGTACGATGGTTCCTTCAGTGGTGCACTCCAAGTTGTCATATGCTTTGATAGTGATTACTTCATTAATGATATCTACCTTAGTGTATCCAACCTATTTGATAAATTTTAGAGTACATAGATTTAAAGCTGATCTATTATCTATCATGACCCTTTTGATTACAAAGTCAAAAACAATGATAGGTATGCAGAGTGGAAGGATATGATCAAGTTCAACTATTGGGATGTCAGTGGTTTTGAAGGATAAAGCACATGATGTGGAAATATGGCCAACCAAGTTGCAGAAATTAGTGGCATTTATGTCATTGGGGATGTATGAGTCATGGAGAGCACTATCGAGGATCTCTTGCTAAAGTGGGCTTGTGCGTAAGAGATCTAGAATGGAAATTTGAGCTTGCACATTTCCAAGGTGTTCCAAGATATTATACTATGGTCCTAATGAGGGTGATCCTAATGGAGGTGTTCTAGATGGTGGTGGTCTTGATGGCACAAACATAGGTGGGCTAGCTATATTGAGTCGACCTCGATGAGCAGCCATTGCACATTGGGTATCTGCGCCTTTGATGTTTATAACATTGATAGATGGTTCAACTTATGATATGCAGCCAATGAGGCTCCCATAGTCCAAATATGTTGAGATATAGTTTTGAGACTTATCTTGGTTGTCAGCTTGTTTATTTGGAGCATTGTTTAGTTTGTTGATAGGAGGGTTTATAGGTGCTTTTCCTAGGTTTATGTTACGAGGAGGGAAAGTATTTTGATACATCAACAACCTTGCATTAGGTGAAGCTTCTGCCCCCACTATGATCCCTTTCTAGTCAATAAGGTCTTTGACATAATCTTTGAGTTGAATGCATTTAAGGGTAGTATGTCCTTTGATGCAATGGAATTTGCAAATATCATTATCTTTATACTAGGATGCTCTAGATTGATTAGGTTCCAAGGGTTGTGTTTGCAAATATTGAACAAGATTATCCTTGGCTAGTTTTTAAAATATTGCATTAATGGGTTCCCCCAATGGGATGCAGACATGTGGTTGTCTTTGAACACATGGTTTCGATCGTACTGAAAGTGTAATGGAGTTGGTTTGATTGTGATGGGTAGGTACTTGCAAATTGTTCTACAAGGGTGATTGTTGATATATAGGGGGTTGTTGCTGATAAGGTTGCTGTTGAAAAAATGGGGAGGGAATATTGGTAGTTTCCCCAATGATATGAACATGTTAGGTGTCGGTGACACCACCTATCACCGTATTTTTTTTTTTGTTCCAATACCAAGTTTTTTCATTGCTTGCGCCTTGGTCTTGGGTGATTTCTTTGTAGAGTTTGATGACACCATCCTTGATGAGCCCTTGTTCGAGTCCCATCCCCTTTTCCTTAATGTCTTTGTATGTTTGCAGATAGTTCATAACCATGTGATGGGCAAAACTAGGATGTGCATTATTTAAGAACATTTTGATAAGGTGACATTCTGGGATGGTACATGAGATCCTAGTTGTGAGGATTTGCTAATGTTGTAAGTATTTTGCAAGGCTTTCTCCCCCTTTTTTCTTGATATGAAATAGGTCCACTACAAATATTTCAGTTTTGACAAGATGAGCATATTGAGCCACAAAGGCTTCAGAAAGATCATCGAAGGTTTTAATAGTACCCTAAGGGATATGACAGAACCATTCTAGGGCTGGTCCTTCTAAGCTTTTCAAAAAAAGTTGCATGAGGAATACATCATTATAGGCCACTTCTTGAAAATGCATATATAATTCCTTGACATGTGTAACTAGATCACTTTTCCCCTTAAATTTATCAAACTTGGGGATCTCAAAATGTTTAGGAAATGGTATCATTATGATGGTTTTGTCAAATGGATATGGGAAATCAGTTTCAAATGTAAAACTTTTCAAGTTTGTCCCATCTTTGAGGGTCTTGAGAGCATTTTTCATTTCCTCCCATTCAAAGTTTATAGGTGGGCAAGTGGATGCCTCCAATCTAAGTGCCCCCAGTGTAGGATACATGATAGATTTTTAAGATTGATGTGGAAAACCCTAATTGCCATATGGTATCTGTGGAAAGATAGCTTACACAATTGGTGGGATCGATGCTATGGGTTGTTGGAATGTAGTTTGTGCATATTGTTGCATCTCTTGAGAAGATGGTTAGTGGGGAGGGTAAGTATTAGGTTGTTTCCCTATGTGATAATTCTACATGGATACTTGAGAATATTGTCAGTGTGATGATTACGGCTGAAAGGGTGGTAATGTTGGTAATGTATGAGCCATGCTTTGGGAATATATACCTTGCCCAATATATGTGGGTTGTGCTCCTACTTGAGAAAATGACTAATTATAAATAGGTGCAAGGTAATTAAACTAAGGTAGAGCATTCACAATAGGGAATTGTAGTGGCAAGGTGTTTTGGCTATTGCCTAAAGGTGGCATAGAAAAGTAATTGGTAAGGGGTGGTAGTGAATAGCTTTGTAAAGTGATGGATGAAAGTTCCTAAGGTGTGGACATGGATGCAGTGCTAGAGGGAAGGCTAGTGGTAGGCCTTTGTGCTATAGCAACATTCCAAGGTCCCAAAGGAAATGAGGCTGAAGAGCTTTGGATAGCTACAAAGGGGTTGATAGTGATGTTGGGTGGGATGGAAGATGAGGTATTTGACCCTACTGGTGGCATTTGAGTAGTAAATGGACTAGGTGTGTTGTGAGGTAGAAGTGAAAAGGCAATGTTGTTGGATGCAAACAGAGGATTTTGTGGAGTAGGAAAATGAGTGGTGGAAGTAGATGTAGATGTTACACTTGTGGTTGTTTGGGATGTAGCATGTACTAGGGATTGAGTGAGGATGGGATGGGTGTTTTGTGGAATGGGAGGAGTCACCTATGTTGAAGGTATATTTGGGTCTCCAAGCTCTATCTACCATGGTTGGTATCCATTGTTGGCTGAAGAGAAGGGATCAAAAGGGTCTGATAACCCTATAGATGGTGGGTGCCACCCAAAGAGGGGATATGTGGGATCTGTAATGTGGGGAGGAGGTGGGTGTCCAAACTCAAAAGCATGATGGTTTCCTTGTTTCTGTCTATGATGGCATTAACAATGATGGCATGACTAGGTTGGTTCATGAAAGCATCAATAATTGGGATTTGTGGTGGTGGATATGGTGGCATAATGGAAACTATGGGGTATGGCTAAGCTCAAGATGTGTTACTACTATGACTAGGATCCATGTCCTTTTTCTGTGTGTTCTTACCAAAACATGTGGTAGGTGGCATGAAAGGATGATTTTCCTAAGGATGAAAATTCAAAGAGGGATGATGCTAAGTGTATATGATATTTTTAGGAATCTAGATGATATGGTGGTAAGTGAAGGAGGTTGTGTTTCCCTTAAATATGATTTTGGAAATGTGATGGTGATATGAAATGTGTGTCCCAAACCTTTGGCTCAAGGTGATCTGGGACATGAACGACAACCTATTTCTAGAAAATGATGAGTTTCAAGGGTAACTATGATGGTGGGATGAATGATGCTAAAATGTTTCTAAGCAAGTGAGGAAATGGTGGAAGGTGCTAGAATTTAATAAGGAGGTGGTCCTATTTTAAATGGTTGTGTGGGGTAATGGCTTCTATATGAGAGATTTAAACTATGAGGGAATAAGTGCACAAGTGTGTGTGGAAAAAGAAAGACTTAATCAGAGTGAGCCATAGTAGAGTTGTTGATAAGGCTATGGTTGACACCTCATCAAAAAGTTAGGTTTTGAATTTTGTAATCCCACTTAGTTTTTAATGCAATGTTTGATCTTTCTTTCTCAATTTGGTCTAGCTTGGCAATCCTTGGGTTGGGGGTATGTTTTTTTGTGTTTTGCATCTATTTTATTGTAAACTAGTATTTGTGGAAGTTTTGCCTTTTTGAACTTAGCTTGAGGTTGGCCCAACATTAGATAACCCTAAGAGATTTGATAACCACTATGGGGTTTTATATGTAGTGACTACGCTAAGTATACCTTTTAACCTTTAGTTGGGATCATAAATCGATTGAGGGATAGATAAGTTTTCTTGAAATGGTAAAGTAGTGAGGTGGGGCAAACTAGATTTTTAGGTTTTTTTGTGATTGAACTTGCTAACAATCCTTTGGTCAAGAAGTAAGGAGTACTTGTTTTGAAGAAAAATGTGTTATTTTTGGTCAAGTAGGATAGGTGATAAAGTTATTTTGAAAAAGGGAAAACTTTTGGATTAATGGTAAAAAGGGGGCTTGTTTGCGATTGGATTTTTTTGGGTAGTATTGTCTTGGAGACAATGACTATATTTTGGAAAAAGGTAAGGGTAAACTAAAGAGACAACACATTTTTGCGAATGGGCTTGCTAACAACTATCTTTTAGTCAAGAGTGAAAGTGTTTGTTTTCGGTCAAGTAGGTAACAAGGATTGGATTGAGAAAAAAAGATTATTTGCAACTAGATTTTGTTGGGTATTGTGGTTTTTTAGATAAAAATTATAGTTGGAAAAAAGGTATGGATAAACCAAGAAGGAAAAATTTTGTTGCAAATGGACTTGCTAACAACTGTTTGTATATGAAAAGATGGGCTCTTTTAAAGAAAAAATGTGTTATTTTCGGTCAAGTGGGAATAGATAACAAGGATATTTTAAAAAGGATAAAACTTTGGATTGAAGAAAAAGGATTTGTAACTAGGACTTGATTAGTGAGTTTGTTGTTTTGAGGGAACAAGTAGAAACTTTTAGACAAAGGGAAAATTTGGACCAACTTGACAAAAAAGTTATTGTGAATAAACCTGCTAACAATTGCCTTTTGAGATAACAAAGGTGGAATTTTTCTCTGATATGAGGGTGTTTATGACCAAATAGTTTCTCAAAGGACAAAGCAACATTGAGAAAGGAAAACAAATTATCTCTTTAGCAAAAGGATTTTTGAAAATAACCACAAAATTGTGTATGTTTTTCATGGGTCTTTGGCACAAATAAGACAAATCAAACACACGCTTTATCCCTAAGGTCAATTTTGATTGCAATATGCTATTCAATGGCCCATAACTTGGTGTGTCTTGATTCTAGTGCAATATGTCCCTAAAATCGAAGAGGTGAGTCGATACAAGAGTCTATCAAAAAATGATACACATCAAAGAATCTTCAAGGCATGGCAAATAGAAGTCCCCCTTCTGCAAGAACAATGACACTTGGAGATGAAACCCAAGTGGCCTTATGCCTCTACTAGGGGAGCACAATGGTGATTGATCTTGAGGGATGTTGTTTCCCTTGCATTGTGAATGAACATAGCATGAAAAAAAGGTGAGATACTTTTGACTAAAAGGGTTGCAAATGGGTCTATGGTGTCTCACCAAATGATTGTTACATATGTGTCCACTTAAGAATATATTCTAGATATGCTAAAATCATGGGAAAGTCCAAAAAATGCATCACCCAAACTTGGGTGATAGAACAAGAAAGTTTACCTTTTTGATCATTTAAATACCAGCCAGACTTTTTACTAGTTTGAGCAACTCACCAAAGAGGAAGCACTTCCCAGAGGTGGATGAACTCACTAGAACCACTTGTAGGTTGTTGCAGATGATCTTGCTAACAACTTCAGTACATGCATCATGTATTTAAATGGTCTTACTTTGCAAGAAATAGAGAAGTCAAAGATGTGCTAAAGGGCATAATCTCAAGACACACAAGACATTGGATTCATTGCTATTCAAACACTTTAGTCATCTATTTTATGATTTGAAGACACATGTGTTTAACATTCAAAGATTCTTTCCAACTTAACAATGTCACCAACAAAGTAAATTGAGTCAACAGAAGGGAAATCGAGCACAAAAGCTTTAAAGAGGAGGGAATACAATTTTTTTTGACTTTAGAGCATTCAAGATTGGTTGAAGTTTATTTTAAGCACTGAATTTGAGGTGTAAATTGAATACTAACACTAACAAGAGCATTAAAAAAACTAAATAAAGCTAACACTTAAGATAGGACTCAATGGTTATCACTGCAAAAGGAAGCAAACCAAGAATGGTAGGTTCCTTCTAGTATAACCCATGATGAAGTGGATCTGTCCTTGATAAGTAGAGATGTGTGCTCATGATTATGGTCAAGCTTCAAGTGGATGGATGGTGTGCATGGAGGATGGTTTCAAAAATGGAGATATGGAGGGATTTCAACATTATAATGGTATTTTGGTAGTTTTCAAGCTCTCAAAATAGCATTATAACATTGCATGAAAAGGTGGATGATCTTTGTGAAGGGAGAGGGTTGTATTTATAGGCTAAGGGGTAGAGAGATGGATGGTCAGGATGCAAAGACGAAAAGATGGTGAGGAAGGGTCAAGATGCACTCAAAAGGGAGCACATGGATTGTGCTTGTTTAGAGTCAATAGGGAGGTGACACTTGTCACAAGCAGGATGGGTGTGAAAGGATAGGATAAGGGTTGGTCAAGGGAGTAAAGAGGGAAGTTGAGTATATAAGAGGTATGTAAGAGTCATAAAGGGGGATGTAAGAGTTATAAGTGTTGGAGAGTGAGGGGAGGAGATATTTTGACTTTAGCTTGGGTGAGCAAGTCTTAACCCTTTCTTAAGGTTGTGCGCATGTTTAGGAGGGGGATTAGGATTAGATTACAAAGGGGGTTAGGATGCGATGGGTTTGTTAGGTGCCTAAGTGAGGTTAGTATGGGTGAATGGGTTGTATTATGGGTTAGGATAGGGTTTAGGAATGCTTTTAGGATTTTAGATATTTTATTAAATGATTTATTTAATAAAATAGGGATATGGCATTAAATTAAATAGATTTGAGAATTTATTTAATTTAATTGAGGAATAGGGATTTAATTGATAAATTGATTTTGGGTTATCATTTGATTTTATCAATTGAACTATAGTTAATTAAATTAATTAATTAACTAGGGGATGATGATTAATTAATTAAATAGTAAATATTTAATCAATAATGTCCTAGGAGATAACTAAATACGATTACCTAATGATGTAATCAGATTTAGGTGTCTATTGTAAGGTGTATGTCCTTTCATTAGCAATTATTCCTTGTACTGGTCTAACAGGTCTACATGTTCTTTTCAACCTAATTTCCTAATTGGCTTTGCTATTATTTTTTGTTTCATAACTATGGAAAAGCATGGTACAGTCTCCTCCTTTAGGGCTTTCAAGAATTCTTTCTCCCCAACTAGGTTCACACAATTACTCAAGGCTCTTCCTGCTTCACCCTTAGGAGATGGTGTCATAGTATAACTTACCCCATCCCTAGTCAAAGTATACACATTCTTTTGCCCCTCATGTTGGGCATCAGCATCATACTACCATAGTCTCCTTAAAAGAAGATGGCATGCATCCATATTAGTTACTTCACACAATACATTGCCTTTGTATTCCCCTATCTGGAATTCTACCCAACATTGTTCATTTACTTTGGCTTGTTGGTCCTTATTTAGCCAAGACACCTTGTAAGGATTTGGGTGTGGAAATTTCTTCAAACCAAGCTTATTAATCATCTGTATTAATGCTAAGTTCTCTATTGAACCAAAATCAACAATAACCATACAAACCTTTACATTTACCTTTTAGTTTGTCTAGAATAAGGCTTTTTTTGGGGGGGCGGCTCCTTCTGAAATGGCATATTTACGAGTGTTATATTGAACATGATGTATTCTCCTTGCTCTAGTTCAACAGGTTTGGAAATGCTTGAATGGTAAGATGTCACACTTTGAAAATCCTCTTCTTGGAAAATTTGTACTCTCTTATCAATTGTTTGGTGACTTGTGCTTGCTCCATTCTTGCTTGGGCATTTGAAGGACTGATGGCCTACTTGTTTGCATGAAAAATATCTGCCAGTGAATGCATGATTGCCTCTTCCATTTGATCTCCCCTTGCTATTTCCTTTTCCTCCTCTAAATGTTCCTCTAGAACTTGTGTCCTTATCGTTCTCTTGATTTCTTGACTCTCCTTAAGGTTTAGGTGCTAAACCCCTTCCTTAGAACCTTCCTCTACCTCTAAAATTAGTTCCTCTCCCTTTATTTTGATCATTCTTCCTCTTATTTTGTCTTCAATCTTAAGAGAAAGTTGATAACATTTGTGTACTAATTCTACTTATGCTAAAGTTAGTTCATCTTGTATGTTGTACTTGAAGCCATTTATGTAGCTAGCAAGCTTTTGTTTTTCACTTTCATATACCTTATTCCTAAGAGTTAATGTATGAAACTCTTGGGTATGGGTTCTCACATCCATGTCCCTCTGTTTAAGTTTCTACAATTTCTTATGCATCATCACCTCCTAGTCATCAAGAAAAAAATGTTTCATCATTTGTACCATCATCCTCTTCCATCCTCTCATTTTGAAGGAAGTTACATCAGCTCAAAGCTGGTCCCTTCATTTTTTATTTTGTTGTCTTCACCTTCTAACTTGTAGGGATCTCCTCATACTTAAAATATTTTTTAAGGGCTTCTAGCCATTCCATGCATGCTTCTAGCTTCATTTTCACATCAAACATGGGTAAGTCTTCCTTGTCCTTCTTTCCTATCCTCTATAGGGCTGCCACAATCATCTTTTGATCTTCAAGCACATGGGGCAAGTCATCTTCCTTCTCTTCTTCTCCTTTAGACTCTCCTTGGTCTCCCTTTCATACTTGCCCTTTCAAATTTTTGATCTCTCTTCTCATAGTCCCATTTTATTCTCCCATGACTCTACTCTCATCCATCTAATCTTTGACAATTTTTTCCAATTCTATGTTAGTGCCCCTCGAAGGAAAATCCTCCTTTGCCACTTAGTGTAGAGATCTTCAACAAAAGTTAGAATGATTCCAACACTCAATCCTTCAAAGAAAACTTGTACCTTCTCAAGGGCCTCTAAGATTCCCTTTTTCCACACTTCAACTTTCCACAAACTTCTAGAACAACTCCTTTCAACTTCTTCACAAACTTCACAAAATGGCTCTAAAATCTAATCTTGGATCTTAGGGTACAAACTTGGAAATGGCCACTACCCAAATCCCTGACTTGAAGTAATTCTTGGAACACTTCAAGGGATACACAAGGACCAAATTTACACTATATTTTGGATTCCCTAACTATCAAAACTATCAAATTCACTAAGAGGCCCAATTGCTCCTAGAAGTACTTTTATGAGTTTTAGGGAAACAACTTGGAAATTTTCCAAAGAAATTGGAAAACAAATTAATGTTTCAAATATACTTTTGGGACTTCTATCTATCCTCTAAATTTTAATTCTCTAACCTACTCTAGTACCCCTAAACTTACATAGGCTTCTTAGGTATAATTAGCTGAAAGAGGCTTGGAACACTTGGAAAATAACAAGAATAGGTTCCTAGGCAAAAGAACTAATTTTGAATGTCTTTCTCTAACTTATCTCAAGATGAAACAATCATTCCCCAAGTTGTAGGCTTCCATCTCTTCATTTACCCTACAAACCCTCACTAAAATAGTTGAATACATGTGAATATTCAACCTAGGGCTCAATCATAGGACCTTTAGATTTTTTGATAAAAATATGCAACTTAGGAATCTATTAGTACATGTTCTAACTTTGAAAAATCTAGGAGGCCTTTGAATTCCAACTGTGGAATTAAAAGTTGGGATGAACCTCCTAAATAATGCTCGTAACAGTATGATTGAAAAATTTAGATCAATCAAATGGCTTTTCAACGAGCTTGAGGAGGTTAAAGATTAGGTGAAACATATTGAGGCAACAAGGAAAGGGATGGATACTAATAGGAGGATGGAGTTGGCTGACAAGCTCAATCTAGCAAAAAAAGGATACATAACTTGGAGAACTACAATCACAACCTTGCAAATCAGATGTTCTCTTTGTTAAGCTCCATCAACAACAACATCATCTCTCTTATGGGCTGGATCAAAGATAGAGAAATGCAGGAGGATGAGGAACAAAAGGACAAGGTTGAAGCCAGCATAGAGGATGACTCTACAAAGGACAACACCATTCCTGATCAGGACTAGGGGCACCAAAGGGTGCAATAGATGGAAGCAGAGGAGAATCAACTAGCCTTCGAGGCTACTCAGGTTATGCAAGAGCTAGCACAAAAGAACGTGGAATAACTCTTGTTTGTTCTTTTGTTTCTTGTTGTCTTTTGGCTTTTTGTTCTAGCTTTAGGCTATCATTTTGCTTGTCTTTTTTCTTGGTCTTTTCTCAGATTTCTACTTTTTGGCTAAGCTTTATGCTTATTATCAGCCTCTGAACTTATGCTTTTTTGGCTTGGCTTTCATGCTTATTATCTTCCTTTTTTGTATTAACTATTGGGTTTCAGGATCCTTGTAAAACCTGTTTATCTAATCAAAAACAAAAATGAATGAAATCAAATGCTATAAAATTAGGATTCAAAACTTTACCCAACCATAACATCAAATCTAGTCACCTAATCTGTATAGTTTTGTACATGCAAGAAATGCTCAAAAAATCTATTTATGTCTACTTAAAAATAGTTTGTCCCTATAGTACCTCACACCTCTAAATGTTTCGAAAGTGCAGATATGTAAATACATCACTCCCAATGGTTACAAATGATATTTGAAAGGTTGGGACTATTGGATGAGGCTTTTGACTTTTTGACAAAAAGTTGTTAATAACAAAAATTGCAAATCGATGACTTTTACAACATTTTTCTTAAGACCTTATTACTTGATCATTTGTCTTTCTACAAATCTTATTGAGGTAAAATGATATGAAAAACATATTAAAAATCTTATTCACTCAAAATATGCAATTTTAGGACCCTTTTGGACTAAGTGAATTTAGGCTTATAAACACACCTAAAGTTCCTTGACCAAACATAGGGTCATTGCTTATTACACACATAAATGAAACTAAAACATCACGAAAATGTCTTCTAAAAGATCTCCATAGGGCTTGATCCACTTTTGCTAGTTTAATCACCTTGGTGCCTTGCACCAAAATTGACTAAGTTCAAAACAAAATATTTGAAAATTTACAAAATTTGGCCTTTAAAAAATTTCAAACAAAAAAAACTGTGGATCATTACATATACCTATTAGAAATATAATATAGGCTAGGTTACTAAGAGGGGAGGGGTGAATTAGGAAGCAATAATATTTTTTCTTATTTCAACATTTAATCCTTCATATATATTCTAATCTAATTGCATGCATGAAAAATTTAAAGAATTAGAAATTTTATAACACTTTGACACAATATATGGTGACCCAAAAACCTTCCAAATAGAAAGTAAAACTAGTGCGGGGATGATACACACAAGCTTTAGTACTATAACTTATAAAGTTGGCTAGTTAAGGCTTAGAATTGATCACTTCTGATGATCTACCCTATTAGGAGTAATAAGGACTGCTAGGTCCACCTTGCTAAAGGATTTACAAAAAATACAATAAAGTATGCACTCAGTAAAGAGATTTGTAAAAGACTATCAAGTCTACCTTGTGAAAGGTTTTAACTTTTCCACCTCTTATTTTGAACCAGTGGCTGATCTCTAATCTACAACTCTGATTTGTTGGTTGAGATTCCTTTGGAGTATAATGATCACCTTGTTGTGATAGATAAATCTTTGCTACTCCTTATAGTACTTGTAGCCTTCTTAGTTTGAACTTCTACTCTTAGTGTGTCTCATATATCTTATTATCATTTTTGGATGTGTTACAATAAATTACATATATATCAATCAAAAATATAATACATCAAAGTCAGCTACAATAAAAATTTCACCAAAATACACAAATTCGACTCAACTACTGGTACTCAGGTTGTGAAGACAAACTCAGTGAGGTTCTAATACTTGAAAACCATTTTCAACACTTGGCATCATCATGCTCTCACTAGAAATAGAAGCTTAGTTCATAATAATCACTTCCAAGTAGTCTAAACTTGGTCAATACTAGTGAATCAGTGAATACTATGAAACTCAACATATAAACTAAATTACTTGGTTGATGCTTCTTGGATTGGTCAAAACTTGATTCACATTATTGATGCTATGAACTCAATAAACACTAAAGACCATGGTATTTACTATACAACTTAGTAATCAATATGAAGTTCAATTTGTATTGATATTCAACAACTTGGTAGATACTGCTCGAGGTGAACTGAATACTAATTCTAGAACTCAGTAGCAACTTTAGAACTCGATAGAACCTGAATTTCTCGATTACTACTATAATCTGCAAGATAAGCTTGGTAGCTACTAACCATTTTGACTAGCTATGAGTCACTAATAAACAAACTTGACCATAATGTCAACAATCTCCCCCTTTAGGAAAAATTAGGATGGAAGATTAGAAATATCATCCTGGATATTAAAAATATATTGGAGGAAATGAGAATGGTCCACCTACAACATATCTACTGGGAGGGTAATCAAGTGGTAAACGTTGTGGCTGCCATGGGGTTTAATGTTAGGGCAATCACGTGCTAGGAAAATTTAGTTGATATCTATGAAAATCTAAGGATAATGATAATCAAGGGAAAAAGTGGAAAAATTCAAAATGATGATTACTAAATTTAAAAGCAAGGCCAATTTTGGTGAGACAGAGAACTTTTTCGGTAAATTTAACTTTAGTGTTTTGGAAATAAGAGACAAACGTGGCCGTACAAATGAAAAGTGGAGTAATTATGAATTAAGAAATTTGTCTTTTCACAATTATGGTAACTCAGGGCAAGCTTCGAATCACTTTCCAAATGGAAGTATGATAGATATGATGGATTGGGATGTCAAAAATCAACGGGGAGAGAAAATTAGGTTTTTTAATAACCACGAATCTCATAATAAGATGTTATGGGATTCTGGTGCTCATTATACGTGGGCCTATAATTTTGATCCCTATTCCCCCAAAGGATTAAAGCAAGAGAGCAGCCACAGAGAATTGGAAAGCGATAAAGTTCTTATGCATATTTTTGAGGAAGAAAGGCAGGATAGTGGAGAAATTAATATGGGAGGTGATTTGAATCGGTTGGAACCAATGAGACTTGAGAACTTCAAGGACAAGATGGTGACTTGGTATCTCCTAAAGGAAGGGGGTTTTTTGCCATATATGTTGTCCATGGTTGGGCACAATGAAAATTGTACATTATAGTTTGTGAATAATTGGGATGATAGGAAGGTCACAATCAATGGCATTACTTTTCAAGTCATGAAGGAGGTTATTACCATGGCAACATGACTCACAATGAAGGAAAAAAGTGGAAGAAAGTCACCAAAGTCTCTGATGAAAATAGCATGAAAAACTTCTTTGCGGAGAATGAGGAGCCGATTCACTACAAAGGAGGGTTTAAAAGGGATAAGCTACCTGAGCCCTGGGATGATGTGTGTCTAGTCCTGATGAAGTATCTCACCTTGCAAATTAGGTTTGGAGTGTGCTATTACTATCATTTTCCCTTGTTGAATCATTTTAGAAATAGGGATTTCATTTCCATTTCATTTTTTCTTCTACATTTGCTTGAGGATATGATTAAGGATGTTAAGGAGAAAAAAAGTAAAGGCCTAAAATTCACCATTATTCATCAGGGGTTAATTTTCTGTCTATATTAGTTCCACTTAGCTTTATGTCCCCCCAGAGAGGTTATGGAAAACCCCTGCCATAGTAGGATTTCCCCCCCGAGCTCCAATACGGGGATGAAAATCCATACTCCTAGGCCATCTCCTAGTAAGGACACTAAGAAAAAGAAAAAACTTGACATAGCCATAGAAAAAAAGGGAAACAAGAAATTAAAAGTTGATAAGGTGGTAGAGGTTGTTGGAGAGGCTTTTGGTGAAGATATTGGGGGAAAAGCAAAAAGGTCTGGTAGGCTAGCTCAGTCCCAGGGTAGGGGTAAGTAGAAGTCTATTAGATAACCTATTGAGGAAGTTGAAGAAGATAGCTCTGACAATAACAGTGAAAAAAGGGAGGAGGAAAGCATTTCCAACTCAAAAAAGGATGATGGTAATGAGGAGGGGGGAAAAAGTTTCATTTCTGGGAGCACTTTCATGGATGACACTCAAACTCATGTGTCAGATGGCAAACAAAGGAATACTGAGACAACCATGGATGTTTCAGCTAGCTTCTCACTTAAACCCCTTACTTTTTGTGATGAGACGAGCAAAAAGGATAATTCCCCAATTACCATTTCTTCCCCTGTTAAGGAAAATTTGAAGATTTCTTCTAACCCACGGGTGCTGCAAGATAAACCAAAGGGACAAAAAATGAAGGAGGTTGCTGCTACAAAGGTCGAGGAGCATAAAGAGGAGATGGTGATGGTGGAGGAGCATTACAGAAACCTGGAGGAAAGAGTCAAAGCTTTGGAGGAGGGATTTTTCACCTTCTCAAAGTTTGGACTTATAGTTACTCATGCTGCTACAACTACCCTCCAATTGCTGGCACAGGAGAAGGTGGAAGCTGGCTTGGACATGGAGGACAATAAATTTCTGTTTAAGTTCCTTGCTGATGACTAGGCCCAAATTCTTCTTCATGCAAGAGGAAAAGGGAAAAAAGAAATCTAAGTCTTTTTTAATTTCTGTTCAGTTATGGGGTCCATGGATCCAAAGACTTTATATACTGTTATGATAGTTATAGTTTTGTTGGTTATCAACTGTAATTATGTTTTTATTAGGCTTGGGTGCCTCGTTGGACTTTGGTTAGTTGCTAGGGTTACTTTCTGGTTCTAGGTCTCTTGTTTTAGGTTCTTATCTCTGACTACTGGTTCTCCTATTCTTATTGTCTGTTTTTGCTACTGGTTGGTAATGTGCTGGTTACTAGCCTTTTGACTGTTAAGGGCCAACCCCCTTGCTTTTCGTCACTTTTAATTTCAAAAAAAATCTCCCCCTTTGGCATTAGTGACAAAAAAAATTGTCAATCAAAAATTGAATTCACAAAATTTCAATTTCAAAACAATCTTTAGTCTCCATCCTATGTCTGTAACTTAGTAACATACTTTGTTATTGAGATTTTTCAAAATTGCTTTTTTAAGAGATGTTTTTTGATTAAATGTACATGAATATTATGTTTCTCCCCCACACATATATCATATATCATACTTTACACACTATATACATATATCTCATATCTTTATCTTCTTCCCTTTTATCACATTTTCTCTCCCTTTATATATCACATCTTATATTACATCTTCTCCCCCTTTTTGACATAAATGCCAAAGGTGTATGTTACATGGTAATGCATAAATGTGCCAAGAATTTAGAATGTACTTTCAAAATCAACACAATTGTCTTGTCCCAATTTTCTTGTAACACCTTTCTTGCATGCAATGCAATCATTACTTCTGCTGATAACTCCATCATGTGATCAACTATGGAGAAGTGATTATCATGGATGGGAGTTTTGGCATGTGCAATGTGTTTCTGCAATGCATCCATGTTCAAGAGAATCATGACTTGGATGTGTACAAGTGTGGCCTTAATCTTGGCTTCTTCCCTTCGTAATTCTACTTCCATATTAGTCAAAAATTTGATCTTTGAATAATGAGCAGAACTGTAGCTTTTTTCAAGTAACAACTGGTGTGCACTTGCCTCTAAGTCTTCATCTATCTTAGATAATTTATCTTTGATTTCCTAAGTAAAGATATATGTATCACATAACTTATTGAATAATGAAGTTACATTATTTGCAGAGGTTTCCAATGAACTAAGAATAGTAGACAATTCTACTTGATGTATAACAATTTTCTGAGGTACATTTTCCAATACTTTGTTTTCAATTTTCCTCTCTACTCTTTGTGACAATTTTTCTTTTCCATTCAGATCTTCATTGAATTTCTAAACAACTTTTTCTAACTGAAACAAAATAGGTTGAGTACTATTAGCCTCAGTATCAAGTGCATCTACAAGTATGTTCTTTACATCTTCTAGCACTTGATTTTCTTTTCTTTTCTCTTCTCTAAGCTTCTATTGCTTAACTTTCTTTTGCAATAGTTCACCTATGATGTTCATTTGATTAGGATTTAGAGTAAAGATATCCTAATTCAAGATAACTATATCCTCATCAAGATCAATGTCTTCTTCTTTATCTTTTTCTTTGCTTGAAACTTTAGTACTCAGTTGAGCTAGCTCACTCTCAACTTTCTTTGTACTTATTATTTGCATACTAGGAATAGTAACAATAGTAAAAATAGAAAGAATAGCAACAAAAGTGGATATTGTATTATAGTAGAAATACCTAGTTGCTATGTTGCCAAATCTAATGATGGAGGAAGCACTGGTTTCTTGATAGACGAAGTGCTAATCACTTTAGTCAATATAGTACTCAACTAAACATGTTTAGAGATTGGCTGGGTGCATGGTATTGTAGTGGTTACCACAACCAACTTGGAAGAAGCTTTATTTGAGCTTGATGGCATTAAAGCTTTTCTTGGAGAGTGAGGAAATGAGGCCATAACTGCTATTGCAATTTTCTCTAGGTTGGTCTCCTCAATACTCTAAATCTCAAGGAGAGTCTCCTTAGTAGCTTCCTATTCTTGTTCCTCATCATCTTGATTTACATCATCTTCTTCTATATCTTCTTCATCATTATTGTTATCTTCATCATCAATGTCACTAACGTGAACAAAAAAATCACTCTATTGGTAAAGTTTGTAGATATTCCTCCATGTAGTTGTAGTTGTCTTCACCACATGTTCAATGTCATTAACCAATATCATGTAAGTATTGAATTTTAGAGTGATTTTTTCTTCATTTATCTTCAATGATTCTTTCACCTCCTTATCACTAAGACTCAGCATAAGCTACCTTAGAGTCTACTCAAATATATATTTTGTAGTTTTCTTTACATGTTCCCATCTAGGCTTAATTCTTTCCATAAACATATTGGGAATTCGCTATACAAGTTGATCAAGTGGATATTTCCATTTTCTCAATTTTGACATTATCATGTCTTCAACTTGTTTCTTCTGATCTATATTCCTAGTCTCATATTTGAGAGATTTGAAGTTTACCATGCCAACTCCTACATCAATCTCTTTTAATTTTTCATAAAATGTAGGTGGAAGTCTTTTGAAAATAATATCCTCTGAACCTATTTTCAATTTCTTTCTAGATTTGGATGCTCTTCTTGTGAATACTATAGTAGATGAATTTTTAGGTTTGGTTATGATAACCTTACCCTTCTTTCTAATTGGCTCATCTTCTAGTTTTGTTTCTTCTACCTCATCTTCTGCATCATCTTCTTCAACATGATCTCCTTTTCCTTGGAGAGTAGAACTTTCCTGCCTCAATTTTTCTATCCTCTTCTTTCCTTTGCTGACTACTTGAGGAAACTTAATTTAAAGTTTTATTCTAGCTTTTGCTTCATCATAAGTACCAAAATATGTGTCCTTGGGATCCACAGGCTCATTCAATAGTGCCTCAATGATATCCTTAGTGTCATCAATGTTAGCTTCATAGTTTAGAGGCTTAACCCATACTACTCTAGGTTTGACTGCATGAATGTGCACTTTATCATAGTCTATCATGAAACAAACATCATCTACAATTTTCTTAGGAATTATGAATCTACTATTCATCTTTTCCTTAAATAAACCAAAGTAATTATCCATGATATTGACAAAGTTCTCACCCATTTCTACTATATATTCATTAATTTGTTATAGTATTGGTACATCTTTTCTCCATATGACTGAACCTTTTGATGGATTTTTTTTTTCATAAAGAAGTATAGACAAATCAAGAGTGAACCAAACTTACATGGGTTATCCTGTGAAGTTCTGATGCTCTCCATGTTCCTGTTGAATTGATTCAGCATTAGCTCAACAAGGTTGAAAGATATATTGTTCTTCACTACCTTGAGAGCTAGATCAACTGCCACACATGACACACTATTAAGAAGATTGGAGTTGTAGATTTTATGAGCTATTACATAAAATTCCAAATTTTAGCTCCATGTCAATCTCACTATTGATATTCATGCATCTTCCATCCCACTTGGCAAGAGTTTTACTTTCTAGTTCTACCTAACTTAGGGTTTTGGTAGAATTTTCCTTGTTCAAAATTGGGAGCCCCGTGATTCGATAAATCATTTTCTTTGTTACTTGAATAGGCTTATCCAACCATAGTTGCCCATTGTGCACATAGCTAAGAATGAACCTTATCCATTTTATTTGAAAGTCTCAGGGCATATGTAGAATGTGTGTTAAACCCTTGGTCTCCAAATGTTGATGCTTGGGTTTCAATGCACCATTCACACATAACTTTTCTAGAGTTTCATCCATCTCTAGGGTTCCAATATCTTGAATTGAACAACAAAAATGTGAATGAATATTGTTAACAAGAAATACCTTTGGTGGAATCTAAGACTAAGCTCCAATTGGATCAAGTGCTTCTATAATTGTTGGACTCAATTTGAAGTCTAGTGCATTCCAATCGATTCCCCAGACCAAGATCTTGGATCCTTTATTATTTTTGTTGTTGGAGGATGCCATGCTTGCTAGGGTTGATGAAAACATAAAAATATTTCAACAAAAAATGCATAGATCACTTAGAAGCACAAAAATCACTCTTAGCAAATAGCTCTTCAAAAAATTCATGGTGATAAATGAATTTGATTCCCTTCCTTTTCAAAAATTTTCATTTTCAATCCCCATAAATGCATGGTATGAATGCTTGCTTAGTGACATGCTATATTCTACTCAATTTTACCTTAGCACTTAGTAGAGCCATTCCTAACTCGGTGTCCACACAATGCTTTAGTTTATCCTAATTTTGCTTGGCAAGGTCTTGTAACCCGACCTAGTTCGATTTTCCTTAGACACTCAGTGATCCCTTTGTATCTTGAATGCTGATATAGATATTTCCTTTTAGTAGGCTCAAACTAATGTAGAATGTCTGCTTCAATGTCTTAGTTCTAGTCATCCCTGTGGGAGATCAAGTAGAAATGCTTGAGTCACCCAATTCTTGAGTGACATGTGCTTCATGGCTCAAATTTGCATTCTCAAAGAATTTTAGAATCCATTGTTGTCTCATCTTGATATTTTCAGCTTTGGCTTTCTTTTCATCTTCTATCCTTCCAATGTTCATACTATTCTTGGAAAGATGTCCAAGTTATGTGCAAATAAAACATCTTCTAGTGGTGTCTCTTGTTCTCATGTGATGTTTCAAAAATTTTACTCCAATGTGCCCAAATTCTCCACAGTAGTGGCATCTACACCATGTGTTGTAGTCCCAACCAAATATAGCTTTCACAATCTATTCTACTTGGTTTTGCATTCAAAAAATTTGTGCCCATGCTTCTCGCATTTGTGATGTTTGCCTTCAAATTTAGGTTTCTCCTTGCATTCATTAGCTCTATGACCATGCTTATTGAAATTGTAACACTTACCATTAAATTTTTCTTGATTTTTAATCCAACATTTATTTGATGTATGACCTATTGGGACTCAAATTTGAAGCCCAAATTTTGAGTACCATTGAGAAATTCAAAGCCCCATGAAAGCTTTTAAATGCATATGTACCTAACTATAATTTTGAGCCCTAAGAGGTGTTTAATGCTTCTAGAACCTTTCATTTAGTGCATCTATGTGTTTCATGAAGTTAAATTGTCATTCTGAGTTGTTTTGTGAAGTCTTGTTTTGAGCATTTGTCAAATCTGCATTTTTTCTTAAGTGCCAAATAGTGATAAGAGGTTGTGTTTGCAAGTGAATATCTCACACCCAGTTATGTTTCATGACTCACCACTTTGGGAGTATTTAGTGTCCATACCTAAGAGCCTATCTTTAATATTTTGAGTCATTCCAAGTCTGTTTGACTAGGTTTTGAGTCCTTCAAAGTTGGTCTTTTAATGTTGTC
This sequence comes from Cupressus sempervirens, assembly GCA_028749045.1. Lineage (NCBI taxonomy): Eukaryota > Viridiplantae > Streptophyta > Pinopsida > Cupressales > Cupressaceae > Cupressus > Cupressus sempervirens. The sequence goes on along the minus strand of CM053792.1, from coordinate 756,083,527 downwards.
ATGCTGATGTACTTAGCTCTGAATTCTGGGAAGCCCTGTTTGATGTGTTATAACTTGAAATTTTTGATAGATGAGATTGAATGGATTGTACCACTATGTTGTACTCTGAAAATAATTTAGTGTGCCAATTTTCACATCTTGACGAATTTGTTTATACACTTTTCCAGGTCAATTCCATTTGCAAAAATTGCTTTTTTGCCATTATTTCAATCTGCAAAATCTGAGTAGCCCACTTTGACTGCTCACCAAATGTGCCCTATTATTTTTCAGGAGATGAAATCATAGATTCATACTCTCCTCATGATAGTGAACTAACACCCTAGTTTTTGTGCCCCCAAGTGTCAGGTTACCCAGTTTTCAAAGCCGAATCTGAATGTGTTTTATGGTTTTCTAACATGTTTTCTTGCAGGCAGTTCTGAGAGGTCAACTTTGACAGTCAATATATTTTGACTAAGAATTTTTCATGAGATGAGATTTAACAAGGTAGGATTATGTAGAATAAAGAATCAATTTGATCAATCTCAGAGCTCGATCAGATGTTCAGGTCAATTTTTAAAGCCAGTTGATAGGCCCTGTGAGCTGAAAATCATAGTTTTCATAAAGTGGGTAAACATGTTCTAAATGATTTTTTCGATGCTCGAGTCTAATTCTAGTTAGTATCAAATGATTAATAGAGAACTTTGAGATATCAATCGTCGAAAATAATTTTTTAATAGCCAAACCCACTTTAGGGTCTGACTGACTTCAGCAAGCTAATAAAGTATTCAGGATTGGAGTTGTTTCAAAAGTTATTAGAAGTGATTGATATGGGAACACTATTATTCAATGTCAAGTGATGCATCATTATATAAAAAGAGAATCAAGTATCAATAACCATCCTCATTTTGAAGGTTCCATTATCAAATAGCAATATTTTTGAAACATATTTTAAAGTTTTCTCCTATAAATATGGTTTCATAAGCTCAAGGGTATGTGCAGTATGAAAATTTTCTTATACCACCTTTGAGTTGTGAGTGGGAAAATGATGACCTGGTAGCTATCTCAAAGTCTAGAGAGGTTGCTTCTAACTTAATTACATATACTATTCTAGATCAAGTTTTTGTTGAAAAAGCATTTGAAAATTATGGAAAAGGTTTGGTTTCATTATACATTACAGATCAATACTCATTGCGTTCACTAAAAAATAAGCAAAAATATCAGCACCAATGGATACAATTGAGACACAAAGGCTAGATGTTTCTCAGAAATGTGGCTCTACAATCCTTAATTGAAAATGTACAGATGTGTAGACAGGGCTAATGGGTAAGATGAATAGCAATCAAATAAAGGCATTTTTCACCCCTCACATAAATTTTCTACTTGTAATGTGGTTATTTTAAAAGATAAATAAGGTAGAATTATTGGAAAAGGTTCATTTTAATGGAAATTTTTCCAAATTAAGTGAGACTTTGCATGTGGTGGGGAAGTAAGAATGAAGATAGTCCATTTAAAAGTAGAGCTATATGATCGAAGGGAATCTCACATGGTTATGAGGGAAAGACGCCCAATGCAGCAACTATAGAAACACATGCATTAAAAAAGGAATCTCACAACAGGTTTAAAGGATAGTTCCATGCAAATGGAAAAAAGAAAAAAGTTGGTTAAAAGGATATACAGACCTATGAATGGAGGAGCTAAGTTTTTCACAAGAGCAATCAACATATGAGAAAAGGGGAACATGTCAGTGGAGGCGACCAAATGCAAGACCACACCAAACATGAATAGAAGTTGTAGTTTGAAGAAGAGGCATCATAAAAAAAACAAGAAGCAGCCAGTGTAGACAAGAGGAGCTCACATGCATTAAGACCAGGCATGTTAAACAAAGAATCCTCACTTAATAAAGCACACACAAGGCTGGAACCAATCCATGAAAGAAATCTGCCTGTAGAAGATTACACAAGTCAATGGCTAGAAAGAAATCGCCAAGGTTCAATGAAGAGCCACACACAAAAGAAAACCACAAGAATGAGGAATCCGCTTGTTAAAATGGGGATCAACCTAGCAAGCATGAAAGGGAGTTTGTATTCTACAATACAAATTTTAGAGTAGGTGCCAAGAAATGGAAGACAAGTCATACATTTTAATCCCACATTGAGTGTGAAGTGGGATTCTTGATAGTTTAAATATGAATCCACACAATGTGCTAATTGTCTTTTGAAAAGCACATTTTGTAAAGGCAAAGCACGCTTTCTCATGGGCATGTGTGGGACCCAACCTGGATAGATAGGTGGTGTGTAAATTGAGGAATTTTGAATGAACATGCAAGAATGATGATGTGGTGGGTTTAGGTGCAGTGGTATAAGATGATGCCACATGGAAGATCTAGTGGCTAGTGCATCCCCACTTGAGAAAGTTTCTTAGAGGATAAGAAGTGCAAAAATACAAGATGCCGCCACGTGGTAGTGGGTCTCGGCTAGCGATGAGGTGGTACCACAAGAGTAGATCAACATGTGCACCCCAAATTGTGACAGGTGTCCACATCCAACGGTCTATAAAATTCCACAAGATGAAGATGCAAGGCCATTAAAAAATGCGGGAATGCAGGTGACTGCCACGTGGCAGTGGGCCCGCCTAGTGTTGACATGGCGATGAGAAAGTAGGTGCTATCCTAATGATAATGTGGTGACTTAGCAAGCCAATCAGAGGCTACCACATGGAAAAAATCCCAGTCAATGGAGTGTTGACCTTGAGATTCAAGGGTAGGAAAATTTCAAAAGTAAAACATATTTTTTCTTATTCTCAAAAACGGGTGCATGTTCAAAAAATTTTAGATTCAAAAAGGTTTTTTCTAAAATTTAACTTTACATAATTTTAAATTTTTGAAAAATTTAAAATGCAAAGTTGCAGACCTGAGCCTTTAGGCAGGGGGGAATTTTTTTCAAAACTGAGATTTAAGGGGTTTCTAGAAGGCTAATATAGCGATATTATATATTGCCGAAATTGGGAGAAGACAAAATTTTCAATTCTGGAGTTGGTTTTTGCATAGGAAGTAGTCTATTTAGGTTATTCAAGGTTTTCTCCAAGATTCCTTACTCACAACCAAATTTAGGTATCAAAGTTCAGTTGTGATTTCTAGTAAGGTAATGACCTGAATATGGGTAAAAGACAGTGAAAATGTAGTTGAGGTCAAATTTGGTCACATTCAAATTAGTTAACCTAAAGTTTTACCAAAATTTCATGATGCATTTCAGATTTTTTGTGACACAAAATTTTTCATCATTTCAACAGAGATTTTTCAAATCAGTTATAGCATGATGATGAAAATCATATAAAATCAGATGGGTACAAAGAACAGAGAGGTTATTCAATTGTAGAGGATGGAATTCCAAGTAGAGACATGGCATTCTGAGATCAGATCTGAAAATTCATCTTAGTCTATATCTTTCTTTCTTTCATCCATTGTAGGGGTTCTAGTTGTTGGAGAAAAACCACTCTTTGCTGTGATACCAGGTTTTGGTTCTAGTTTTGATGTGTTCCTATACTGTGACACCACATTTTTCAGCAAAAAATTCTTTCATATGAATAGTAGTAGGAAAGTTAATATAGTTAGTTATGATCTATTAGGTGTTTCATGTTTTGGTTTCATGCATATGAATGTATTGTTTCAAGAAAATAAATACAAAGAGTAGGAGATGATTGAGTTTCATTTTAAATCTTGTCTCCTTTCTCAGTGAGCTTCAATCTTTTATGATCTTTGCACAAAGAGCCTAGGTTGTAGTTGTAGTCCCTTAAGGCTATATGTTGTTTCATTGATGCTTATAACTGAAAGGGTTATGTAAATTCTTTAGGGAAATCAATAGGGTTACAAGTTTACTGATGAGGATATTAGGTAAGAATGAGGTTTAGATTGAGCATAGATGTATATTTACAAGGTGAATGGATACATCATATATTTGAATATATGAATAAGTATCTGATATCCATATGTATGTGTTTGACTCATGGAATTTCCCAATAGATAAGGTACTAATTAGTTATAGGATCACTTAGTTCTTACTACTGCATATTAAGGGTTTTGTTGAACTCAAAATTATTAATCAAATGCTTTTTCCCCGTTCATGTTGAAAAGCTGAAAAGTATGACCCTCACTTAGCTTTTGAATTTCATAGATTTGCATTTAGCTACTATATATCTATGTTATTGCATGAGTTGTAAGGAGATATAAGGGTTAAATCTACTTTGATAGATTCAAGAGTATGTTTTTGCACCAGTACCATATTGATTAAATGTAAGGTCCACCTGCCTAAGTTTTGTATAGCTTGAAGTAGAAGAACGGTCTAGCCTTATAGTTAGCCCAGTGTCTTAAATAGTATGTTGAAGATGGGAGTTAGCTGTCCCTAGATGTACCATATTCTCATCAGGGTAATTTAAAACCTATAATGTTTTAAAACACCAACATGACCTAACTTACCATAGTGATTGCAAGTAGGCCTTTGATTCTTTTGAGGTCCTTGCTTAGATGATTCACCTTCTTTTGTGTATCTTATCCATGCTTTTCCCTTTTGTCTATATTGACTTTTCTCATTCAACTGATTTATGTCTTCTTGAGATTTCATCATCCTCTCATTGGTTTGCTTTTCAATGTTTAGATTATTTTGCAATCTTTCCTTTTTTGATCTAAGATTCATGATTTCTTCATTTGCATTAGTAAGCTAATCAATGAAGTTTTCCTGTTGAAGGGATAGATGCTGAATTTCATTTTTCTTTCCTTTTATCTTTTCTTTGGCTTTGTATTTTTCTTCGAAGACATCACAAAATATTAGTGACTAAATTTCTTGTTCTCTTTTTAGTTTTCTAATTTCTTCTTGAAGATTACAATTCTTTTCTAATAGGTCTCTGATTGCCTCATTTGCTTCATCCAAATTTCATTTTGGATAGATATCTTCAATTATTTCTTCAGTGTAGAGTTTTTCATTTATTTGGACCAATTACAAATCTAGCTTTTCATGGTCAATAACCTTATCTAGCTTTAATACCTCCATTTCTTTTGATCTTTGCTCAAGCTATTAAAATTCTTCTCTAAGAACCACAATGCTTTGATATCAATTGTTGGAAATAAAAGATAGGCTAGGTAATTGAGAGGGGAGGGGTGAATTGGGAACTAATAAAACTTATTCTTATTTTACCAATTAATCCTTCATATATATTCTAATCTAATTTTATGCATGAAAAACTTAAAGCGTTAAAACATTCATAACACTTTGACACAATATATGGTGACCTAGAAACCTTCCAAATAGAAAGTAAAATTGGGGTGGGGTTGATACCCACAAGATTTAGTACCATAGTATAAAGTTAGCTAGTTGAGGCTTACAATTGATCACTAATGATGGTCTGCCCTATTATGAGCAATAAGGACTATTAGGTCCACCTTGCTAAAGGATTTACAAAACATATAATGAAGTGTGCACTCAGTAAAGAGATTTGAAAAATATTTTTAAGTCTATCTTGTGAAAGGATTTAACTATTTCACTTGTTAGGATGAACTAGTGGTTTATCTATGATCTGCAACTTTGATTTGCCAGTTGAAATTCCTTGCGAGTGTACTGATCACCTTGCTATGATAGATAAATCTTTGGTGCTCCTTATACTACCTATAGCCTTCTTACTTCACACTTCTTCTCTTAGTGTGTCTCATATATCTTATTCTCATGTTTGGATGTGATACAATATATTACATATATATCAATCCAAAATATAATACATCAAATTTGGCTACAATATGAGTTTCACCAAAATACACAAAGTTGGCTCAACTACTAGTAATCTTCTAAAGAAAAACTTGGTTAGGTTCTGATAGTTAGCAACCATTATCAACACTTAACATTGTCATGCTCTTGGTAGATATAGAAGCTCGCTTCATACTGATCACTTCCAAGTAGTCTGAACTTGGTAAACACTAGGGACTCAGTGAATACTATGAAACTCAACATATAAACTAAATCACTTGGTTGACAGTTCCTAGCTCGGTCAACAATTGAATCACATTACTGATGCTACAAACTTGGTAAACATTGGAGACCATAGTTTGCATTGTGTAACTCGATAATCACTATGAAGCTCAATTTGCACTAATATTCAACAACTTAGTAGAACTTGGTCCAACTAAATACTGATTCTAGAACTCAATAGCAACTATAGAACTTGATAGAACCTAAATTACTCAATTACCACTGTAATCTGCAAGATAAGCTCAATAGCAGCTAACCATTTTGACTAAGTGTGAGTCACTAATAAAAAAAATTGACTATAATCTCAAAAATACCATCTTTTCCTTATATATATGTAATGCATAGATCTATCTATCTATCTATCTATCTATCTATCTATCTATATATAGACACACACACACACACACACACACACACACACACACACACACAACTTTCCTTATCACTCCCCCTTTGACATCAATGACAAAGGTGTCAAATTTTTTGTACTAATGAAAATTGTATTACATTTCTCCTTATGATGAGCTTGTCATCCTTGAAATATAGTATGCAAAGTTTAACTTTAGACTTTCAAACTCTTTCTGCCATGTGTCTTTTACTACCTCTGATATACTAAGAAAATTTCATAATCCATATGATGCTACTTCAACTATATTAATATCATAATACATAAATTTATCATAAGATATCTTCACTACAAGAAATTTATCCAACTTATTTTGTACATTGTTGATCTTCAAGGTCAAGTGTTCTCTTAACAATGAGAACCTCTTTAATATTATCTCCTTCTTTAGCCGAATGATCTTTATATCATCATATATGACTACTATAGATGCTTCAAGATCTTCAATCTTGGTGTTAGGCTACTAGAGCTTTCACACTAGATTCTGTAACTGATTCAGTTTCTCATTCAGTTCATCATTTATGTCCTTGACATAATTGTATGACAATGTGCATTGTCCATACAATTTCCTTCCTTTTGTCACACATCATTTTAGCTCCTTGATTCAAGCATCAAGTGGTAATAAATCATTCCTAACATTTGTGCACATTGTAGCAAATAGTTGTGCATCATGCTTGATCTACGTTTGTACCACTTCTATTTTTGATAAATGAGTAAAATCATTATCAAAATCTTTTATCAATTCTTTTTCTCTTATCTAGGGATCTATCTCTGCAATCTTGATTAATATAACTTTTTGCATTGTCTCTAAAATCTCTCCCAAAGTCTTTTCTAAACTTTTCACTTTGTTGTTCCTTTCAAAAAATTTACTTAATGATGACATCAGGCCTAACTGATCATCATGATCTCCAAACAAATTCTCTAGTGCTAATTCTAATGGAGATTTAATATTTTTAGGTGTATGCAATAAAATTCCTACTTCATGCTAGAGTTCAACTCTATCAAAAAAAATTTTAGTGTGCTTTAGCTAAGGTAAGAATTCTAACTCATGCATTATTACCTTCCAATTTCTTCTAATCATCTTTTCATCTTTTTTCTCTTATGTCTCCTCCCCTTCTTCTTTATCCCTTTCTTCATTTTCTTCTTCTTCTTCTTTCTTCTTCATCTCTTCTTCTTTCCTCTTTTGTTCTTTCTCTCTTGTCTTTTCTTCTTTTACTCTCCTCTCCTCTTCTTCTTTTTATCTTATCTTTTCCTCTGCTCTATTCTTTCTTTCTTCTAGTCTCTTCTTTTTATCTACTTATTTCTTTTTATCTTCCTCATCTTCTAAATTGGTGTAGCTCACAAAATTGCCAAATACTGATGGGTCGTAATCCTTGAATGGATCATCTATTATATCCAAGACAATTCTTGTACTACCCACTTGCATAGTATCAGTACCAATGGTTACCTATGATGTAGACTTTGACATTATTATGTCTTTACCAGCTTCTATGGATGATGCCTCTGACATTTTTACTGATGTTCCTACTACTAGTGCATCAACTAAAGGTGTAACTTCATCCTTCTTCGTTGTTGGTTCTACAATATTATAAGAATTTCTCCGCCTAAATTTTTTCTTTCTTCTTCTTGACTAGGTACAAAGGTCATGGATTTCACAATTTCCTCTTTAGTTTCCCCATTAACCTATTCATAGTTACCTCCCATTATTAAGATTTCTATTCTTTTATGCTTCAGTAGGGGCCTAATACCATTCATTATGCTCTCAAGGTGTTCACTACTCTTCACTTCACATAGTTTTTGTATCATATTGTCCCTAATTTTCTTATATTCATTATTCACCCTTCTCTTTCTATTATTCAATCTATTATAAAAATATTTAGGTATCTACATCTTTATATCCTCAAACCTCTTCTTTGACAAAATCATATGTCTCACTACAATATTTTCTAATTGTAGTCTATCCATACTATCTTAAAAATTATAAAATTTGTTCAATTGTAAAAATTTCCTTTTTTTTTTTATTGCAACATTAAGATTTTCTACCTTAGGCTTCCATGGCTTCCTTCTAGTAGTTACCTGCACCTCAACCTTTTCTTTCTCTATATCTCTTACCTCTATTTCTTCTTCTTTAGGTTCATTTGATTTAGACTCAATTACCTAATTCTTCCATCTTTGTGTACCATGTAATGTTTTTCTTTTCCTACCTAGTCCACTTGTCATTTGTTTTGTTCTTTTGTGAAAAGGAGATTCTATTGCATTCTACTTTACCTTAGTTAATCTTGTAGACCTCCTAGTGCTAGGTGAGGTAACTATTTGTACATTGTTTATGCTCACATCTTCTTCATCTTTTTCCATTGTTAACAATTATTGCTATCCCATTCATGATCAGGAATTCCAGGGAATCTTCTGATTACTTGAAAGAATAAATGTTTTAACAAGGACTCAAATTTGAAAATTGCATTCTTTGTCTTCTTTAATCTATCTATGTTGTCTAACAACTATTGTCTCATAATTTCACACATATTTACCTTTTCCCCTTTTTGATGTCATCAAGTAATTTGCATGGACAAATCTAGTGGGAACTGAGTTCAATCTTGAATTGTAAGTCATTTCATAAGAAATTTTTTTAATTAGTCTTACTTTTGTCTCAATTATCATGTCTATTCTCTTATTTCTTCCATCAGATTTAGTCTTCAGGTTTGTCTCTACCAATTCCTTCACATTTTTCTCATTTAATAGATTATTGCCCTCATTTCTCAAACTAGTAAGCTTATTGATTAGCTCATTACTAATCATAATAGATATATCACCTACACAAAATATATTCTCATGAATTCTTCTCAATATGATTTAGGTGCACTTGTGATTATCAAATTTTTGTAAACAATGTGTCTGATAATATTCAACTGACTATCACCAATGCTCTAAAATTTACAATGTATGTATGTCTTAATATCCATGAGATGTAAAATGTTATGTTTAACTTTTGAAAAGTATCCTAGAGGATCATATTCTATGGAAATATATGGGTGCTTCTTAAACTTGCACTTAAGCCTCTTACTTACATCAGATACTATAGGATTTTCTATTTCTTCAAATTAAAATCTTAAATTATGACTGTGCACATGATAAATATCTTAATTTAATGGAACTAGGGATTGCTTCAATTCACTCTTTAAAACTCCTCACATTTTCCTTAAATTTTCTCCAAAGCTCACCTTTAACTCTTGTAGGATCAAATGGTTCTCAATAACTTAATTTTGACCCTTAAATAACATCAAATTCATAATTGCATTAATTGCACAAGTACACAATCAACAAAAGTTGTTTTTGATTAACAAGAGGTTTTTTTTTCCTTCCTACATTTACATATGAATTCTAAATCTTATATGTACTTAACCATAGCCTCAACACATCATGTACTACCTCATAATAAATGAACATACCTTAACTCTTTATGTTATATTTCTTCTACCTTTCTGATACTCATTCTTGATGAAAGTGCTTGATTCAAGTAGGATAAATCAATCACTACAATTGATTTCAATTTGCCTTCAAGTGATTCATTTGACTATTCTTCCAACACCACATGTGAACTTGATGGATTTTTGGCTTTGACAAATACTTCTTTAAACTCTTCTACGTGGTCTCTTACATTGTCTTTCTGGGAATCTCTATTCCTATCATTTCTTCTGACATTCATGTTTATGTTCCTTCTAAAATTTCCTTTCCTCATGTTGTTCTTCATGTCCATTCTAAAAAATATTTCTATATGAACAAAAGTGTTGCATAACTGGAATACTAGTGCATTATTTCCAAATCTAGGTCCAGGCTAGTTAACAGATGCTCTGCAATTTTGGGCAACATGTCCAAAGTTGTTGCACTTGTAACACACATTTTTGCTTATCATTCCATTTTTTCCTTCATCAAATCTTTTTCTTGTAGGGTTACTACCTCTAAATATTCTACTATTTCTATTAGTATTATCAAATTTAGGTTTCTTAAAATTAACTACTCTATAAGCCATGACAGTTATAACAATAAAAATTAAGTAACTTGTTTAAATGACTTACCTGTGCATTCCATTTACATATTACCAATTTCATTACATGCATGATATCTACCTTTGAATTCATATCTCACTTCTTTAGGTGATTCAATCTTCCTAGGCTATTTAGCTAGGTAGTTTAGATTCATTGACTTGCTTAGGTTGCTTAGGATGCTCAACCTCCTTAGGTGCCTCATTATATTGATTTGACTATATCTTACTCATATGTTCTTTTCCTTACATAGGCTGATGATTTTCAATATTAGGTTCCTTTCCAACTTCAAATTTATTCACTGAATTTTCTCCAATGAATTAACCAAGACTAGTCTTATCATAAGGTCTTTGAAAAGACATTTTTTCATCAATCTTCTCACTATTAAAATATAGTTTCTAAATTTTTTGGTTAGATTGGGTTAACTCTTCTTTCATAATAGTGTTATGCTTATCTAGTTATGCTTACTAAAACTTGGTATACTCAAGCTTAGATGTCACTTTGGTAAGGTTGGATCTCAAATCTGCATTCTCGGACTTCAAATTTAACTCAACTTTACTTGTATCATCCTTCAAGCTCAACTTTAGATCTATAATCTTAAGTTCATGCTACATGATCTCATTTTATCTCTTTAATCTTGAAACTTAATAACTTTCCTTGATCTAATCTTTAGGCTCTTTCTTGGACTTGAGATTATTTATCTTATCTTTCAATTTTCCAATGTAGTCTTTAGCATCTTCATATATTTCTTTCAAAACATCTCTTTCTTCAAGAAGTATATCAATATACTCAAGAGCTTCTTCTAGGTTCTTCTGTAACTATTCCATATCCATAGGGATATTACTCATACTTTTAAGCCTTCTCTAAGTAACTATGCTCTAATACCAATTATTAGAAATAGGAAATACTAAGAGGGGGCGGGTGAATCAATATTTCACAAACTTTAGCCCAAAACTAGATATCTTTAACAAATTTAAAATGTGTATAAGAAAGTAATCCAACTATGTTGAACAATAAACATAACCATTCAATAACCATGAAATAAGAGAACTCATAATACCTTATTTTTTTAACTAGGAAAACCCCAATGGGGACATACCCAAAAAACGATCCACTAATCAAAAGTATCTTGTGAAAGATATTGACCCTATTAGTAGTTTGTTACATGCATATAGTGTCTCGGTCCTTGTTAGAAGACTAGGCCTTATTACAAGCCTCAATCCTTTTAGGGGTTCTTATATGCAATTAAAAAATTTATGAAAGAGGAGACCATTGTCCAAATATGCACTATACAATGATGTTCTTCAATACATAGATATAGATACACAAACCTCTTTACACTGTTGCTAATATCTCAAATATTTTTTATTGCCTTTCCTACTCTTCAAAACTTTATCACAATTTGCATTCCTCTAATCATACATCATAATTTTCATTGTCAATATCATATTATTTAACATAGTACTTTCCATAACTTCACATTTAGCAATCTTCCTTTATACCTTGCTAATTATCAAATATATGTCCAATCAGCCTTCATGCCTTTATACATTTATTAAAATACAATAATAACTCTTTCTAACTTAGGGTTAACATCTATGATGTCATCTTTATTTATTTAAGTAATCATTTTATTAAAAATAATAATTCTTAACCCAAAATTACCCATTTTCTTATTATATTATATTCTGCATATACGCTGTTATAACTGGTAAATCTGCCATAACTCTATTTCCACTGACCGTACTATCCTGCAAACTAGACTAGAGCATCCTAATACTCTATACTATTCCTCCTAAGGTGTGCATGTGCTATTATATCTTTTGTAAACCGCACTAATAATTTAACTTTATTTGTTCTGACAGATAAACTATTTAACACTTAGACAAAATTATAAGTATACATGGCATAATTTTATCTTCATGTTTTGCTCACTTCATATAGCTAATATGTTTCCATAAATGATAACATCAAAATATCTAACCTAGCCAAATTGTCAACAATTTCCCTTTGAGGATTTTTCCTTTTAGGTTTGACCTTTCTCCATTTAAAAGGACAATAATTGTAAATCTATGAAATCTCTCTTAATGAAATTTGATCTTTGAGAGAAATTTATCTAGTCTTCATTTTTCTCTTGTGATAGTATTTTTTCATGCAAGTGTTCATGGGTTTAGAAGATTTTTATTTCTCAAATATAACATGGTATCATAGTTGGATCTACTACAACTTGTTCTTTATCTTGAAGAATTTTGGAGTTTTTGAGGGTTTCAATTTTTAGAAGTATTTTGTATTAGATCTTAGGGACCTTAATTTTGGGTAGAGCCAAAATGGACATCATCATTGAGCTCTGAGTGCCCAAAACACCCCCAAGTTCATCTAAAAGATGTTAAATTTGGACACTATTACATTTTGAGGCAAAACACAAAATTAATCAAAGGTCATACAACCTTGGGCTCAAATCTTGAGACAGTGGTATTTACAAAAAAATTATTAAATTTTTGGAAAAGGCATTTTTAAAGTGCATTTCATATTTTTATTAAATATTATATATCTTTTTTATCAAAGTGGAGGAGTTGTTTTAAAGGTAGTGGTATTTCTTTTTTTAGTTTTTTTGGAGCTCTACGAGCCCTACGATTCATATGCTTTTTTGGGACATGTTAATTTTAAAAAGTGTTTTCATTGATCAAGACCATGATCTTTGACCTGTTCAACTGGTTGCCACATGGGCCCCTCTACACATTACTCATGCATTAAAGACAAATTTTTTTGGCATCTTTGACCTTGGTATATGTAGACAATTTTTATTTTGGGCCCCAAGCCAAATATTTTGGTACCTCTGATATGACTTGGTAGTGACACCATCAAGTTGGGATTGCCTACAAATTTAGGCCATCCAAATTCATAGCCCTCATGACCTTCTTTGTTTTACACACAAGCTTTTATGGAGACCACTGGACAATTCCTCTCAGCACAATATGGTGTCAACATACTCAGGCATTTTTTTTCCAATCACAATGATTTGGTCATTTTGAGACCCACACCTTAAGCTCCACTCTCTTTTTTTGTGTGCTAATTTTTTTTCTCATTGGGTCCCGTTTGAACTTTCTAGCAATTATTTGGCCTTTAAAGGCATTTTTCACCTCTAGATTGGGATGTTCTAGAGGCATATTTTGGTGGGAAAGTGCTCTCATTTTTTTCAAGCCATACATTTCCATTAAGAGGTTATAGACTTGCATGTCCTCTATCTTGGGAGGTACTCCATCTTCTTTGCCAATGTTTTGGAGAGTTGGTACTTGAAGCATGTGCTAATATTTATGTGTGCCCTTTTGCATGCTAGACCTTCTTCCAACATGTGGTATCCATTGCAGTACATTTTTTTTTGGAGCTTCCTTTTTGGCCTATGTGCAAATCCATGAATTTTGGCAATTTTTGATTGGTAGTTTCAACCAATAAGTGAGCTCCACTAGCGATTTTGAGGGTCCCTCTTGGAAAATTTTCATTCCTCTAGAACCAATTTTTAATTTTTCTAGAAGATGCTTTGGATCTATTCTAGGCAGTTTCAGCCCATTCCTTAGTGGTTTTGCATGTTATTTTTGTAGTTTATGGATTGACTAAGATTTTTTTTCAGCACGTGCAATTTTTTGGCAATTGGTTTTTTCTTCATCAATTGGTCATTTTTTCAACACATTTGGCTTTTTTTGGCAAACATGATTTTTCCCAACTACTAGGCATTTTTTTCTACATTTTTTTAATCTTGACAACCATTTGATCATCAAATTTAGGCCAACTATTCATTGATGTTAGCACCACATCAGTAGTACATCAACATGCATGTTTGCCCTTCTGGCTCAATTTGGACCTACCAATGGTTGTTTGCTCATATCTCAAGCATACAAACGTCATTTTATGCAAACAAGATATTGCTAGAAAGTTTTCTCCAAGACAATCACATTGGTATAGCTATTTTTTACTTTTGATGAATTTTTAATAGATTTTTTATTGTGAAAGTTAAGGGTTCATTTTTGCACTCTAGGAAACATATCTTGAGTATCTGATCTCTCATTTGGAAATTATTTATGTCATTGGAAAGATATTTATGTGCTCTTTCCAGTGATGTTGTTTATTTTTCTATATTTTTTTCTAGGTGCATCCTATTTTGTTTTTTGCATTTTTGCACTCTGGTGGATATTTTCATTGTTTCAGGTTTGTAGATCATTTTTTTTTTCTTATAATGATTCATCTTGGGATATACTCTCTATTGTACAAACCTTATATCTCTTCTGATCTTTGTAGATGTCTATTGTATGCATTTTTACAAACACATTGTTATAAATGCCACATTCCATTCTATTATTTTTTTGTTTCAATTCTTTTGCCTATTTTTTTACTTTTGATTCGAGTAGTGTTATCTAAGGATACTCATAGAGATTACTATACTCTTGGTATTTGTATCATATCTTATGCCTTATTGTACATGTACTTCTCTGATTAAGAGTCATAAGGGGGTTGATGTTTTGTCTTTGTTTTCCATCTATCCTTTTCTAGTAAGCCTATGTGCAATGATATTAGCCTCATGACATGTTTGAGATTGATCACCTCAATTCACTATTATGTATTCTTTTATTAATCTTGATTGTAATTCCTTGACATGCAATTCAGTGCAAAAGCACCTAAATTTCAAGAGAATAAGGAGGTTTGGAGTCCTTAAGTTATATGTTGAACTAATGTGTTACATTTATGATACATTTGAGCCTTTTGAGTCAAGATGCAAAGGCTAGAGAAGTCATTTATAATAAGTTGTCACAATTTTAAAAGGATGTCTTAATATGATAAATAATGTCAAAAATTTTATTTAATAGGTGAATGGGTCTATTTGTATCTATCTAAAGTCATTTGAGTCATAATTTTGGTCTAGGTTGGGTTTATATGAAATTTGTAATGTAAAAGTGCATAAAGTGTTGTCAAAAAGGTAAAAGGGTTAAAATAATGTAATGGCTTGGTTTAAAATGTGGTTGGAAAGTTTTAAAACACCAAAACCACTATAAAAGAATTGTATTGGTCATTCCAAATAGAGATGAATGGATGAGCAGAAGAAGAGATCATTTTGTTTGGTGTTAACTATCTCTGTGTTGGTTCTAGGTATTGTAAAGCCATTTACAGCCTTGAAACCATGTATATTCTATAAAATTAAATATTAGATAAATAATATTCTTTATCTTTTTGGTTTGGAGCAATTTTGTTAAGTTTTGAAGAAGTTATGCTAGTTTTGGTTAAAGTGGCTCTTTGTAGATTTGAGGATGCCCAACTACAACCAAATTGAAATATTTGGTACAAACACATTTGGATGAAATAGGAACTATATTTATATTAATTGGAAATCTATGTGAACTTTATTATTTTTTCAATTGGTTTGAGTCATTTTCATTCATATTTGTGTAAGTTATGTGTACTTGAGTAAAGATTGATTTTTAAGGATCTCCATTGAAGTTCTTGACAATGATTTATGCTTGGAGAATGATTTATCAATTGGAAGAATTAATGGATTACATATTATGAGAATATATTCATAGAGGATAAATTTGAAAATGTTTTGGTTTCATTTGGAGTTGTTTTGAAGAAGTTATTATATGCCCTAGGAAGGGTTATTGCTTTTACTTCTAATTTATGACAAAGAAAATGAGTCTAAGTGAACACACAATAAATTGTAATTGATTTGGTTTTTTTGGTTTATCTTTTGATATTTTTCATTAATCAAAATTTGGAACAATTTCACCAAAGTTTTGGAAAGAAATGTTAAGGATTAAAAGTTATGAATAATGTGACCAGACATAGAAATCTGATTGTGTGAATGAAGATGTTGTCTTAGTTGCCTAAATGTCAGGTTCTCTATTGAAATCTTTGAGATGTTCTTTTTTCTATTACACTTTTGTGATCTCAAGGATGCAATCATGAAAAAAAGAATTCAAAACATTACTTGAGCATCTAAGTAGGGATTTTCAATCCATTGGCTCAGACTTTCCAAACCCTCTTAAAGAGGGAGATTTTGATGTGGAGATCATGATCAAATAACATAAAGAACACATAAAGTTTGCAAAGGAAAAAATTGATCTCAAATCATTTGACTTCTCCAAGGTGACCAAAGGTGAAGTAATATTAGGAATGTGCACTTTGTGACTCCCTAGTTACCTGGATACCATGAACAAGATGAAGCTAAACAAGGACATCTGGAAGAATTATCTATAGAGCACCAAGAGCTCAAATACAATTACCGTGACCAAATTCATGAACACATTCAAGATGTGGAAGTTGGAACATGGATAGAGTGATGCTAAAGATGAGGATGAAGAGGAACCACTTGACCAATTGGTGGATGTTCAATGTTTTCTATTAATTTGCTTTCATAAATTTTAGTTTATGGCTTTTAAAAGTTAAACTCTGGGTTTATGTATCCTTTATGTCAGTTTTCATAACTAATTTTAACTATCCAAGAATTGGGTTTTTAGGGAGATTCTTGGGTAGCTCTCTATTTAAGTTTGAAACTCAGTAGTCTTAAGGCTTGGCTATTTTTGACAGTTATCATACTATGACCATTTTACCTCACTTTAATAGCTATGCAAGTATTTTAAATTTCTAGTATTGTATCTGAATAATATTGTTCTTTTTGAAAGTAAATGGTTGAATGTTTGAAGATTTTATGCTTTGAATTTACTCATTATTGGTCTAGTATTGAATCAATATTGGATTGTTGAAATTCCTTCGATGCTGGATAATTATTTTCATGTTAAATGTGTATTGATTTTAATTATTTTTGAGAAGTAATTGATAGAGAAACTATGTATCCTCTCCTTTGTATGTATTCATATTTATTTAATTGTTGTTCATCAGATTATCCCCCTATCTAAGAATAGACAAGAAGCCTTAATAATTTTGGGTTAAAAGTAATTCTCATTTGAAAGGTGGTTTTGATTAAAGATCTAATAAGGAAGTTGAACCTTACTAAAATTTAGAGAGGAATTGAAGAAGTTAAAATTCCTTAACTATTGGAAAATTGTATTTGTCTTTTGTACTTGGGAATAGAAGATTTTATTCATTTCTTTTTATTTAAAGACAAATATGTTCACCAATAGATTTTTGGCAACTCTATTGGGAAGTCGATAAGAGAAGGCTTTGTATTCTATTATTTAAGAAGTTGATACTATGCCCCAATATGGTACTCCCTCATTATGATACCTTTCACATTCTACAACCCAATCTTGGCTTTAATAATACTCAAGAAGATAGCATATTCAATTTAAATTTAGTAGCTTAGAGAGAAAGAATAAACAATCAGTAATACTTTCACATTGTCAGAATCCTTGAAAGAGAAGAACTTGGTGAACAACTAAGAGGAGTTCCTGTGATTTTAGAAGCTATAGTAGTAAATAGATTGGCTCAAGGGCTCGTGTGAAATTGAATAAAGAAGCCTAGAAAGCTAGCTGAAAAGAGATTCACAAGAGCTGATAGAGAGAGAGAGGTGTTGGAAATATTTAGGATAAGATAGGTTACTAAGAGGGGAGGGGTGAATCAGTAACTTATAAAACTTTTAAAGAATTCAGCATTTTAACCATTCACCATTCATTCATTTAATCTACTGCATAACTGAAAGAACCAACATTCATTGCACATGTACATAGAGATTTGGTGACCCAGAAACCTTCCAAATAGTAAGTAAAACTAGGGTGGGGATGATGCCCACCAAACTTCAATAGTGCAGTATAAAGTTGGCCTGTTAAGGCTTACAATGATCACTTCTAGTGATCTGCCCTGTTAGGAGCAAGTAGGACTACTAGATCCACCTTCTTGGAGGATTTAAAAACATACAGTAAAGTATGTACTTTGTTAAGAGATATATAGAAAGACTGTTAAGTCTACCCTATTAAAGGATTTATAAACTAATTCACCTGTTAGGATGAAGCAGTGGATCTACTTACAACTATTTGTTGATAAGATCCTTTTTGCATTGATCACCTAATGTGATAGATATAACTTTTCTACTCCTATGTTGACCTTGTTGTAATCCTTTTATTCTGCTGCTGATTTTCAATATCCTCTTTACATGCGAACATTAATCTCTTCCTTTATATCTTTTTCACACACACCATACCATACTACAAATGATATCATACATTACATCTATACCATTCAATTATTTACAACTGCAAGGTCAGCCAAAACAAAAGTGAACAAAACATTATTGAGTTGACCAGGTACTAGAAAACTCGATTTCCTCAAGCTGACTCAGTGACCTTCTGATACTTGACATCCACTATGTTACTCGGCACTGTCATGCACTCGGTAGAAGTAGAGGCTCGGTTCATACTAGCCACACAACACTACTTGGAACTCGGTAACCATTGGAGAATTGGTAGATATAGTGTCACTTGGTAGAAACTAACTTCTTCATTTACCCTTCTTTTCTCGGTGAACACTAAGTTCTTCATTTACCTTACTTTGCTCGATGAACACTGAGTTCTTCATTTACCTTGCTTAGCTCAGTGAACACTGAGTTCTTCATTTACCTTGCTTTGCTCAGTGAACACTGAGTTGTTCATTTACCTTTCTTAGCTCGATGAACACTGAGTTCTTCATTTACCTTGCTTAGCTCGGTGAACACTAAGTTCTTCATTTACCTTGGTTTTCTTGGTGAGCACTGAGTTCTTTATTTACCTTTCTTTTCTCTGTGAATACTGCTGAACTTCTCATTCACTCGGTCTCCTCTGGAATGCTCAATGAGAAGTGTTTACCTATATATCTTATAAGGTAATGACTAAATGCTTGGTATACACTATAGACTAAGTGATGAGCTAGATAAGCACTTAGAATTGAATAAGTGTTTGCACTAATGACAAATATATCATAATTCCAACAATCTCCCCCTTTGGCATTAGTGACAAAAACACTTATGAGCCAAAACTTATGTGCAAAATTTGACATATTGATTTACATATATCTCCCCCATATAATATGCACAGAGTATTTAAAAATATCTATATCTTTACACATGGCTTCCTTATTTACATATATCTCTATCTCTTCTTTGTATCTCTATCTCTTCTTTGGTACTTTATCTCCCCCTTTTTGACAATAATGCCAAAGTAAACAATATGTATTTACATAGAAACACCAAAATGAGAGCTAAACTCAGAATGTACGTTGAGAATAAGAGCCAAAGTCTTATCCCAAGTTTCTTGCAAAATTGTGCAGGTGGAGAGTGCTATCTGAACTTCAGCTGAAAGTTCAATCACATGATCTGTAACTAAAAAATTGTTGTCATGGATCAATGTTTTGGAGTATACAATGTATTTTTGGATTGTGTCCATGACAAGAAGGATCATATTATGAATGTCAATCAAGGTAGATCTGATCCTTCCTTCCTCTCTCAACAATTCTGCCTGCTTTTCTAACAAAAATCTGATTCTAAGATGATGGGATGAACTTGAATTGGGGTCAAGTTGTAGCATTTGGGCACTGACCTTCATATCCTCATCAATTTTATTTAATTTTTCTTTGATCTCCTTGGTATACTCGGTAACATCACAAAGTTTGGCAAAAAGTAAAGTTACATTATTAAAAGAATTTTCAAGATTGACCAAAATTGTGGACAATTCTATCTTTTTTATTGCAATATGTTGAGCAATGTGCTCAAGCACCTTACTATCAAATTTTCTTTCAGCCTTTTCAATCAATTTTTCTTCACCAGAGGTGTCCTCATTGAATTTATTTGCAGCCTCTTCTAATTGAATCAAAATGTGTTGAGTAGAATCTACTTCAACACCTATAGCTTCTGTAATTATATTCCTGGCATTCTCAATTATTCTGTACTCCTTATCCCTTTCAGACATTAGCTGCTTTTTCATAGCCTTCATCTCTATTAGTTGACTAGAATACCTCATTTCTTCAATAGTAGCATTTTCATAGTCAATCTTTGGAATCACTATCTCTGTGTCTAAGTCAATATCTTCAAGAATTTCCTTTCCAGTGATCAGAAGTCTTAATGGTTGCTTTTTTTTGACTTTTGTGATGATTGGTGTCACCTTAAGAATAGACACAATAGTGGAGATGGAAGGACTAGCAGTGAAAATTGGGATAGGACATGAGGATTGAGTGCTAATAGGAGTATTTACCGGATCAAAAACTAGAATAATTCCCAAAAATGATGATACACTCGGTAATGCAGTATCTGATCTAATTGGATTTGAAGTAGATGCAGATAATGTTGACAAGATTGTAGAACAAGCTAGAATTGATAAAGACAAAATTGTGGAACTTACTATTATTCAGACTGATGATGATGGATCTGAGGAGACTGGCTTGGTAGCTAAAGAAGTAATAGTTAGCTTGGTAGATGAAGTGCTTGGCACATTTGTCTCAGATACCTAGAGCTGGGAGGAGGCCAGTGAATATTGAGCAATTGATGTGGCAATTGTGCTCACAATCTTAATTGTAGAAGCTATCTCCTTAGTGGATGAAATAGTTTTTGGTGGAGAGTGAGGAAGGGATGCAATCACTACTGTTGTAATTTTTACTAGATCATCTTCCTCCTTATTTTCCTCTTCAACTTCTGCCTCCTTGTCTTCTTCCATTAATGCATGCAGATCTCCTGGTGAGACTGTGATGGATGGAGTGCCATCAATATCATCACTGTCACTACTGTCATCATCCTTGATTTCCACTGGGTCTTCACTGGGATTATGCAGATGATAGATTTTTTTCCACATTTTTGTAGCATCATTTACAACATGCTTAAAGTCTTTGATCAAAATTAAACATGTGTGAAATCTTATCATCATCTTACCTTCATGGTTTTTCATTGCAATCTTTATTTCTGCCCTAGTGAGACTTGGTTGAAGATTCTTCATGCATTGCTCATAGATGTCTTTTACTATTTGGATGGTTGAATCCCATCTTGGTTTCAATCTCTCCAATAGTTCCTTTGAGATTTGGGAGGCAAGTTGGTCCGGAGAGTATTTCCATTTTTCCATCTTGCTGAGTACCAATTCCTCTATTTGAATTTTCTCAGCATTTGTTCTAGTTTCAAATTTCAATGCCTTGACATTTGTGATGCTTGCTCCTTCTTCCAATTGTTTAAGCCTTTCCTCAAATGTGAGTGCAGGCCCGACTAGTATAGGTTCTTGCTTACCTTTTTTGGTTCTTCTTGTAAATACGCTAGTAGGCTTCTTCTTAGGTTTGGTAATTATTGCCTTACCTTTATTCTTTGAAGGTTCTTCTTCATTTTCTTGTTCTTCTTTTTCTTCTTCTCCTCCTTCTTCTTTATCATCTCCTTCATCCTCACCTTTTCCTTCTGTTAGAAGAGGGCCAGATGCAGTTTTCAATTTTGCTATCTTCCTCTTGCCCTTAATTATGTCCTATGGTAGCTTGATTTCAAACTCAATTCTGGCCTTTGCTTCATCATAGGTTCCAAAATTTGGTTGCCTTGGATCTATTGGCTCATTCACCAGTGCTTCGATGATGTCTCTGGATTCATCAATATTTACCTCATAGGGAAGAGGTTTTACCCATGCAACTCGGGGTCTGACTGCTTGGATGTACACCTTATCATAGTCAACCATGAAGCTTACATCATCTTTGTAATCTTCAACTAATTTTGGTGGAATCTGGAACCTATTATTCATTCTCTCCTTGAAATCCTCAAAATAATTGTCCATGATGCTATCAAAATTTTCACCCATCTCTGCCAAAAACTCATTTATTTGATACAAAATTGGAATATTTTTTCTCCATATGAAAGTTCCTTTAGATGGAAAGAATTTTTGAACGAAGAAAAATAAACAGATCAACAGAGAATCAAATTTATAGGAGTTATTCTTGGAATTCCTTATACTATCCATATTTTTATTCAATTGTTTTAGCAATACTTCGGACAGATCAAATTCAAGGTTTTTCTTTACAATCTTGAGGGCCAAATCCATAGCTTCACAAGGTACACTATTCAATATACTAGAACTGTATAATTTATATTCAATTACATGAATACCAAATCTTAGTTTGACATCAAATACAGTGTTTACCTTTAAACCTCTACCATCCTATTCACCTAGGGTTTGCTTCTGTAGCTCCTCCTGACCTAGGTTTTTGGTGGCTTTTTCTTTATTGAGCATAGGGAGACCCATGAATCATCTTCTATGTGATTAGCACTGGTCGCTCTAACCATAATTGTCCATTATGCACCCAACTCAAGATATACCTAATCCATTTGGTTTGGAAATATGTGAGATATGGGTCAAGCCTTTGGTTTCAAGATGCTTGAACTTAGGTTTCAGAGAGCCATCTACACTCATTTCACCTAAGGCATTGTCCATCTCTAGGTTTCTAATTTCTTGAATAGAACATTTGAAATGAGTACGAATATCATTGATAAGAAGTACCTTAGGTGGTATTTGTGATTGAGCTCCAGTTGGGTCGAGTGATTTTGCAATGTTCGGAACAATCTTGAAGTTGGGCACTTTCCATTCTGTACCCTTTATCAACATTTTTGAACCTCTTTTTGCCTTGGTTCTCCTGGTGCTTGCGAATGCCATAGCTGCTCGGTAAGTATAAGAAAATCTTGAACAAATTCTTCGCTTGAAAATTGCTTGAAATTGCTTGGAATTTGCTCTGGATTCACTGGAAATTTCTTTTCTCTAAAATCACGATGAAGAATGAAATTGAATTCTGCCCTTTTGACAAAAATACTTTTATTAATGCTCGGTATGAAGGTAGATGAGATGACATTGTACTTGCCAGTCTGTCATCGATCTACTCTATAAAACCTTGCAACTCAATGATCAAACAATGCTTTTAGTTACTCTCAACCTAGCTCGGTAAGGTCTTTAACCAACCTTGCTCGGTAGATGCAACATGGTGAATGATAACTTTTCTTTGGTCCTTGTATCTAAAATACTAATTTTGACCATTTGCACTCTTTTACACTAGAACTACTTAAGATATGACTAGAAGATGCAGTTCTTGATTCTCCTTAAATCTAATTGGAAATGGTGGAGTCACCCATTTCTTGAGTGATATGACCATCATTTGAACTGTCTTGCTCAGTAGATTTAGGAATCCACTGTTGTCTCATCTGCTTTCGAATGTTATCAGCTTTACCTTTCTTTTCATCTTCAATTCTTCTAGTATTCATGCAATTCTTGGCTATATGACCAAGTTCAATACATGTGTAACATCTTATAGTTGTATCCTTCTTTCTTAGGTGATGTCTTGCACGGTTTATCCCAATGTGTCCATATTCTCCACAATAGTGACGCCTACACCAAGTATTGTAGTCCCAACCAAATATTGCTTTAATAATTTGTTCTATTGGATTAAATGTTTTTTATTTGCATTTAGATGCCTTGTGACCTTGTTTCTTGAATTTGTGACATTTGCCTTCAGATTTTGGTTTTTCTTTGCATTCATTAGCTTTGTGACCATGCTAATTGCAGTTGAAGCATTTACCATTGAATTTTGCCTTTCCATTACTCCAACATTTGTTTGATGTATGACCTATCTTTCCACAATGATTGTAAGTGGGTCTTTGATTCCCTTGGGCACCTTGTTTGGAGGATTCACCTTCTTCCTTGTATCCAAGACTGGCTTTACCTTTTTGTCTATGAAGATTCTACTCATTTTGTTGATTCAATTGGTTCATGTCTGTTTGAGATTTCATCATTCTTTCATTCTCAAACTTTCATTCTCAGATCTTAGATTCAAAATTTCTTCATTTGCATTAGATAGTTGACCTACAATATTTTCATGCTGAAGGAATTGATTATTTCTTACATATAAGTTTTCATTTTCCTTGTTTTGTCTATCCCAAAACTTCACATAGCCTGATTGATTGGATTTCTTGTTCTCTTTTAAGCTTCCTTACTTCTTCCTACAGAGAACCATTCTTTGCTAGGAGTTCCTTGATTTCTTCATTAGCTTCATTTGAACTGCTTGATGGTAAAAGGTCTTCAATCTTTTCTTCAACATACTGATGATCATTCATTTATATTGCAAGTTCCTTCCTTCTTTTTAGAGATTAAGAAAGATGCTTCTTTGCTTCTTTGAGTTGAGCCATGGCCATTTCAAGATCTAGCTTTTCATTTTGAATAGATAGGTCAAGTCTGAATATCTCCATTGTCCTTGATCTTTGCTCAAGCTGTCAAACTTTATCTTGAGAACTACACAGCTCTGATACCAATTGTTGGAAATATTCAGGATAAGATATGTTACTGAGAGGGGATGGGTGAATCAGTAACTTATAACAATTTTAAACAATTCAACATTTTAACCATTCACCATTCATTCATTTAATCTACTGCATAACTGAAAGAACCAACATTCATTGCACTTGTACATAGAGATTTGGTGACCCAAAAACCTTCCAAATAGAAAGTAAAACTGGGGTGGGGATGATGTCGACAAAACTTCAATACTGCAGTATAAAGTTGGCCTGTTAAGGCTTGCAATGATCACTTCTAGTGATCTGCCCTGTTAGGAACAAGTAGGACTGCTAGATCCACCTTGTTAGAGGATTTACAAACATATGGTAAAGTATGCACTTTCTTAGGAGATTTACAGAAAGACTATTAAGTCTACCCTGTTAAAGGATTTATAAACTGATTCACTTGTTAGGATGAAGTAGTGGATCTTCTTACAACTATTTGCTGATAAGATCCTTTTTGCATTGATCACCTAATGTGATAGATATAACTTTTCTACTCCTATGTTGACCTTGCTGTATTCCTTTTATTCTGCTGCTGATTTTCAATATCCTCTTTACATGTGAACATTAATCTCTTCCTTTATATCTTTTAACACACACCATACCATACTAAAAATGATATCATACATTACATATATACCATTCCATTATTTACAACTGCAAGGTTGGCCAAAACACAAGTGAACAAAACATTACTGAGTTTGCTAGATAGTAGAAAACTCGAGTTCCTCAAGCTGACTTAGTGACATTCTGATACTCAGCATCCACTACGTTACTCGGCATCATCATGCACTTGGTAGAAGTAGAGGCTCGGTTCATACTAGCCACACCACATTGCTTGGAATTCGGTAACCATTGGAGACTTGGTAGATATAGTGTCACTTGGTAGAAACTAACTTCTTTGTTTACCTTGCTTTTCTCGGTGAACATTGAGTTCTTCATTTACCTTGCTTTGCTCAGTGAACACTGAGTTCTTCATTTACCTTGCTTAGCTTGATGAACATTGAGTTCTTCATTTACCTTTCTTAGCTCGGTGAACACTAAGTTCTTCATTTACCTTGCTTAGCTCAGTGAACACTGAGTTCTTCATTTACCTTGCTTTGCTCAGTGAACACTGAGTTCTTTATTTACCTTGCTTTTCTTAGTGTACATTGTTGAACTTCTCATTCACTCGGTATCCTTTGGAATGCTTGGTGAGAAGTGTTTACCTACTGATCTGATTAGGTAACCACTGAATGCTCAGTATACACTATAGACTAAGTGATGAGCTAGATAAGCATTGAGAATTGAATAAGTGTTTGCACTAATGACAAATATATCATAATTCCAACAAGAGGTCTTATTGATGATGACTTTGAAGCTCTAAAGTTAATTGATTTTAAACCTGATCACACTCACAAGAGGAAAAAGAAAGTATGGTCAGTTAATAGGCCTACTTCACCACCACCATCACAACCTTCCCAATTTTTACAAGCTCTTGATATTTGAGATATTTTTATCTCTTCTATTTTGAACGTCCAACCTCTAAATATCATCCTCTCAGCTATGACCTTTTGGGGTCAGGAAAATGGACCTCTCTAACTTGGAGAAAACCTTGGGGCCATGCCCAAAGGTGCTAAAGATCGCTTACCCAAATTAAGTGGAGATGGAAAAGTCCTTGGTGAGGATCATCTAAACTCTTTCAAATCAACTTGCAAAACTATAGATGTCCCTACTGAAGATGTAGTAGCCTAACTCTTTATTCAAACATTTATTGATGTGACCACTGATTGTTTTAACCACCTTCTCATGTCTTTTTAGCCAATTGGGATGCTTTTGAAGTATGTTTCAAAACCCCAAGTTATAGAAATTCTCTCCTTATCCAATTGTCTCAACATAAGAAAGAAATGCATGAGCTTATGAGAGAATTCATGGCTAAATATAAAAAACTCCTAGAAAGGATCCATGCAACCTCAAGACCCAATGTCTAAAATTGAAAGGGTTTCTTTGTAGGAGCAATGCCTCTTGACGTCTCTTTTTCTATGAGAAAGAATGTACTAGTTGATTTGGTTGCTACCCAAAGGTTAGCCATCAAACTGGAGGATGATCTAATAATAGTAGGGAAATATAGAAGAGATGTAGACACTTCTAATTCTCAAACTCCCACAAGTACAGATCCCATTGTCTAGAGATTGGTTAATGATGTCATTACACTGAAAAGCTAGCAAGGTGGACCTAGTATCTAACCAAACCAATACTAGAATCAATTTGGACACAACATTATCCCTGCACAACAAGGAAGAGGCACTTATTAGTTGCCTAGTCCATAGAATAAGCTACAAATTGAAGTCCCTCCCTGTAAAGAGGTAATGTGCTCTTTTCATCTAATCATAGATCATGATGGTGAAACATACACAGATTGGTTGAGGCATTCAAAAATGAAAGAGGTTGAAGGCCACATGGAATTATTACTGAAATGGAATCAGATTTTCCTAAAGCAAGTACCTCACATGCTTTCTTTCTAGAATATTAGTTTGATTCCAATAGAAATTTTCTTTTAGCTACAACTGACCCCTCATGCTCTATGTTAACTAGAGGATAGAGGGCATCCAAAATTTCCCTTTCAACAAGCTCAAGTTTACAAGGTTTGAAGATGAAAGATTCATCTCAACCTATCAATGACTCCTACCAAACATATGGAAAATGCTCCCCATGGATTTTTTTTATAAATCCAATTTCTTTTGCTTCCTTTGATATAGTTTAGTTTTATAAATCTTCTTCTATGACTATATCTACTACTAATTATTTAAAAACAAATCCTAAGGAATTAGATAGACTAGTGGAATTTATCAAAGGTGAATTATGCAATAATTTGCAAATCATTGGGGAAACCTCTAATTCTGCTGAGACACTTGTCTCAGCCAATGAACATGTCTAAGGACAAGCCCCATACCTTTAGAATTTGATGATCTTGGGTATAGATGGTCAAGACAAAAAGCCTAATCCTTTTTATATCTCTCTGTTGCTAAATGGAATGAAGCTCAGTAATTGCATCATAGACTCTGGTGTGTTTGATAATATAATTCCTTGCTCTCTTGAAAAATCCCATGGTCTAACTCTTACTAAGAATTATGGGAAATGCTACTCTATGGATGGTAAAAAAGTACCTTTGATAGGCCAAGTGAAAGATGCACAAGCAGTCTTAGCAGCATATCTAGATAAATGATTGAAACTTACTATTTGGTGGTAGAGATACCAGCAAGTTATGGGATGTTACTTAGCCAAAGTTTTTGCAGAGATATGGGTGGTGAAATAAAGATGGATTGGTCTGAAGAAATTGGTCCTATTGCAAACAAGAAATTTTGTTTAACCCCTGAAGAGAAAAATAAGTACATAGTTTTCACTTCGGATGATCCAAAGTCTCATATTTTATATCAAGAATGCAAATTTGGTAATTACTTTATTCAATCTAAAGAAGAGGTAGACTAATTGGAAGAAGAAGAAACATAGAATATGGAGTTTGATGGAAGTTGCTCTAGCTTTGGGTGAAGGGAAGGTGTTGTCCTAATTTCTCCTAAAGGAGATATCTTGACACACTCTTTTTAATTAAATTTTCATAATACTAACAATACTTTTGAGTATGAAGCTCCTCTTTTGGGATTACATGAAGCAAAGCTAAAGGTTATAAAATTACTAGTAGTGAAGGGAGAACTAATTGTAAAATAGGTTAGGGGTCTATATGCCATAAAAAATGAGCATCTAAAGTAGTATGAAAATCTAGTATGGGATACTATTGAATCTTTTGATGCACTTAATATCAAGGAAATCCCTAGAAGCAAAGAATTCTAAGGCAGATTCCCTAGTAGTATCATCCTCATTACTACTTCCACACCTAGAGTTTGATCAGAAACAATATAGGATCAAGATGGTCTATCATCCTAGTGTGCTAGATAATGTAAATCATTGGCAAGTCTTTGACAATGATAAAAAAATTGAACAATTCCTAACTTGTGCTGGATGTTTTGCTGAGTCTTACTTTTAAGGATCTTTGAAGGTCTTAGATGAAGAAAAATTGGTTTCCTCTAATGAGAAAGAAATAGTTCAATTAAAAGGTAATAAAATTCCTCATGGTTTGGTTTCCCTTGAAAATATGTTCTCAGGAAAGAATGAAGGTTTTATACTAAAGAAAGGACTAGACCTTGAAGTGAGTAATGAGTATGATAAGATTAACATTGGAGATGTTGATGATCAAAAATGGATTTCTATTAGGAAAACTTGTTCCTTAGAAGAAAAGGGTAAACTCTAATCATTATTAACTAACTTTAAAGAATTTTTTGCTGGGAGTTATGATGATTTAAAAAACTTCAAGAATGGAGAGTACATACATTGTATCCCGTTGAAACCAAAAGTTGTTCCCTTCAGACAAAAGTTGAGGAGCTTCAACCCCAAAGTTTTAAGGGCTATCTTCAAAGAGGTAGAAAAGATCATAAAAGCATGAATTATTTATCCTATTCATCACTCTACTTGGGTGACTAACATTGTTCTAGTGTAGAAGAAAAATAGAGAAATAAGAATTTGTGTAGATTTTCATAATCTAAATCAAGCTAGTCTCAAGGATAACTATGCACTCCCCATAATGGAATATTTGTTACAAAAGGTAGCATGAGTAGAAATGATGTCAATGCTTGATGGTTTTTCTAGTTATAACCAAATTAGTGTAGCCTAAGTTGATCAATACAAAACAACTTTCATAAATCCCTAGGGTCCATTCACGTACAATAGGATGTCTTTTGGTTTCATCAATGCTAGTACCACATTCTAGTGAGCCATGAAATCTTCTTTTAAGGATCTGAGGGATAAAATTATTGTGATCTATTTGGATGATCTGATGGTGTTCTCTAAGAAAAGGAAAGACCATTTAAGGGATCTATTTATGTTGCTCTAGAGATGCAGGGAACATGGGATATATTTGAATCCTAAGAAGTTGATTTTCTTTGTTCAAGAAGGGAAATTGGTAGGCCAGATTATGTCAAAGAAGGGAATTTAGATAGATCCTAAAAGAGTGAAAGTTATCTAGAGACTAAGTCTTCCAGTGAATAGAAGTGGAGTCAAATCTTTCTTTGACCAAGTTAACTTTCTTATGGCTTTCGTGCTAGCTTTTACTAAACTCACCAAAGATACAATAAAAATGATGACTAAGAAAGAAGTTTTCAAGTGGAATGGAGAAGGTAAGAAATAGTTTGATGAGATTAAGAGATCTATTTCTCTAGCTCCTGTAGACACCTAAATTTGATTACATTGCTTTGGTAATCCTATTTAGTTATCTCTAAAGGCATCATTAATTAAATTCCTATTTAATTAATCATCTATAGTCCTAATTGATAAATTAAATAACCTATTATTTATCAATTAAATCCTATTCTTCTATCTAATTCCAAAATCCTCATTTATTAAATAAACCTATTTGATAAATAAAACCCTCAAATCTAAAAACCCCCAACTTATCGCTAAAACCCCTTTTTAGCCTAATCCACCCCATCCACCCATACTAACTAAGCTTAGTCACTAACTCACCCACCCTCATGAATGCCATCCACTTGCAAATCTCTAACAAGCCTAATCTAATCCTAAAACCAAGCCTAATCCACCCCCTAATGTTGTCACATTCCCTAAGCAAGCTTAAGACTTTCTTAAGCCAAGGAAAGTCAACAATCTCAACTCCCTCCAAAATATCCCAACCACCCAACAATGAATGCTCTTACAAAAGCCATAAAGACTCTTACAAGCTCTTACAAGCCATAATGAAGGGTCTTTATGAAGATATTATCCTTTGAGCCTCCTTTGTTGACTCATCCTTCCCCTTTCCTCCATCCATTCACCTTTTGACATGTGTCAGTCCCTTATTGGTGCTAAACAAGCACAATCCATGTGCTCCCCTTTGAGTGCATCTAAGCCCTCCATAAGCTTTTTCCTCTCCTTCCATCTTAGCCCTCCATCCCTCAAACCTCTTGCCTATTTAATGAATCCTCTCCCAAGCCATTTCAATCACAATCTTGGAGCTAAAGTTATAATGCCCTTTTGAGAGCCAAAAGCCATCAACCATACCCTTATGATGCCAAATTGAGAGCTCACAAAGCTACCAATTTTCCATTTTCCATCTCCATTGAAGCTAGTTTTTGGGAACCTTGAGCATACATCCCAATCCTTAGACCCATCTACCAAGCAAGGAGCTAAATCCCATTGGGAGAGTCCATTCATTTGGCTCACATTTCCAATTGGGGTTTCCTCTTTGGTCTCTCATTTATGTTATGGTTTATATTCTAGTTAATGCTTTTGTTTTTGAATAGATTAGTATTACTTGCTAACATATTTTTCATATACATTTTTGCATGCCCGGTGGGACCCCACTATGGGTCATTTAATCATCCATTTTCATCTATATGTTGTTTTTTTTTAACCATCTAATGTTTGTTGTTGTTTGAGTGTGTTGTAGGGTTTTTTGCTTGTTTCTACAAGTTAAAGAATGCAATTAGGAAGAAGAAATACCATCTAAAAATCTGAAAATAGCAAAAAAAATTTTAAAAATTCTGAAAAAAATTCGCGTTTTTTAGCTTTTTTTGCGTAGTGTCATCTTCGCAGTGTGGCGTTTGTGCCTGCAAATTGTTGTCTTCGCCGGTTACTTTGTCATCTGCGCAACCAAATCAGCATCTCCGTAGTTTGGCTTCTTCACCTGATTTTCTGTTGTCGGTGCTGCCACTAGACTATCGTCTGCGCATCCTCAACTGTCGTCTCCGTAGATCCGCGTCTCCTCCAACTACTCTATCGTCTCCGCAACCTGTTCTGTTGTCTCCACCGTGGCCAAACCAAATCATCATTTGCGAAAATTTGCGTCTGCACAAATCAGCGTCTTCGCTTGTCACCTATTTTCTGCACCGCAAATCTGACCTGTCGTCTTCGCTCTGTCGTCTCTGAATACTAACATCTCTGCATTTCAACGTCTCCATAGTCTGGCGTCTCCGCTTGATAGACTGTCGTCTCCTCTTGTTTATGTTGCATTTTTGTTTTAAAATCTTTATTTCCGCACTTTGTGGTTTAAAAAAAAAAAAAAAAGAGTATAAATCAAAATTTGACTTTTAGTGGTCAATTTTATTTTTCCATAGTTAAACTTTCCTTTTGAAAGATTTTGGGTGACTAATCAATTTTCTTTTTTTGTCTTATTGTAGTTTGGAGCAACAAACTCAATCATATTTTTTAGGTTTTTCATGGAATGAACTTGCATGTTTAAACACGTTTTTCTTTTGAATGTATGTTGCTCAAACACAACCTTGAATGCAATGGTTTAAAATCAATCTTTCTTGGAATGCATGCTTAAAACAACAAATTCAATCTTGAATGCCAAGGATCAATTAACCATTGCAATATCTCACACTTCCAATTTGGGCTTAAAACACTCTAACACAATTTTGAATGCCTAAGAATCAAGGAACATTGCATGGTTTTGATGCATCTCAATGACGCTCACTTTTCTTACATTGACAAATTCTCGATTTCCATTATGTTGACGACGCTGTCAAGTTGGAATGAACATTGTATGCCATAATCACGAGTGTCTTCAATCATAGCTTACAAAATTTAAAACATCAATTGAAAAAGAACTCTACTTTTTAGCCCAAGGTCATCCAAGTCTTCTCTCCCCTTGTCGTCTTTTGAGGCCATCTTGGGTGCATAAGATTAGGATCCAAAACCTTGTTTTTAGTTTTAGGAGGCCTGCTTGGGGATTTCATCACCCCTTGGGATGACCTCAACTCCAGTGTTCCGGCAGAGTATAAACATCGGGAGGTGAATCCAAAGACACCTCTCTTAGGATCAAGATTTTGTCACTCGGGCTAAGCCTCAAGGAACTTTATACCCTTGAGAAGTGAAAGAGGAGAAGTGGGTTACCGCTCCTCTCGACTGTGTGACATCTTTTTTATTTCATCTACGGATATGGGCCTCGCATACCTTGTGTATATCAAGGACTCTCTAGCTAAACCAAATTTCATCCTTGTAGAAATCTTACTAGGATGTTGGTGTGTTTGATGTGCTTGCTCAGAAATTTTGTCTGCTTGTTTGTTCATAGCCTTTGAATGAATGTTTGCCAACTTTGGTCAAAATCCCAAAAAAGCAAAAATCTCCCAGCTCAAGGCATACTTAGCATAGTCACTGCCTCATCAGAAGATCATCCAAGATCCCTTAGTTCTTTGCTTTAGAACAATCCCAAATCCAAAGTCCATCCAAACCATCCCCCCCCAACCAACTAGCAACCCAATCCAAAATCACACCCAAGCCTTTTAAGAGTTGTTGTCACTTTGCTAGATTTTCTATCCAATCAATCCTAGCAATCAACCAATCTCACCAAGGTTATCCCTCTAATAGAGCATTGTCTAGGGTAACCCAGCTTTATCACTTGTATCCCTCATCACCTTGAGCTAAAGGTTGGGATCCACAAGTGGTCAATTTCTTGTCATGCCCATAGGATCATTAGTCTATCCTTAAGTTGACACAATCTCCACCAATCCTGCACATAGGAAAGCAAAACTCTCACTTTTTGACAACATACCCTTGAAAGTCTTCCATCCACAGGAAAGCCAGAAATCTCCAACCAATCCTCCTTAGGTCTATCATACAGCTTTGAATCCCCCTAGGAAATCCTTCATCAACCAATCCAAAATCTGCGCTTAATCCAAATCCAACCATGAGCTTCCATGTTCATCCATATGCAAGACCCCATCCCCATCAAACTCATCATCAAAGCATGAAGTACCAATCCTATCATGATGTGTTTGGTCGTATTGTCCTTGCTCTTGCCACCTCTTATTCCAATGATGATGAAAATCTTGTTGACTATGAAGGGTATCTTGAGATCCTTAGAAACATTCCACCAACCATCCCCCAAAATCCAAGAGTTATTCCAAACTATCTAGTCATGCCATCTGATATCCCATCTTCTCCTCCATCACCCAATCAACCAAGCTTCCAATCTTCCACCCCCATCACACTAGCTATTCCTGTTAATCCACCTCCACTTCTGACACACGAGTCTCCAAGGAATCTCCTAGAAGAAATACAAGAAAAGCAGCCTCCAACAGTCGGTAAGCCATGTCAATTAATCCAACCATGTGAAGTAGTCAGTGATGAAGCTTCCCCATCTATAATATCACCTCCATCTCCCATAGCTATCATCCCCATACCATCCATCAAATTTCTTAAAATCTTTCCACTTCCCACAAGCATCAAAATCCCACCACCTGTCAAAACCCTCCAAATCCTATCCACCTCACCTCCAAGCATTTCCCAAATCTCCCATAATGACCCTTATGCATCCATCTTCTGCTCACCCATCTCCACTACTGAATCTCCCATCTATCCATCCACTGCCTTTGAAGAGTCCATCCCTTCACCTCCTATCGCACCATCCCCTCCAAACCAATCCTACCAAGATCTTGCCCAAAAGCATGTTGACATCCCCCAAAGCATAAAAAAAGATATCATTGTATCATGTCTTCCATCCATAGTGCAGTCACCATCCCCTCCATCTCCAAAAGCTCAAGCCATACCTCCTCTACTACAGGATATCTTTTCATCCCATCAGCTAAATCAATATCCTATCCTACCATCTCCTCCACTCCATGCTTCCATCTTACCACCTATCCAATTTATTCCACCATCTATAATCTACCCTCTTGGTTCACTTACATTCATTCATGGTGGCCCCCTCTCTGCAAAAGAATTAAGAATAGTATCTCCCCATTGTAGTACATCTAATAAAGAACTTCTACCATTTTCTACAAGCAAAAAGTTTCCTCAGCTCATTCAAATGCTCAATCGATGGCATTATCAAGGTCAAGGTTTAGGACCACAAGAGCAAGGAATTATAAAGCCTATTGTTGCACAAAAGAATCCAGGATTTCATGGTCTTGGATATGTATCCAAAGGCTCACCATCTAAAGGTGTTGGTACACCACACCCCCAAAACAAGCCTATCTCCAAACCCACCATGCCAGCCTCCCATCACTCCTTCAAGAAATCTTATGTCATCCCCCCTCCACCATCTTTGCAACCTAAAACAACCTACCATATCCCCCCTTCATCCGCTAAATTTATTTTGGGTCCCTATGTCCTAAAATCTACCATCCTCCATCCTCCTATCAACCATCATTCAAATCCTATTCCATCCGTTCCTATTCTAGATCAACAAAGGCACATATCAGGGCACATCGTCCATCATCATCCCCCTACATGCTCTCCCATATCCTCTCCATCTCACAAAGCTTCTCCTAACCATCTTCCCAAAGCTTACCACAACAATACGAATGCCAACTTCAAAATGCATAAAGCTAAAAATCCACATCCTAGGCAATCATATGTCTATTCTAAAAGACATACTCCAAAAAAGAAAAATCCAATCAAAGAATGAAAAATAATGCAAAAGCCTATAGAACAAAAAGCCAAAACCATGTGGATCCCAAAGAAAAAATTTGAAACCCAATGCATAATGGAATCCACCATTGTTGATCCTCCATCTAGTGACTCATGTCTCCCATCTCCTAACTCCATCTTAGGTGCCTATATCCCCAAGCGCGCTCCCAAAAATCCACCATCAAGCCCACATCTACCATCTATCCCCCATATGCTCTTTTCACACCTATCCCAACATGTGCCAATGTTGATCCTGCAAGCATCCCCATCTCATGGTCCTTTCCAGCCTTTTCATCCCTCCATCTCCTACCATCAATCCCATCTAATCCAATCTATTGCATAAATCACACATCTAGTGTACCAACAACTAGCAACAAAATTGAACATTCCAATAGCCAGTGAAAAATCCCAAAAAAGCCAAAAATAGTTGAAGAAAGCCAAAATCATTCCAGCTAAGTCCAAAGTCAAAAAGTCAAAAAAGTAAAGAAAAATAAAGCGTCCACTGGTGAAAACTTGGCAATTCAAGCGCCTTGGACAAGTACCATGATGAAAACTTGGCAAACAAGCGTCATGCGTAATCCTGCCATCCCCAACTTAGCCTATCACCCTCATGCTTTTGGTCATCACTTGACATCCAACTCCATCTTCCAATCTATCCACCTATCCTCCATCCTCCATATTCCATCTCACACCATCCACTTATCTCCTGCAGCTTCAGCCAACCATCCCAGCTATCATCCATCTCCCTAGCCCTTTCAACTTTTTCCATCCAAGCTTCAATCCTATCACATCCATCATAAGACCTCCTTCTGCATGTTATCTTCTGATTGGGGGCACTGTATTCCTTGGAGATCTTGTCTTATCCATCCTCCCTTGTCATTGGTATCTAGCTCTAGGCTATCCTCATGCAAACCCAATGTCATCTCTTTATATCCATCATAATCCTAGCTATCTACCATCCTATCTAGCCATCTCATCCTGCTCCTCTAGCTATCCTTGGTCACAAAGTCTCTCATCATCATTGGATGCATCCTGCCAAATCCATATCTTTCACTATCACCCCACCCTTAGCTTTTGCATCTTGCACAACATCAAACCATCCCGCTATCCTATCATCCTGAGCTTTTGCCTGCTTGTAACTATCTTGTTCAGCTTCAACTTGTAAATATCTTGGTCCGTCAGCTTGTACATCCTCTTTAGCTTAGTACAATAGTATCTATCTAGCATTCGTGTCAGTTCCTCCTTGATCAGCATCCTGCACACATCGCACAACCCTTGGTTAGCTATTCCAATGCATCCTTTAGCTAGATCTCATGTCACCAAAGTGTTATCCTTCTTAGTTCAGCTTGCCAGACACACCACTCATCCCGATCCACTAGCTTAGGTGCTCTCCGATAGGTCCTTGTAGGATATAGCTTTCCTCATGTATGATCTTGGTCTATTAGTACCTCGTCCTACCCATCTCGTTGGCAAACGACTCTCTTTTGGATTTTCACTTTCTTTTGATTTGGGATCTTCCCTTTTGGGTCTTGAAATATCTTTTCCAAGCAATCTCCTTGTTCCCTCCTCAAGGTTGTCATGATCTTCCATATCATGGTATGTTGCAAATGGGGCAATCAGAGCGTAAGGTCTTGATCATGTCTTTTGCTTGTTTTCTTTTTCTGCTTGTGGGTTACTTAGTGTCGTTTCCATACTGCTTCCTCTGGGGTTCATGTGTGATACTGGGGCAATCCTTGTGTGTTTTTTTTGAGTTAGTTCATCAAGTCCTCTGGATGGTTGGTGAAAAGGCCTTGATGTTCTTGGTAACCTTGGAAATTAACCAACAGTCCTATAGCAAATCTAGTGCTCAACTACATGGTGGTACTTCTTTTTGAAGTATCCCCCTACTCAAAAAGATTCAATGGTTTTCCTTCGTCTCCATTATCCCCCATCCATATTTGACATCCGTCTCTCCTATCCTAGCTTGTGCATCAGTACCTCTTTGAATCGCTCCTCACGCTTAGCTTTAGGGATCCACAATCCTAGTATTAGGGATCCACCAAGCCTCATCTTTCGAGATCCACTATCCTAGTACTAGGGATCTCCGAAAACTCGTCTTCTGCCAATCTAACTCTTTGAAATCATGTTGCATTAGCCTTTTAATCCCCTCATCCATCTCTCCATCTTGAATTCCTTTTATAGCGCTCTGCTGCTTCATCCTCCCCACAATCCCAAAAGTCTTAAGCTTGTTTCCTCTTGTGCCCCTGATTTCCCTTTATCATCCTCTCGTAGTGAGAGTTTGAGCTAATTCAGCCCCTTCTCTTTGCCAACCTGTGTCTTATCTCATCTCAATTTCTTGTACTTTTCAAGAAGTCGTCGAGCCTCATTTCTCTCCTTGCTTCCTTCTTGAGGGGGCATCATCTAAGTCTAGTCTCTCCTCTTCTTATTCGAGACTGGGGCAACCTCATTGCTAAAACATCTTCCTCGTGTCGTCTTCATTCGAACTTCTTTGAAAAAGTGTTGTCTCAACACTATGTCAAAGAGGGGCAAAATGTAGACACCTAAATTTGATTATATTGCTTTGGTAATCCAATTTAGTTATCTCTAAAGGCATCATTAATTAAATTCCTATTTAATTAATCCTTTGCCATCCCCTAGCTGATTAATTTAATTAATCATCTATAGTCCTAATTGATAAATCAAATAACCTATTATTTATCAATTAAATCCTATTCTTCTATCTAATTCCAAAATCCCCATTTATTAAATAAACCTATTTGATAAATAAAACCCTCAAATCTAAAAACCTCTAACTTATCCCTAAAACCTCTTTTTAGCCTAATGCACCCCATCCACCCATACTAACTAGCTTAGTTACTAACTCACCCACCCTCATGAATTCCATCCACTTGCAAATCTCTAACAAGCCTAATCTAATCCTAAACCCAAGCCTAATCCACCCCCTAATGTTGTCACATTCCCTAAGCAAGCTTAAGACTTTCTTAAGCCAAGGAAAGTAAACAATCTCAACTCCCTCCAAAATATCCCAACCACCCAACAATGAATGCTCTTACAAAAGCCATAAAGACTCTTACAAGCTCTTACAAGCCATAATGAAGGGTCTTTATGAAGATATTATCCTTTGAGCCTCCTTTGTTAACTCATCCTTCCCTTTCCTCCATCCATTCACCTTGTGACATGTGTCAGTCCCTTATTGGTGCTAAACAAGCACAATCCATGTGCTCCCCTTTGAGTGCATCTAAGCCCTCCATAAGCTTTTTCCTCTCCTTCCATCTTAGCCCTCCATCCCTCAAACCTCTTGCATATTTAAGGAATCCTCTCCCAAGCCATTTCAATCACAATCTTGGAGCTAAAGTTATAATGCCCTTTTGAGAGCCAAAAGCCATCAACCATACCCGTATGATGCCAAATTGAGAGCTCACAAAGCTACCAATTTTCCATTTTCCATCTCCATTGAAGCTAGTTTTTGGGAACCTTGAGCATACATCCCAATCCTTAGACCCATCTACCAAGCAAGGAGCTAAATCCCATTGGGAGAGTCCATTCATTTGGCTCACATTTCCAATTGGGGTTTCCTCTTTAGTCTCTCATTTATGTTATGGTTTATAAGCTAGTTAATGCTTTTGTTTTTTAATAGATTAGTATTACTTTCTAACATATTTCTCATATACAGCTCCTACTTTGGTCACTCCTAATTTTTAAAAATAATCATCATTTATTGTTATGAGTTTGAGCATATGTTGCCAGGTATCTTAACATAGAGAAATAATCAAGGTTATGAATTCCTTGTTGCATTTATTAGTGTACCTCTGAAGAAACATGAATTAAAATATTCAGTCATTAAAAAACAAGCCTTTGTGATGGTAAAATTTGTTAAAAAATTTAGGTATTATATTCTACATTCTCATTCAGTGGTTTATGTTCTTGAAATTGTTTTGGAAAGTATTTTGACTCAGCAAGATGTGGGATTGAATAAAAGGTCTGCTTGGGTAGTTAAGCTACAAGACTATGATATTTATATAAAGCCAACAAAATTAGTGAAAGGGAAAGGTTTTTGTAAGTTGATTGCTGAAAATGTTGTTGTTACAAATGAAAAAGAAGAATTACCCCAAGTTTTGTCGATAGGTGTCACTGACTCATGGTTTTTGAAAGTAGCATATTACCTAACATATGGAGACTATTGTAAAGGAATGTCCCCTAGGGAAAGAATAAATTTGAGTTTAAAAGATACAAAATATGTAATTGCTAAAGGTGTGTTATATAAGAAGGGGATAGATGGAACTTATATGAGATGTGTTGATGAAGTTCAGAAAAAGCAATTACTTAAAACATTCCATGAAGAAACATGTGGAGGTCATTTTTCTTCATCTGTTAAAACTTATAAAATTTTGAGAAACTATTTTTATCGGCCCAATATGTTTCGAGATGCTTATTTTTATTTCAAGGGGTGTAAAAAATGTAAGCTATTTATATGTAAACCCTAGTTAGCAACACTACCTCGCAGACCAGTGATCATTGATGAACCTTTTAAACAAT
This sequence comes from Cupressus sempervirens, assembly GCA_028749045.1. NCBI lineage: Eukaryota > Viridiplantae > Streptophyta > Pinopsida > Cupressales > Cupressaceae > Cupressus > Cupressus sempervirens. Next base: position 756,043,876 of record CM053792.1, on the reverse strand, counting down.
GGGGCATTGATTTCATTGGACCTATAAGCCCCATATATAGTGTAGGAGATGTATTTATCCTGATGATAATTGACTATTTCACTAAATGGGTTGAAGCTATACCTACCAAGAAAGAAAATACTCAAGTGACCTATGATTTTCTTTTGAACCATATTTTGGTGAGATTTGGAGTGCCCACCAAAGTTGTTTCTTACAATGTCTCTTATTTTTCTTCTAAGGAAATCACTCTTTTTCACTATGAAAATGGAATTTCCTTAGCAAATGTTTCAAATTATTTCCGATAGGGTAATGATTAGGAAAAGTCAAGAAATGAGAACTTGGTCTCCATCATGAAGAAATTAGTGAGTAGTAATGGTAGAGATTGGCACAAGAAGTTATATGAAGCACTATGGGTGGACAAGATTTCTCCTAAGAGGTCTATAGTTATGTCTCCATTTGAACTAGTGTATGGAATTAATGTACAAGTATCTCTGCTACTAAACCTTGCCTCTGCAAAATTACAAATAGTCATAGAAGATGCCTACTTTTTGTCATCTCTTGAGAAAAGGATTATGTACCTAAAAAAAATGGAGGAAGAAATGAATAAAATGGTGGACAAGATCAGAAAACATTAGATGAAAGTGAAAAGGATCTTTGATCAAAAAGAAAGATCAAGGAAGTTTATGGTTGGCAATGAAGTTCTTTTGTGGGATAAGTGAAATGAAAAGAAAGGAAGTCATGAAAAATTTGAATCATTATGGAAAGGTCCTTTCAAGGTAATTGAATTGATTGGACCTAATGCAATGAAATTTTCATATCTAAATGGTGAGATCCTGCCATATACCTACAATCGACATGATTTGAAATTATTCAAATTTTAGAAGGGTTCTTCTTTTTGTATATATTTAACTTAGGGCCCTGCTTTAATTTTGCTTTTGTTTTCTTTGTTTTTTATTTTGTTTCCTTACTTTAGGTTTGCCAACCAAGTTTCTAAGTTCTCTATTTTTCAAGTGAAAACTAGTCCCTAGGCAGAGTTGATGTTAGTTCATGTTTTTCAGAGTCACCATTCTTATTGTTTATTTTTGGTTCACTTTCATTTCTAGGGATTTTTTTTGAGCCATTGGTTCTATCAAAAGGTAAATACAAAATGAGGTTTACTGAAATTTTCATCTCGATCAAACCTCATTCTTTCAGTTAGTCCTTTCCTCAAGCTAATTGTTGACCGAGTCCTTCTATTAGCAAGCCTTAATTGGGAGCGATTTATTCTAAAGCACCATCTTATTAAAGTTTGAAAGTTTCTTGGTATAAGATGTAAGTTTCCTCGTACTCCTTGAACCTCTTGTACCCTTTGTACCAAGTTTAAAGAATGCTAAGTGACATTGAACCCTTTGTACCAAATGAACTAGTTCATGAGTTCAATACTTCATTAGTTCCTCAAAGAAATATTCCTTGGTGGGCCCAATTAATATGTCATTTATGCACATGGTGTATATGACATGCAACAACTAGATGCCTTGTCACATATGATATAGTCATTGGTAATACCATAATATAAAGGTAAGTACATGCAATTAATGTTTGAAGTAAGGTCATCACAAATGATTGCATCAGAACTTTGATTTAAAGGTGTAGAAATAAAGATTTGGCATATGTAAAGAGGAGTAATTATTTGAAGTACTTGTCCCTTAGCTTAATGTCAGTACCTAATTTGTCTCATCACCTTTCCTTCGAGGCATGCCAAAATTATTTCTATCTTGTGCATAATTAATGATCATTTCCTATTTTTCAAAATGCATCTAAAGAAATTTTTCTCCTTTAAAAAGAGGACATTAAGATTCTTTTCTTGTCCAAGATAAGAAGTCACAGGAAAATTGGAGAAAGAAGGCCTTCTTCCATAATTTTAATGGTCATCACTCTTCAGGTAATCCTTCTATGTTTTGGTTATTTTTCTGTTGCCTATTGAGTGAATCATATTCATGGTTGTTTCTTTGCTTTCAAATTCAAAGTAAAGCTCCTAAATCATGAAGTCTACACTGCACCTATTTGGGAATACTCGTAGTTTACAATGTAGGTCCCCTATAATAGCTGATACAAACTTGTTAAGATATGATTTGGGAAGTGTTTTAGAAAGATTGTATGAGGGACTGGTCAAACCTTTTTCTACTAAAGTGTTGGACACTAACCTCTTCATGGCCTCCAATTTTCCACTAGCTAATCCTTGCTGAGAACTAATTCAAGAGTGCATTCATATGTATAATGTGTCTAAAGGGAATATATTAGAGAAATAATTTTCTAACCATACCCCTGCCTTGTATGTGGCTATATTTTCTAAAAAATAAAGCTATTATAGGAACATCATAGTAAAAAGCTAGAATGAGTCTTTTTATAAGTGTGGTTCTAGGTTACCCAAAAACTTGAAGAAAAGCCTAATGACTAGTCAAGTCCAAGATATAATGGTTCTATTGCATAGAATTTTTGCATCTAATGATGTCTCTATTTTCTAAGAATGGATGTACTTTTATATTCAAATTGTGTTAAAAGGTTCACAATTTCTAGACGGATAAATTAATAGCTAGCTCTCTCAGAGATTAGTTGAAAGGTGCTTTAAATTTGAAAAAGGACTTTTCATGTCGTCTTATTTGATGTACATGCTAGCTACCACTTAGGATTTGCAACATTTTCCACATGAATCTTGGACCGAGATTATCACTATATATAATTATTATCTCTTGTTGCACAAAGATAAAGTCTTGGAAAATTTTAGAAAGGTCCATGATGTGTTTTTTGGAAAGTTGTGTTTTGATATGAAAAGCTACTTGTACCATAGATTATCACCTAAGTATTAAAGGTGCATTCAATCTTTTGGTAGCCTTTCATCCAATTCCCAAGGTTTACTTATTTAAGAGTAGGAGGTTTTGATGAAGAACCTATATGTCTTCCTAGATTTTCCCTTGATTATTTTGTCTTGGTAGAAGTAGCTTGACAATTAGTTGCTATAATAAACAAATTCTCAGATGAAGATGCTTGTGATATCATTTTCCCACTTAAGCTAGGAAAATTGACATGTGGAAGCATGGAAGATGCAATGTTTATAAGTTCTGACTTGATTAAATTTGGTTTTTGCTCCTATTAGGCTAAGCCAAATTTTGATAGCAAAAGAATTATCCATAGCTTATTTGATGCTCATGCAAGGACTGCACATGTCTCCACTGTGGATGATTTTTGGGAAGATTGTATAGATGAGTTAGAGTTAAAGAAAGGGGGTTATCTAGGTTCACCATTACACAAATCCATCTTTTTCAATTGAATTTGGGTGTAGATATTATAGACATAGAGGAAGACAAAATAGACATCCTAGCTCCCAAGAAATTGAACCAGTAAACTTTTCTATAGATTGGAATTGTAAAGAAGAAGATAATATTCTTGAAAGAACAAAAAATGTAATTTAAAAGACAAAGTCTTGGTTGAGAATCAAAAAGAACACATGTGCTAATGATCAGATTGACTCTCTTCCTAATGTTAGACTTAAAATTATAGGTAGTAGAAGGTAATCAAGGATCTTTGAGAAGAAGATCTATAATCCCTTTCTTGTGTAGAGAACTAATTCTAACAAGAAAACTAAAATTTTAGTACTAGTAAGGCTTCACCAAGTGATTCAGGTAGATGGTGAACTAGAAAAAGACCTAGGTAGAGCTCATTGATAGTAGCCAGAGAATCCAAATGACTATGGGTTCATCTCCTCTGAGGATGCAAGCTGTAGACACTCCAAAAAGGGGTATTGAATTACAACAGGATGCTACAACTGCTAACTAGTGTGTGGCTTCACTAAATAAGAGGAGGAGTCTAGTTCTGGTATCTTTCCTAGTTGATGACATCATGAGAAAATATACCAACAAGGCTCCTATGCCTAAAAGGACTAAAAGCACAACCGTGATAACCTTTGATAGTGCAACAGGGAGAAGTATAGGCAAGGTAGCCACCTACAACCAAAAAAAAGGATCTAACAAGTTGGACATGGGAAACCTTGAAATTACATGCATAGATTTGGGGGTAATGAACCATGAAACGAAAGAACACTAGATGTCTATGAAGAAAATTGTGCTACAATTGTAGAAAGATGGGATTGAAAAGAAAAAGTTGAAAGCTAAGAACAATGCAATGGATGAGTATATAAATTTGTTGAAAGGCAAGATTTTAGTTCTTAGTAATCAATCACAACTTGCTTTTGATTCCAAGGGTCTTGAATATCAACAATAGCTAGAAGATTTAAAGAAAGGGAAAATGATGACATCTATAGTGTTTAGTTTGATCAACCTGGTAACAAATCAAGTTGCTAAACTCATGCAAAATTTGCATGAAATTGTCTCTCTATCTAGAACCACACTTGATGAATCTTGTCTTTAGTCCCAAACAAGAAATTCTCAGCCATGGTGATCCAATTAGTAGAAGTGGAAGATTTTAGACCAGAAAAGTTCCTCAAGGACAAACCATTACAACATGTGGATGTAGGACTAATTCAAGTTCTGAGGAAGAATATAGCCTAGAGGGTATCCAATTACACTTCTCAAGGATGTGATCATGCAAAAAAGAATTCAAAACATTACTTGAGAATGTAAGCAAGGATTTTCAATCCATTGGATCTACCTTTCCCAACCCTCTTAAAGAGCGAGGTATTTATGTGGAGATCATGATCAAACAACATGAAGAATGTATGAATTCTATAAAGGAAAATATTGATCTCACATCATTTGACTTCTTAAAGGTGGCCAAAAGTGAAGTAATATTAGGAATGCACACTCTACAACTCCCTAGTTACCTAGATACTATGGACAAGGACATTTGTAAGAATCATCTGTAGAGCATCAAGAGCCCAAATACAACTGCAATAACTAAATTCATGAATGCGCTTAGGATGTGGAAGTTGGCATGTGGATAGGGTGATATTGAAGATGAGGAGGAGCAACTTCTTGACCAATTGGTGAATTATTAGTGTTTTCTATTAATTTTCTTTTAAAACTTTTAGTTTATGGTTTCTAAAAGTTAAACTATGGGTTTGTGTACCCTTTATGTTGGTTTTCATAACTACTTTTAACTATCCAAGAATAAGGTTTTCAAGGAGATTCTTAGGTAGCTCCCTATTTAAGTTTGAAACTCGGCAGTGTTAAGGGTTGATAGTTTTTAATGGTTATCATACTGTGACCATTATATCTAAATTTTATAGCTATGCAAGTGTTTTAAGTTTCCAGTATTGTATCTGAACAATGTTGTTCTTTTTGAAAGGAAATGGTTGAATCTTTGAAGATGTTATGCTTTGAATTGAATCATTATTGGTTTAGTATTGAATCAATATTGGATTGTTAAAATTCCTTCGATGCTTGATAATTCTTTTCATGTTAAATGTGTATTGATTTTAATTATTTTCTGAGAAGTAATTGATAGAGAAATTGTATGTTCTCTCCTCTGTATGTATTTGTGTTTATTTAATTGTTGTTCATTAGATTATCCCCCTATCTAAGAATAGACAAGAAGCCTTAATACTTTTAGGTTAAAAGTAATTCTCATTTGAAAGGCAATTTTGATTATAGATCTAATAAGGAAGATGAACCTTACCAAAATTCAGAGAAGGATTGAAGAAGTTGAAATTCCTCAACTGTTGCGAAATTGTATTTGTCTTGTGGACTTTGGGATATAAGCTTTTATTCATTTTCTTTTATTTAAAGAAAAATCTATTCACCAAAAACTACAAAGGGAAAAGTAGAGAAGAAAAGGAATTAGAAGATCATATATTTAAAGAATTAATAGAAGAGGGAGAATACAAGGAAGAAGAAATAAATCTAGAAGATGACTAGTGCTTAATGGACAATTTGGGTATCTCTATAAATTAGGAGGGATTTAGAACAACAAAATGTGGCCAAGAAAAATGAAGAGAGGAAAAAAAATCATTAAAATAGCTTAAGAGAGGTAGATGGACAAGCAAAGAAGGAAAAATAGCTTTTGAAGTCCTAAATGCAGGGAAGGGGAAGAGCCTTCCCAATGATCAATGGGGATTACAACTTGGAATGGTAGGATCCTAAATGCTCCTAGTAAGTACCACTTGTTTAAGAGTAATATCACCTTATTTGAATAAGAAATAATACTTATACAAGAAACCAAATTGAATAGAGAAGAACGGGATAAATTAGGAAATAAATTAGGAAGATGGAAAATAGAATTTAGAGATTCAAATGGGGTTTCAGGAGGATTGGGAGTCATTTGGAACCTGCAAAAAGTAGATATTAACACTATAGAATCCAATAATAGCTAGATGGGAAGCAAAATTTTTAGCTACATACATAACCTTCAGTTAATTTTAATAAACATATATGGACCTACATAGATAGTATATAAGAAAGGGTTATGGGATGAAATCAACACATTTATGAATAATTAGGAGATTTAAATGCAATTCTGAACTAAGATGAAAAATATGGAGGAACTCAAGTTGTCACAAGAGAAACTATAGAATTCAAAAAATGGGTAGGGGATAATAAGTTACTAGAAATCCCAACTATCAAGGGTATATTTACTTGGAACAACAAAAGGAAAGACTTTAGTTCCATAGCAAAAAAATTGGATAGGTCCTTCTTTAAAGGAGACTTAACAAAGATGGATCTAACAATTCTAGCAACCATTCAACTGATAGCTACTTCGGATCACTATCAGGTTAGAATAAGACTTATAGAACCTAAAAAAATCATCTAGGAACCCCTTTAAATGAGAAAAAATATGGTTCCTAGATAATAACTTCATGGAATGCATCAACCAATAGTGGCAAGATGGTAAATTTATAAGACAAAAAAATGTATTGTTTTGTATCAGAACTAAAAATAATCAAAGAAAAAAAAAAAAAATACAATAAAAATCATTTTAATAACATATTCAAAAAAAAAAATTGAGCCTGAAGAAGAATTTAAATGAAGAGGCAATTAAAAATGGTATGGATAATGGAAAATTCCTTAAAGAGAAAGAATTGTTTGTTAAATAGGAAGAAATATTAGGAAAAGAGGAGATATTTTTGGGGCAAAAATCAAGGGGAAAATGGCTAACAGAAGGAGATAGAAATACTATTTTTTTCATAACAACACTATACATAATAGAATAATTAACACAATATCTAAAATTAATGTTAAGGATGGAAATATGGAAGATAACCCCTCTAGAATAGAAAAAATATTCGTAAATTATTATAAAATCATTTTTAACAACTTTGATTTCTCCAATCAAAATGTACAAGAAAAGTTGCTTATAGTAATTCCTAAACTAGTTATAACAATAGATAATACAACACTTAATAAACCTTTCTCCTTAGAGGAAATTAAGCTAGCTCTTTTTAATCTTAACTCAGACAAATCACCTAGGTCAGATGGGTTTTAGGCATTTTTCTTCCAAAAATGTTGGGATATCTTAGGGGAAGAACTTTGGAAGACAATTGAGGCATCTAGAAATGGAGGATCAATATCAACTAGAATCAATCACACCTTTCTTGCTTTAATCCCCAAAAAATTAGTCTCAGAGTCTCCAAGTGACTTTAGACCTATCGCTTAGTGTAATACCATATACAAAATCTATTCAAAAGCATTAGAAAATTAGAGTAAAGCTATTCTCCCTAAAATCATCTCAGAAGAGGAAACTAGTTTTGTGCCAGCAAGATCCATTATGGATAAGATATCAAAAATTCAAGAAACTATTCACTCAGTGGTCTACAATAAGGAAGCATGTATGCTTATGAAACTAGATATTCAAAAAGTATATGGTGTAGTGGACTATAGATTTTTATGTAAGACTTTAGAAGCTTTTGGGTTCTCATGTCAATGGATCAACATAATATTTAATTACATCTCAAGACCAAATATTTCTCTAATAATCAATGGAACCCCAAAAGGATTTATTCCAATATCATGAGGCATTTGTCAAGGAGATCTAATTTCACCCTTCTTATTTATAATCATGGCCGAAGCCTTTTAAAGATCAGTTGAGAAGGTACAATATATTAGCTAAATTAGAGGAATCATGGTGATGGAAAATATCCCTAACATAACTCATCAACAATTTTTTGATGACACTATACTCCCTAGAGTTAGCTCTAAGGAAGAAACAAAAAAATTCAAACAAATCATCCTAGAATATTCAAAAGCCTCAAGGCAGAAATTAAATGTGGAAAAATAAAAAAATTTCTTTCTTAATACAACAAGAATAATGGAAGATTTTATATGTAATTAGATGAGATATAAGAAAGGTACTTTCCCATGTAAGTATCTTGGGATCCATTTAGAAAAAGGAATAAGGAAAAACAAAGGATGGAATAATATTTTAGACATAGTTGATAAAGAAACAGAAACATGGAAAGGAAACTAGCTAACAAATGCTGATAGATCAGTTAAAATTAAATATTTACTTTCAGCTATTCCTACTTACCAATTTGCATGCCAACCTTAATAAAATGGGATACGATATGTCAACCTAAAGACCAAGAGGGATTAGGTGTTAAGAACTTTAGCTGGAAAAATGAGGCATTAGGAGCAAATCTAGTATGGTGAATGTACCAAGAACAAAATTCAAATGGGCTAAAATCTTACTTAATTAATACTTAAATGCGAAAGATTCAACATCATTATTTAGAATTAGGAATCCACCCTTAGGATCAGAAGCATGGAACTTCATGGTAAAATTTCAACCAATGATTAGCAATTTTAATACATGGGACTTAGGAAGAGGAGATGAAGATATATTCTAGGAAGATTCTTGGGATGGACAACCCCCTCTTATTAATTCTAGTATCCTCGATATGGTCAAAAATATGCTTTTTAATTTATGGGGTTCAAAGGTTTCGAACTACAAATATATCAAAAAGGAAAATGAGGAAGATATTTGGGCATGGAAAACTCTGGAGGATGTAGATATTACACCTATAGAAAAAGAGAACTATGAAAACATTCTAAAGCAATGACAGTTGAATCATAAAGATAGGAATGATAAAATTCTTTGGGGAGCTTCCAAAGATGGATCTTACAAAGTCAATTTAGGATATAATCTTATCATTAATTCACAAAGATTGGAAAACATCAAAATTCCTCTTATGTTATGATGGGACCCAACATTTCTACCAAAGCAAGGAATCTTCCTATGGGCTGCAATGCAAAAAAGAATCCTAACAATAGATAGATTGACAAAGATCTAATTTGAAGGCCCATCAAGATGATTTGTTTGTAAGGAAAGTTTTGAGGCAGTGGAGCATCTCCTTTACAACTTCCCCTTCACTCAAGAAAATTAGCTCTGGCTTCACCAAAAACAAGGTTAGACCTCTCCTTTTCCTAAGGATCTCCATAGTCATCTATTAGGATGGCAAATAGAAAACAACTCTAGCATTTATGGAAAATTATGGAATATATCCCCAATTATACTAATGTGGGAAATATGGAAAGAAAGGAATAGTCGCATCTTTAGCAATATAGAATTGAGTATGAACTCTCTTCTTAGCAAAGTAGAACCTATTATTATAGAAGTTATGAACAATTATTTAAGAAAATATGTCAAAATCAAAGGGGCATTCTCAAAATGGGAAGTCAGTATGAAAAGGAATTGGGCCTTCCTAGTCAATCCATTGTTAGTCTATAAGAAACAAGACCAAAAGGAAAGGAAAGAATGTAATTGGGAAGTGCCACCAAAAGTTTGGATGAAACTAAACTTTGATAGAGCATCAAGAGGTAATTGAAGGAAAGCAAGAATAGGCTGCATTATAAGATTAGATACTAGAGAATGGATCATTAAAAGAGAAAAACCTTTAGGCATCTATTCAAATAATATAGAAAAATTAGAAGCACTTAAGGAAGTATTAGATCTAAGTTTAAACAAAAATATAAAAAATAATAATTATAGAAGGAGACTCCCAAATCATTATTACCATCATTAGAAAATGTAAAACGCCAAATTGGGTGATGAACTCAAAACTTGAAAACACACTTAGCTTAATAGATTAGTTTGAAGAAACTAGGTTTCAACACATATATCAAGAAGGTAATACTGAAGTAGAGATTTTAAAAAATAAACAAGTTGAAGGAAAGGAATTGATCCTCCAAGCCTTAGTATAAGTCTTAGTCTAGTCACTTGGGGTTTTTATTTCTTTTCTCATTTTCCTCTCTTTTTGGTTTTTTTCACCTTTTCTTTTCAATTTTAATTCCTTAAATTATTGAAAGTAGTAGTCAATTTTAGGAGTTTCTTAATTCTAAGCATTATATCATTATTTGTCCAGTATAACTATAATCATAGCTTTCTTAGGCTGATTAGCTCTTCTAGTCACGATTACCTCTTGGGTGACATGGTCTACCCTATCCTTGTTTTTGTTCTAGAGCCTTCTATGGCTTTTGTTGTCTATTTATTCCTATATTTTTAGCCATTTTTTTCATCATGGTGTCTTTTTCTTTTGTTACCTTTCCTTTTGAGTCTAAATGGAATCAACTATATCACTATTTCATATACTAGAAGTTAGAAACATGGATTTTTTGGGGCTCTATTAATCCTAAGAGATGGAATAGGATTTTAAACTTGATTGTTGATGTATCTAGGTTTATTGTGAGTTGGGCTATAGGAGAGAAGACCTACAATTATGACTTTTCCTGGCACACCAATAGCTCTATAGTTGGTTCCTTCATAGGCTTCCTAGCTAGGGCTAATATAGGAAATGGGGAGATTATATGGGTTTGCCATAACATTTTTAATCCTCCTTGGCTATAAGGCTTTGAGAATGTGGTCCTTAGTATTGATCATAAGCTTAAAATTCCACTACCTAAAATTTATATGAATCATCTACTAGGCAGCCTATGGTTAGCCTCCATTGCTAGGAGACATTCTCTATACATTTGGAATAACATCTAATTCTTCTCGGCTTGGCCTAAAATGGAAGCTATCATCAACTTTTTGTTAGGTTGGAGGGGAATTGTAGAAGACAAGAGTAAGGAGTGGATTTTCCATTTTATTTAGATGTCTAAGGCTTACATTGAACCTTGTGTGGCTTTTGATGAACTTGATAAATTGGAGTTCATTTTTCCCAACATGTTAAAATATAGTAAAGAATATTTGGCATATGGGTTTCCCCCAAGATCTAAGGTAGATGACTTGGATAAAGCTACAATCAACATTATGATGTGCTGGAAGAATGTTGTGAAAGTTTAGCCCTCCAGCTCTTGGATTGTGGTTTAAATTGCTTCTTATAGTGGTTGGTTGCTATTCTCTCTTGCCTACAATTTTCTTTTACTATGTTTCCTTTCACTTCTCATAGCTTGGTGATTTAGTCTCTTTCTTAGTGGAATTTTTGTTACTCTATTTTATTACCTTATAGTTTGTATGTATTTTTATTGTTCTAGGTCTTTCTATTAATACAAAGTTTTTTTTTTGTCTCTGTTTGGGTTCTCCTTTTTTAGTTTGTTTCCTATGATATGGTTCTTGATGGTCTCCTTAATTCTCTAATTGATACTATTATTGATATATTATTAAGTTTGCATAGATGGTTAGCAATTTTGTAGAGGACATTATGGTGGCTTTAGGTAGGCCTAGTATTTCATTTCATTGTACTGACATCTAACTTCAATCTACAGGTGATTGAGTAGGATCTTTATTTTATCATTATCACTAGATATTAGTACTTAATTTCTCATGTTACAATATATTTACAATAATCAATGATTGAGAAGGAAAGCACATAGATCTTAAAAGAAAATAGAACAATTCACAATAAAACTAATCATTAACCTAGACTCAATAGAGCTATCTAAATTATATGATAGGTAAGAAGATCAAAGCAATAAGAATCAAGGGTTATTTTGTTAATGGATTTAGGAATCATTTTTTTGGTCTTTCAAACCCCTGCATATAGGCTCAGCCTTTTGCATTGAAAACAAAAATAAATGCAGTAGTTAAATTTTCATGTTTGTCTATCAGAATGATTAAACATTTAACATTAAGTCTCTATGTTCAGTAGCTATTGAATCTTCAAGTCTCTATCAATTTTTTGCAATCAAAATTAAGGCATATAGATCTTTGGTTTCAAAGTTACAACCTTTTTCATCATGGAAGAGTAAGGATGATCTCATATGAACTTTAAATTAATTGGTCACCCAACTATTGACACTACCAGACATATGTAATTAAGAACATTAGTAATCAATGACTTAACAAAGTGGGAGATTATCTAATAATAATCAAACATAAAGAAAAAAGGAAGTTAAATAAGCATGAATCACATAAGACTTTACAAAACTAGAAATAACCACGAATTACAATAAAAATCATTAAACCAATAAAAATTAGTAAGTAATCTTGAATACTCAACCACTAATTCCAAAGTGAAATAATAAAAACTCACTTTTTGAAATTACAAGAAGGTATCCAGAATATAATTGGTAAGAAGCTTAAACTAGTAAGCATAAAATATAATTTAGTAAGTAGTGTAGAATTAATTTAAGGATAAATTAATTCGACCTTTTGATTATTAGGAAATAAAGAAGATACAACGGAGTTTAATGTAATTTTATCAAGCTTATAAATAGTCTTGTATTAAATTTATACTGACATATAGTACTAACATTTAAAAAATAAGTTTGAAGTGGTGTGTGATTGCTAAATAACACTTTGATATTCATCATCAACAAACAAAAAAGTATAAGAAAGCCTTTAGAGGATGTTCTTGGCCATGACCAGGGACTCTAGTGGATTCATTAAATATTGTCACAAAAATGGAAAGGAAGATTTACCTCAAAAATAACAATTGGATTGAAGAATTAATTATCAAAATATGGATAAAGGAGTAAGTTAGTATAAAAAGGTTGTAATTTGATAATCAACTCTAAAACTTGGGAATGCCCATTTTATATATGTACTTTGCAAAGGACTAAGGTTCTAGCCAAGACTAGAGGTTTTCTTTCTCTGTTCTTTCCTGCCAATGCTCGTTTCAACAGAGACATTTGTAACCTTATCTTTAACAATATAATATGTTAAGCTTTGGCCATTTACCAATAATTTTTTAATAAAAATTATTAATTATTTTAATAAATAAAGATAATTAGAGTTCTTCATTTAAATGCAATTCTAATTTTAATCAACATTAATTAAATATTCACACCAAAATAATATTTAAAATGTAATATTTATTTAGTTTTCTAATTCAGAACATTAAACCAAATCTTTTAAATTAGCCATAAATTCAAATAATTCCAACAAATTAATAATCATCTTATTTAAACTTTTTTACTTTTAAAATAAAATAACATTTAATAATTCAAACATCAATGATTAATCCAACAATCTTAAATAAGCATTCTACCAAAAAAATTACAAAGTCAATCCAAATGAAATTGATGCAGAAGCATCCAGAGGTATAAGGGAAATCCTGTGTCACCCAAAAAATGTACTTAGACTTAGTTTTTGTTTCATGTGTTTTCATTTCTGGATACCCATTTGGGTCAAATAAAGGTTCTAACTCTCATAGGTCCACTATTAGTGTTCTAGGATAGAGTATTTGAACACCTTGGGATACGTGTAAATGCCAAAGAAATAGGAGTATGTAATTGAAAAATAATTTTGGTGAACTAGAAGGTGTAAATTGGCCAAATGAATTTAATTGTAATTTAGAGCATTCCAGAAAAAGAATCAAGTCAAAAGGCCCCACGGTTTGAAAGTTATCGCAGTTTTTAGTTTCTGAAGACATCTTAAGAATGCTTCAAAGTCAGGTTCGGGGCATTAAATGACCTAGAATAGGGCCAAATATGGCAGATGAGAAAATCTGGTCCATAGGGCTATAGAGCGCTTCGAGAGCTTTTCAAAAATGTAAACGGTTTGTCAATCGGAGCTACGGTTCAAAAGTTATGCCTCTCAGAAGTTTGGTTACCATTTTTGGATTCTTCTAATTTTGTGCTGACTTCTAATGTGACTTCTAGAGCCTTCTATTTGGTTAGTGGGTACCTACTAGAACTTTCTAGAATATATTCCTAATCCTTAACCCTCTGGGGTCTATTTAAGAACATTTTTAGCATTGTAAAAGGCAGTTGGGAGTGGAGTTTGAGAGAAGGTACTAGGAGAAGAATTTATCTCTAGACTTATGCTATTGTAAGCCCTTAGGGAACATTTTGAAGTATGTTTCTCTAAACTAAGTGTACTAGCATATTTTCACAGTTAATAAAATTTTCCCTTTCCTATTGTGTCCATTCTGTGCTTGGGTCATGTCCCCATCAAGTGGTATCAGAGTTGGTTTTCCTGAGTGTGTAGATAGAGCACCGACTGTGAGGCAGTTTGCACCAAGACTATGTGGTTGTGGGTTCAAGTTAAGAAGATGCCTCCATGAAGAGAGCGTGGCGAAAGGGTCAGAGCTATTAATCCTGAGGAGCTTAGAGCCCTCCAAAGGTAGGTCCAAGCATTGCAAGAGGAGCTTTGTAGGGGAACAAATGCTGCTGCAGGTGACGAACGTGAGGATGAAAATGAAGAAGAAGAAATTGGACCAAAAGGAAAATTTGATGGGAAAGTTATGAATCAAGTAGAGGAAAGGCTTTTTAGGGCCATTACTAAGTTTGAGAAAAGGCCTACAATTCATGTGGGTGTATTTTCAAGAAATCTGAATCCAAATTAGTTGATCAATTGGATCAATGAACTGGAAGAATACTTTGAGTATGAGGATATCAGGGATCCAGATAGGGTTAAGTTTACAAAGGCCAAACTGAAAGGCCATGCCAAAATCTGGTGGCAAGAGGTTCAATTGGAAAGAAACAAAAGAGGAAAGGAGAAGATCGCAAGGTGGGATCGTATGGTGGACAAATTGAAGAAGCAATTCATTCCTATTGATTATGGGCTTGATTTGTTTAAGAAGATGCATGGGTTAAAGCAAGCAGGAAAATCAGTCCAAGAATATACATAGGATTTTTACCGACTTTTGATAAGAGCAGGGCATGCAAAAGCAAATAAGGAGAAGGTTGCTCATTATATCAGTGGGTTGCAACCTAGCATCCAGGAGGAATTAAGTTTGGTAAGAATGACCAGTGTTGAACAGGCATACCAGTTTGCCCTATGAGTTGAAGAGAAGGTAAATAAAAAGTTTGAAGGGAGACAAAGAGGGCACAGTCAAGGAGGAAGGGGTAGTGGTAGGTAATCTGGAGGTCGAAATGAAACACAAAAGAAGAATGAAGATGTGGGTACTAGCAGGAACTAGAGGAATGACAGTTTCAACTGCTCCCATGATCAAGAGTTTGGAAATCAGAGAGGAAGCGGAGGCTTCCGTGGTACCTATTTCCATTGCAATGAAGAAGGTTAGTGTGCCTTTGAATACCCTCAATGACAAGGAAGGATAGATAGGAGAGTTGAGGGTCAAGCTAGGGTTCCTCATGTGGATGAGGATGCACAGTCATCACACTCAGAGGATGTGGAAAGAGGAGAGACTTTAGTAAATGAAAGGGTCCAACTAAGTGGTGAGATTGAACCAAGAAAAAGGAGGAGTTTATTCTATACCAGGTGCAAGTGTGAGGATAAATGTTGTGATGTGATCATTGATGGTGGTAGCACTGATAACTTGGTATCAGAGGAGATGGTCTCTAAGCTGAAGCTCAAGAGGGAGAAACAATCCTAGCCCTATCGGATTGCTTGGGTGAAAGATGATCATAAGGTCTTGGTAAGTGAACAATGTTTAGTGAAATTGAAAATTGGGAGTTACCATGATGAAGTTCTCTGTGATGTTATTCCAATGGATGTTTTCCATCTATTGTTGGGTAGACCATGGCACTTTGATAGGCATGTAGTACATGATGGTCATGCAAACACATACTCTCTAATAAAGGATGGAGTTTGCCACAAACTAAAGCCCATGAAAAAGGAGGGCACAAAGGTATGTAGCAGTGCTAGGATTTGTCTTGTTGATGGAAGGAAGTTTTTATATAGCATGAAACATCAACATATGTGCTATGCGTTGATTCCTAGGAAAGATAAAGAAGGTAGTAGTGAAATATCACTTGAAGTTTCAGATTTACTGGGTGAGTTTGGAGATATCATCTCTGATAATGTTCCAGAAGGATTGCCACCGGTAAGGCAAATCAGTCATTAGATAGATTTAATCCCAAGAGCTAGTTTGTCTAACAAGGCTGCTCATAGGATGACTCCTATTGAAACTGAGGAGTTAAATAGATAGGTGCAGGAGCTACTAAGAAAGGGTTTGATTCAGGAGAGCCTGAGTCCATGTGCAGTACCTATAGTACTAGCACCAAAGAAGGATGGAAAGTGGAGGATGTGTACAGACTCTCGAGCTATACATAGGATAACCATCAAGTATCGATTTCCTTTGCCAAGAATGGATGATCTTATGGACTACTTGAGTGGAGCTCAGTACTTCACAAAGATAGATCTCAAGAGTGGCTATAATCAGATATGAATTTGAGAAGGAGATGAGTGGAAAACAACCTTCAAGACTAAGGAGGGTCTTTATGAGTGGTTATTCATGCCCTTTGGATTGACAAACACCCCAAGCACCTTCATGCAGCTCATGAATGAGGAACTTAAGAAGTTCTTGGGAAAAAAATTTATTGTCTATTTGGATGATATTTTAATTTTCAGAAAGACTTTGGAAGAACATTTATTGCATATTCGTAGTGTCCTTGAAAGGTTAAGGGAAGAGAAACTGTTAATTAATCTGAAGAAGTGTATCTTTTCAAAAAGGGAGTTAGTCTACTTGGGGTTTGTTATATCACCTGAAGGTCTCAAAATGGATCTAGAGAAGGTAAAAGCCATCTTGGAATGGCCTACTCCAAGGTCTGCTACTGAGGTAAGATCATTTCATGGTTTGGTTAGTTTTTACAAGAAGTTCATTAAGAATTTCAGTGGCATATGTACACCCCTAACTGACACAATAAGGGGGGATAGAAAAGAGTTCAAATGGACTGCAGCAATTATGAGAAGTTTTGAATTGCTAAAGAAGAAGGTGACAAAATAACCTATGTTGGCACTTCTAGATTTTAGAAAGGTGTTCCAGGTGGATTGTGATGCTAGCGGCAGTGCTATTGGGGCTGTATTAAGCCAAGGAGGTAAGCCTATTGCATATTTTAGTGAGAAATTGAATGATGCAAAGAAGTATTATGTTTATGATCAAGAGTTCTATGCAATAGTTCAGGCCTTAAAAAAATGGAGGCATTATTTATTGCCAAAGGAATTTTTTTTGTATACTAATCATCAGGCATTACAGTACCTAAATAGCCAAGGTAAATTGAATAAGAGGCATATGAAGTGGGTAGAGTTCTTGCAGAGCTATACATTTGTGTTGAAGCATAGAAGTGGAAAATCTAATAGGGTTGCAGATGCACTAAGTAGGAGACAATTGTTACTTACAGTAATGTAGGTTGAAGTAGTTGGGTTTGATGAACTCAAGAATCTGTACCCTGAAGATCCTGATTTTGTTGAAGCGTGGAAAGCTTGTAAAGAGCCTGTTGTTGTAGATAGAACTAAGTGGTTAGATTATCTAATTTAGGATGGTATGTTATTCAAAGGCAGTCAATTGTGCATTCCAAGGAGTATAGTTTCTGACAGAGATACTAAATTTGTGGGGTATTTCTTTAGGACATTGTGGAAGAAGTTGAAAGCAGACTTGAAATTCAGTTCCACACATCACCCGCAGACTGACGACCAAACAGAAGTGGTAAATAGAAGTTTGGGCAATTTTCTGAGATGTTTAGTTGGGGATAAGCCCAAGGGATGGGATTTGATTCTACCACAAGCGAAATTTGCTTACAATAACTCTGTAAATAGGAGTACAGGTAAATCAACATTCCAAATTGTATATGGAAGTAGCCCAAGGATTGCAACAGAATTGAGGAAGATAGAGCAAGGGGAGAGGACAAGTGTTGAAGTTGAAGAATTTGTTGAACATATCAAGTGTCTACATGAGGAGGTTCAAGAACACATTACCAAGATGAATCAAGAGTATAAAGCTAGGGCTGATCAAAGGAGAAGACATAAGGAGTTCCAAGTAGGGGATCTAGTCATGGTACACTTAAGAAAAGAAATATTTCTAGCCGGTACTTACAACAAGTTGAAAATGAAGAAATTTGGCCTCTAAAAATTTTTGAAGAAACATGACTCAGGAAATGCATATGAGGTGGAGTTGCTAGATGGTATTCACATTTCTCCTATTATCAACATTGCAAACTTGACAGAGTATCATGATGATGGTGCAGAAGAGGAGCTGATGTTAGAACCATGTCCAATTCCTACTTCTAAGAAGGAGGAGATAGAAGACATTCTAGATCATCGTGTGGGTAGGAGTACCAGAAATAGGCAGTATGAAGAGTATCTAGTCAAGTGGAAGGGACGGCTAATAGAGGACTCAGTTTG
This sequence comes from Cupressus sempervirens, assembly GCA_028749045.1. NCBI lineage: Eukaryota > Viridiplantae > Streptophyta > Pinopsida > Cupressales > Cupressaceae > Cupressus > Cupressus sempervirens. The sequence continues at coordinate 756,025,507 of CM053792.1, read as the reverse complement.
GATATTAGCTGTTGAAGTTTCCCATTTAGGATTTCCTCTACCATTCATAAAGTGACAGGGTCACTTTTCAATCTACCCTGGGTGTCTGATGCAAGAGCATCCAGAGGTATAAGGGCAATCCTGTGTCACCCAAAAAATGTACTTAGACTTAGTTTTTGTTTCATGTGTTTTCATTTCTGGATACCCATTTGGGTCAAATAAAAGTTTTAACTCTCATAGTTCCACTATTAGTGTTCTAGGATAGAGTATTTGAACACCTTGGGATACGTGTAAATGCCAAAAAAATAGGAGTATGTAATTGATCCATTATTTTTGGTGAACTAGAAGGTGTAAATTGGCCAGATGAATGTAACTGTAATTTAGAGCATTCCAAAAAAAGAATTAGGTCAAAAGGCCCCACGGTTTGAAAGTTATCACAATTTTTCAGTTTCTGGAGACATCCTAAGAATGCTTCAAAGTCAAGTTAGGGGCATTAAATGACCTAGAATAGGGCCAAAAATGGGGTACAAGCAAATCTGGTCCATAGGACTATAGAGCGCTTCGAGAGCTTTTCGAAAATGTAAGCAGTTTGTCAATCGGAGCTACAGTTCAAAAGTTATGCCTCCTAGAAGTTCAGTTACCATTTCTGGATTCTTCTAATTTTGTGCCGACTTCTAATGTGACTTCTACAGCCTTCTATTTGGTCGGTGGGTGCCTGCTAGCACTTTCTAGAATGTATTCCTAATCCTTAACCCTCTGGGGTCTATTTAAGAACATTTCTTGCATTGTAAAAGACAGTTAGGAGTTGAGTTTGAGAGAAGGTACTGGGAGAAGAATTTATCTCTAGACTTATGCTATTGTAAGCCCTTAGGGCATGTTTTGGTGTCTATTTCTCTGCACTAAGTGTACTAGCATATTTTCACAGTTAATAAAATTTTCCCTTTCTTATTGTGTCCACTCTGTGCTTGGGTCGTGTCCCCATCAAAAATGCATAAGGAAAACTAAATTAATAAATATTATGCAAGAACCCAGGAAGAAACAAGGTAGATAGATCTTTCAATAAAATTCTACAATGGGTTTTCAAACCCTTCCTCAATATAACAACTAAAGTATGAGACAATATATGAATGTGTACAAATCCAAAACCCTTTGAAACTTTCAATATTTTAATCCTCCAACTCCAAATTTTGCAATCCAAAACTTGTGTGTGAAATAATGAACTGAAAACCTCTAATAATTAAGTAATGCAAGCATGTTAAAAATAATTATTTATAATTTTAATCAATGAAGATAATTAGAGTTCTTTATTTAAATGCAACTCTAAGTTTAATCAATATTAATTAAATATGCATAGTAAAATAATATTTAATATGTAATATTTAAATTCTTTTTATTTATTTTTCTAATTTAGAACATTAAATTAAATCTTTTAAATTAGCCATAAATTCATATAATTTCAACAAATTAAATATCATCTTATTTTACTATTTTTTCTTTTTAAATCAAATAACATTTAATAATTCAAATATCAATGATTAATCCAAAAATCACAAATAAGCATTCTACCAAACAAATCACAAAGTCAAATCACATAAAATGCATAAGGAAAACTAAATTAATAAGCATTATGCAAGCACCCAAGAAGAAACAAAGTAGACATATCTTTCAATAAAATTCTACAATAGGCTTTCAAACACTACCTCAATATAAAAACTAAAATCTAAGAAAATATATGAATGTGTGCAAATCCAAAACCCTCCAAAACTTTCAATATTTTTATGCTCCAACTCCAAATTTTGCAATCCAAAACTACTATCTGAAATAATGAACTAACAACCTCTAATCTAGAGCCCTAACTCCCTCTAAGATTTTTGTCTCTTAAAGCCTGTTAACATTTTTTGTCACCATTTATCCCAACATAGAAAATTGATCAGAGACATCTTCCATGGGATAAGTTATCTTGTTTTCAGGCATTCAACAAAGACCTATTGCACAGTCTTTAGCCAAAAATAAGTTGTGCAATTTTAGGCATCTCCATGTGTGCAAAAGTACAATGAAGTTTCATTCCCACTTAGGCTCACCAAGTAGTTTTATAGAATGAGCAAGAGATTGCCCTATCACTATAGGCTATAGTGATCCTAGTTATCACTATGCATAGAAGGCCAGAACTAGATATAGGGATGGGCAATGTCAAGGCTTATCATAATAGGGTATAGTGGTCCCCAATAGTAGTCAATATAGTGGTCATTGCAAGTTCACAATAGTTAGTGGATTAAAGAGATTTCAAGTTGCAAAGCACCGATATGACATGAAATGGTAACACCACAATTTCACAAGACCAAATAATTAAAGAGGAAAATTAGTTATGAAGCTATGATCAAGGGAAGTCAACATGTCAACATAAAGATAGAAAGATTGATGAGGTGGTAGAATGCTTAAAAGATATAGGGTCATGTAGTGAAGGCAGATGGTTGAATTTAGTTGACCTATTGAATTCAGTTGACTTGTCATGGTCATGAACACAAAATTAAGCAACTCCTTTAATGGAAAACAGGTCCTTGATCATTTGGAACCACTCTTTTGGTGTTTCCCATGCCTGATGAATGCAAATTTTATCCTTTTGCCAACTTTTTTATCCATCTACTTGATTAGAGTGGTTGTGGCCACCGTTTCTATGTCCTCGGGGCTCGATTTGCATGCAAGATCTAATTTTCAACATGGAAATGTGCATGTAATCAGATTTCTTTTTGATTCCCAGTTATTTCTCTCCTCTACAATCTCTACTCCACTTGGTTGGGGTTTGAACTCAATGTAGCATCAGAGTTAAACTCTATAAAATGCCTTATGCTATCATGTTTACTATCATGTTTACTTGTAGTAGCCTTATTCTTTATAATTGTATTCCTTGCTTTCTGTTAATGAAACAACTCTTTTCTTCACTTCTTCTTGCCATTCATTTTTTTTGCATGTATCTTGCCTTGTTTTGAATGTTTCTTTCTAGCTTTAAGGTTTGTATGATGTGTTCAAACTGTTGATGTTTGTTGTATTGTGAAAATGTCTTTCCGTTCAAAACTTGATCAGTTCTAAACCTACATGTGAATTCTTTGAAGGTAAATTACAATCAAGACTTGTATGTTTGAGTGTTTCATCAATGTGTTGTGAATCCTTGAGAAGAGTTGTAACCATTTCTATCTTGGTGCATCACCCCCCTTTCACTTTCAGAAATTTAATTTTATCCATTCCTTCTTTCTTTTCCTCTCAAGTGGTAGTTTAGGTGTATCATGATAGTAAGGAAATCAGCCTTCTCTAGAGATTCAATCTCATAGTTCAAGTCCCAGAGGTTGGAGATTGTTTCCATGTTACACAAGGTTTCTCGAGGGTCATACCTTAAGAAAGGGTGTAGACTTTTATGTCAACAGTTTTTGGCACACCTGGTGAGACATATAAATTTAGATTTGTAAGTTTTCTAGTTAGTCAGTTGAAATCCATTCATTGAGAAATTGGTTTTTTTTCTTAGTTTTATCAACCTTTAGAGGCATTCATCTAAAACCATGGTGATTATATGCATCTACTTGTTTCAACAGACCAAGTGCTAGTATGTATCTAATTTTTTATGTCTCTACATGATTTCTATGAAGTTTTTTTCTTAGATGCTTTATCATGGATCCCCTTCATAGAGATATTGCCCCACTTTCCCCCATATTATGAACAGGCTATTATTTAGCCATATCATCCCCTATATCAGCTACAACCTAGTTATGACTAGCCTGATTACCCACATCTCAACTCAAAGCTTTTTGAGCTTCAAGACCGTTCAAATAGTTTGGGATCTAGGTTTGCTGAATTTTCCAAGTTTTTCAACTATGTTGAAAATCCATACTCAGATACAGATTGTGGGAACTCTTCCTATGTTGAGCTCCTTATGACTTCTTGGCTTTTGGAGTTGAATGATAAAAAGGAGTGTGGGAGAATGATCCTTTTGTTCACACCATGGTATTGGGGTCATTTGATAATTTGAACAAGGTTCAGGGGACTCTCCTCTATTTGTGAAAGGAGAAAGAATTAAGATAGAAGAGATTTGAGGAGGAGGCACTTCAAAAAAAATAGCCCTCCCCAAATTTCTACTTCAAGCTGCCTTGAACCTCAACCTACAATTCGGATAGCTTTACATGTCAATGATGGTGAGCCCCAATATGATTATTGTACCTTCTTTATAGTTCTTGAAGAAGTGGATATGTCTTAACCCCATCAAAGGTAGAAAATGAGCAACCACCAATCAAAGAACATGTGTTGTAGCAAGATTTTGGAAAGAAAAAAACATCAAAAGGAAATCCTTGTCCTCAAGGAAGGACACATCATTTAGCATGAGGTTGTTCCTCAGCCTACATGTAATGTCACAATAGAAAAGACAATCTGGGAAGAAGAGTTTCTTTCTTCTTGAAGTCATCATAGGAACTATTGTGACATGGGAACATCACAATGGATGGGGTCGATTGATTTCTATGAGCTTGAGGCCTGATGTCTATCTAACAAGTCATCTTCCCCATATGAGGAACATATGTTGTAGACAACCCTTCATGATATGGAGGATGAAAAGGAGAATCTCAAGGTTAGCTCTATCCTTGAGGAGGAATATGTTGCTATGCATGAGGTTTCCCTTGAACCTATGCATATTATTAGAGCTATGATGGAGGGGATCAATGATGAGGATGAACTTTTGGATGAGTTTTATTCTATCTACTCTTCCATAGGTGTAGCATGTTCTTTAGGATTAACAAGAAAAGAGTCACACCATACTAGTCGCTCACAAGGAGATGGCTCAGGAACACAATGAAGACAAGGTGGAGATTTTTTCTTCACATGAAGAGGAGCCACTTCCAAATTAGTTGGATACTACCATTGTAGAGCACAACATAGTCAAGGTTGATTGCCCAAACCCAAAGCTGTCAAGAACATGCCCCATCAGGCATCTAGCTCTATAGCATTGCAAGTTGTCCCCATTCATGCTTATTCCAAAGAATGAGGGAGAACTCTACAAGGAGGGGTAGGTATCTTTTTCTCCACAACGCAATGCCCTACTACTAGAGAAGTTCATTTTCTTCAGCATTGGGGAGAAGGTGTTCCACATAGCAGTGTGCTTGTCATGTTTGTTAATATTTTTAGCTACCCATGTGCATGGAAGGAAAAATTAGTTAGTGAGGAAGGGAAACTACTTCAACAAACTATTCAATGGGTTCTTTTGACTTACTATCTCTATAAATTTTTGTAAATATTAGATTAAGTGTTTTCTATTTTTCAAGAAGTGCATGAGCACAGGCTATTTCTCTAGGAGATAGCAAAGTTTTGAAGTTTTATAGTTATAGAGGCTATAGTTTTTCTAGTTATTTGCAGAGCAAATCTTATTTTTTGTGACTCTATAGCCCAATGGATTGCTTAAGGCCATTGATCCATGCCTAGCAGGAAAGCATCCCCTCTCTGTCACCAAGAAATGTTGATATTTTTTGTCACCATTTATCACATCACAAATAACCGATTAGAGACATCTTCCATGGGATAAGTTATGTGGTTTTTGGGCATTCAACTAAGATCAATTCCACAATCTTTAGCCTAAAATTAGTTGTGTAGTTTTGGGCATCTTCAAGTGTACAAAAATATAGTGTAGTTTCATTTGCACTTAAGCTCACTAGGTAGTTTTGAAGAATGAGCAAGAGATCACCCTATCGCTATAGGCTATAGTGATCTTGGTTATCACTACACATAGAAGGCAAGAAGTAGATATAGCAATGGAAAATTTCAAGGCTTATCACCATAGGGTATAGAAATCCCCAACAGAAGTCACTATAGTGGTCATCGCAAGGTTGTGATGGTTAGTGGACTGAAGCGATTTCAAACTATGAAGCGACAATAGGACATGAAATGAAAACATTGGAGTATCATAAGACCAAATAGTTAAAGAGAAAAATAAATTGTGTAGCATGAACAAGGGTAGTCAGCATGTCAACATAAAGATAGAAATTTGGGTGAGGTGGCAGAATGCTTAAAAGATATAGAGTCATGTGGCAAAGGCAGATTGTTGAATTCAATTGACTTGGAATTGTCATGAATAGCTCCTTGATTGTTTGCTACCACTCTTTGATGCTCTCCATGTCTGATGAATGTAGATTTTGTCCTTCTACCACCTTGTTTATCCATCTACTCAATCAGAGTGGTTGTGGCCAACATTTTTGTCTCTTTAGGGCTTGATTTGCATGCAAGTTCTAATTTTTAGCATGGAAACATGCATCTGATCAAATTTCTTTCTGATTCTTAGTTATTGTTGTCCTTTTGCAATCTCAACTCCACTAGGTTGGGGTTTGAACTCAATGTAGCATTAGAGTTATGCCTGAACTCTATAAAAGGTAGTTGTAAATACGTTTTAAGGGTTCTTCCCTATTCTGTCATGTTTACTTGCTGTAACCTTATGCTCTGTAATTGTATTCCTTTCTTTCCATGAATGAAATATCTATTTTCTTCACCTCTTCTTTCCATTCATTATTTATGAATGTATCTTGCTTTGTTTTGAATGTTTCTTTTTAGTTTTAAGGTTTGTATGTTGTGTTCAAACTCTTGATGATTTCTGTATTGTAAAGATGTATTTCTATTTAGCACTTGATCAATTCTAAACCTACATATGAATTCTTTGAAAGTAGATTAGAGTCAAGACTTGTGTATTTGTGTGTTTCATCAATGTGTTGTGCATCCCTGAGCAAAGTTGTAAGCATTTCTATCTTGGTGCATCACCTTGCTATCCCTTTCGACAATTTAATTTTATGCATTTCTTCTCCTTTTTCCTCTCAAGTGGTAGTTTAGGTGCATCCTAATAGTAAGGAAGTCAACCTTCTCTGTAGACTCAATTTCATAGTTCAAGTCCCATAGCTTGGAGATTGTTTCCATGTTACACAAGGTCGCTTGAGGGTCATACCTCAAGCAAGGGTACAGACTTTTGTGTCAAAAAAATCGTAAAAATAATTATAATTTAATTTAATTTATTGATTCATGCATATTTAACTCGCATATTAATTAAATATACTCTTTTATTCTATTTTCCCACTTTATTAATTAATGGAAGCATATTAAAAGAAATTATTTATTATTGTAATAAATAAAGATAATTAGAGTTTTGTATTTAAATGCAACTCTAGGTTTAATCAATATTAATTAATATTCACATTAAAACAATATTTAATATGTAATAATTAATTTCTTTTTATTTAGTTTTCTAATTTAGAACATCAAATTAAATCTTTTAAATTTAGCCATAAATTCAAATAATCCCAACAAATTAAATATCATTTTATTTTAATTTTTTTCTGTTTTTAAAGCAAATAACATTTAATAATTCAAATATCAATGATCAATCCAAAAATCACAAATAATCATTCTACCAAACAAATCACAAAGTCAAACCACATGAATTGCATAAGGAAAACTAAATTTATAAGCATTATGCAAGCACCTAGGAAGAAACAAAGTAGATAGATCTTTCAATAAAATTCTACAATAGGTTTTCAACCCCTACCTCAATATGACAATTAAAATCTAAGATAATGTATGAATGTGCGCAAATCCAAAACCCTTCAAAACTTTCCACATTTTTAATGCTCCAACTCCAAATTTTGCAATCCAAAACTTCTGTGTGAAATAATAAACCAACAAACTCTAATATAGAGCCCTAACTCCCTTTGGGATTTTTGTCTCTTAAAGCCCTAAAAATAATAATTTTTTTATTTAATTAATTGATTCATGCATATTTGACTCACCTTTTAGCTAAATACATTATTTTACTTTATTTTCCCACTTTATTAATTAATGCAAGCACATTAAAAGCAATAGTTCTTTATTTAAATGCAACTCTAAGTTTAATCAATATTAATTAAATATTCACACTAAAATAATATTTAATATGTAATATTTAAATTCTTTTTATTTAGTTTTCTAATTTAGAACATTAAATTAAATCATTTAAATTAGCCATAAATTTAAATAATTCCAACAAATTAAATATCATCTTACTTTAATATTTTTCCCTTTTTAAATCAAATAACATTTAATAATTTAAATATTAGCGATTAATCCAAGAGTCACAATGTCAAACCACATGAAATGCATAAGGAAAGCTAATCAAAGTGAAATTCAGACAACATATGCACAAAAAGACTCATAGTTTAAAAAAGGGTAGACAGTTAGATACGAGTCCTCCTTGAAGGACAAGTATTTAGGTTATGGTTGGGATTGAATCTAATCATTATCTTCTCATTTTTTCCATTGAGTTATTGTGATAGGGCACACTTGTCCTCATAATTCAAGGAAATCAATGCCCAATGACTATGACTCCCTCTCTTAACCACATTAGACACATCAGACAAAAAGTAAAACATGCACACACACCATACAGATGCAAGTATGGGGTAAATATCATAATGAATCACAAGTACAAATCATTGCATATTAAAACATAACAAATCACCATCATTAATATAGAATAATCATCATTTAGAGGTAAACCAGAAGACATCATCATAAGAGCAATCACATCTACTAAGTAAGAATAATTAAAGCACCATTAATATGAAAGTAATCATAATCATCAAATATAGATCATGAAATATGATTGACCAAGTAGTCATCACTGATATATATGTAATCCAGGTCATGAAATAATGATATATAACTATATATCAAATATCTCTAAAACTAACACAGGCATGAAATAGGCCTAAAAGAGATTGGCAAATATAGTAGAAAAGAAAACTATGGGTGGGAATTACATCTCATCTATCTCTTTTGCAAGATCATAAATAGGTCATAGTTGAATTTTGAAGATACCACCATTCTTAGGATCCACACATGAAACTTCCCAAAAAGTCTAATAAAAATGTGCAAGAACATTGTTAATATTAGCTAGTGTCCTAGGACTAGGGTGCCTAGCCCTAGAGCCCAGTCATAGTTAGCCCAAAATTTTCCAAGAAGAAAATTGAGGAGCTCTTAATTCCATATTTGATATATGTGCTAAGTCTACTACCTAATACCTGGCTATGATATTTGACTATTTTTGAAGTGGTTTTTGTTATAGGTGCACCTCTATAGATTTGTTACCAAGCTATACTTTGTAGTAGTTTGTTGTGATAAGTTTTTTTTTTTAGATTAACTATATGTTCTCATATACATGATTTAGGGAATTAATAGTTTGCATTCAATCAGTTTGTAAATCTATAACAATAAAGGAAAAGAACCCAAATTTTTTGACACTCTTTAAGTACAATTTAGAGAAACAGTCGACTTTTGTGGTCTATATTTTATGGTTTAGTGAAGAGAGTTTAATCCTAGTCAAATCACACCTACCCTAGTTCACACTTTTTTTGTTATTGTCAAACTCTTTTAGGCTAGTTTTATGCTTGATTATTAGCAGTATTATTTTGAGATTATAAGATATTGCTTCATATTTAGTTGATTTTATGATGAGAGTACTTTGTACTATTTACTTCATGTATGCGTGATGATGATTATTACAGTGATTTCATTTATTTGATGATGATTAGTTACATAGATTATTATACATGTTTTCTTATGGATACTTATCCCATACTACATGTGTATGGTTTGCATGAATGTTTTCTTTATGTATGACATTTATAATGTGGTTAAGGAAGGGAGTCATCGTCACCTGCTAGTCAGGATCTACACAATGCACCACTTCTTGCCATTGCCTATTTAGTTTAGAATATTGTGTTTGTACATGTAGTGGATTTTATGTAGATTGCAGGTACTTGGTATCAACTTTCCTAAATTGCCAGGATGAGTGTACCCTATCACATTATGTCAATGGTAAGAGAGGGGAGATAAATTCTTAAGTCCAAATCCTAACCTTTAAACCCATTTGTCCTAGAGAATTAGCCTTTGGTGATTTTTCTATTAATTAAGCCAAATTAAATAATTAAATTAATGATTTAATTTAATGGAAAATTATTATCATATTTTTCAAATTTAATTATATTTAATTAATTTAGAGAATTAATTAAATAAAAGGAATTAAATTTAAAGATAAAAGTTTAATTTTAGAACGTGATAATATTAATTTAATTTAATAATAATGTATTTAAGAGTTCATTTTTAAATAAATGCGAAAAACTATTATTATTTAAGTTAATAAATATTTTATCAATTAACGTTTCAAAAATAAATTTAACAATGAAAATGATGTTTATTAAAAGTTTTAAGATTGCATAAACTGTGCATGAGATTAAAATTTAATAAATTAATTAAAAAGAGAAGTCAAGTGAAATTAAATAAAGATAATTTATACTTCAATAAACGTGAAGGAAAAGGATAAAGAAAAGACAATGAAGAGTAATAGACTATTAACCAAGGATTCATCTCGAGTGATCGGACAATTAGTGCCCTGATGTTAGGAGAGAAATCCTTATCAACATTGGAGGGTTCATTTTCAACAAACTAAAGTTTTGGGAGGATTGCAAATTTTGGAAGAAGAATTTTTGGAAGAGAGAAGGTTTTGAGAGGAGAAATTTCTATCGCAAATCTTTTTGGGCATTGCATTGTGAGCATCAAAATCCAAGTAGATTCTTGTGATTAATTTGCATAGTTAATTATGCTAAGTCTTTTCTTGTCTTCTTCATGTCCATGAAATGATTATCTAAATTTTTTTTGTGATGAGTGTTTCAATATTGTAAATTTCTAGTATGCATGTTAATTCTTTTGTATATGTAGAGATTGAAATATCTTAGAATCTTCATTTAGTAATTTTGTAAATTAGATATTAAATCGGGAAGGGTTTTGAAATTTAAAAAGGAAAATTTAAACAAAAAAATTGACTAGTTGATCATATTTTTCCTATTAGATTAATGCTAGAATTGTTATTAAAAAAATATATATTTTAATGGAGGAAGGAATTTGTTTTCTATAACATTTATATTCTTCAAATTTTATAACACAAATTTATCATGAACGAATTTTTAAAAAATATAATATTTTTTTCTTAAAAGATGAATTAACATGGGAAGGGTGGGGAAACCCCATACCCCCCACCCCCACCCCGCGGTGGCCAAAGTATTGTTGACACAGGTATTATGACAGAAGTGGTATAGAGTACCACTACTACCACAGGCCCTACAATAGCCAGATGTTGTTTTTAAAAGGCTGGCAGGCCTTGTAAAAATAAAGGCCTTTACTTTTTGATAAAAATTACAAAATTTATTTTATTATTATTATTTATTAATAAATTTTATTAATAAGTTAATATTAATATTAATAAATGTTTATATATATATATATATATATATAAATTAAATATATTACATTTTAAATAGTGAATTTATTATTAAATATGTTAATTATAAATGAAATGTTATTTCATTTATATGATTATTATTTAATTTAAGTAAATGGAATTTAATTAAGTTTAATTAATAAATGGGGAGTATTTAATGGATTTAAATTTAATTTATTTTATTTTATAATGATATTGACTTTAATAAAATTGAAATTATTTTATTGGAAGATCAATAGTTGTTATTTTATTAATTTAAATAAATAAATGATTATCCTTAGAATATTTTAGGAAATTGACTTTAAATATAATGGGGGTAATCCGATATTTTATTTGAATATAAATGAATGGATTAATTTGTAGGGTAAACTGTGAATCTGATTTACTTGAAACATACATGGAAATGAAAACTAAAACTTTACTTTTAACTCAACCATGTGTCTTCAAAATCAAACCAAACTATCAATACCTACACTATGTTATCTATATGTTTTCTATGTTTTGGGTTTGGGTTGACTAGACTGTTGACTAGTTTTAGGACTTCTACAGAGGCTTGGAAGTTTTGTGATTGTGGTATTATGTTGAATTGATCTTGATCATTTAAACCCAACCACGGCAATGTGTTTGGTATGCTCTATGATGAGTTTGAATTTATTATTTGTTTTTCTTTCTAGTGTTCTTATGTGAAGCTGAGGTGAAAGTTATGACATAATTCACTTAAACATTTTGAGTCTTTGATCAATATTTTTGGGATTCTTTCCAGTTGCTTGTAGAGAATTGATGTGTTATTGTGAATTATCTTTAGATGTTTCCTAGTCACTTGTATAGGACTGAGGTGATTTTATATGATTCTTTGATTTATTCTTTTATGAGCCTAGGGTAGGTTATCTATATATAATGTTCAGAAGTGGCTTGTAATGGAGGCCGAGGCCCTAAGCGGCTGCTAGGGTAACCCATTGTAAATTGTTTAATAAGTGAAAACACTACACTAAATCAGAGTAAACTAGGATGGGAGTAGAGAGAATGCTTGGTTATGGCCATACATTGTTAGTATTCCTTGTTAGTATGAGAGGATACTAGTGCTACATAGGGTCACTAGGGGGTCGAGGTCCTGAGAGACTACCAAGGTAAATCTAGCATTGATTCATGCAATGACACTTGCCCACTTAAATAGTAGGTTTCCTACATATCTTTGTGTGCCTCTGGGTCTAGATGTCGATTTATCTTGGAACCTTTGAGTTAGATTACTTTTAGGATTTCCTTGACTTAGATATTACTTTTGATATTTGGTTTGATATCCTATTTGGGACTTGAGACTATCTCCTTAGCATAGTGGGAGTGGACCTTTCTAGGTTACCACATGATCAAGTGGTATTTCTTTTTACTCTTGTTATTGAGATCCATCCATTAATACTGTGGCTGTGGTTTCCTTGTTTTCATTTCCTTTCATTCTATTCTTGCATATTATGATGGATGGTTATATATTTATGATGGATAGCTATATCTTTATGATGGATGGTTTCACTTATTGTATTGCACTTTGTTTCATGGATCTGAAAAGGATGATATAATCTAATTTTATAAATGTATATTCTTTCAGCCTTTTATGCTTTTGTGACATGTACAGTGGATGATTGAGCATATCCAATTTTATTTTCAAGTGGCATTTAGAACAAATGTATATTATTTAAATGGACTTTGGACTTTTAAGTGTTCTTTCATGTGGATTTGGTATTTGTTAGACTTAGCATTAATTAAATTTAAATGCAATTCAATGTCTTGGGATCCTTAAGGAAACTAATATGCTATGTTTACTTATGAATGATTGTATATTATTGCTTTCGCTACTTTATGTTTGATGTGTATGATATTCTTTCTTTTTAAAAAAAGTGTTTGGCAAACTTAGTAAAAATTTAGGTTAATTCTTTCGAATCCCTTGGTAGAGCGTTACACTATTTTAAACTATTATTTTTTCCCTTAAATAATGATTAATATTAATATTAATACTTTGAGATATAAATGGTTATCAATTTTAAGCTTAAAATGTAATATTTTTTGTTAACAACAATATACACATGTGATGAGCATCTGCCTCTTGCTCCCATTATAGAGTGTCGCTTGATATTAACTATTCTTAGTATAATATTATAACATTAAGTTTTTTATTTGCATGACTTAGAGGGGAGGGTGGATCAATTATCTCTCAGATTTGTTGAAACTTCTTGTCACAATCTTAATAGTATAAACTTTCAAATCATTAGCTCGTTGATCATATATTTTCATAACACAAATTGAATTAATCAATGCTAAAAACTTGTTTACTCATTGTCCTAGTATATACTAAGTATCATAGGTATTTGTTAGTTTCTACCAAATTACATAAATAACTTGTACTATATATCAACTTTCAAAAATATGTGTAAAACATGAAATACGCATCGAACATCAAAATCATTTACACATATTGGCACAAATATTTAATGAGGAAAGTCTACAAATAGAAAACAACTTGAGAAGCAACAACCCAATTTTCACTATTCTAAAGTGAGCTTTGTTATGAGCCTACCTTGTTAAAGGTTTACATACATAATATTACATGTGACCTTGTTAGAGGAATCACACCAAAGATCATCTTGATCTTATCACTCCTCGACATTTCTAAAGAATGGCTTGCTCTAAAGCTCTTAAAAACCTTACTATTGAATACTACCATCTAGGTTTTCATAGACTATTAGGTCTACTTCGTTAAGATGTTTTATCTACTACAATGGTAAGAAAGGAATAGTGAATTGATCTGTTAGGCTTAGAACTACCTTTCTTATTCAAATCTAGGTTATGCTCATCTACTTCCTTTCTATCTCATACACGATGATCCTCTCACTTCCCAACTTAATTTAGCACTACCTTTTTCTTGATCTTCACAATGCAACTCTCTTAGTTATAATGGTCTTCTCCTTCCTTCGTCCTCCTTCTTTTGAAATCATAAATAATAAATTTTGCACTCATTCCTTAAATAGTAATCTTTTTACTTTAACTCTTAATCTAATCCATCCATTTTGCCTCTTAGACATAGTTGTTTGATCTTCATTTTTCTTAAGTTCATTATATCTAGTCACTCAATGACTATTGTGTTGGAAGTATAAATTGGAAACCAAGATACTGAGAGTGGGAGGGGTGGGGGTGGTAATACTTTAACATTTTCACAATACTAGTGTATCCACCACATTTCACATCTCATATCCAATTGCTTATGAATGCATAAATTATAAAATCAAACTGTAATAACATATAGATCTAATCTATCAATCACATGACACAAAGATTTTGGTTACCCAGAAACACTTCAAGGTGAAGGTCAAACTTGTGGGGGGGATGACACCTACAAATCTTCACTACTATAGTTATAAAGTTAACATGTTAGGGTTACAATGTTTAACCATATCCAATGATCTACCCTATGTGGGGTCTTCCTTGTTAAAAGGTTTTGAGACTGTTAGATCTCAACTTGTTAGAGGATTCAACATTTACAACAAAGTAAGGACTTTGTTAGGAGATTTACAAAGATCTGTTAAGACCAATCTGTTAAGAGATTTACCCTAACTCAATCTATTAAAATTGATTCATTACTTGATCCTCGGTCTACTCTGAGAGGTTTTTCTTTGATCTCCTCTTTCCAATTTGATCTAATCTCTGATCTCATATAGCTTTTCTTCCCTTCATTACTTTTACTAGGTCGCTTGCCTCTTGATATAGCTTTTCTTCTCTTCAATCTTTTGCCTCTTCTATAATGTTTGTATATCCACACTTGAATCACATGAATAACTTATTTTCTCCTTCTCCTTTACTATATCTCTCATATTGAAATAGGTCTACATTAACTCTATTTAAAGATTTCATAAATATTTTTCTAGATGCTTCCTTGTTTGGCCTCTCCATCTTATTTGTTCATCACATTACATAGGGATCTATTATCCATGTCATAAAACACATAAATGTCTCTATAAAAAGCTCTATAAGTATTAAATATCTTGTCTATGCTAGCCTAAAATGGTTTACCTCAAAGTTTGTATCATTCCTAATTTGAATGTTAATTTTTCTTTTCTCGGCACTTACGATCTCTTACACTCAGTATTCATTATTTTTATGATGCTCAGTCTCTACTATGCTCAACACCTCTATTAACTTGACAACAATATGCTCTAATTGCTTGGTAAACATTAGACTCGACTTACATTAAAAATACTCAATGACCATAGATTTACTCAGCTCCTATAGAGCTTGGTATATACATGCTTATATACAAGTCTATCCCATGACTTGACCTATATAGAGTAGCTCGATCATAGTGATGATCGTCTGAATCTATGTAGTATATGACTAAGTGTTTGACACTAATAGACTATAATAGTTAGAGATATCAACATATTTGTCTACCTTGAAGTTTATGCTCACTTTGAAAATAGAAAATATCTTCTATATGATCATCTTTGAATCATTCAAACCATTTATTTCATAATTAACTTAATACTCATCCCTTGTGCTTCTCAAACATTCCTTATTTTCACCAAATGTCAACTTGGAATTCCATCTGATTCTTTTAGTTCTTCTTGTCCATGCTTGGTTAACACTAGATCTCATTTGGGCAATACTACACTCAGTTAACATTAAATTTTCTCAGTAAGAACTATATTTCCTTCACTTCTTTCCTTGCACTTGATAATAACTATAATTAATTGATGACAATTTTAGTAGATAAGTTAAAATTTTAGTTCTTCATTCACCTAGAAAACTATATTTCTCATATATGATCTCCATCAATTAATCTTTAAATGTAGGATTATCAAACCAACATTATATTATCATAGTCCAATTCATTCAAGTGTTCATTGAAAATAACTCTCATATCAACATACTTGCTTCAAATCATCTTCATCAATCAAATTATATGCCACTCTATCGAATTAGCATAATGTCCAACCAAGTCTTGGCATCAATGACAACATACTAACTGATATGACTCTCCCCATATATTTACAACATTATCAGTTGGGGATAACAATATCAAACATTAAGTTTATGTTAATATTATATTATTATCTTAATATCACATGAACATTATTTTGAAGACCCATAGACACAATAATTGTGTATAATCTATTATTTATATAAAACAATAAAATATCCTATCAATGGGTTTCAAAAGGTTGATATTCTAAAAAATTTATGAAGTAACTAATTTAGAAGGAACCTAATATTGGTCAAATAAAGGTCAACTTTAATAAGACATCCAGAGATAATCATGGTTTCGAGTGGGTTGGTTGTGTGGAGAAATACAATAGAATTGCATCATCTTGTCTAGTGGAAAATGGTGATCAGTAGTAGACTGCCAAATTTCGTATACATTGGAAGAGGTCATAAAGTAGAACCCCCTTAGACTAAATTTTATTAGCACAACCCAAGTAGAGGAAGGGTTGGTAATGCAAGATCTAGTGGCAAAAGGATGTACAATTCTAAGGTCCTTTTTGACTACACAAGGGAAAGTTTACAAAAAATGGTAGATATACAACACAAAATGTAATGACATATAGAAGAAAAGAGATAGAAATACAAGAATTATTACAACATGTTTGATTACTTAATCACCTTGTGTGTATAGAGAAACAAAGGCTATCTAAACTAATCTAGACAAAACATATAACAAGGAACACAATATAGGGGAAACACAACAAAATAGGAAAACACACAAAGAATTCCAATCTATAGAAGTACACTTCAAGCATCCACTCACATCTTGGACTATATCATTAAGAAAAAGTGGGAAACTTGCAATATGAAAAACAACCAGATTAAAGAAAGGACTATCATGGTTGTCTTTGTGCAAAATACTAGAAGTAAGCATTAATTATTTAGAAATAATTTTAGGAAAATCATGAACCATGCCAATAGTCTCATATTCATCATCACTAACATGTGCATTTTCATTAACATTAATAACAACACCATCAAGAGTATCTTCTTGATCAAAGAGTGATCTTAATAGAATCTAAGATATTAATAGTGTAGAACAAGAATTAGTATGCAAAGAACATTAACAAATAAAGTAAACATTCACAAACCAAAAACTAAATTCACATATATGCTTAGACAAAGAAAGAAAACAAGAAGTGCAAACCTCACAAGAAAAAGCACTCCATGCTTTCTTGATTCTGTAGATGTGTCCTTTTGTTGTGGATGTATGCTCAAGATGCTCAAAAGCTGCTTCAATGGAGATGGGTAATGGCAAATTGGTAGCTTTGTGAGCTCTCAATTTGGCATTATAAGGGTATGGTTGATGGCTTTGGTTCTCAAAATAGCATGATAACTTTAGCTCAAAGATTGTTGATGATATGGATTGGGATGGGATTCAATTTATAGGCTAAGGGGTAGATGGATGGATGGCTTAGATGCAAGGATGGATGAAGGCTTAAGGAGGGCTAGGATGCACTCAAAGGAGAGAACATGGATTGTGCTTGTTTAGCACCAATGGGAAGGTGACACTTGTCACAAGGAGGATGAGTGTGAGAGGGTAGGGTAAAGGGTTGGTTAAAGGCATGATGAGTGGGGTTGAGTATGTAAGAGGGATGTAAGAGGAATGAGTGTGGAAGAGGGAAGAGTGTGGAAGATGGGTGTAAGAGTCATGAGTGGGCTTGTAAGAGTCTTTTTTTTTTTTTAAGAGCACTCATGACTTAGTGGTTGGGTTTTTTGAGGGGAGACTTTGGTTTGGATTAGGAAAGTCTTAAACTTATTTAAGGAATGTGACAACATTAGGGGGTGGATTAGGCTTGGGTTTAGGATTAGCTTAGGGATGTTAGAGATGTGCAAGTGGATGGCATTAATGAGGGTGGGTGAGTTAGTGGCTAAGCTTTGTGAGTATGGGTGGATGGGGTGGATTAGGCTAAATGGAGGATTAGAGATAGGTTAGGGGTTTTTGAATTTGAGGATTTTATTTATCAAATAGATTTATTTAATAAATGGGGATTTTTGGAATTAGATAGGAGAAAAGGATTTAATTGATAAATAATAGATTATTTGATTTATCAATTAGGAATATAGATGATTAATTAAATTAATCAACTAGGGATGGCAAAGGATTAATTAAATAAGAATTTAATTAATGATGCCTTTAGAGATGGCTAAATTAGATTACCAAAGTAGTGTAATCAAATTTAGGTGTCTACATTTTGTCCCTCTTTGACATAGTGTTGAAACAACACTATTTCAAAGAAGTTTGAATGAAGATGACACGAGGAAGATGTTTTAGCAACAAGGTTGCCCCAGTATCGGATAAGAAGAGGAGAGACTAGACTTAGATGATGCCCCCTAAAGAAGGCGGCGGGGACAGAAATGAGGCTTGATGACTTCTTGAAAAGTACAAGAAATTGAGACGAGCTGAGACGCAGGTTGGCGAAGAGAAGGGGCTAAATTAGCTCAAACTCTCACTACAGGAGAATGATAAAGGGAAATCAGAGGCACAATAGTAAAGCAAGCTTAAGACTTTCTAGGATTGGGGGGGAGGAGGAGCGGAGCGCTATAAAAGGAATCCATGGTAGGGAGATGGATGATAGAATGATAAAGCTGATGCAACAGGATTTCAAAGAGTTAGATTGGCGAAAGATGGGTTTCGGAGATCCCTAGGACTAGGATTGTGGATCTCGAAAGATGAGGCTTGGTGGATTGATTTGATTGGTGGATCCCTAAGACTAGGATTGTGGATCCCTAAAGCTATGCATGAGGAGTGATGCAAAGAGATACTGATGCATAAGCTGGGATAGGTGTTGGATAAAGATGGCAGATAATGGAGATGAAGGGAATCCATTGAAGCTTTTTGAGCAGGGGGAATACTTCAAAGAGAAGTACCACCATGTAGTTGAGCACTAGATTTGCTATAGGACTATTGGTTAATTGCCAAGGTTACCAAGAACATCAAGTCCTTTTCACCAACCGTCCAGAGGACTGACAAACTGACTCGAAACAAACACGCAAGGATTGCCCTAGTATCACACATGAATCCCAGAGGAAGCAGCGTGGAAATGACACTAGGTAACCCACAAGCAGAAAAAGAAAAGAAGCAAAAGACCTGATCAAGACCTTATGCTCTAATTGCCCCATTCGCAACATACCATGATATGGAAGATCATGGCAACCTTGAGGAGGGAACAAGGAGATTGCTTGGAAAAGATATTTCAAGACCCAAAAGGGAAGATCCCAAATCAAAAGAAAGAGAAAATCCAAAAGAGAACTATTTGCCAACGAGATGGGTAGGACGAGGTACTAATGGACCAAGATCAGACATGAGGAAAGCTATATCCTGCAAGGATCTATCAGAGAGCACCTAGGCTGATGGATCTGGATGAGTGATGTGTCTGGAAAGCTAAACTAAGAAGGATAACACTTTGGTGATAGGAGATCTAGCTAAAGGATGCATTGGAATATCTAACCAAGGTGTGCGATGTGTGCAAGATGTTGACCAAGGATGAACTAACACGAAAGCCGGATAGATACAATGATACTAAGCTAAAGAGGATGTACAAGCTGACAGACCAAGATATGTTACAAATGTACAAGTTTGTTCATGTTTTGGTTTTTTTTTGTGAGATGGAAATGTTTGTGAAGGATGGGATGTCTATAATAGTTGATAGGTGGATAGGTAGATGGTTTGTGAAAAGCTTAAGGAAAATGGGATTCTGTGTGTGCATGTGATAAGATGTAGGCTAGGATACAAGATTATTTACAAGCTGGAATATGGTACAAGCTTTGGACAAGATTCAGATATATACAAGGTATGGTACAAGATTTACAAGGTATAATACAAGCTTTGGTACAAGATTTACAAGCTGTACAGGAAGTATTGACAAGCTCCATCAGGTTTTGGATATTTGATTGGAACACCAAGGGAACAAGTAGGTGTTTTATGGGATGGTGGGTGGATGGATGAGGGATAGGATAGTGATAGATAATGGATTAGTCTTTAGTGCACAAGGTGCCTGAATTACCAGGTTTTCACCAAGGTACCTATCCAAGGCGATTGAATTTCCAAGTTTTCACCATTGGATGCTTATTTCTCTTTACTATATATTTTTTTAAAAAATTTCAAAAACTGGGTATACCAAGGGTCTTCAAGCATAGAACTTCTTGAGATGAATGATGTTAGTGGGATCATTCAAGAGTTCTCCTTCTGGTGTAGATAATTGATAGGCTCCGGAGCCAAAGGAGGCAGTAACCACATAGGGACCAAGCCATGTAGGTTCAAACTTGCCTTTCTTTTCTCTATCTACTTGGACTTTCATATTTTCTTTGAGCACCATGTCACCTGGTTGAAAGTGTCGTGGGAGCACCTTCTTGTTGAAATTCTTTTTGAGACGATTTTGATAGACTGTGAGATGGTCATAGGCTTTTTGTCTCTTCTCGTCTAAGAGATCTAGCTGGGTGAGTCGAGCTACTCTGTATTCTTCATCTGAGATTTGCCCTCGCAAAGATATGCGTAGTGAGGGAAGTTCAACTTCTATAGGTAATACCGCTTCAGCACCATAGACTAGGGAGTATGGAGTTGTGCCTGTGGATGTATGGAAGGAAGTTCGATAGGCCCATAGAGCCGGATTTATTTGAAGGTGCCAATCACGGCCGGAATCATTGACAACTTTCTTTAGGATTTTGAGGAGGGTTTTATTAGTCGCCTCTGCCTGGCCATTACCTTGTGGGAAATATGGGCTAGAAAAGTGGTGATGGATGCAGAGGGAAGTGCATAATTCTTTCATGTTGATATTTTCAAAGTTACCTCCGTGGTTAGTGAAGATGTTGGATGGGATGCCGAAGCGGCAAACAATGTGGTACAAGATGAACTTGGAGACTTGAACTCCTGTAGCTGAGACTAGGGGGACTTCTTCCACCCATGTAGTGAAATAGTCTGTAGTTGTTATTATCCATTTATGTCCATCAGATGAGAGAGGTGTGATAGTTCCAACTAGATCAAGGCCCCAACAAGCAAAAGGCCAAGGTGGTGCAATAGGTTGTAGATCCTATGCTGGAGCGTGCACAAGATTTGCATGCTGCTAACATGGGAGACACTTTCTGACAAAGTCACAAGAGTCTTCTTCAATGGTAGGCCAATAGTAGCCTACTCTAAGGATTTGTCGTGCTAGGACAATACCACTTGTGTGGGCACCGCAAAGTTCGGAATGTACTTCTTTTAATTCCATCACGGCCTCATTTTCATCTAAACATCGAGAGAGAGTATCGTGATAACCCCGACGATATAGGGTATTGGCTATGATAACATAGCGAGATGATTTTCGAATAACGTTCTGGCGTTGGGTGCGTGTGAGGTGAGGGGATATGATACCATCGTTAAGGTAAGCATGAATTTCATGGTACCAAGGGGATTGGGGACCAACCAAGATACAAACACGGTTTGAATCCTCATTCGCATAAGCAGGTGTGAGGAGCTTCTCAACTAAAAATTCATACTGCGTAGCGTCTTGGGGAATTTCCAAGAGTGAGCCGATAGTGGCCATGGCGTCTGCTGCTTTATTTTGCATTCATGGCACTTGTGTAAACTGAAGCTTTGTAAAATGCCGGGTCATCTAATCAATTATCTCTTTGTAGGGTAATAGCTTTTCATCTTTGTTTTGATATTCATTTAAGACTTGTTTGATGATGAGTTGGGAATCACCAAAGACTTGTAACTCAGTGATATTCCATTCTGCAGCTATCTTTAATCCTGCTACAAGAGCTTCATATTCTGCTATATTGTTGGTGCTAGGGAATTGTAGCTTGAAGGCTTTTGGAATGTAATCTCCTTGAGGTATAACTAATAATATTCCTGCCCCTGATCCATGAGAGGTGTATGAGCCATCAAAATAAAGCTTCCATGGGGGATGTTCTTCAATTAGGCAGATATGCTCATCTGGAAATTCTGTGAGCAAAGGATATGCATCTACTAGAGGTGCATCAGCTAGGTGATCTGCTATAGCTTGCCCTTTGATTGCCTTTCTGTCCACATATTGGATGTCAAACTCACTTAGTAGCATAACCCATTCGGCCAAACGGCCTGTAAGTGCTATTCTGGAGAGCATATACTTGAGAGGGTCAATCTTGGAGACTAGTTGGATGGTATGACTTAGCATGTAGTGGCGAAGCTTTTGAATTGAGAAAACAACTGCCAAACAAGCTTTTTCCATAGGAGTGTAATTGAGTTCATAACCAACTAGGGTTCTACTGATATAGTAGATGGCTCTCTCTCTGCTATAATCATCATGTTGTGCTAGAAGTGCCCCTAGAGCAGTAGGTGTTTTTGATATATACAAGATCAAGGGATGACCAGGAACTGGTGGAACCAAGATAGGGGGATTGGTAAGATACTGCTTGAGCTGATCGAAGCTATGCTAACATAAAAGATCCCACTTGAAGTTCTCATTCTTCTTTAGCAAGTGTGAAAATAGTGTACACTTATCTGCAAGTTGGGAGATGAAGTGCCGGATAGATTGAAGTTTTCCCTGAAGAGAGCGAAGCTGTCGTAGTGTCTGGGGAGGAGGCATGTTTAAGATAGCCTTGACCTTTTTGGGGTCGATATCTATACCTCATTTAGAAACTATGAAGCCTAGAAGCTTGCCAGATGTGACCCCAAAGACACACTTCTTGGGATTTAGCATGAGATGATATTGGGCCAACCTATCAAAGACTTTCTCCAGGTCAGCAAGATGATCCATGAAGGTGTGAGATTTGACTAAGATATCGTCCACATAATCCTCCAAAATGCTATGGATAAGATCATGGAAAATGGCTATCATAGCTCTTTGATAGGTAGCCCCAACATTCTTTAGGCCAAAAGGCATCATGGTGTAGCAAAAGGTTCCCCAAGGGGTAGTGAATGTTGTCTTATGCTGGTCCTCTTCTGCAATCTTGATCTAATTATACCCAGAAAATCCATCCATAAGGGATAGAATTTCATGTCCAGTTGTAAGATCTACAATCATATCTATGTTGGGCAAGGGAAAATCATCCTTTGGAAAAGCTTTGTTAAGATCTCTAAAATCAGTGCAGATTCTGATGTCACCGGAAGGCTTAGTGAAGGGACCATGTTGGAGATCCATTCTGAGTAGTCAATAGGTCGGATAACCTTAGCAGCTAACATTCTTTCTAGTTCAGCTTTGACTAGTAAGGCCACCTTGGGGTGCATTTTTCTAAGCTTTTGTCTTACGGGCTTGATCTTTGGATCGACTGCAAGATGATGAACTACAAGCTTTGGATCAAGTCCTGGCATGTCCTGATATGACCATGCAAATCAGCCAATGTTCTCTTGTAAAACCTCAAAGAGGAGGTCAGCTTGGTCTTGTGATAGGGATGCAACAATGTGAACAATTCTAGGGATCTCTGAAGAACCAATGTTGACTTCTCTAGTATCCTCTATTAGAATAGAAGACACCTCTGGTCGATTATCTTGAGGAGGCAATACTAAATCCTCATGTTCTACTTGTGGCTTTGGATTTTCTTGCTGAGGGGTTCTCTTCGCTGCCTTAGCTAGTCCCAGATTTACCTTAGTTCCAATTTTGGGTGTATCGAAACTAGGTTGGGAATTTTCTCCAAAATACCCCTTGGGATCTAGCTTGTAGATGTAGGCAGAATCTGGCTTTGTCTTCTTATGAGGAGTTTCAGCTCCCATGAATCTTAGAAGCACTTCCTTTGATGCAAACTCATCAATATGTATGACACTTGGTTGGTCCCAATCTATGAGTTGTGGATGAGCAAGTGGTAGGTCAATGAGATGGATGGATAGTTCTTGGAGAACAGAGTCTCCTAGGAAGATTTGGTTTGGGATATCGTCGTAGGCTCTCTTTTCAACTTCCTCAAGAATGTCTTCGATTTCGACAAGGTCACGGTGGATGTTCGAAAAAGCGTGACCATTCTTGTTGGTGCTCCCAGATGTGGGTATGCCAAAGCCAAGACCTGACTTTGTTTCCCAATTGTGTGCTTTGATGGGACATTGCATGCCCCTTTCTTCTGGTCCTAGTCCACCTCCTTGATAGTTCAATTTTTTAGTGATGAGCTTATGTTGTTGGGGATACTTCTGGCTGAAGTGATAAAGGCGTGCTTGATTTCTTGGAGGTGCATCCTTATGTAGCCAATTGTTGATATCTGGAGTGAGCTCCTCATGAAGAGGGGTTTTTGAGGACACAAAGGTGGTTGGGCCAAACTGTTTGTATTGAGGAGGTGGAATCTCCTTAACTTTGTGATATGTTGGCCGTCCATGGGTATGTGGATCAAGTGGGATTTCTTCGACAGCAAATGCATCTGATAGACTATATTCTCCACAACCTTTGTTGTTGATCTTTACAGTAGATAGGGTGGAGGCAAGGATGGTTTCTACATCATTACAAGTGTGGGATGAGCTGGCGATGGCTGTGCTGAGGTCTATTCCAGGGCAATGGTTTGTATATGAAGCTTCAACTACATTGCAGTAAGAAAAGGGTTTTGGATCGGCATGGATGGTTACCTCAGTGCCCTGATGCAGAAATTTGATACACTGATGGTAGGCGGATGGAACGACCTTCATAGCATGAATCCATGGGCGACCGAGGAGGATGTTAAATGGTAGGTTTAGATCAACAACATGGCAAACTATCTCTTGAAAGACTGGCCCAACCTTGATTGGTAGCAAAATAGTCCCTTCTGTGGTCCTTTCCAAGTTGTCATAAGCTTTGATGGTGATAACCTCACTGATCATATCTGCCTCAGTATAACCAGCTTGTTTTATTAATTTTAGGGTGCAAATGTTCAAGGCTGATCCATTATCTATCATTACTCTTTTCATGGCAAAATTGGATACCATGATGGCTATGCGAAGCGGAAGGGTGTGATCTGGCTCAACCACGGGTATGTCGGTGGGTTTGAAAGATAGGGCACATGAGGATGAAAGGTGTCCAACAAGATTACGAAAATTAGTAGCATTGATATCAGAAGGGACACGAGATTCTATGAGAGCACTGTCAAGGATGTCTTTGTACACAGGACTAGTGCGGAGAAGGTCTAAAATGGATATTTGGGCTGGCATGTTCCCAAGGTGTTCCAAGATATTGTACCAGCTTTTTGATGGAGCTGATGGTGTTGATGAAACTGGTGGGCCTGCAATGTTAAATCACGTTCTTCGAGTGGTGACTACACACTCATTGTCTAGTCCTCGGATATTGATAACATTGACAGAAGGCTCTTTCTCAGATATACAACCTATAAGGCTACCATAGTCTATATAGGATGAAGTGTGGTCATTGTTCTTCCCATGCTGTTGGTTTGGCTGGTGGTTGTTGTTGTTTTGGATAGGTGCTTTTCCAGGATTTTGGTTGTTGTGTAGAGGAAAAGCATTTTGATAAATCTGTAAGCCTGCATTAGGAGAGGTTTGGGCACCAACAGTGATTTCCTTCTGATCAATGAGGTCTTGCACATAGTCTTTCAGTTTCATGCATCTGAGGCTGGTGTGACCGTTTACCCTATGGAACTTGCAATACTCATTGTCCTTGTACCATGCAGCTTTGGATTGGCTTGGATCAATTTGCTGGGTAGGAGGAAATTTGATGAGGTTTTCCTTAGCCAATTTCTCAAAAATAACATCCAATGGCTCACCAAGGGGTGTATAGTTTCTAGGTGCAAGTTGGAATCTGGGCTTTTGCCCTGCAGCTACATTGATGGCATTAGCTTGATTGTTAGACCCTTGAAAATTGGGTCTTGTATTGTGGTTTTGATAGCTTTGGTTATTTCGTTGTTGGTAATTGATAGCTTGTTGGTTGTTTGTTTGATATGGTGGGTTAGATTGGTTTTGAGAAGGACCAACGATATTCACATGTTTGATGTCAGTAACCCCATCTGTTGCAACATGCTTGTTTCTATTCCAATACCTAGACTTGTCATTGGAATGTGATTGATTTTGGTTGGCCTCTTTGTAAATCTTTACCACACCATCTTTGATGAGTCCTTGCTCAAGGATCATTCCTTTCTCTTTGATATCCTTATAGGTCTGCAAACAGTTCATGGTCATGTGGTGAGCCAGGCTGGGATGTGCATTATAAATAAACATTTTCACCACATGGCATTCTGGCAAGGTGCAGGATATGCGGGTGGTAAGGGTTTGCCATCTTTGCAGGTATTCGGCAAGGCTTTCTCCACCTTTTTGCTTGGTGTGGACAAGATCAACTATTGATAGCTCTGTTTCAACAAGATGGGCATATTGGGCTACAAATGCCTCAGATAATTCAGCAAAGTTTTAAATTGTGCCATAGGGGATTCTATAAAACCATTCAAGATCTGGTCCAGCCAAGCTTTTGGGAAAAAGGCGCAAGAGGAAGACATCATTGTATGCCACGTCCTGGCAATGCATGTAAAATTCTTTGATATGTGTGACAGGGTCTCCTTTTCCTCTGAATTTGTCAAATTTAGGTACCTCAAAGTGTTCGGGAAATGGTGTCATGGTAATGGCTCTGTCAAATGGGTAAGGACACACATTCTCAAACTTGAATGTCTTTGGATCATTCCCTTCTTGGATGGCTTTCAGAGCTGTCTTCATTTGCTCCCACTCTGAATTGATAGGTGATGGTTGGGGTGCCCCCAATGTAGGAGTGCCTTGAGGTAGGTATGTGCTGGATGGGGCCACTGAATATGGATGGCTGTGAGGGATTTGCTGATAGGGATTGTACATTGTTTGGGCAGCTGCATGGTGGATGACGGGTTGTTGAGGGGGAGGTGGCACATATTGCTGCATGTGCTGCGAGGCTTGCTGTTGATATGGGATTTGAGGTTGGGATTGAGGAACATAAGCTGGCTGTGGGATAAATGGATTGCTTTGTGGAGGTAAGGTATAAGATTGTTGTGAGGCTTGGGGAAAGGATCAGAGGGCTTGTGGGGTTTGACCAATATATGTGGGTTGTGCCCCCATTTGAGATGGTATCTACAAATAATTGGTGGTTGGCTGGGGTGGTGGATTACCTCCTAGAAGTGGCATTGAAAAGTAGTTGGTAATTGGAGGTAATGGATTAGTTGGTGGTGGAGGTGGTGGGAATTGAAAGCTTGGGAATGGAACTGATGGGGTTTGATAGCTTTGTGGCTAGATTTGGAAGCTTGGTAGAGTGGTGGTGGGAGCTGGGGTCACTTGGGAGCTTGGTAGAAGATTGGCAGTAGCTTGTGGGTTTTGATAGCTTTATGGAGTGAAGGTAGTAGCTTGTGGATTTGTGGCTGGTGGTATTGAGCTCCCAAGACTTAATGGAAATGATGGGATTGTACTTTGGGCTATGGTGAACAAGCTGGGGGCGATGAAAGGTTGATTACTTGGCCCCATGGGTGGCATCCCTGTTGTATATTGCTGAGGTTGGCCAAAGATGCTAGCACTAATTTGGGAGATGGGTGGATTTGGAAGGCTAGGTGTGGGAGCAGCAGTAATAGTGAAGGGGGTGAACGGTGAGGTGTTTTGAGTAAAGGGGGTTTGGAGCGGAGAGGTATGAACCAAGGATGGAGTGGTGGTGGTTGGGTTGGCTTGCGGCATGGAGATTTCAACTTGGGTGGATGATGGTATGTTTGGGTCTGTTGGGTCATATGGATTGGCTGGAGGCTCTTCTTTTGGAATATATTGAGGATAATTTGGATCATAAGAGCCTATGGGTGGTGGCAACTTCCCAAACAATGGGTGAGATGGATCTGATAATGGAGGGGGTCTTCCAAAGTCAAAGGTTCCTACATTGTCCCTTCAAAAATTAGCCATGATTGTCTCTTTGTTTTTGTCTATAATGGCATTTACCAATACTGCATTTCCTGGTTGGTTCATGAAAGCTTCAATGTCAGTAGGTGATGGCATAGCTTGCTCTGGGCTAAAGGATGGCTGAGTGCTCAAGGGGGGTGAGGTTGTTCGATCCAAATTATAGGGCTCCATTGTTTCTTTCTTCTTGGCTAAGCGAGTGGCGGGTGGCATGAAAAATGCTCCTAGGGATGAGATGCAATAATGTTGATGGATGCAAAAGGGGGAAGGCTTTTCTATGCAAATGATTTCCTAGGTTGAGGAAAACCTATATGACAAAACCTAAGGAGGATTGGGCTGGGGATTCTAACTTCAAAGATATGTTGTCAAAGCACAAAAGGTCTGCTTTCCTATGTGCAAGCTTGGTGGTGATTGTGTCAACTTAAGGATAGACTGATGATCCTTTAGGAAGAACACGAGATTGCCCACTTGTGGATCCCAACCTTTAGCTCAAGGTGATGAGGGATAACAAGTGACAAAGCTAGATTACCCTAGACAAAGCTCTATCAAAGGGATAACCTTGGTGAGATTGGTGGATTTGGAAGATTTTAGGAATGGAAAACTTTTAGCAAGGTGACAACAATTTTGAAAGCTTAGATGTGCAGATTTTCGATTACTGGCTAGATGGTATGATTCTAAATGATATGGATGAGCTAATAATGCTTAAGGGGATAACCTAAGATGGCTGGCTTTTCTACAAAGATGACTCTAAAATGAAGCTTATCCAAGAAGATGTGGAGAAACAAGGGTGTCTAATCATAGAAATCATGCCTAGTTGGTAAGGCATAAGCAGGATTAACTCCTGGATGTTGGCTAAATTTGATGGTACACTCTAACCAAGCCTCTTGAAGTGCTTCGTCGGTAGCTTTGTCCTCTGCTTTGTGGAGTTTGGCAATTCGTGGGCTTGGTGTTATTTCTTTTCTCCTTGCTGAAAGTTCTTGGTATGCTAGAGATGGCTTGAGTTTGACCTTGTGAAACTTCTGTTTGGGTTTGGGTTGTTCCGACATAAATTCTTGAATTTGCTTGGCTTTGGGAAAAATCTCAGTTGTTTTGCTTCAACTTGTTCAACTTCCAAAATAGGCAGTGACTATGCTAAGTGTGCCCTAAGCTAGGATTGACCAAGTTTGGCAAACATTCATTCAACAAGTAAAATAAAAACAAGCAATAGATAAGAACACCCAGATAGAAGTTTGTGGTTCTCAGAATGTGATACTTGCGCCAAGGAGTGTGTATGTTCTACAAATGTTTCGATCAGTCACTCCAAACACATTAAGATTCTAGATGGTTTTCTGCAAGGCTGACAACTGGTTTAGCTAGGGAGTCCTCGATATACGCAAGGTACGTGAGGCCCAAATCCGTAGATGAGACCAAAAGGATGTCACACAGCCGAGAGGAGCGGTAACCCACTTCTCCTCTTTCACTTCTCAAGGGTATAACATTCCTTGAGGCTTAGCCTGAATGAAAAAATCTTGATCCCAAGAGAGGTGTCTTTCGATTCACCTCCCGATTCTTATACTTCGTCGCAACGCTGGAGTTGAGGTCGTCCAAGGGGTGATGAAATCCCCAAGCAGGCCTCCTAAAAAGAAACAAGGTTTTGGATCCTAATCTTATGCACCCAAGATGGCCTCGAAAGACGACAAGGGGAGAGAAGACTTGGATGACCTTGGGCTAAAAAACATGCTCATTCTTTTACCAACTGACTCTTATGTGTGCTAATCTAGACTTTGCAAGCACTCATGTTTAAGAGACAATGTTCAATTCCAACTTGAAGCACCAAAAAAAGTAAATCGATCAAAGAATGCAAACAGTAAGAAGAGTTAGGGTCAACAAAATCAAACTCGCGCGCCCGGAGGCCCTCCATGTCAAGTATCGATTAATTTTCTTTAAGGCATTCAAGATTGAGTGTGAGTTTGTTTTAAGCCCAAAACAAAAGTGTGTGAGATTCAATTTCAAGCGCACGCCCGGAGGCTCTCCACGTCAGTTGTTGTTCAATTTTAGTGCCCAAACTTGAAGTGTGATCGATTTAATCTAGAGTTTTGGCCATTTAAGAATTTTGATAAAGTTAAAGCAAACGTTCAAAGCCCAAGTGAGTGAGTTAGATTGTGGAACATTTAACACCTTTTTCAAGTAGACCCATCCCCATAAATGGCGTTGAGATTGCAACCAATGGTTAATATTTGATGGGTGATTAGAAAAGAGGTGAGTCCAAGGAACTACTCAAATTGATTTTTTTTAATTTGCATTTTAACTTAACAAAGTTTCTTAAATGTCCAAAAATCAAACTTTACCTAGATTGCATGTGGAAAAGAGATTTGTTTTGTTCAATTTTAGAAGCTCCAAATGAAGTGTTTGATATTGCAATGGTTAATTGATCCTTGGCATTCAAGATTGGATTTGTTGTTTTAAACATGCATTCCAAGGAAAGTTGATGTTAATCCATGACATTCAAGAGTGTGATTTGAGCAACATTCATTCAATGGAAAATGTGTTTAACCATTCAAGTTCATTTTTTTAGCAACATGCATTCAAAGACAAATGGTTAAACATTCAAGTTCATTTTTTAGCAACATGAAAACCTGCAAGAAACATGGTTAGTGGTTCCATATGTGCTCCAACCTGCAATGAGACAAAAAAAAGCAATTTAGTTAGTTAGCCAAAATCTTCAAAAATGAGAGCTTAACTATGGGAAAATTTTTTTTAACTTTTTTTGCTGTTTTTTCTACGCGTAAAAATGCTTAAAATAGAAATGCAACATAAGCAAGCAGAGATGACAGTCTATCAAGCGGAGATGCCAAAATACGAAGACGCAAAAATACAGAGATGCTAGTATTCGGAGACGACAGAACAGATTTGCGGCATAGAAAACAGGTGACAAGCAGAGACGCTGATTTGCACAGATGCGGATTTTCACAGACGACAATTTGGATTGGCAGTGGTGGAGACATCGATTTGCACAGACGCGGATTTTCGTAGACGTCGATTTACGCAGACATGGATTTTCATAGACAAAGTAGGTTGCAGACGCCAAAACTGCGTGAAAAAAGTTGAAAAATGCGAATTTTTTTTTTTAGATGGTATTTCTTCTTCCTAAGTGCGTTCTTTAACCTGAAAAAACAAGCAAAACACCCTCACAACACCCTCAAACAACAACAAACATTAGATGGTTAGAAAAAATGACATATAGATGAAAATAGATGATTAAATGACCCATAGTGGGGTCCCACCGGGCGTGCCAAAATGTAGAACAATAATTAGTATGCAAAGAACATTAACAAATAAAGTAAACATTCACAAACCAAAAACTAAATTCACATATATGCTTAGAAAAAGAAAGAAAACAAGAAGTGGAAACCTCACAAGAAAAAGCACTCCATGCTTTCTTGATTCTGTAGATGTGTCCTTTTGCTGTGGATGTATGCTCAAGATGTTCAAAAGCTGCTTCAATGGAGATGGGTAATGGAAAATTGGTAGCTTTGTGAGCTCTCAATTTGGCATTATAAGGGTATGGTTGATGGCTTTGGTTCTCAAAATAGCATGGTAACTTTAGCTCAAAGATTGTTGATGATATGGATTGGGATGGGATTCAATTTATAGGCTAAGGGGTAGAGGGATGGAGGGCTTAGATGCAAGGATGGATGAAGGCTTAAGAGGGCTAGGATGCACTCAAAGGAGAGCACATGGATTGTGCTTGTTTAGCACCAATGGGAAGGTGACACTTGTCACAAGGAGGATGAGTGTGAGAGGGTAGGGTAAAGGGTTGGTTAAAGGCATGATGAGTGGGGTTGAGTATGTAAGAGGGATGTAAGAGGAATGAGTGTGGAAGAGGGAAGAGTGTGGAAGATGGGTGTAAGAGTCATGAGTGGGCTTGTAAGAGTCTTTTATGTTTTGTAAGAGCACTCATGACTTAGTGGTTGGGTTTTTTGAGGGGAGTCTTTGGTTTAGATTAGGAAAGTCTTAAACTTGTTTAAGGAATGTGACAACATTAGGGGGTGGATTAGGCTTGGGTTTAGGATTAGCTTAGGGATGTTAGAGATGTGCAAGTGGATGGCATTAATGAGGGTGGGTGAGTTAGTGGCTAAGCTTGGTTAGTATGGGTGGATGGGGTGGATTAGGCTAAATGGAGGATTAGAGATAGGTTAGGGGTTTTTGAATTTGAGGATTTTATTTATCAAATAGATTTATTTAATAAATGGGGATTTTTGGAATTAGATAGGAGAAAAGGATTTAATTGATAAATAATAGATTATTTGATTTATCAATTAGGACTATAGATGATTAATTAAATTAATCAACTAGGGATGGCAAAGGATTAATTAAATAAGAATTTAATTAATGATGCCTTTAGAGATGGCTAAATTAGATTACCAAAGCAGTGTAATCAAATTTAGGTGTCTACAAATAGAATCATCATGCTTATCCATTTTCATGTTATTATTATGATTCACTTTCTCCAAGGGCCCATTCATGGGTTAATCAAATGAAGGTAAAAGTTGACAAGATGATTTAGTTTGAGAATCAAGAGTGAAAGCTTTAACCTTAGCTTAACAATTCTTGTGATGCTTACAAGCATGTTGATTATATATAGTCTTAGGAGATAAAGTCAAAGGATTATGATCAACTAACATGTGTTCCAAGGAGGGAACTAGATATGTTGAGAGATGTTATGTAAAGAAGGAATTGGAAGAGTAGGTAAGATATCTATAGAAGGATCAACCATAGGAGACTAAGCTTAAGAATCTTGTCTATTTTGTATCACTAATAGGATAGCTAGAGATGATTAGGATGAGTAGATGGGTTTTGGGGGGGAGAAGGAAAAATTAATTATAGTTGATCACAAAATTGAGGATTAGGGGTATGATAAATAGAATGATTAGTAGTAACAATTTCTCCATTATGAGAATATTTAAGGCACCTCTGGATAGGAGAAAATATAGGTTGCATAGAAGAAATACATGGGATACCAAGACTAACTTGAAATTGATTGGAAGCATAGATGAGAATAAAGATAGTATCCACAACCTTATCATAAAGGGTTAGAGTAAGAGATATAGAACCTTGTGGACAATAAAGGAAACAATTACAAGTTTGAATCCATACATCATATGTGATATATGAATCCTTACACAATATTTTATTAAAAATATGCTTTGTAGTAATAGCATTGACTATGAAAGATGGATCACCTAAAATACTATAGAAGGGATATTACCAACCCTAGCAGTAATATAAAGAGGAGCATCGGGTACTTTAATTGTCTTCAAATGAACAACGTTGAGAGGAAGTGAAGGTGTAGGTTCATGGGGAGGTAAAAGTGAAGGTTGAAGTTGAGATTCAACATGATTAGCTTCTTCTTCCTTATCATCTTAAATTATTTTTGTAACAAGAGAAGAGGGTTGATTAATGAAATTTGTTGAATGTAAAGGTAAAGGGTCAATGTAAATTTGTAAATTCTAGTTAAGATTTGCAACAAATTTATTTGCACTATTAACCTCAACATCAATGGATATAGAATTAGAATTGATAAGATCTTCAATTCTATTCTTCAAAGCATATCTCCTTTGACTATCGTAGCTACGTCTCATTTGTCAAAGAATAGCACCTTTGAGTATTCTAGCCAAGCTAATGATGATATTGACAAAAAGAAGTTTGATCAAAAGTTTTGGATATTAATTCGCTAGTGCCAATTGGGTAGATAGGAGGAATTTTAATAATATTAGAATTAATCAAGTTCAACATCACCACATGAAAAGGTCTAGATAAAGAAGTATATTTAAAATTAGGATGATACATAGAGGAAAAAGTCATCGCACCTTAGATGCAACAACAACCTGATCCTCTATTATGATCCTCTATTATGTTTGTTGTCTTTTTTAATTTGATGTAGTTATTAGGCTTAGAAAACTTGTTTCAATTAATGGATACATCACTCTAATCAATAGTAATATGAGCTATTAGAGTAGTGATCTCTAGTTGGGTCACTTGTAATTGATAATGGTGAAGGATTACACAAAGATGTGAAAACAAAGTATACTCAGTAAGGAGAACCTTATTTTTAATATCTTTTTACAAATTAGAAAACAAAAATTTGTTGAATATCATGATAAGATATTAGAGAATACAAATTTTTGAATGTACCAATAAAGTTACTAACTTTATCTTTGGAATTCTATTTACAATGAATAAAATCAGTTAAAGAAATATGAGGATCAATATTATTTTGAAAGTGTTGAATGAGAGTGTTGCCAATATTTTAAAAGGAATAAATTCAGTGAGGGGGTAAGGATTAAAACCATTGTAGAGCTTTTTCCCTAAAGGTTCATGTTGTCAAAAAAGCTTGAACCTTTGCCCAAAGTCTTACCTAAAGACAACCTCATGAAACATGGAAACAACCTCCAAGCTATGGGACTTGAACTATTAGATTGAGTCTCCAGAGAAGGCCAACTTCCTCTACTATTAGGATGCACTTAAACTATTCTTGAAGAGAAAAAGGAGAAGGAACACATGAAAATAACTATCTATTCTATTCTAAAGAGGTGATGCACTAAAATAAGGTGTTCAGACCAGTCTTTGCCCATACATGCACAATGCTATTATTACGATAGTCCAAAGATATATGGATTCAAACTTGATTTAATCTATAAAATATATAAAGACCAGAAAACCACATGAGTGACACAAGGTAAATGCTTCAGTTCTTATCATTCATGGGTCAAAGAGATACAGAGAATCCAAATTATAGATATTCACAATATGTCAAAGAGAGGTAGACAAGCTTGCATAGTATGATGATGATTGAAAGAGATGAGGTAGAAAGTCATATAATCCAAAGGAAAAGAGGGAATTTATAGTAGCATTCCAAGCAATACTAGGGAAAATAGAGAAGATCTAACCCTATGAAAGAGTACAATATTTTCCTTTATAGTGCCAACATAACTTGGATAAATTGCCTCATAAGATAAAAATCAACCACTACAATCAAATCTTTAGATAATAATCACTAAAAAACTAAAAAGATCTAACTATTGCATAAATCCATACATGAGAGGATCACTTCCTCACCAAAAAAATATCTGAGAGCTCAAGAGTGATGGTCATTTAATCTTTGACTAAATGAATGGATCAACCGATAATAGTGGAGTATCTCTTTTCATTTATCAATCCTAGGGATCAACGAAAATGGTTATAGGAGATTGGAAAAATTAGATTCGTCATTTAAGGAACTGTTTCTGCTACCACCAACTTCCAAATCGATCATGACTCTTCGTCAACTAAGGTTTAACCTTCAAGTTCTACTATGTGGACTAAACATTTCTTATCATTATGCCACTCTATCAGTAGTTCAATCTTTATGGCTTGCATTTGACCATTTGTAATTGTAGCCTCGCCATCACCTTCCTTTAATAATTGTTACTACTTGCAAAACCATGATACACTACTCATCACTACCTCACAACCTATACTTAACATCATTTACTAATCATTGTGACCATGTGAAGGATTAAATTTTACTATATCTACACTATCACCAACATAAACTGATGTTACTATGTGACCTTTGTGACCAAGCAAAACAAGGGAAATTGCTTGATCACCACTCAAAACATAGCCATCTCTAAACTTGATATGATCACATGCTTGTCATAGATATAAATGATCTATGATGCAATATATTTCCTTAAGCATTAAAAATCTTCCCTTTCTACACCATCGCAACCTAAACCATAGCATTTTAACATAACCATGTGATCAGGAGAAAACAAAGTAGTCACACCTTCGCCACCTTGACCTTACTCAACACTTAACCAACTATGACTATGTGAATCACATGATCACAACTTTAAAAATATCCTAAGGCATAATATGAAATAAGGAATACAGCCAATGCTAAATCATTTCTTAGGAAACCCTAAGTGACTGTTAAAATAGATTACTATTTGAATTTGACTTTTTTGGTGGGAGGACAATTTTGGCTAACATTTATGGTGACTCAGGGGGGATGCAAGTCTTCTTAGCACATGACCAATGACCATCAATAGATTTATCAGGCTATGGAGTTTTTGAAACCATAAAACTCATCAATTTTATCATTTTTGTTGCATTCTGAGCCATAATGTGCCTTCGTTCTCTACAACTTGCAAAAAAATTAGAATCAAACTCTCTGCTACAAAGAAAAATGTGTGCCTATGTACTTCATGGAAAACAGGAAAGAATAGGAAAGAAAAACTACACTAACTATGTACATTAATATTAATTTTCATTAGAAAAAGGGCTTTAGATATATCACATTGACTGGAATTGGCAAGATTTCACCATTAGACCCGCTCAACTAAAAAGCATTGGCTTTCTTATAACTGATGATCAAATAGGGGTCACTCCATAAAGCATCAAATTTTGAATGTCTCCCTACCTTTCCTATGTCTATATCTTATTTCAACACAAGATCATGTTCCCTAAAACTTCTAGTCTTAGCCTTCTTATCAAAATTCTTCTTCATCGGTTGTTGATGTATCTCTAAGGTATGTATTGCTTGACCTCTTTTTTCCTCTAGTTGCATCAAATCTACCATTTTTATAGGCATAGCATCATTTTCAGTTAATTCCAATTGATGAGCCAACTCAAGGGCATGAAACTTCAATGAGATAGGAAGCCTTGCTTCCTTACCATATATCAACATGAAGGGAGTATTTCCTATAGCTCTCTTGGGTATTATTATGTCAATCCACAGTGAAATTTTCAATCTCTAGTGCCAACACCTGTGACTATCTTCAATAGTCCTCTTGATTATCCTTATCAAATTCTTATTGGATGACTCGGCCAAGCCATTATCCTAAGGGTAATAATTAGAGGATGTTCTCAAGTAAATACCATGATCAAGTGCCCATGTACAAATCTGAGCTCCTATGAATGATTTAGCATTATCTAAAATAATAGTTGAAGGGGCACCAAACCTATTATAATTCCATCAAGGAATTCAACGACTAAACATTCTATAGCATCCTTTAGTGTTATTGCTTCTATCCATCTTGTAAAGTAATCTGTAGCAGCTAGAATCCATTTATGACCAAAGTTAGAAGGAGGACTGATGGGACCAATAAAATTCAATCTCCATTGAGTAAACAGTTGATCAACTTGGATAGGATGAAGTGGAAGAGCTACAAGTCTCTACTTACTTGAGAAGAAAGCACACTTCTCACACTTCCTTGCATGTTTGTGACAATCATGGAACAAGGATGGCCAATAGTAACTAGCTCTCATGATCTTCATTTTAGTGGTTCTTGCTAAAAAGTGGCCACCATCAAGACCATCATGAAGCTCTTTAACTATCCTCCCTACTTGATGTACATCAATACATCTTAGTATGGCTCCATTTAAGTCCCTCCTAAAAAGAACACCATCAATTACGGCATAAAGAATGGACTACAGTCTGAGCTATCTTCTCTTAGCTTTATCCAACCCTTGAGGATATTTGTTCCCAACTAAGAATTTCTTTATATCATCTATCCAACTGATTGGATTGTCATTTATTTTCTCATGTTTTTCTACCAACACCAAGACAAATTCTTCATCAAGCTCATGACATGAGATCATCTATTCATACAATCCCTTTCACCTTACCAATTTGGTAATCTAAATATCCACATCATACTCCATTACCTTGGTGATCCAACCAGATCTCTTCTCAATGATGTCTTTGCTTAACAAGAAATCCTTAACACTAGCATGAGGGACCAGCAAATGGATTTTGTTATGAGACAATAGGTGTCTAAATTTCTTCAAGGCTCTTATGACTACAATGGCCTACTTTTCCACATAGCTATACTTATTTCATATTCTTTGATTCCTTCACTAAAGATAGCAATAGGTTGCTCTTCATTTTTATCATTTAGTTGAGTCAAAAAAATAGAAATATTTGACCCACCTCCTAAGGTGTAAAGAATGAAATCCTTATCAAAATTTGGAATAATGAGAGTAGGAGTTGAAGCTATGGCTACTTTGATCTCTTCAAAACTTGTTTTCCCTTCCTTATTCCATGAGAAGACCATATTCTTTTTTAGCATAGTTGTAAGAGGTTTCACCATGTTAGCTAGGTTAGGAATAAATCTTCTCACAAAATTTATTCTACCAAGAAAACTTTGCAAACCTTTCTTGTGACTAGGAAGAGAAAGGGAAAGTATTGCCTTAGTTCTTTCTTGATCAATAGTCAGACCATCCTTACATACAATATGTTGTAATAATTTCCCTTGATTAGTGGCAAAGACACACTTTCTTGGATTCAAAGATAGTTTTTACTCTCTACATCTTACAAATACTTTTTTGAGATGACCAAAATGGTATGCTACATCCTTTGAGTATGCTGTGATATCATCAAGGTAGACTAAAACAAACTCTCAATCATATTTTTGAAGTCCATCTTGATTGATTTTTGAAATGTGGCAACTACATTTGTTATTCCAAAGGGCATCTTATTATAGGCATAAGTACCCCATTTGGTAGTGAAAGCAGTTTTGTATATATCAGCTTCCTTAACTAACACCTGATTATAACCCAAGAATCCATCCAAGAAGGAGAATCTCTCTGAACCACTAACCTTGGATAATATTTTCTCCAAGGAAGGGAGAGGATGATGATCTTTGAGGGAGGCTTGGTTAAGATCCCTAAAATCTATGCAAAATCTAATTTCTCCATTCTTTTTCCTAATAGGGACAAGGTTTTCCACCCAAGAGGAGTGCTTGATAGGGAAAATGATATTGGGTTCAATCAGTTTGGACAACTCATTTCTCATTAGTGGCTCAATCTTAGGATTTATTGATTTTTGTTTTATCCTAATAGGCTTGACATTATCCACTAGATCTATAGTATGTTGAAACAAAGTAGGGTCAAACCCCCTCAAATCTTCATATGTCCAAGAAAATACATCATTAATTTTTTTACATAGATAGAAAAAACCTTCTTGCTTAGTTTCAAAGATATACCTTTCCTATGTTTAACGTCCTTCCAACAACAACTGTGATTGACACATGGTCTCCTTTATTTTTAGGAAGATCAATGTTTGTTTCCCTCACTTGGTCATCATGATTGAAGACACTCTCTAAGGTAATAAGACCCTTAGGTGACTTGCTTGAGCTGAGATTGATGATTTGATCACCAAACTAGTCATGCAATCTCGACTGATTTCTATCTAAAAACTCTACTTCATTCTACAAGAAACTAACAATTTGTGCATCAGATTCAAAGGCTTGTGAATTGATATCATTATTGGGAATGGTGGGCCTAACTACTATTTTAATCTTCTATCTGTCCTCACCTTTGAGGCTCCTTGGGACATCATAAGATGCACCCACTATCACAAGTTTGTCAGTATGTCTATTTTCTTTTCTAGGAATACTTTGAATATTTAATGCATTGAAACCTTCAACCAAATCCCATACCCTATGTTTATACGATTTGAGTAAACCCTTCTTAGTAACATTTTCATTTCTCACCTAATTTACCACTAGCTCACTATCCCCATACACACTCAATGCTTAGATTCCCCTTTATTAAGCAAGT
Organism: Cupressus sempervirens; assembly: GCA_028749045.1. Taxonomy (NCBI): domain Eukaryota; kingdom Viridiplantae; phylum Streptophyta; class Pinopsida; order Cupressales; family Cupressaceae; genus Cupressus; species Cupressus sempervirens. The sequence goes on along the minus strand of CM053792.1, from coordinate 755,985,845 downwards.
AATAGACCCTAAATCAATGCCTCATATTTGGCCACATTATTGGTACAACTAAACTAAAGCCTAAATGAGAAGTAGCACCTTTCTAATGTAAGAGAAATCAACATCACACCAGCACTTGACCCATTTTTATTTATTGATCCATCGAAATACATAACCCATATCCCAATTGTATCTTCTTTGGTTTTCATCAAATTAGGGACAAGAGCATCCTTTTTTGATATACAATAAGTATCTAGACTAGTGTCTAATGTTTATGATAAAGGATCAAATTGATAAGAATTAGCCCACTCATGTAGGAGGAAATCAAGTGTATCAGCTAACGAAGTGGCAGGCTCATTTGTTGTATCATTTTCATCTATTTATAGGATGGTGCAATTCATATTGATGAGATTAGGAGTGTAGGGCTTAATATGATGGAGGACTAATGGTTCTACTTTGATTGAAGCCTTTGTTCCATATGATCTAGTCCTAAATTATATATATGACCAATCAGAAGATATGTAACCACCTATTTGAGCAATGAAGTCTCTTGATAGAAAAATGGAAAAATGTGGCTTCACCTCAGCAATTGATATATCTTGAACTAGAGTGCAACCTAGACATGCATGTAAGGCCATTTCAACATTCCTAAGGATTCCCATAGTCTTGACAGCCATGTAACTACAATACCCCCTTAACAATAGGTTCATGTTTCATTTCTAAAGTATCAGCAATACATTTGGGCATTACTGAACTACTAGCCCTTGAATCAATCATGCAATTCTGGACTAGCTTATCTCCTATAAGAAGAGAAACATAAAAGGAAGGAGGTCTAAACTTTTTACTTATTTCAAACTCCTTTGATGGTTGCACCAAACTTGAGGCATTCTCCATGCTAGGTGGCTAGTCTCTAAGTTCAATGCTTTCCAAATCCTACTATAGTAACCTCCTTTGTGATGTTACAATAGCTACAACATCCCACATAGAAATGTTTGCATTGGTCTTCCTCATTCGATCCACCACATAAAAGAAGCATTAGATGTTCTGGTAGGAACCTTAGAAGTTGAAGTTTGAGGTGGGACATCCTACGAGTTATTCACATTATTTCTGGTTTTACCCTGCTTTTGTTGTTGAGAGTATGAGTAGATTGATTCATATTGTGTTGTTGGGAAACTACTTGTACATGTGGTTTTGAACTTGATGTAGAAGTTTGATTAGGAGGTTGAGAAACCTCTTCCATAGCTCTTCTCTTGCTCCTAGTATTGTAAGAATAGAAATTTGGTTTACATTACCATGCTCTTCCACTAGGCAGTTCATAAAAGAACAATCATCCTACTAAAAAGTATCAACAGGTTGAATGGCATTGTGCTATTGGGAAACTACTTGTTCTGGTAGAGTTAAAGCCAAGTAAGATTATATCTTCTCACACATGCAGTATCCATAGGAATAGTTACAAGAAGGGAAAAAAATTTGATCTTGGGCAAGGTGTTTCTGAGGGACTAAAGCTCTATTTAAGTTGATGTTTGAAGACTAGGGGTGGTTGACAGGTCTGTCCTAATTGTGAGGGTGGTTGATAAGTCTATTTTGATTGTAGGGGGCATGAATTTGGTTTGGAGGTCTACCATGAATGGGACCTTGAATCTAGAGTTAGAGAGCTTATTATTTTGAGCCTTTTGCCTCTTCATGGTTACGAACTCAGTTCCCATTTATGGCACTACTACACTATTATACTCCATCTTCTTTTCTTGATCTAGAATCCCTCTATCTACATTTTGTACCAATGTCTACATCATAGCCTCAATCCTATCAAATCTACTAGAGGATGTATAGTTTAGTGGGACCACAACAAGAGGCTAACTTATAGAGGAGACATGAATAGGGGCCAGAGTAGGTTTATAATTAGGCATGTTAGGGAAGAAAGGCATCAGGGGTCTTGGAGCTTACTTCCCTCCCTATATCAAAATATTTTTCAGCTCTTATGGAAACCTCATAAGCATTTGGTAAAGTGTCCCCTCCCATAGATTGGAAAGTGGTAGCAATATCACTATTGAAGGCTCTGAGATAACACAAGAATGAATTAGAAGGAGAGGGCTTCACCATAGTAGATATTTTGTCCCATGTCTTCTAAAATCTATAATTGAAATCAGTCATACATTCATGGGGGGGGGGGGCGCTCTTGATAGTTGTCAATTTTTCTAAAGTGATAAGTGGTCACTTTTTTCCTCAAAATGCTTGCATAGGGCTGCCCCTAATCCATCCCAATAAGTAATAGAGTTATGAGGCAAACCTCTATACTATTATAATAACTTTCCTTTCAAGGATGTAGCTAGAAGTCTGACTGCTACATCATCCTCACTAATGCTATGAATATTACAAACATTAGACACCTCTGCAACATGTTCAATAGGGGAGATAGAGGTTTTGCCTATAAAATTAGGTACACTTTTAAGAGCTAATACTAGTATTTCATGCTTTTAGGCTAATAGGAGGGGGCTCCCACCATTAAAGGTGGTGAAAGTGTGAGCTCTAGCCATATAAGAAATTATTTTGTTGATATAAGTAGATGGTATTCTAGGCTGAGACCTAACAATAGGAGGAGTAAAGATAGATCTTGCAGGGGTATGTGTTACTATCACACTCCTAATTAATGATAAGTATACTCTAAACTTTCTTCTTGGATTAGAAAGAGAAATCTCTTAATATTGGAACTTACCTTTGGAAGATGCCCTTGTGTGTCTCTTGGGCATGAATCACAACAAATTTGGTCTGGAAACCAAATTATGTTTGAAGCTTAGAGTCACCAAGTATTTCTCAACAATGAGCCTCTTGAAGGCTTTATATTTAAGGTAGTACTATCTCCTCAACATGAACAAAGAATATTTTCCTTATGCCAATCAACTTTAAATATTTTTAGTATATGATGTCCCATCGGGTGTGCCAAAAATAGTTGTCACAAAAGCTTGCACCCTTATCTGAAGTCTTACCTAAGGACAACCTCGCCAAACATGGAAACATCCTCTAAGCTATGGGACTTTAACTATGAGATTGACTCTCTAGAGAAGGTCAGCTTCCTCTACTATTAGGATGTAGTTAAACTATTTATTAGGATTAAACCATAGACAAAAATAACAATTACATGCAAATATAACCAATAATAGAAGATAATAGATCACACAAAAAAGAACACAAGGCACCAAGATTTAACTTGGTTCACCCAATCCCTAGGCTATGTCCACCAAAGAGAAAGTTCAATATTATTACAAACTAGTGATTACAACTTGATTAAAATCCATAATCCCTTATAGCTCAATACTACCGCAAGAACCAATTTTCACATCACCACAATGAAATAATCCCTAACCCTAAGCCCTTTTATATAAGTACTTTTATGCTGCTTTAGGGTTATAACATGTATAGTACTTTCCTAATTAGTCACCACAAACTAACACTATTCTTGAAGAGAAAAGGGAGAAGGAATACATGAAAGTAACTAGCTATTCTATTCTAAAGAGGAGATGCACCAAAATAGGGTGTTTCAACCATTCTTTGCACTTACATGCACAGTGCTATTATTATGATAGTCCAAAGATATATGAATTTAAACTTGCTTTAATCTGTAAACTACATAAAGACCAAACAATGACATGAGTGACACAAGGAAAATGCTTCACTTATTACCATTCATAGGTCAAAGAGATATACAGAATGTAGATTATAGATATTCATAGTACCTCAAAGAGAGGAAGACAAGCTTGCACAATACAATGATGGTTGGAAGAGATAAGGAAGAAATCCATATAATTCAAGTGTAAAGAAGGAATTTACAGTAGCATGCCAAGTTAATACTAGGGAAAATAGAGAAGATTTGACCCTAAGAAAGAGTACAATATTTACCTTTATAGTGCCAGGATAACTTGGATAACTTCCCTCATAAGATAAAAGTCAACCACTACAATCAAATATTTAGAGAATAATCACTAAAAAACTAAAAAGATCTAACTATTGCATAAATCCATACATGAGAGGATCACTTCTTCACCAAAAAAATCTCTAAGAGCTCAGGAGTAATAGTCATTTAATATATGACTAAATGAATGGATCAACAGATGGCAGTTGAGTATCTCTTTGCATTAATCAAGCTCGAGGATCAATGAAAGTGGTTACAAGAGATCAGCAAGATCCAATTCATCATTCAAGGAACTTCCTCCATTGCCACCAACTACCAAATTGATCATGAGTCTTGGTCAATTTAGGTTTAACCATGAAGTCCTACTATGTGGACCAAACATTTCTTATCATTATGTCACTCTATCAGGGGTTCAATCTTTATGCCTCACATTTGACCGTTTGTGATCGTAGCCTCACCATCACCTTCCTTTAATAATTGTTACTTCTTGCAAAATTATGATCCATTGCTCATCATTATCTCACAACCTGCACTTAGCATTCTTTACTAACCACTGTGACCCTTCAAATGCTAAAATTTGACTATATTTGCACCATCACCACACTAAACTAATGTTACTGTTTGACCCCTATGATCAAGTGAAACAAGGGGAACTACTTGATTGCCACTCAAAACTTAGCCATCTCTCAACTTTCTGCGATCAAATGCTTGTTGTAGATTTGAATGACCTAACTATGCAAGATATGTCTTTGAAGCAGTCACACCTTTGCCACCTTGAACTTAGTTAGCACTTAACCAACTCTGACTATGTGAATTGCATGATCACAACTTAAAAAATATCCTAAGGTGTAATATGAAATAAGGAATATGGCCAATGCTAAATCATTTCATAAGAAACAATAGGTGACTATTATAATAGATTATTATTTGAATTTGGCTTTTTTGGTAGGAGGGAAATTTTGGCTAATAGTTCACATGAACAAATTTTCCATGAGCCTATAGTTGTGATAAAAATCATTGCATTTATTTTGAAAAGTACTTTCTTGAATCACAAGATCACCCCTACCATGATAAGTCTTAAGATGAGGTATCTCAGCATGTTGTGGGATAACAACATGAAGGATGTCTAAAGAAAGGGGATTAGAAATGTCACATGTAGGAATGTTGTACTTAGATTAATTGAATTGAGCCATTCATTATTACAAAGAAGTGACTCCTTGAAGAAAAGTACTAATGGAGGTATTGGAAGATATAATAGCAGGCATAGATACATTATATGTGTTAGCAAGGTTATACTAGGAAGTGAAGGCAATATGAAAAGGTGTGGGAGGAATATTGTAATAAGTGCAAAGAGGATTAGAATACATAAAATGCACAACATTGTATACATGCAATGAATAATAAATGAAAGTAGGAGGAATACTCTAGGGAAGTGTGGGGTTAGAAAGAACAACACTTAAAGGATAAGAGACTTGTCTAGAAGTCATCATAAGAGATAGGGGATACATGGGAATGTTAGGAATAAAAGTTAAAATGGAAATAGAAGATTCAATGGTTGTGGAATTAGGAGTGTATCCTAGCTCTTGAGAGCATTCCATCAAAAGCTTAGAGTGAGTACTAAAAAGATAAGATGTTACACAAAATTTTGATGTTATTGTCTATGTGATTAAGAATCTTCTAAATCGTCTCAATAGTAACAATACTATCAAGATTTTGATTCTCTTAGACAAGAGAACTTTATAATTTATCAAATTCATGAACAAGCTTGTTAACTTGGTAAGGAGAAGCTCTTGGGGATTCACCTTCATCATGAGAAGAGTAAGAAGCATTATTCTCTATGATAGGATTGAGATCATGAGTAAATATTTTGGTATTAGCATGTGTCCTAGAAAAGAAAGAGGAATCAAAGTCAAAAGAGCCCATGAGTCTACAACTTGTTCTAACAAAAATGTTATAGTTTGGACCAAAAGTAGATGAAAACCCAATGCAAAGAAATAATCTACTCTAAAAAGAAATGGACATAAGTATAGTTTATCAAAATGTTTAGTTGATGAAAATGACACTAATGGATTTAACAATGTAAACTAGATGAGATAAATTCATTAGTTAAACAATTTAATCCAAATGTAGTTAATATAAGAGAAAGTAGGGTTTCCAAACATAAATATCAATATAAGTAAACTTAGATTAGAAAACCCATAATATAATGAAAGGATGCCAGTAATAAACCCAAATTATACTAAGAAAATATGCAAACAAGTCCTCCTTCATGCAATGTTCATTAACCTTAGATGTGCAATGTGAATGTAAATTAAACCAATTGAGTAAATGAAAAATATGAAATAGATCTAGAAGCAATATGTATACAATCATTCCAATTCAAACATGAAATAGATCTATGATATGATATGAAAAGGAGAGAGAAAACTAAACTCAAAATGTATATGTAGAAGCATTTTTTTCTCTAGAAACTATGGATCTGCAATTGCTACAGAAAAAATTATTGAGGATTTCTAGTCAAATTAGAAAACCCTAAAAATATCATATCTCTAGGTACATTCTAATTTGGGTGACATTTACCATCAAGTTTACAGGATGACAAACATGTTCCTAGGGCACAAAAAAAAAAGTTAACCTACATTTTTCCTCAAGTCCTCAGCTGATAGTTTCCATTTTTGGATTTATAATTTCAATATCGCAAATTATTCACACAAAAAAAAAATTGGGGTGGAAAAATCTTTCCTTTCTCAATCCCCCATTTAAAATTAGCCTTGAAAAATAAAAGTACAAAAAAGTATGCAAGGAAGTAAAACAAATGTAAATACTCACCTTACTTCATGAAAACTTTGTTAATAAGGATTTTGCAATACTTAAAAGTTGTTGATGTTGAGTCTTCAATGAAGGATGTAGGAAATCTACATAAATGTGATAAAACTAATATCAAATCATGCAATCATAGATCTAGATGTGTACAATAGAAGAAGATGAATGGCACAATGTTAATCTCCTCCTTTGATCGCCAACAAAATGCTAGATCTTGAAGAGGAAATGCTCACAAAGGATCCTTGAATCTTAACAATAGCTTGAATGCTTGATGAATGCCTAAATTCCTTATGAAATGTGCTAGCATGAATTTCCTTAACTTTTCTTATGGTTTCTTCTATTGGATGCAAAAATGAGATGTTTAAGCTTCCTTTTATATTAATTTTCAGTATTGAAAAAAAAACAAGATGACGAGGTCACCCAATTTTAAAATTTGAATATCTAAGACACAACTTTCCCTGGGACTAAAATATCCTAAGGTTTAGGGGTATCCCAAGAAGGGGTAACCTCAAGGTTTCAAAAACTGCATAGATAAAATTGGAAGGCACGAAATAGAGAAGAGGAAAAAATTGAGTAAGGACAAATACATCCATGGTCCATAAAATTACTGAAGGATAAAATCTTAAATTTCTTAAATGATACACATTTCCATTTTAAGATGATAAATCCACCTTTTGTGGCTTGTCTTCTAGGGTGGGTATGATCAAATAATTGTCTTGTACTAACTGAATAACCAACTCTTATTCTCTTGGTACAATCTTCATGTATTGTCCAAGAATGTGTGTGACGGTGGGGTATGAAACTCTTGTTAAATGATATCAAGATGTATATCAAGAACATTACATGTTGCATTATTCACTACTCTCTCATCTAATATATAATTTTGAATCATGGTCATGATCAAATCCAATGATTGAATAGATGTTGGATGTGAAGCCGTATGCACCAAGCCTACAAACAACATAGAGGTAATCATGTAAGACCCCTGATTTGGATAGTTGTACAAATCCTTAAAGTATTTATAATCAATTTTCCATGATTATATAACTATAAGATCAACATATTTATCCACAAACTTGGATACTAGTGGGTTCCCTTAGAAATTATATTGCATAATCTTGGGAAAAGTCGCTTTCCCTTTGGATGAGGATGTCAATTTATTATCTACATGAAAGGAGGACCTTTAATAATACTTTTAAACACATGTATTTAAACTAATGACATGTTCAAACATGATAAAAATGCATAATTTACCCTAAAGGACTAAGACAGACCTGACAAAACTGATAACTAGACTAGAAAATTGATTCAAATACCAAAAATTGAGAGTTGTAAAGATGGACCAAATGATCAAAGCTATGAACATTGTGGACTCTTAAATTTCTATAAGTCCAAGTATTTGTACTCTTTAATGAAATTTAAATATGGAGTGGAAACTTTGCAGAGATTGCAGAGATGTGAATCTCCACATGTCTAAAAGGTTTGTGAAGGCAATGTGTTTGACACAAGGAGTGGAAGGATTGTGGAGTTTATGGAAATGTCAAAGTTTGTGCACATAATATGTTTTGACACTTCACAACTTTACAAAGGTGGAATTAGTCTATTCTTAATTATTTGGGTAAGGAGAGTGTAGGTGGCATGGTTTGGAGGGTGTGGGTATTTACAAACTCTATAATTCCAAGATTCTAAAGGGATGACCAAAAGATGTAGAAATCCTAAGACTCAAAAATGGGAAGATGCTTGACCTAAAACTAAAATCAAGAAAACACTAATCACTCAACCTTAAACCTAAGAATTGAAGCCTTGAGATAAATCCAAACTCTATAACTTGAAAAATAAAAAGGTGACTATGAACCTATGGCAGGAAGGAAGAAAATAGGAGCATGTAAGAAAGTCATGAAATATCCATATAAAGGACAAAAATAAGACATGGACAACTATCTCAACTATAAGAAATCCTTAGACTAACTAACTAGGAGACTAGAGGCACTGTTCATGTAAAAAAATGAAAGGTGATGAGCACAAATGATAAAAACAAAGCCCCTACTCTCTTTTGTAGATGTCAGATGATGATGAGACCATCCCCAAAAAACCTTTAAAATATAGAGTTAGTACGAGGTGAAAAAGTTTTCACCTTCATGGGTTGATAGCCTTCTAATTTCCTAACCATTAAACTTGTCAGACTTGCAAACATCCACAAGTCCAACACCTTTGCACTTAGCTTTGACTTAGATAATTGGGAGAGGGGAACAATGAGCTCTAGTGTTGTGGACGGGGAACAATGAGCTCTAGTGTTGTGGACCTTTAAAACTTAAGAAATATCAAAGAGAGTTTACAACACAACACCAAGACCTCAAAATTATGGAGTTGTGGATTTTTGAAAATCTACAAGTATAAAAAAATAAAAGGACTTAGGAAAAAATGGGCAAATGAAAGTATGACCAAACAAGAGGGAAGCTAGGTTGACTAAGACTGATTAAGGGTGAATCAAGCATGTGAGATTACTATTGGGAACACTCAAGAGTGAAAGTAATCTAACTTTTCATAAAAAAATGAAGGCCACCTAAATAAGGAGGTCAAAAAATCCAAAGTGAAGAAGAGGAGATTCCTATTTCTGCAAGTGCACAAAATAAGGTGTATGTTGTGAAACTACAATAATACCTAATAGTAGTTTTGGGACCTAATGCACAAAATGAGTCTTAATTGTCCTTAAGTAGTCATAAGAGCTCTTAAGACCCATTATGAACATTCAAACCCATTCGAGCACATTAGGTCCAATTAGGACCCATCAAAGCTCATTAGCATTCTTGTCATACATAATAGGTCCTAACACAAAATAATCATCCTAAGGGGTTCCAATCAAGAACTAATTGGTATTAAGGTATATTATGACCTCTTAATACCCATTAAGACCAAATAATATCTAATAGGATAACTTAGGAACTATTATGAAAAATTAAGAGCCATTATGATTCACTAGGTCTCATTAGAACATGCTAGGAACATGTAGACCACATTATCTATTGTACAACACTATGATGATACATAAGATGTCCTAATGTATCATATGGGTTTGTAACATATATGAGGTGGTCCTAGGACCCATTAGGATCCATTAGGACCCTTTTCCATTCTTATAATACCTAATGGGTCTCAATGATAACTAATATGTAATAAGGGTCCTAAGGGGTCTTAATCAGTCCTAAGTGGCTCTAGGACCTCTTAAAATCCATTAGAACTCAATATGAAAAATTATGACAAATCAAGACCCATTATGACTAATTAAGACCCAACTATAACACTCTAGAAACCCTTAGGACCCTATAGCACACATTACCTAGGTATGATATCCTTATGATATAAAAATAGTCATAACATATTGTAAGGGGTCATAATGGGTTTTTAAGTAGTCTTACGGCATATCAAGGCCCCTTAAAATCCTTTATGATCCTTAGGATAACAAATTGGTCCTAATGGGACCTAGTGTGAGATAAGGGTCTTACAGGGATGTAATGGGTTTTAAGTGGTCCTAAGACCCCTTAAGACCCAGTATAATCAATTAAGATTGACTAAAGTAAACTCAGACTCATTTGAATACAATAAGTCCCATTAGGATCGATCAAAACTCATTAGCACTCATGTTATACGTAACGGGTCATAACATAACATAAGTGTCCTAAGGGGTCCTAATCAATAACTAATTTGTACTAAGGGGTTCTATGAACCCTTAAGACCCTCTAGGATCAATTAATACCTATTAGGATACATTACGACCCATTACAACAAATTAAGACCCATTAGAAAGCTTTAAGTCCCATTAGAACACCCTAGGACCCCTTATGACTGTGTAGTATTGCCTATTAGACAATATTGTCATGATATATATGTGGTTCTAATGAATCATAATGGGTCACAATAGGTCCCAAATGGTCCTTATGATACCCAATGTGACCTAATAGGAACTAATGCATAATAAGGTCCTAATGGGCCCTAACTTGTTCTAGGAATCTTTACGACCCACCATAGCAAATTAAGACTCATTAGAAGAGCTAAAGACCCCTTAGGACCACATAGAACATATTACCTATGTAATTCCCTGCCCGAAGATCCTTAGAACAAGGACTCAATTCAAGCCAAGATACTTTTTTTTTAAAGTATGAATGCACATGACAACATCATACAAGGATCACAAAGATTGCAACAAAATACTTCACCAACAGTCTGAACAACCAATGAATCTCCAAATGGCACAACCAAACAAAAATGAAAAACTATGAAAGATGCACAACTAAATTTGAACAAAAACATCCCTCATTCAAAATGAAATGCCAAAGGATTGAAGAACACCTAAGAGGGTAGCTGAAACACTTTCCAAAAAAATAGGTCAAACTGAAAAGTGCCCACTATTTACCTGGACAAGTTTTTAGAAATACCAGGCGAGACTTGAAATCAGCACTATGTGATAGTTTCTACTATTGCATGACCTTTCTCAAGAAGGGGTGTGACACTTTCAGGGTTTGGGCAACACATCTCAAGAGGGTGTGCGATACTTTAAACCTATATTTTCTCTTTTATAGTGATTCAGATTTTAACTCACCCAAAATTGATAGTTTTCATCTCCCACCACATTTTTGAAAACAAATCTATTCTAACTAGAAGATAAATTATACATTCTGAAAGAGGACTCTCTCCTCTAGAATGTCATATAATTTTTAAATTTTTTGATATGATTTAATATTTTTTCTTTGTCAAAATCAACATTTTTTCGAGTGTTAAAATATGTGCTTGAAGAATTTTTTAATTGCAATATAATATATCTAATTAAAACACTATAAACTCTATATAAGAATATTCTTGACTTTGAGCTCTATAAAATCGTGTTTTTATTTTACTAAAAATATATCATAAAAAATAGTAAGAGATATACCAATAAAAAAAAATTTTGGGATATTGAAACATTGGTTTTCTGAAATAATAATATTTCTTTAGTAATTGGATAAAAAATAGTATAAAATATGCATTTAATAGATATTTCCAATTGCAAAAGTGTGAGACCAAATATAACTTAGCTAGAATGAATTTATCTAGATCATATGTTTGAGAAAACTTGACTTTTGGATAGTAATATTGGAATCCAATTGTTCTAATAAGTTAGCCTGAAAGGTGACACAACTTTGTACATTTACCTAGAACTCCTTTGGGCATGTGACACTTTATAGTATCACCCCATGCTGACACATGGTCACCCAAGAAATGCATAAAATGATCCATGGACAAACTAAAGAGTAAAATAGAGTTCATAACCTCCACACTAGGGAGTACCAGATCCATGTAGATCAAGGAACAAACACTCAAGTGCATAGACAACAAGATGCAATGAAATAAGAGCCATGTACAGAAATAACATTGCAATAACTAAATGACCAAACTAAGTACACAATTCCTTCCAACCCTTAATAGCATCATAATGCCATTGTGAGTCTTAGCCATCCCCCATGCGTAACATTCCAAACCACTAACCAGATCATCGATGCTATCTTACGATGACATCACTTCTAAAATGTGCTACAATATAAGAATAAGGAAATCTAACATGATAGAAATAAAGCACAATATAATCTAATAAATCAACCACATCATCTATCATATGCTAAATATCATACAAATACAAAATCTAACATGCTAAACCAAAGCAATAGAAACTCAAATAAAGCAATTCACATCATCTAATTATATGCTAAACATCATAACATAGGAATGTGTCAAATAAATTAACATCATCTAAATATGATATCCAAGTATTCTAATGAAAGCATAAATCATAAGAAAGCATACTTTGAAACCAAAAGTATGAAGTGAAAACATCCAGCAATGGTCACACTAAGACAAAAGACCATCTTTGTATACCAGTCCCCAATAGTGGTATGGGTAGCTATGCCTCCCAACCACGTGGATCTCATAGGTCCATTCCTACCATACTAATGGAGATAATGATCCAACCACAAATACACATAAAGTACAACATCCATGGCTAACACTCATGCCAGATAGTAATGATTACTAAAACCAAGAATATAGATAATTCATAAACTATAGGTCTTGGTTAGACACTCAATGAGTTACTAAGTAGAGGCTAACATCATGGAGAGTCACTTGGCATCGAAAAGCCAAAGATCAGATAGTGCAGATTCAACTCCGTCAACAAAAGGCTCAAGCACAGAACTTTTTTCATTATCTTAAGTTTTATTACCACTCACACATTTTATTTAGTTATCACTTAATTAAAGCTCCCTTTGCCAACCTATGGCACTATGATCATGAAGCTGCAAGATAGAAGCCCCCTCCATATATTACCCTACCCTACCCATGCTCATCCAACAATGAGTGCCCATAGGCATGCATATTCCTAGCCGAACCCTAATGATCACAACCTCTAGAAGTACCATGAAAGATCAAGCCTCGCAAGTCACCTGAAAAATACACATACTCATGTGTGGCACACCACCATCATGAAGATCATAAAACAAGGACTAGATGAGAACACAAGAAAAATATTACTCAACCAAAAACAACTGGGGAGGATGGATTCTACACAAATCCCAAAGACAATAAAACCATACACCATGAACTCACTCAACTAGGCTCAATCCAGGAGTATGGATTCTACACAAATCCTAATGATGTAAAAAGACAAAACATCATGAACTCACTAAACGAGCCTCAATCTAGGAGTATGGATTCTGCACAAATCTCAGTATCCACAAAACCATGACAAAGGTCCCAAAGAAACCATAACACTAGATATAATACCACTCAATTGAACACAATGTCAGGAGTATGGTGTTGGTCTTAGATGGTTTAGACATTTGAGTGTTAATACACTTAACCACTTTCTACATTGAAGTCAAGTACATTATGTATGCCAAGCCACAGTGTGCACCAAGTCAGATTTTCAAACAACTTCCGAGTGATATATAGGTGTCGAGCCATAGCTAATGTCGAGCAAGCCAAAATGCTTCATATGTTGAGTGAACCAAAATCATATATGTGCGAAGAAAGATAGAGAGTAATAGGTGCCAAGAAAACTAGGATAGTATATGTTTCGAGCACTAGTAGTCCAATATGTGCCCAGTAACACAAAATCAACATATGAGTTTGTGCCCTCAAAAACTCAGATGTAAACTATTTTTGTAGCTGAGATAGAAGGATTTCAAAGGAGAAAAAGGATAAGGATGATTTTTTTACATTCCCTATGTGATCACCATGTAACCAATCAGAAAAATGGAGAAGGCACGTAACTAATGATGAAAAGGCAAGAAATGAGCAGGAACTCAAGATTCAATAACGATCATAGATCTATACCTAACCCTAAGTCTTAATAATCTTTAAAAGGAGGACAAAAAACCCCATTGCATAAGTGGAATAGAGTAGTGTATGGGTAAACTATAGCAAAATTTAGTGTGAAGGAAGAAAGACTTAGATGAATAGAGCAGCAACTACACATCTAGTTGATCAAAACAGGACAAGGGACATGATTCGATATAAGATCTCAGAGGATCAAGACCAAAACGAGTGGATCAAGTGCCTAAAATCAAAAATTGAAGATTGTAAGCAATTAGGTCAAAGATTCCTAATACTCTCTAGCCATTGTATTAGATAAATGAAAATCCTATGTTGATAGGTTAGCTTTACGACTACTTTGTAGATCCTTTGAAGAGGTGACTAAATCCTTTAATAGGGTGACACTTCATGTAAAGTGTTTGTAAATCCTCTAACAAGGTCACTATTGACAAAGTGTAAAGCCTTTAACAGGGCAAGTCTTTCATAGGGTAGACCATCAGAAGTGGTCAAACATTTATTGTTGCAATAAATTTTGTGGGTATCATCCCCACCCTAGTTTTACCTTCTTATTCCTGGAGGGTTTTTGGGTTACCAAATCTGGTGTTATGTGTTATTGCATGTGTTTAGTTTATGTTCATTTATATGTTTACCTACATGCAGTTTACTTTTTTAGTTATTTGATTTAAAGTATTAGAAAAGGTTAAAAGTGTGAAACTTTTGATTCACCCCCCTCCCCTCTCAAAAGTACTCTTCCCATTTTGAACATTCCAACAATTGGTATTAGAGTGAAGGTTCTCACAAGGAGAAGCATAACAACTTAGACAAAAGGTCTAAAGATGGAAGTCTTCAAACTTGGGAAGATCATAGACAATCAGGTGATTGATGTGCACCTTACTCTACACAAATTTAAAGAAGCTAGAGAAGAATTCAGAAAATCCTTAAAAAGAAGGAAGGATATAACCATAGCTGAAAATGGCATACACTACAAGGAGATTGATACCACACAAGTGTTCTCAAATGGAGATTTCAAGGAATTTGATGTAGCAATAGCAGAACTGATGGAGAAAAATAGAGCACAAGCTAAAGAAATCAAATTACTCAAGCTTGAACAAGAATCACAAACCATAATGCTTTGTGAAGTGACTAAACAAAAGAAGAGAGCAATTGAAGACAGGGTCATGATAGAAGATGACAAGAGAAATCTTACCAATAGACTAGAGGAGAAGAAAATTGAGTTTGAAAGGATTTCAAACATACAACTAGACACCTTAAGCCAAATGATGAATGCTCATCATGAGCTAAACATGAAGGACATTGAGATTTCCACTTTGAGAATGTAGAATGAACAATTGTAGAATTAATTGAAGAGAGAAAAAGAGATAGTAGAAAGCTTCAACAAACCCAACAAACCCAATGAGGCTATCAAGTACTTTGAGCAACTACTAAAATCACCAAGGGCTAGTAATGATACTTTAGGACTTGGTTACACCAGCACTAAATAAGGACAATCATCCAAGACTACAGAAGAAAGGAGTAACAAAGGTAAGAACACTAAACCTACTTGTCATTTTTGTGGTAAAAAGGGACATACCTCTAATGTATGTAGGAGTAAGAATAGTCATCAGCATGATAAGGCTACAAATGCAAGCTTTTGTCACAAGTGCAAAAAGCAAGGACATCAAGCACATGAATGTAGAACCAAGACAATGAGGACATCAAGATTTGAAGGTCACTTCTACAACTACAAAAATTATGGACATAGAGCATTTTAATGTAGATCAAAACCTATGTTGACACCTAATTAGGCTACAATGAGAATCAACCATGCATACCATCACAATTGGGATTACAATACGAGGTATAGCTATCACTATTGTCAAAAGTATGGTCACATTTCTGAAAAGTGTATAAGGACACATTTTAGAGGGAGTTATAGAAGATGGTTAAGTCAAACTACATGTTTCAATTGCTTGAAAATTGGTCATATCAACAAGAATTTCCCAACAAAGTCAACAAAGGAAAGAGAAGGTTGATGTTGAACAAATAAGAGGACAAATGAAAAAAACTTGGAAGAAGAAAGATGAGTGTGACACATCAAATGGAGGGATCACTTCACCTAAAAGGTAAAGTGATCACACTTCATCCAACTAAGCAAAAGAAAGGTGTATGGGACTGATATACAAAGTTATATCATACAGGAGTTCCAAGATAAAGAAGTACTACAAGGAAGAAATCTGCATGAACAAAGATGCCAGGCCAAAATCTAAAGTTTTTGCAAATACTATTGAACTGTTCTCAGATGTTGAGTAAAGCTCCAATGGATGTTGAGTTTCTAATAGCAACTAAGTTGATAGTTGAAGCTGAGTGAAGAAGAGAACTAGCAGAAGCTAAGTAAATGAAATACAATGGGAGTCGAGTCATGTTGAATCCTTCAAGTGTTGAGTTGACAGTTGTATGCACTAAGCATTCAATGCTAGGTTTTGACAGGTATAAGGTTGAATTTCTCTCATTTTCACACAATTCAAACACAAGAGAAAAGACAAGAAGAGTGAAGAAGTGATCAAGCAATAACCTAATAGCCATTTGCACATATTTCAATAGCAATTCAACACAAATTTAGTGATCTAAGGTATTTATCAAGTGCTGAGCTACATAGAAGTTAAAGTTTTAATACATTTCAACCCTAGTTCAGTAAAATGGCCTCTAGTTCAAGAAACCCCAAAGAAAAGGAAGATCATGAGATTCAGTTAGTTAGCAATGAGGTAAAGCATGCCAAGTTTAGCCCAATCCCTGAAGTTGCCTACAAAAATGACCTAGCTGGAACATTATCAATTATTCCACCTAAAGTTTTCACAGTTCTAGATGTGAGAGAATGTTATAATTGCAAAATTGGCACCATAGGTGATCTTGAAATCTTCCATGCCTATGACAAGTTATGTGACAATGGGATATTGAAAGATGAATTCCAAATTATTGAGAAGAAGGGTCTAACAAAAACCCTAGTTTTTCCTATGGTGTTTAAGACAGAATGGATTCACATTGTTTTGAGTCAAATTCATGATGGTTGTCTATGGATGGAGATAGGACTTATTAAGATTACAAAAAGGATAGTTCATAGGGTTACAAGACTCCCAGCCCTAGATCAGCCAAAGACCTTGAGAAGTGATAGAAAGGAGGTTATTGTGAAGAATATAGGAGCAAAATGGAACAATAGGGGAATGACCATAGATATTGTAACTGAACCCCTACTTGACTTTTCTATCAGAATAATTTCACATAAATTCTACCAATCAAGTAGACTGAACAACATACCTTGCATAGCTGTTGATGTAACCTACAATTTGGTGAAGAAAGATCATACCTATGATCTGGCAGAACTAATGCTTCAGTAAATAAATGAAAATCTAGGAGCTATAAGAAGATCCAAGGGAGCACAATGCAAATTTGGATCAGTATTAGTCTGCATATTCTTTTATGTGATAGAAGAATTCCCTTCAATTGGTAAGGTAAATTAGAATTCCAAAAAGTCTGCAATCACACAAATCAATGAGTTCATTGATTAGATGGGAGACAATCTTGAGGCACAAATGACTAGTTATTTTGAGGACTTTAAGAAGTCCATGAAGCAGAGAATGAGAACACCAATGTCATTGGTAGAGCAACATTTAATTGACATATATTTCTTGGTTGACATTGACTACACCTACATCCAAGTAGAAATACCAAGAGTAAGATGGCTAAGGCCATTGGGATATGAGCTTGATGCAGATGAAGCCTCGACAACCATCACAACATTGCTAGCAAAAGTGATAGACAAGAAGGCTCCTCACTTGGAACATATGACTTTGTTAAGTCCAAAGTTGAAACTAAATTAAAGATAGCTTGTATTATCAAGAAGAAAGATAAAATAGTGAAAAAGATAAAGAAGCAAGTTGGAGCAAGAATTGAAGGTGAAATAGGTAAAGAAGAAGAAGAAGTAAAAGGAGATACTAAAAAAGATGAGCAAGGGCAAGGCTCCATAGAGATGACACAAGGCTTAGGAGAAGACAAGGAGGAAGGTGCCAAGGGAGAAGAAGCTAAGGAAGCACCTACACCTATCGAGCAAAAGAAGAGAAAGGCAAGAACTCAACCTACAGCTCACTCCAAGCCAAAGAAGGTCACTACGCCAGCTCTAGCAACAAGGGCTACTACCAGAGCATCCACTCAAAAGGCTAAAGAGGCATCAAAAGAGAAGAAGAAAGTCACTAGAAAACCTGCTAAAGAGCCAAAGAAGAGAAGGAAGTATGTGGCTCAACCAAAAATAGATGATGAAGAAAGAACATAATCAAAGGATATCGGCCAATTTAGAGTGGTAAGTCATCCTCCTAAGTCTACAATTGACGAACTTTATGAAAATATTAGAAGTGAAAATTTAAATGATTTAAAGACTCTTAATTTTAATAAGCTCAATAGGGAAGAGCAAAATAAAGTAGAGGAATCTGTGTATGCCATGATGGTAGAATTTAAAAACACACCTCTAGAACTTGACAATACCATGCCCAAGGAACTATATGAGATAATTGAGTCTACAAATGGAAAAGGAGATTAGAGAATCTATCTTGGCTAAATTAAAGCCTAACATGAAAAAGGCTCAAATAGAAAAGGAAAATAAGAAACATGGTGGCAAATTTGCACTAGAGTATAGAACTTTTAGCATCCTTCAAAACAAGATTTAGGATGTAGTGAATAAATCCACACAATTGTGGAAAATAATTTATAAAATAATTGATGACAAGGTAGAGGAAACAAATACGGCAGAAACTAGTGCCAAAGAAAAGATAGAGGAAAAGAAAATAGAGGAGAAGAAAGAAGAGGAAAAGAAAAAAGAGGAGGAGAAGGAAGCAACAATAAGAGCTGAAGAAGAAAAGAAGAGGAACAAAGTGTGCAAGACACACAAATGCCACCTCCTAGTCCACCTCATGTAACCATTACACCTAAAAAGACAATAATTATCAAGGATTTTCCTAACAACTCAACTTAGAACATCAATCCCCTTACTATAGAGGATCTCTCCAAGATTCTTCACCAATCCACTCTATAGGCATAGTTATTCACAAGCCCTATATTGGTGAGTGTTGATGAGTTACAAAAGGCAGTACCAGCACCACAAAGAGAAAAGGTGAAACTAAAGGAACCACCTTTCACCTATGTAGCTACTATGACTAAGGTTTTGATGCTTCCAGTAGCAGGTGAGATATTTCAGAAGTTTAGTGTAGAGGAAAGAAAGTCAGATGAGAACAAGGATACATCAAAAGAAAAGGAGCAGGCTACCATATAGATATTGGTGGAACTACTAGAGATTGGCACTCCTACAAAGACCCTTCACAAGCTAAGCATTGCA
Organism: Cupressus sempervirens; assembly: GCA_028749045.1. Classification (NCBI taxonomy): domain Eukaryota; kingdom Viridiplantae; phylum Streptophyta; class Pinopsida; order Cupressales; family Cupressaceae; genus Cupressus; species Cupressus sempervirens. The sequence continues at coordinate 755,966,415 of CM053792.1, read as the reverse complement.
ACCATTCCTTTGCAATTCTCAACTCTAGGCTCAAGCTCAACTAGAGTAGCTAGCGTACTTCACTATGGAGACCTTGAATTAGATGAACATATTGTAATACCCTCCTATGATTCCAAGACCATCACAATGGCACAGATCAATGAAATGAAAAATACATTAGACAGAAGGATGAGGCAAGAAATACTCAGGAAGGAGTTCAAACACATGCAAGCACAACATGCCATTAAGGGCATCTTTATGGATGCCTTCAGCTTATAGTCACTAGATGAAGCAAAGCCAATAATAGAGAAACTATTAGATATAGTTGACCAGGTGACCAATGAAGACTAGGATACTAATGTTAAACCGATGGAATGGTCAGAGAGAAAATTTCAAGGAAAAGTAAACGAGAAGATATCAAGTGGAATAGCACTTGAACAGGTAGAGTTGGCCAAGAAAATAGACAAGGTCAAAGTTGTACTTGAGAACATTTTCTAATTGTATAGGAACCTGTGTGATTTTTCCAATTTCACACAAGAAACAAATCAGAGTATAATGAGCTTGGAAAGAAATTTGAAAATTTCTAGCATGCAATTACCTAGAGATCTAGTTGAATGTGAGAAGCATTTTGCACAATCTCTTTACACTCAAAAGGAGTTAGCTATACATATAGTAGAGGAAGCCAATATAAAGCCTAATTGATGAAAATTTAGTACTCAGTCATTTAGAAGTCCTCCACAAGGAGCAATTGTATGCTAAAACAATTTTAAATAAAGATCCAAATCTTTCTACACTTGATGGACTTGTACACCTTGCTGTAGAGACTGCCATCTAGCACAAGTCACTTGACATTGCTTTGGAGAATTGGGATGCAACTTTGAAAACAATAATGGAGGTAAATAGTATTTTTTTTTGGCTAAGTATGGTATTACTCCTTAGAACCCTTTGACATTAGTGTCAAAAAAGGGGAGATATGTTTTTTAGGGGAGATATAAGTGAGAATACTATAAATTTTGATTACATTCTTTAATGAGGAAGAATAATGTTTTGGGGGATACATGAATAAAATAGCACATAGGTATAGAATATAGATACATGATAAAAGAAAAAGAGTATCAGGCATATTCAACACAGAATTTTGGTTGCAAAGAATGACAAGGCACAATCAGCTCAGGGGGAGTTATAAGGTATTTTGAACAAATTTTGAGAAAATTTTGAAATTTTGTGGATAAGGTACTCATAAGGATAGCTTGGTAATGTTTAGTAAAGTTTTTTTGACACTCATGTCAAAGGGGGAGATTATTGGTCTTAGATGGTTTTGACATTTGAGTGTCAATACACTTAACCACTTTCTACATTGAAGCTTCAAGTACACTATGTATGCCAAACCACAGTGTGTGCTGAGTTAGATTTTCTAACAAGTGTCGAGTGATATATAGGTGCCAAGTCACATTTGATGCCGAGCAAGCCAGAATGCTTCATATGCCAAGTGAACTAGAATCATATATGTGCTGAGAAAGACAGAGTGTAATAGGTGCCAAGCAATCCAAGATAGTATATGTGTCAAGCACCAGTAGTCCAGTATGTTTCGAGTAACACAGAATCAACATATGAGTTTGTGCCCTCAAAAACATAGATGAAAACCATTTTTGGAGTTGACATAAAAGGATTTTGAAGGAGAAAAATGATAAGGACAAATCTTTTACATTCCCTATGCGATCAACATGCAACCAATCAAAAAAAATGGAGCGGGCATGCAACCTATGAGGAAAATGCAAGAAATGAGCAAGAACTCAAGATGCAATATGGATCATAGATCCATATCTAACCCTAAGTCTTCACAATCTTTAATAGGAGGATGAAAAACCCCATTGCATAAGTGGAAGAGAGTAGTGTATGGGTAAACTATAGCAAAATGTAGTATGAAGGAAGAAAGACTTAGACGAATAGAGCAACAACTACACATCTAGTTGATCATAATAGGACAAGGGACAAAAGTAGATATCAGATCTCAGAGGATCAAGACTAGAAGGAGTAGATCAAGTGCCTAAAATTAGTAATTGAAGATTGTAAGCAATCAGGTCAAAGATTCCTAATACTTTCTAGCCATTGTATTAGATAAGTGAAAATCATATGTTGATAGGTTAGCTTAACAACTACTTTGTAGATCCTTTGAAGAGGTGAATAAATCCTTTAATAGGGTGACACTTCATGTAAATTGTTTGTAAATCCTCTAACCAAGTCATTATTGATACAATGTAAAGCTTTTAACAGGGCAGGCCTTTCACAGGGCAGACCATCAGAAGTGGTCAAACATTTATTGCTACAGTAATTTTTGTGGGTATCATCCCAACCTCAGTTTTACCTTCTTATTCCTAGAAGGTTTTTGGGTTACCAAATCTGGTGTTATGTGTTATTGCATGTGTTTACTTTATGTTCATTTATATGTTTACATGCATGTAGTTTACTTTTTCTATTATTTGATTTAAAGGATTTAAAAAGGTTAAAAGTGTGATACTATTGATTCACCCCCTCCCCCCTCAGAAGTACTCTTCGCATTTTGAAAATTCCAATAGACAGATGTGGCATACATCCCAATGCAAACATACAAGTGCAATAATGGTCTAACTGACATCCAAATAAATGATCTAGGTCCACAAACAAACTCATGCTACGAAAACCTAAGAAAATGGGGTGGCAGACAAAATGAGGTAAAAATCCCCTCAAACTAGAAAACTTCAAAACTAAAACCCATTTGGTCTTTGGGCACAAAACCTCAAAATCAAATAAAATTTGAGTTATGACACCATATGCAAAAATAGCTAGGATAACGATGTGAAACCCCAAACCCTAATCCCAAAAATAGGGAAAATGTTCATACCTGACCAACTAAGCAAAACCAATAAACTGAATAAGAGGGCAATACTAACTCCCAATCTCCTAACAAATGGCTACCAAAAAAAAAAGCTAAAACAAAGAAAAAACAATAAAATAGGAGAGTCCTACCTCGTAGCCAAAAGAGGCAAAATGAGAATCTAAACCATAAAATAAAACTCTGCAAAAGTAGCTAAAAATCATGACAATCCAAGGTCTCCTTGGTTTGGATCCAACAAGACCTACCTCATGGAAATCCTACACCCATAGCTCGCACAACGAACAAAATAGTAAATCCTCATTAAGAGGATTTGGGGTTTTACTCTCAAACTTTCTAATTCAAAAATGAGAAGTGAGAAATTAAATTCCTTTTTGGACACTTATTCACATTTTGAGTGAATAATTGATTAGAGAAAATAACTAGCCAACCTAGTTAAACCCTAAATCAAACCAAAAAAAAAAAAGGCTATTCCTAGTAATAGGAATTCACCTATGGAAAAGCTGATAGAAATTAAATTCAATAAAAATTAAAGCTCAAAAACCTAAAAACACATAAATCTCCTTAACATTTTCGCAACAATGTGAACCTCTAAATGCACAAACATGCTCACTAGTCTAATCACATAATGTAGATGAGTCCAGATTTAACAAATCACTAGAAAGTTTAAGTAATAATTAAAATAAGGTTTTGTCAACCATACAGGGACAACACTGGTAAAATATGAATAGGTGAATCACTAACTTCATTGGTCACTGCTATGGATATAAATCCTGCACATTAAACAACATGATCAAGTGCAATTGCATATAATAACACAACCAAAGCAATAAATGTATTAAATGACTAATTTAACCATTTATTCAATTATACCAAAATAACCATAACACTAAATCCATCACATAACATAATCAAGGACATGTCCAAATACCATAAAACTAAATATCATCATAAAACACTTTGTCATCTCAAAATGGCATCATCATGCAATATGATCAACTAAACAACATAGTAGTCTAACATCTATGATACTAAAATCAAGGCAAAACATCCACCCCTTAGGTCATCTCAAATGTAAAACATAACATGAGTAACAATTATCTCTCAGATCAAAATATAAAAAGGTAAATATCTGCAGCACATAACCCATGAATCCAACATGGACAATCCATTTCTAATTATTTAAGCATTTAATAATGGTTGACTATATAACATGAAAAGACACTTAAAATACATAAGTGAACCCATTCATAAACATGACTAACCACTGCTACAAGAACCTAGTCCATTGAAGTAGCATACAAGTACATAGTTCAATCTCTATACACATCTCACTTGGAATAACATTATAATACCCCATCAATCCTAGTAACCACTGGCACAAACCTCAATGAACCATAAATCACATCAAAATCTCAGAAATCAACCAAAGCATAATCAAAGAAACTGATAGAGAACATAAGTCAAATCACCTCAATGGTGTAGACCTCTCATGGTCACAATCATGATCCCTTCTTAGGGAGAGATTAGAAAAGTTCCATCCATTGAGATGACTTACAAAATTCAAATGGGAGAGGCACTACATCATCTCCCCCAAAGACTAGGCTTACTCCTAGAAGACTGCAATCCAAGAATAGAAACCAAACACACCAAGAGAAAAATCAAAATTGAGCAATAGGGATGACTCACCAAATCCTTCACAAGTCCAACCAAATCACTCCCACATTCTCAAATAATCACATCAACCCCCAAATAGTTCAAGCACAAGAGAATATGTGTCACTCTGATACAAGGTCCTCCAACAAGGAACTTCCTATGTGCCAGGAAAACTCATCTAGCCATAAAGTCAACAATACAAGGTAAGGAAAAGCCCACTATATCTTGTTAAAAGATGCCCAACTATGACATGCACCAACCATGTGACTGAGAAACCAGGTCAAAACACTATGCATTTCCAACAAGAGTTGGAATCATGGGGAATAAACATCCCAAATTCCCAAGAATACTATCATGCCACACATGACTATCCTTGAAACCACATAAACTTACCCTTTGAACATAGAGGATGACATTTTACCGACAAAATTGTGCACTCCAAGGGATACTCACCACCACTAACCACCAAACATAAGAGCACATAGTCTCTATGGCACAAAAACTCAAATATTACTAGGAACTTAGTTTACGTAGCCCAACTAGACAAGATATCATCACCTTTCCACAAGGTTGCAAAGAATTTCATCAGTGGACAAAAATTATGTAATAAATTTGTACCAAAACATAAGATGGTAACATGTGTCCAATGATCATGTCCCTCTACCAACCTATTGGGAAAACTACACCCAACCTACCACTAACTCAATCTGCAACCTCAAGTCATCAGTCAATGAGAAACTTGACTGAGACAATCCTCTTGGATATATAAGCTTAGGGAGAAAGAAACTATAGAGTATTAGGACTAAGAGGGAATCACTCCAACCTCTACACTAAATCAGCCCAAGATACATTGGGGAAATCAGAATTCCACTAATTTTTAACATACTCAAACAACACTAACCAAGCTAATGGCATAATGATGTTAGCCTACTTCCTCAAGAGAGAAAGAGAAATGGAGATGCACCAAATTCAATACTCAAAAGGTGGATCTAGACTCACCAAAAGACTGAGTCACTCTCAAATGACAAGGCAACATCAACCTCAGACAAGGAATGCTCACAAACCACATTTCACCACACAAGGGTGGGTTGGTGCTATAGGAAACACACAAACCCAAGCATAAATCCCAACAAGTACCTACTAGATTATGAAGATTTGTTAACACCTCCCTAAGAATAACATTAAGGATTAAACTTCTACAACAACTATAAATGTGATATGTCACTATTGAATTGGCCTCTATTCGATAAAGGGTACTTGGAAGATTGATTTGCTCCTTTAGAAGTGCAAGTGAGTTGCTTTTTGTTCCCAAGGAAAAATTTTGCATTAGCATAGTCTCGCGTGAAGTTTCTCAACAAATCAGGTGAGAAAGTGCATGATCACTTGATTCTCATGTGAAATTTCAAAACAACACAAAAATTACCTTCACTCTGGAGGCCATAACTTTCACATCCAAACTCTAATTGAATCCATTTTAAAAGAGTCAAAAAGATATCAACAAGGCCTATGACATGATGGAGCTTAGAGAGTCCTAAGACCTAAAGAGTTTGAATCACCACTCAAGATAAAAAATCATAGGAAACTTAAATCATCTTAATTACCAAGACAAGTAGTTGACGAAACATCTAAGACAACCCAAGAGCACACATGCACTGAATGACATAAGACATGAAAAGAAAGTTTATTCACACATTGAAATCATAATTACTTCTCTTTCATAATTTCATTAATTAAACATAACATAAGCACTAATGCAGAATGAAACTGTAAGTTTTTCAAAGCAAGGGTCCAAGAGTCACTTACCATAAAAGAAGCACCTATATTTTAAAATTTCTTTCTAGAAATGGATTAAGTTTAATCATCGTCTAAATCATCTAATTACATTAACAACTTTACATCTACTACATGCACACTAGTATGAACATGATAGAGTCACAACATACAACTTGGCAATAGTAAAACACATTCAAAATAGTCATCATGAACCAAAACAAAAATCCAAATGGGGAATTGTCTACTTCAACAGTAAATCACAAAGGAGCTCATTTCAACAATAATTCAAGTGTTACAACAACCACAAAGAGAGCGATAGAGAAAATATGATGATTATTACAAGGAAGGAAAATCCTAAAAACCAATGCTAGCCCACAACATGAGGAAATTACCTCTAGCCAAATAAAATAAGGCATCAATCAAATCAAATTACTAGTGATGACTAGGAACAGACACACAAGAGGGATAAACCACCACATAATGCAAATGGATACATCACCATAGCAGCATTACAGAACACACTCACACACATCAAGCACTATACCATCAATAATCTCATGCATATGTAGACTATAATAATCTTCTTAATTATTTTTCCATGCAATGCAACATTTAGATAACCATCAATTTAATACAATTTCCATAAGCTTATGAAGTAATTAGATTGGGGACTTAAGTCATTAACCCAAAAGATCTTAATAAAACACCTACTTAATTGCAATGATTCAAAATAAACACTCATTTCTCAATGAAAGGAACCATTTCATTTTTCACATTGACATAACACAAAATCACAAATAAGATTCATTTATTTAATTAGAGATAGGAGAAAATAGGGAAACAATGCACCTTACTCCACAAGGAGAATAGAAAGAGGCACTCAAATCCAACACATGGACAAAAATTAGTGGTTCCGTCCAAAAAAGGTCACACAAGAAACCAACCAAACAAGGCACATCAATTCCATCTACAAAATAAGCAAAGACTCATTTCCTTCTTTTCACAATGCTCTAGTCATAGCTAATGGACAAGGAAGTCCATTTCAACTAGATGCCAGAGAAAAAAACCTGTGAGCTCTCACCAAGACACTGGCACTCACACAACACTATGGGCAACATAAACATAGAGATCCCAATGTTTAAACATGGACTCTAATACTAGATGTAAATGCCCCACCTAGAGATCCTTAGAACAAGGATTCAATTCAAGGCAAGATATATATATATATATATATATATATATATATATATATATATATATATATATATATATATATATATATATATATTTATAAGTATGAATGTACATGACAACATCATATAGGGATCACAAAGATTACAATGGAAGACTTCACCAACAATCCGAACAACCAACAAATCTCCAAACGCCACAACCAAACAAAAATGACAAACTATATAAGACACACAACTGAATTTGAATCAATACATCCCTAATTCAAAATGCAATGTCAAAGGATTGAAGAAAAACTAAGAGGGTAGCAAAAACACTTCTTAAAAAGGCCTGGTCAAACCAAAAAGTGATCGTTGTCTACCTAGATAGGTTTTTACAAAAACTAGGTGAGACTTTAAATAAGCATTGAGTGACACATCTCAAGAGGGCATGTGATACTGTACAAGTATCATATGACACTTCTTCAAAGAGGGTGTGATAATTTCCAGTATCGCATGAAATTCCTTTGTAAGAGGTGCAATAGTTTCTATTATTGCATGGCAGAACTCCTTTGGGCATGCAACACTTTATAGTATCACCCCATGTTGACACATGATCACCCAAGAAATGCATAAAATGTTGTGAGGAAAAACTAAAGAGTAAAAGAGAGTTCAAAACCTCCACATTAGTGAGTACCGAATCTACATAGATTGAGGAATGAATACTTGAGTGCATAAACAACAAGATACCATGAAATAAGAGAGAGGAACATTTATCCATCTAAACCATAGCAATAAAATAGAAGTATTGAGAGAAACATCATAGTGTATAGAAGCAACATCATAATATATAGAAATAACATCACAATAACTAAATAACCAAACTAAATATGCAGTTCCTCCCAACTATTTATAGCATCATAAGAGCATTGTGGGTCCTAGCCATCCCCCATATGTAACATCCCAAACCACCAACTAGATCATCAGAGCTATCTTATGAGGACATCACTTCTAAAATGTGCTACAAAATAAGAATATGGAAATCTAACATGCTACAAGTAAAAGATACGATAATTCAATAATTGCAATTACAAGGCTGAAAGGTCATGCTTTACTATGGTGGGAGCATTTGCAAATTGACAGACAAATGAGAGGAAAGAAGAAAATTAGAACTTGGCCAAAGATTGTGAACAAGGTAAAGAACACATTTCTTCTTGTTGATTACCAAGTTAGCTAGTTGAGAAAGATACCAAATTTGAGACAAAAAGACATGACTGTGGAAGAGTATACTAAGGAATTCTATAGATTGGACATCAGATCTAGACATGTAGATGATGATGTTGAGAAAATTGCTAGGTAAATAAATGGATTGAGATCTGGATTACAAGATGAAATAATTTTTGTGAAATATGAAAGTGTGGAAAAAGCATATCAATATGCATTGAAGGTTGAGGACATCTTAATAAAGGGGTAGATATGGTAGATTCCAAAGAGGAAGAGATAGATCTTATGGTGAAGGTGGTAGATCTAATAGTTCTATGCAAGATAAAGACAAATTTGAATGGTAGAATGATGACAAAGACAAAACCAAGTAGAAAGGTGCTAGTTCATATTGAGGTACTAGTTCTTACCAAGGAAGAGATAATTCATATTCTAGAGGTATTTTTCATGGTGATCGTTTCAAATGTGGTAAAGAAGGGCATAGATCCTTTCAATATAAATATTTTGAAAGTGGGAAAAATAATAGAAATGATGTGATTCAAGGAGACATTGAGAGTTCACCAAGTGAACCTGAGGTAGAAGAAAATCTAATGGTGATAAGAACCTCATGTAATAAGGGAAGTGATGAGAAACCTATCCTTAGAAGAAGTATTCTCAAGACCAGACATAAGATGGTTGGAAAATTCTACAAGGTGATCATTGATAGTGGAAGTTCTACAAATTTGGCATCAGAAGAGTTCGTTACAAAGGTGTAGTTGTAAAGGTTGAAACATCCCAAACCCTATCATGTTTCATGGATCAAAGATGAGCATAAGATATTGGTAAGTGAGAAATGGATTGTGAAGTTCAAGATTAGAAATTACTTTGATGAAGTTCTATGTGATATTATGCCTATGGATTTTTGTCATATTTTTTTGTGTAGACCTTGGCAATATGATAGATATGATGTACATGATGGAAGATTGAATCAATATACTCTTTGTGTGAATGGGAAGAAGAAAATATTTCTACCTTTAATTCAAAGTCCAAATGAGGTTAGTTATAATGCAATAAAAGTCTTCCTAGTTAATGGGAAACTATTTGAAAAAGAAGTGAAGAAAAATCAAGTCTATTTTTCTATAGTTCCTAGAGGACTGAGTGTTGGTAGTAATGACCGAGCAACAGAAGTTGGTAATGTTCAAGTGACAATAGATAGTGGTAGATGAGTACTAGAAGAAATTATAGAATTGTTGAATGAGTATAAAGAGATTGTTGTTGAAGGTAGTCCTAATGGTTTACCACCAGTAAGAAGTATAAGTCATTGTATGAATCTAATTCCTGGAGCTAGTTTGCCAAACAAAGCACCATATAGATTGACACCTATAGAAAAGGAAGAACTTAACAACCAAGTGCATGAATAAATGTAGAAGGGATTAATCAAAGAAAGTTTGAGTCCATGAGTTGTACCTAATGTATTAGCACCTAAGAAGAATGGAGAATGTGTATTGATTCTAGAGTTATTAACAAGTTCATAGTGAAATATAGGTTTCCTATGCCGAGGATGGATGACATAATGGATTGTTTGAGTGGAGTAAAGCATTTTACCAATATTTATTTGAAGAGTGGCTATCATCATATTAGAATTAGAGAAGGTGGTGAATGGAAGATTGCTTTCAAGACAAAAGATGGTTTGTATGAATGATTGGTTATGCCTTTTAGTTTGACTAATGCACCTAGTACTTTCATGAGGTTGATGAATGAAGTTCTAAAAAGATTCTTGGGTAAGTTTGTGATTTTTTATTTTGGTGATATTTTGATATTTGGTAAGACTAAGGAAGAACATTTTAAGCATGTTAGACAAGTATTGTAGAAATTGAAAGAGGAGAAGTTTCTGATTAATTTGAAAAAGTGTTCTTTTATGCAAGAGGAGATTGTGTATTTGGGATTTGTTATTCCAGCTAATGGTTTGAGAATGGATCCTAAGAAGGTTAAAGAAATTTTGGAATGGCCTACACTTGAGAATGTGGGTGAGGTAAAATCATTTCATGGTTTGGCTAGTTTTTACAGAAAGTTTAGAAAGAATTTCAATGTTGTTTGTAATTCTATGACTGAGACAATGAGAGGAGAGAGAGAGAAATTCAAGTGGACACATGGAGCTGATAAAAGTTTTGAGACTTTGAAACAAAAGTTTATTGTGTTACTTGTACTGGCTTTGCCTAATTTCAATAAGGTATTTCAAGTTGAATGTGATGCAAGTGGTAGTGCAATAGGAGTTGTTGAGTCAAGAAGGTAAAATCGTTGCTTTCTTTAGTGAGAATTTGAATTATGCTAAAAGGAAGTATTCATTGTATGATCAAGATTTTTATGCTATTGTTCAAGCTTTGAAGAAGTGGAGACATTATTTGATTCCTAAGGAGTTTGTGTTGTATACTAATCATAAAGCTTTACAGTAGTTGGGAAGTCAACATAAATTGAATTAGAGACATATGAAGTGGGTTGAGTTTTTACAGAGATTTACATTTGTGAGTTGTTGATGCATTGAGTAGAAGACATTCTTTGTTGACTGAAATAAAGGTTGAAGTTCTTGGTTTTGATGAAATAAAGGAGTTGTATGATGTTGATCCTAATTTTTTTGAGGCATGGAGAGAGTGCATAGAACCAAATCTAATAGATCACATCAGTAAGTATGATGAATATATCATTCAAGAAGGTATGTTGTTCAAAGGTATTCAATTGTGTATCCCTAGAAGCTTAATGAGGTTAAATTTGATTAAGGAAAAACATAGTGGTGGATTGGTTGGAAATTTTGGAATTTATGAGACATTGAGTTTGTCAAAGGAGAAGTATTATTGACCACAGATGTATAAGGATGTTCAAAAATTTATGAAGAGTTGTGGAGTTTGTCAAGTTGCAAAAGGAGTAAGTTAGAATACTGGATTGTATACACCTATTTTTATTCCTAAGAAATCTTGAAGTGATATTAGTATGGATTTTGTTCTTGGATTGCTTAAAATAGAAAAGGTGTATGATTCTATATTTGTTGTTGTGGATAGATTTTCTAAAATGACTTATTTTATACCTTGTAAGAAGACATTAGATGTTGAGCATGTTGCTGAACTTTTCTTCAAAGAGATTATTAGATTGCATGGATTACCAAGAAGTATTATTTATGATAGAGACAATAAGTTTATTAGTTATTTTTGGAGAACTTTGTGGAAGAAGATGGGTACTGAGTTGAAGTTTAGTTCTACATTCCATCCATAGACTAATGGAAAAATAGAGGTTGCGAATAGAAGCTTGGGTAATTTGCTAAGATGCTTAGTTGGAGATGAAACACATAATTAGGAAATGGTATTGGCACAAGTAGAGTTTGCATATAATTATTTTTTTAATACAAGCATAGGGAAGAAACCTTTTGAGATTGTTATTGGAATGAAGCCTTGAGGAGTATCCGATTTAAGAGATGTTGCTAGTGAAGAGAGAAGAAGTGTTATAGGAGAAGAATTTGTTGATTTTATGGAGTCTTTGCATAAGGAATTGAAGCTAAAGTTGGAACAAAGTAATCAGAAGTACAAGGAGAATGTTGATAAGTCTAGAAGACATCATATTTTTGAAGTTGGTGATGAGGTGATGGTTCATTTGAAGAAAGGAAGATTTCTAGTTGGAACATATAGTAAGCTAAAGATGAAGAAGTTTGGACCTTGTAAGATCTTGAAGAAGTTTGATAGTGGAAATGCTTATGAAGTTGAGTTACCTGATGACATGGATATATCTCCTATATTCAATGTCACTAATCTATATAAGTATCATGAGTCAGATGATGAAGTTACAATACCTAATGATTATCCTAAGAAGCAGATTGAAGAAGTTGAATAGATATTGGATTAAAGAGTTGGTAAAAGAATTAGAGGAAAAGACTACTATGAATATTTGGTGAACTAGAAAAGTTACAAATCGGTTGAAGATGCTCCATGGATTTCTTAGTTTGAGTTGAATTCAACTTTGGTCATAACATTTCAATGATTTAGGAGAATCATTTCTTTCTGTCATGGCTGTTTGATGTAGGAGCATCCTAGGTTGACGTATTATCCTACTCATTTTTTTTTATTCTACCAGTTGTTGTCAAGCTTCAGTCATTGTTGAGTTGCAAAAATTGCTGAGTGCTAGTAATTTTTTAGTTTAAGATGATTTTAGGTTATTCCATGTCATGTTAACACTTGAGTTCGCATGTTATCCCATCTCACTCTGAGGTGTGTGCTGAGTTCCATAGTGTGTGTTGAGCTATTCTTCATATGCCAAGTTACCTAGTGTATGCTAAGTGACTCTTTATGTGCTGATTTTTCCTTTTTATGCCAAGTGTTAGCATTCTGGATGTGATTTCTGCATTTTTTGTGTGAGCCAACTTATGGGATTTATTTTGATCATGACATTTATGATAATATTTTTTCTTGGGATGTGTCTAGATCATTGTTGGGTAACCCTCTTTAAGATGTAATGTTCTAGAATGATCTGTAAGTTTTTTAGAAAAGTATAAATAATGTTTAAGCTTGGAGTTATGTAGTTTTAGATTTTTTGGGAGATCAATTTGGAGCAGAACTAGAAGGTGTTAATTTGAAGCTGGATCTTAGATCTTGAATGTATTTTGTATCTAGTCATAACCCAAAAGGCCTTACAGCTAGGCATGTATGCTAATCATTTGATGAATCAATAAAGAATATTGTTCTATCTCTCTATGGTGTTGAACTCTTTGTGTGTTTGCTTCTATTATGTTAACTCTACAAGGTTGGTTTGGATTGTTGGGTGTGACTTTGGCCCTAGCTATTCTATGACCTCCTTGCATTAGGTAAACATCATAAGAATTTGAAATCTAATATGCTAAAACAAAGAAATAGATACTCTAATGAATAAATTCAAATCATCTAATCATATGCTAAAAATCATAATATAGGAATGTGTCAAATAAACTATCATCTAAACATGATATCCAATCATTCCAATGATATAATAAATCATAAGAAAGCATACTCCAAAACCTGGACTACCAAGTGAAAACATCCAGCAATGGTTGCACTAGGAAAAAAGATTGTCTCTGTACACCGATCCCCAATTGTGGTATGGGTAGCTACACCTCCCAACCATGTAGATCCCTTAGTTCCACTCCTGCTATGCTAATGGGGATAATGATCCAACCATAAAACACATAAAGCACAATGTCCATGGCTAACACTCACACCAAATAGTAATGATGATTGAAACCAAGAACACAGATGATGCATAAACTATAAGTCCTGGTTAGACACTCAATGGGTGAATAAGTAGGGGTTAACATCATGGAGAGTCGCTTAGCATCGACAAGCCCAAGCTTGGATCATGCAAATTCAACTCCCTCAAAGGAAGGCTTAAGCACATAAATTATTTCATTATCCTAAGTATTATTACCACTCAAATATTTTACTTAGTTATCACTTAATTAAAGCTCCCTCTCCCAACCTATGGTGCCATCATTGGTAGGCTACAAGATAGAAGTCCCCTCTATATGCTACCCTACCGTACCCATGCTCATCCAATGATCAATTCCCATAGGTGTACATATTACCAACCCAACCCCAATGATTATAACTTCTAGAAGTACCACAGAAGATTGGGCCTCACAAGTCACCAAACAAATGTATAGGAATGTACTTGTGTGTGGCACATTACCATCACAAAGGTCATAAAACAAGGACTAGATGAGAACACAAGAAAGATATCACTAAACCAAAAATAATTCGAGAGGATAGATTCTACACATATCCCAAAGACAATAAAACCATACATGATGAACTTAGTCAACTAACCTCAATCTAGGAGTATGGATTCTACATGATTTCCAATGACAAAACAAGATGAAACATTATGAAATTACTCAACCAGCATTAATCCAAGAGTATGGATTTTGTACAAATCCTAGTGTCCACAAAACCATAACAAAGGTCCAAAAGAAACCATAACACTAGATATAAAATCATTCAACTGAACTCAACATCGAGAGTACAGATGTGACATGCAGCCCAATGCAAATATAAAAGTACAAAAATGGTTTAACTAACATCCAAATGAATGATCTAGGTCCACAATCAAACTCATTCCAAGAAAACTTGAGAAAATAGGGCAGCACGCAAAATGAGGTAAAAGCCCAAAAATTGGAAAAATTTGAAATTAAAACACATTTAGTCTTTGGGCACAAAAATGCTGAAAATCCAATAAAATTTGGGTTCAAACACCACATGAAAAAATGATAAGCATAACAACACGAAACCCCAAAAACCCATCCCAAAAAATAGGTAAAATGTTCATGCCTGACCAACCAGACAAAACTAGCAAACACAAACGAAGGGGAACACTAGTTCTCAGCCTCCTAACAAATGGTTACTAAAAATAGAAGCTAAAATGGAGTAGAAATGATAAAATGGGAGAGCCCTACCTCATAGCCAAAAGGGGAAAAAAGGGAATCTGAACCATAAAATAAAAATTCTGCAAAAGTAGACAAAAATTGCAACAATCCAAGGTCTCTCCAGCTAGATCCAATGAGACCTACCTCACAACAATCCCACACCTATAGCTCTCACAATAAACAAAATAGTAAATCCTCATGAAGAGGATTTTGGTATTACTCTCAAAATTTCTAATTCAAAAGTGAGAAGTGAGGAATTAAATTCTTCTTTGGATATTTATTCACTTTTTGAGTGAATAATCAATTAGAGCAAATAACTAGCCAACCTAGTTAAACCACGAATCAACCCAAAAAAAAAAGGCTATTCCTAGTAATAGAAATTCACCTATGGAAAATCTGCCAAAAATTAAATTCAATAAAAAATAAATCCCCAAAACCCAAAAATACAGAAATCTCCTTAACATTTTTGTGACAATGCAAACCATTAAATGCACAAACATGCTCACTAGTCTAATCACATAATGTAGACGAGTTTGGATTTAACAAATGACCAAAAGGTTTAATTAGAAAATTAAAATAAGGATACATCAACCATACAAGGACGACATTGGTAAAATATGAATAGTTGAATCACTAACTCCATGTGCCACTGCTAGGGATATAAATCATGAACACTAAACAACATTGTCAAGTGCAATTGCATATATTAAGATAGCCAAAGAAATAATTGTATTAAATGACTAATTTAACCATTTATTTAATTATACCAAAATAGTCCATTTACATCACTCATTTTCATATATAGCATAATGAAGCAAGAATGAAGTCCATCATATAACACAATCAAGGATATGTTCAAATACTAGATAACTAGATACCATCATAAAACACACTGTCATCTCAAAATGGCATCATCATGCAATATGATCAACTAAAAAACATAGTATTCTAACATCTATGATACTAAAATCAAGGTAAAAAAATCAATCCTTAGGTCATCTAAAATGTAAAACATAACATGAGTAACAATTATTTCTTGGATCAAAATATAAAAAGGTAAATATCTGTAGCACATAACCAATGAATCCAACATGGACAATCCATTTCTAATTATTTAAGATTTTAATAATGGTTGATTACATAACATGAAAAGACACTTAAAAAACATAAGCAAAACCAATCATTAACATGACTAACCACTACTACAGGAACCTAGTCCAATGTAGCTGAGTAAAAGTACATAGTGCAATCTCTGCACACATCTCAAGGTAATCACAGAATAACATCATGATACCCCATTGATCCTGGTAACCACTGGCACAAACCTTAGTCAACCATAAATCACATCAAAATCTCACAAATCAGCCAAAGCATAATCAAAGCAATTGATGCAGAACAGAAATCAAATCACCTCAATCGTGTAGACCACTCATGGTCACAATCATGAGCCCTTCTCAAGGAGAGATCAAAAAAGTGGCATCCATTGAGATGACTTACATAAGTCAAATGGGAGAGGCATTACATCATCCTCCCCAAAGACTAGGCTTACTCCTAGAAGCTTGCAATCCAAGAATAGAAACCAAACACACCAAGAGAAAAATCAAAACCCACCAATAGGGATGACTCACCAAATCCTTCACAAGTCCAACAAAATCACTCCCATATTCTCAAACCATCACATCAACCCCCAAATAAGTCAACCACAAGAGAATAGGTGTCACACTAACACAAGGTCCTCCAACAAGGAACTTGCTATGCACTAGGAAAAGTCATCTAGCCATAAATTTAACAATACAAGGTAAGGAGAAACCCACTCTACCTTGTCAATAGGTGCCCAAATACAACATGCACCCACCGCATGATCACAAAACTAGGTTGAAACATTATGCACTTCCATCAAGAGTTGGAATCATGGGGAATAACCATCCCAAATTCCCAAGAATATTATCATGCCATACATGAGCATCCTTGAAACCACATAAACTCACCCTTTGAACATAGAGGATGATAGTTTACCAACAAAAGAATGCACTCTAAGGGATACTCACCACCACTAACCACCAAGCATAGGAGCACATAGTCTTTATGGTACAAAAACTCAACTATTACTAGGAACTTAGGTTACATAGCCCAACCAAACAAGATATCATCACCTTTCCACAAGGTTGCAAAGAATTTCGTTAGGGACAAAATTATGTAATAATTTTGTATCAAAACATAAGATGGTAACATGTGTTGAAAAATACCATGTCCCTCCAACAACCTGATGGGAAAACTACACCCAACCTACTGCAAACTTAATCTCTAGCCTCAAGTGATTGGTCAATGAGAAACATGACTGATACAATCCTCTTGAAGATGTAAGCTTATCGAGAAAGAAACTACAGAGTATTAGGACTGAGAGCAAGTCACTCTCAACCTCTACACTAAATTAGCCCAAGACCTATTGGGGAACTCACAATTCCACCAACCATCAACATACTCAAACAACACTAACAAAGCTAATGGCATAACCATGCTAGCGTATTTCCTCAAGAGAGAAAGGGAAACAGAGATGCACCAAAGTTAATGTCCAAAAGGTGGATCTAGACTCAGCAAAATACTAAGTCACTCTATAAAAACAAGACAACATGAACCTCAAACAAGGAATGCCCACAAACCACACTTCGCCACAAAAGGGTGGGTCAGTGCTATAGGAAACACACAAACCCAAGCATGAATCCCAACATTATTATATTTTATCAAATGTAATCCATTTATCTTTCTTTTTTTTTTGTGGTCATTATGGCATGTAAATTACTCACAATTGTTTTTCCTTCCTTAGGAAAATTCATCAATAATATAAATGGTATGGTTTAATCAATCTTTAACATTGATTTTCACTAATTAAAGATGCACAGTGTGTAGGACTTACCTCTAGTATTCAGTATTTCTATCCACCTAGTTTGGTTGCCACATTGTGTGGTCTTGATTCATTTACACCATGACATTGATACATTTATGGTTGCCCCAACAAAACATCACAAATGTCTAGAGGAGATACATCACAAACTACTGCATCTTTATATGCCTTATTGAAATATTGAAGAGAAAATCACTTGTTCACTTGAATATATTGACCTTGCCTTTCCCATCCCAAAGAGTAAGGTTAAGGGTGTGATGTTGTCTTCAAATTCAATCTTTAGGGACTTAGCAAAAATTGTTGGTTTAATTAAGTATTTACTATTTCCACTTTACCTAAGTTTACTTAGGTTAATGTATTTTCATATTAGTTGTCATGTAGATACCTAGGAGTTTGCATATTCATATGAGTTGTCATCTAGACAACACAATAGTTTTCAATCCAATTGAGCATATGTTGTCTACTACATCTCTTTATGGGATACACCTTTGGATTCTTGTCCTCTCATTGTTGTATATACATTCATGCACAATGGAGGATAATCCACTCTTGGTGCACATGTGCTTAGTTGTTATGCTTATCTCTTGTATGACTCCTAGATATATCAATTGTCTTTATAGACAAGGAACTTCTATGATGTATTCATCCAATTTCCTGATTAATTCATTCTCATTTGATCATATATTGTCTCTCTTGTGCTATTTCTTGAGCTTCTAGATCTTGGCATTTCATTCTTTCCTTAGGAAAATTATTACATGGTATTAGAGCTATACCAAATTCTTACATGCTATCAGGGCCATGGGAGTTTCATTGCATAGCCATTCGAGAGAAGAAAAAAAATTGTAGGTCAAGATTCGAGCTTGCTGGTGCAAATTAGATGTTGGTGTCACATTCAGAAGGTCAAAAAAAACCCTAAATAAAATCTTGCTTCATCAAAATCAAACATCTGAGGTGAAATCTAGAGTCATTTTTTGTGGACGTGCGACGGTGGAAATTTAGGAAAAATAATTACAGAGGTGATTTTCAAACAATGATATCTCCCTCATATGGACTCCTTTTTTAAAGCAATTTTTTTTTTTTGTTTTCGGGTAGAATTTTGTGATCTACATATTTCTATAGGTAGTTTGTAGTCCCTATTCATAATTTTTTATAAAAATCACAAATCTCAATTTTTACAACTTCAAAGGCTTCATTAGGACTCATATGGAGACATATTTAGGTACTATTTTTTTTGAAAGTGTATACTTTTTTGTCTACTTTTCAGATCTGTTTCAGTTTAGAGTAATTTAGAGTAGGCATGGTATTTTCAATATTTGCTCATTTTTGGCCTATTTTGGGACTTATAATTAATTAGATCCTTGAGAGGTCTTGAGTCTTATCTTGTTGAATCATATATAGCTTCATATTTGTTGTTGTAACCATCAAAATCAAAAGTCCACTTTGTTCATTTTTACAAGTGGCAATTGTACATGGACTAAGTATAAAATGTCAAAGCATCTATTTTAGGGGGGTTCTTTCTTAACATTTTGGAGAGTGTGTTAATTTTTTTTTCATGAGATAAGTGCATCATGGATAAAGTCATGGAATTGACAATCCATCCTGTAATTGTATTTTTTACTCAGTATAATTATGCATCATGGGCAAAGGGAATCATTACATATTGTAGATGGATAAAATTCTTGTCTAATCTTTATGGACTTATTCCTAAGCCCAAGTCAAATTTAAAAATTTAGCTTGATGTGATAGGAATATGCATATAAGGGGATTGATTTCTTATAGCCTTGGCCCATCTTTCTTCTCTGAAGATGATAGCAAGCTAGAATGTATTAAGTGCCTATTCACATGTTGTATTATTATTTGGGAACACTTTGGAGATCCTCATGTTCCTCCATTACCAAATGATCTAGTTGCAGATTGTCTCCTTCCACTTGATGATATAGATAACATTCCCTATTATGAGCATACCTTATTGAAGATTCAAACTTTTTATGATATTGAGAGTCTTGATGATCCAAATACTCTAGTTGTAGCTACTAATTCTCCTACTAATATTACATCTAGCATTTCTCCTGATGATGATTTTATTCATACAACCATGAATTCAAGTGATTTAGTGCAATAGGATAGTCCTTGTCTTCCAGACTTAGTTCCATGGGATGACTACTTGGTAGACATTTCTAGTTTATTTCTAGAGTCCTACATTGCAGATTTGGGAGACACTATTGATGATATTCATCTTCTCTTTGGTGAAGATGATCCTTCTTTCGTTATTGTGAGAGAGCATGTTGACCCTCATCTTCATTCTCTACTTGATCAATCTTTTAAAGTTGATATAATGGTAGATCCTTCAACACAACAGCTGGAGGAGGTCACTTTCCCTTAAGAGGAGACACTTGAGTCTTTGATACACATTCTACATGCATCCTTAGTTGATCTTGATTTTTCTTTTTTAGTAGAGTGGCATAGTACACATGATTTGGAGGAGGTACCTTTTAGTATTGACATGGGGACACTCGAGTAGGTTTCAGAGATTCTAGACATTTTGATGTTTCTTCCTACACATGGGGGAGGCTTCTTTGATACACCTTCAATTTTTTTCTTCCTAAGGGGAGGAATGTTTTTCTACACTCATGGAGCAGTTTCAACATTGAAATTAGAGCATCAACCATTGCTATACATTCTAAATTGAGGGGAGCCTACTTGGTCTATCTTCCTCTTCTTCTCTATTATGGGGGGAATCATTTCCTCACAGGAGGTCTTCTTCGCTCTCATTTTCTTTTATTTTACTTAACTCTCTTTTTGGAAGGGGGTTTTCCCATGTGATTTTCCCTCTTTCTCCACTTTATGGGAGATTGTGTTGCATATCTTTTTCACTTGCATATTGAACATGGGTACCTAACATGGCCTAGTAGCTTGGACCCATCTTGCATTATTATATAACTTTTGTGAGCTTAAGTACATTCTTCTAAGTTGCACCTAAGGGGGGGTGTTGGTGTAAATAAGTATTTATTATTTACACTTTACTTAAGTTTACTTAGGTTAATGCATATTAGTTGTCATGTAGACACCTAGGAGTTTGCATATTCATATGATTTGTCATGTAGACAACACACTAGTTTGCACTCCAATTGAGCACATGTTGTCTAATACATCTTGCTATGGGATACACTTTTGTATTCTTATCCTCACATTTTTATGCATACATTCATGCACAATGGAGGATAATCTTCTCTTTCTTGATGTGTGCTTAGTTGTTATGCTTATCTCTTGTATGACTCCTGGACATATTAGTTTTCTTTATATAAAAGGAACTTCTATGATGTATTCATCCAATTACTTGATTAATCCATTCTCATTTGGTCATATCTTGTCTCTCTTGTGCTATCTCTTGATCTTCTAGATCTTGGCATTTCATTCTTGCCTTTGACAATTTCTTACATGGTATTAGAGCTATACCAAATTCTTACAAAAATTAATTCTTTTAGCTACCATTATCAACCAAAAATTGTGGAGATTTTGTTCCAATCCACATCTGTGAGTGGAATGGTTTCTCATCATCCTCATAGGGAAATATCTTGGTAGTGGCAACCATGACTTATTGGCATGTCTAAAAGATGTATTCACTGTCTCTTTTCTTCCAAAATTTTGTGGTTTCAAGCCCTATATTTTCTCTTTCTCTCTATCATTAGATTCTATTAGTTCAACAATATTTAGTGTTATGAGAGGTACTTTTACTACACCACATACTTGGTATCCTGTCATTTTTTCTTCATACCCCACGTCTTCTTCATTGGAAAAAGTTCTACAAAAGATTTCTTTAGTTATATTTTATTAGGTGGTAACAGGTTTTGAAGGGACCCTAAAACCCAAAACAAAGCATGTTTTAAATAGGGTGACCTAAAACCTAGCTACAAAAGATATCCAATAATCTCTTCAAAAGGAAATGAGACTCAAATAAGATAAGACAAAGTCAAAAAATAGGGAGCCAAGAAGAATGTTTTCTCTAAAATTGGAATCAAGAGAGATAGGACAAAGCCAAGAAGCATGCTTGCTCCAAAAAAAAAATATTTCCTCAAAAGAAGAAACAAAAAGATCTACCAACTACCCAAAACAAGGAACCATGAAAACCTAATATTTCCCCTTTGATCCCTTCTTTTGGGATCTCAGTGTCATGTCAAAAGGAGGGGATTTCTATAAGTGATTTCTTTTGGCCATAATCCATCCTTCTTCAACCTTGGTTGCCTCAACATGCCAAAAACCCATGTCCATTGAATAACTAGTCCCCTCTAAGACAAGGATGGTGAGCTTTAGAGGGATAGGGACAATAGAAAGGCTAGCGTGAGATGAAATAACACTTCCCCCAAAATTAGAGATAGCGGGTTCCTTTGGCACAACAATAGTATCAAAACCATCACCAACTTTAGCACAAGATTTAGTCACATGCCCTAATGTACTAGGATAGTGACAACTTTACCAACTACATCATTAATAACAATGGAATCAATAGTACCTTCAAGGAAGAGGAACCCATATGAGGTTTAAGGGGAGTTGCCCCATCCCTTGCCTACTCCAAAACATTGGATGGAGCTTGTCCATTCAAGAGCGAAGATCCCTTATAAACTATATAATGGTGATTTACTCAACATCCTTACACCATGAAGAAGATTTTTTCTATTTCAGTTTTTCAACCCCACATTTTGTAGCAACATGCCCTAACATAACACATTTTCTACATCTAAAAAGGGTTCCTTGATAGTCCCAACACTAAATCATAGAATTTTTCCAAAATTTCAGCTGGATTTCAATTGATAACCCCTTAGAAGCATCAATGTCAACTAAAATGTGAGTAAAGGTAGAGTGAAGGATATCAAGACTCCTCATCTACCATAAGAAAAATCTCCAATAAAAAACCCCACTTCTTCAAGGAGATAATCAACCTAGAGATGAAGGGGAAGATAAGGAAGCTTGGGCCAAATAGGTATCTTCCAGAAAGACTTTAAAGAAGTTTAAACTCTCATGTTAGGGCTTCATCATCAAAGGGAAATTATTTTCACATGTGAAAATGTGTCTTCAAAGAATAGTCTTTCCTTGCATATCTACTACTTCAATTTATTATTCATGAAATACTCCATCCTTCATTTTTGCTATAATTTTTCCTCAATTTTTTAAGCATACTTAAAAACACTTGATAATGTAAGGAGTGTTCGGAAGCATTATTAATTAGGTTATATGTAATTCATAGATAAATGAGAGGGGAGGGGTGCATCATTTATCCTAAGGTCCTTTATAACTTTTCAACAACTTAACACTTTGTACTTTCAATGCACATGCTCGTTAATATATTTATACTTTAGAATAATATCCAACTTAATTATTATAAATAAATTAATAAATTCATTAACATCACCGACCAATTATCAAAACAATTAACTATGTATATAGACCAAGTTGTAGCATGAAATAAACATGCAACAAAAATCAACATTCACACATTGTCACACAATGATTTTTAATGTGAAAACCCTATTATAGGAAAAAACACCTAGGAATCGGAAACCCAAAAGTTTCACTCTTCTAAAGTAGCCTATTTAAGAGATAACCTTATTAAGGATTCCATGCACGTTGTTAGGGGATTTACACCAAAGATCATCTAGACCTTATCACTCCTCATTCTGAATGGCCTACTCTAAAGGACTTACAAACATTCAATGGAATGTTACCTTTGAAGGGATTTGCAAATAAGATTGTTAAGTCCACTTGATTAATATATTTTCTGCTATAATGGTTAGAGGGTAATAATGTAATGATTAGACAAATAATGCAACTATTTTTGTTGCTTCAAATCTCCATTTCACTCATCTTTCCTCTTCTTTTCTTCCTCTTTCGTCCTTTTGGCTGATCCACTCACATAAACATCAACTTTGCACTTTGTTTACTTTATTTCACAATGTTTCTCTAGTTGGTGACCCCTTGGCTATCAAATTCAACAATAATTTGATAAAAAAAAATGAAAAAATTGTCATACCTTAAATAGATAGCTTATTGATGCTTCATCAGATTCTCCAATGTTTTGTTGCTTAGTCAAAAGTATTTGATCTTCATCCAGCTTAGATTAATTGAATATAGACACTCAATTATCACACTTTGACCTTAAAATTTGAATTTTTTAATCATTAAATATCCATCATCAAATATTCTTTGAATTTTTCTATCATAGATCTCATAAAAAACTTTTTCCTTATCTTAAAAACTTCTCAATCAATCCATATTTTCATCAAATGCTGACCTCAATTTGATTGTTCTAGAAACTCTTCATCTTTCTCTTACTTGGTTAGCACTACAATCATTTGGTTAATACTATGCTCAATTACCATTGTTCTTGCTCTATTAATATTAACCATCATTCAATTACTTATCTTACACTTGATGACTATTGTGAATGTTCGATGATTACTAGTCCTTTACTGACCTCATTTGTCTAACTCGATGCAAATTGCTTAGCTTATTTCCTTCTTTGTCAACCAACATATCATTCTTATACATGATATCAATACTTAATCAACTCATGTAAAATAATCAAATCAACATTATACTAGGGTATGTGCAGGATCATAGTGTGCCAAACTATACCATTAAGTGGTAGTGTAAAATTGGCAAATCAAGTTTATGTCAACTCGATGTGTAATTTTGAACTAGTTATGAATTTTATATTAATGATGTTTATTGATGCTTCACCAGATTCTCCAATGTTTTGTTGCTTAGTCATAAGCATTTGATCTTCATCCAGCTTAGATTCATTGAATCTAGACACTTGGTTATCACACTTTGACCTTAAAATTTGAACTTGTCAGTCATTAAATATCCATCATCAAATCTTATTTGAAATTTTCTATCATAGATCTCTTAACAAACTTTTCCTTATCTTAGAAACTTCTCAATCAATCTATATTTTCATCAAATGCTAACCTCAATTTGATTCTTCTAGAAACTCTTCATCTTTCTCTTATTCAGTTAACACTACAATCGTTTAGTCAATACTATGCTCAATTACCATTGTTCTTGCTCTATTAATATGAACCATCCTTCACTTACTTATATTACACTTGATAATTGTTGTGAATGTTCATTGATTACTAGTCCTTTTACTGACCTCATTTGTCTAACTCAATGTAACTTGCTTAGTTTCTTTCCTTCTTTGCCAGCCAACATATATTTCTTATGCATGATATTAATACTTAATAAACTCATGTAAAATAATCAAATCAAAATTATACTAGGGTATGTGCAGGATCATAGTGTGCCATATACCTTTAAGTGGTAGTGTGAAATCAACAAATCAAGTTTGTATCAACCTGATTTGCAATTTTGAACTAGTTATGAAGTTCATATTAAAAAGTTGAAAGAATAGAAGTTATGGGAAATTTAGTTTAATTTATAACTACTAGGTCTCATATATAAATAACTTAATATGATTGATCAACACAATTATTTTAATGCAGTAGTACAAAAAATTTAGGACAAAAATAAGAATTTGGTGTATGTCTAACCACTTTAATCATAATCAAACAATAATATTTTTTAATAAGGTTCTAGATATAAGAAGTGGACTTATGCCTAGAAGTGATGCATATCTTTTAGATATTTGTATTCCAATAGAATAATTATATT
This sequence comes from Cupressus sempervirens, assembly GCA_028749045.1. Lineage (NCBI taxonomy): Eukaryota > Viridiplantae > Streptophyta > Pinopsida > Cupressales > Cupressaceae > Cupressus > Cupressus sempervirens. The sequence goes on along the minus strand of CM053792.1, from coordinate 755,940,763 downwards.
AGAAATTCTTTAGAATAACTGAGAGGGGATTAGGGGGGATGAATCAGTTATTCAAGGTTTAAATGTGCTGATAAAACCTTTTTCACTAATTATAGTGAGCCCATTTAACTAATCATGGATCTAAACTAAACATTCATCCTAGCAAGTTATTGAATAATCAACATGCAAGAATAAGACATGAAAGATCAACACATAACATAGTGATTTACGTGGAAACCTAATTTGGGAAAAACCACCACTAACATGCTACTCAATTCTCACTCTTCTGAAGTGATGCCCTGTGAAAGGCCTACCTTGTTAAAGGTTACAACACAATATTAAATGTGAATTGGTTAAAGGATTTCAACCACCCTATTAGAAGTGGGCCTGGACTTTAGAACATTCACTTGGAATGCCACCCTGTTAAAGGATTTACAAATGGCCATTAAACCACCTAAGTCCATAGGATTTTACCCTAGTTGATACAATTGTTAGAGAGTAACAATAAGGGCTTTTGATCTGATACAACTCACAACATCATAACTTGCAAATCTCAATTTAGCTCTCAAATTTTCCTAGCTTTCAATCTTTGCAACTCTAATAGCTTGTCCTCCTTTCAAGCTTTGTATCCTTGAGTCTCCATGCTCAATGTACCAATGCAATCTCCTATATGGCCACTTATCGAAGAAGAGTCTTTGTACTCTATTCTTCCTTCTCGATGCCTTCACCTTGACATCCAACCAACCACTCAGTAACTCTTGCTTCTTGACCTATAACTCCTTAAATAGAAGTTTGGAATACTTTTTCCACTCTAATCTTTCTTCTCTTAATTTTGGTTTGAATGGATTAGGTAAGATTCAATGAATCTACCCCTTATCTTGTAACTTCTAGAAACATCATGAAGAATCCTCCTATATTTTCCCAAAAAATGGTTTACCTAAAATTTTGTGCCACTAGCTCATCATCCTTATCTTCCATCTAGTTCACAAAATTCAAGGTAACAAACTTTTCAGCTCATATCTAGTGAATCTTTTGAATTTTCAAATAATGCAGTAGCTCACCACTGTTGAATTTCTAATGCTCAACACATACTATGTTACTTGGCACTAACTATGTTTTACTAATGCTCGACACCTACTGTGGATTCACTTGGCATCAGTAAAATTTTACTAATGCTTGACACCTATTACCTACTCGGCACCTGAACTTGCTCGGCTCCTTTTCTTTCACTCGACACACACTAGATTTTTCGTTTTCTTGACACTTACTAATAATCTGCTCTGCATGAACTAGCTTGCTCAACACCCACTAATGAACCTAGTCAAGCTTTGTAGATAGCTTTGTTACAACTTATTCTTCTAGAGTTTCTAAGTGTAGCCAACTTCTATATCTTCAAGTGTATTATCAATGCATCATTTTACCATTGTCTTAACTAATCCTTATACTTCATTACAAAACCATAACTCAACCTTTCCCTTAGGTGATTTTGTTACATCTTATTGATTAAATCCTCTTCATCAATCAACTAAGTGATAGTACTTGGATCTTATAAGCAATTGTCATTCTAGCAAGTTTGACATTAGTGACAAAATAATGATTGAAAACATTTTTTATCGGTAATCTCCCTCTTTGCAAATAATCTCTCTTCTTCAATAGTGATCCTTTCAATTAGATGTCATCAATCTCCCTCTTTGGCATTGATGGTAAACCAAATTGATCAACCAAGTTATAAAAATGCTAACTAGGTTAAAATAGTAAGTTAAATGCCAAAAAGAAAACTTTATCCAAAAATGTTCATTCTATCAGCAACATGAACTAGCTTGTGACTCCCTCTGAATTCTATAAGTAACTCCCTCTTTCAAAGTATTACGGATATCTCTTTTTTTGATACACTGTCTTCTCCTCTTTGTTCTACTCTCTCTGATTGATTCTTATCTGCACTATTTTCTTCCTCTAAGCTACTATTTTATTTTCTTCTTATTTTCTGATATTCTCCCTTTGCACATTTCTCCACCTAATGTCTAATAAGTTTCTATATGACTCCCTTTTTTCTATAGCTTACCTCTTTGATTAGTTTTGCTCTACCTCTTAGCTGCTATTTATCCCTTCACACATTTGATTCTATAGATTTGATTAGTTTCTATTATTTCTCCCTCTTTAACAACAATGCCAAAGACATATTATTTCAGCATATTATCATGCAAGTATAGCATTTGTAGGAACTCTAATTTCTCCCTCTATCAACTTGCTTGTAACTAATTTGGAATTTTAGTATATTAATTACTTTAGGTAGAACCTAAATTAAGTATCCTCTGCATCAATTTATATCATTTCAACAATCAACTCATTCGATGCAGGGCAGTTTTTTTGTTACTCAAGTAGCCTTGGATAGGGGTATCACCCCTAACTTACCTTTAAGATATTCAAATGCATCTTTAGGTAATGATTTTGTGAAGATGTTAGCAATTTGTTCCTTTGAGTTGACATATTCCATCTTCACTTGCTTGTCTTCCACCAATTCTCTTACATAGTGATACTTAATTGCAATGTGCTTTGTTTTGGCATGCATCACAGGATTGTTTAATATGTTGATGGCACTCATATTATCGCGATAGAGTATCACAGGTTTAGTCATCTCTTCCTACATACCTTGCAACAAATTCTTGGTCCATACAAGATTGGTACAATTGATAGCAACAGCCATATACTCAGCTTCAACTGTGGACTGTGAGGTACAACTTTTCTTTTTGCCAGTCCAAGTGACTAATCTTTTACCTAAGAAAAGTGCTCCTCCACTAGTGCTTTTTCTGTCATCAATATTGCCTCCCCAATCTACATCTATGTAAGCTTTCAATTCAAAATTTTCAGTCCTCTTGTAGTATAATCCAAAGTCATCAGTTCCTTTTAGGTACCTCATTATTCTTTTTACTGCCATAAGATGATTTTCTCTTAGATTTGTAGAAAATCTTGCCACTATTTGAACAACTTATGCAATGCCTGGTCTATTATGCACAACATACTATAAATTTCCAATCATTGATCTATACATGGTTTGATTTACTTCAATTGATTCGTCATTCTTGGATAACTAATGTCTTGTTACTATTGGTGTACTGACTATTTTTGAATCTTCGAAGCCAAATGTCTTGAGTATCTCCTTGATATATTTTTATTGGGTCACAAATATGCCATGTTTTAGTTGATGTACTTGCAATCCAAAAAAGAATTTGATTTTTTCAAACATTGACATCTCAAACTCATGTTTTATCTGATCAACAAAATCTTTGCATAGGCCATCTTTTCTTCCAAATATTATATCATCAACAAATATTTTAGATATCAAAATGTCTTTACCTTTTTCTACCTTGATATAAAAGTTGTTGTCATCTATTCTTTCAAATCCTATCTTCACAAGATATTTGTGAAGTCTCTCATACCATGCTCTAGGCACTTGTTTCAAACCATAGAGTGGTTTTTGAAATTTGCAAACCATCTCCTTATTTTTTTTATCAACAAATCTTTCTAGTTGTTTGATGTAGAGTTCCTCTTCTAGTATACCATTTAGAAAAGTAGACTGTACATCTATTTGATAGACTTAAAAACCTTTATAAGTAGCATATGCAAGTAGTGTTCTTACTCCTTCCATCCTTGCAATAGGGGCAAATGTTTCTCCATAGTCCAGTCCTTCTTCTTGTGCATAACCTTTGCAAACTAGTCTAGCCTTATTTCTTGTGATCTCACCATTCTAATCTAGCTTGTTCCTAAATAACCACTTGGTACCAATCACATTCTTATCAGTTGGTCTTGGAACTAAAGTCCAAGTTTTGTTCTTCTCTATCTAATCAATCTCTTCTTCCATAGCTTTATGCCAATTATTATCTTGCAATGTGTCTTTCACTATTTTGGGTTCAATCTTTTAGGGTGATGTCTTCTCACATACTTGGATAGTCTTGGTATTGTCCTTGTTTCCATGCTTAGTCTTTTAGCTTCAGGGTCACTATGCACATCTCTTTTAGGTATTTCATCATCTCTTTCATGTGTATTAATTCTAGAATCAAAATTTGCATTATCTTCATTCTACAACTTGACTTCTAAATGTAGCTCAACATTCACTAGTTGTGACTCAGTTGATACTAAAACATGTTGTTGATTCTCAACTTGATTGGCAACTTCATCTTTAGCAGGCATTCCTTTATAGAAGTACATAAAGGATTAATACTCTTCTTATTTTTTAATGGATTCATCATCTTGAACTTCTACATGCTCATCAAAATTTACATTTGCACTCTCCACAATTTTGTTTGTGTTAGTATTCAAACACTTATATGCTTTACTTCTAGTGGAGTATCCAAGGAATATGCCTTCATCACTCTTTGTATCAAACTTTCCATTTCTAGAATCTTTAAGAATATAGCATCTACAACCAAACACTTTGAAATGTTTTACATTAGGTGAGTGACCATACCATAATTCAAAAGGTGTTGCATTTGTACCTTTCTTGACTTGTACTTGATTTAGGGTGTAGATAGTTGTACTTACAACTTCTCTCCAGTATTTTAGTGCAACATTCTTTTCCATCATTAATGTTTTGGTATAGTCTATCAGTGATCTATTCCTTCTCTCTGTAATGCCATTCTGTGGGAGAGTTATTGGTGCTGATGTTTGTCTTTTTATTCCTTTGTCATTGCAAAATGTCTCAAATTATTTTGATGTGAACTGTCCTCCTCTGTCTGATCTTAGGCACTTCAGACTCTTTCCTATTTCTTTTTTAACCTTGGCCAAATACCACTTAAACAATTGAAATGCATTAGATTTATGCTTTAAGAACATAAAAGTCATCATCCTAGAGTATTCATCAACAAACAACATTATATATCTATCTCCTTTGTAGCTTTGCACTTCTATTGGGCCATATAAATCAGTATGTACTAACTCTAGTACTTCTTTGGAAGTGTAGGTTTTGCTTTTGAAACTTCACTTGGTCATCCTTCCTAGTTGATATTGTTTGCACATTATATTTTTAGGCTTCTTCAGTTTAGGCAAACCTCTGATTTTCTTCATTTTTCTAATGCTAATCAGATTATCAAAGTTAACATGAATTAGCCTTTTATGCCATAGCCACACATCATCAAATATAATAATAAAATAGGATGCATCTTCCATATCTAGGTAAAACAAATTACTCCTAGTTTGGTCTCCTTTTCCTATCAAATTTTCGTCAATGTCATAGATTTTGGTAGTTTTGTTTCCAAATTCTACTTTGCATCCTACATTGCCTAATTGTGATACAATCAGTAGATTGTAATTCAATCCTTCAACATAGTATGCATTATCACATAAATTTTTCTCTAGAATATTAATAGAACCTTTTCCTTTTATTAGAAATTGAGCATCATTTCCAAATCTAACACTATTTCCATCATACTGAGTAAAGGTAAAAAACTTACTTTTGTCTCTTGTCATGTGATGTGAGCACCCACTGTCTATGGTCCATCTATCATTTTTGTTCACACAAGTTACTAGTGCTATTGCCTCATCTTCATCTAACTCATCCTTCATGGCTACATAGACTACCTTATTATCTTTTTCACTAGAATCCTCTTCTTCAGCAATGTAGCACTTTTTGCCTTTGTCTTTGTAATATCTACTATCATCTTTTCTTTTGTTCTTGTTCTTTTTGCCTTCTTTTTAGTTCTTTTCTATGATCATCTTGGAGCAATATGTCCTACTTTATTGCAATTGAAACATATGAAAGGTAGCTTACCTTTGAATATACCTTTGCCTCTGTGAAATCTTCTAGCCAACAAAGCTTCCAATTGTTCCACATCTTCTTCATCTATGCTACTATCACTGGATGCATATTTTACCTTTCTCTTCTTCTTCTTTGGTTTCACCTCTTCAGTTTCTTTCAACAACAGATTGGCCTTGAAATGAAATGCAAGATTCTTAGGTTTGTAGTTATCAATGTTGGATAATTCAAATACAGTAAGTCTTCCCACTATACCTTCAAGTATTAGCTTATTTCCTAGTATGCATCTTAACTCTTGGATGACTGATACTCTAATAGCATAGATGCGGAGCAAGGTTCTTAAGAATTTTCTATTGATAGTTTCATCATCTAATTGACCACCCAAACTTCTTATTAGACTAATTACTTCTTTCGTTCTAGAGGCATATTGAGTAATGTTCTCACTTTCCTCCATTCTCATGTCATCGAACTTTCCTCTAAGGCTTTCTCTTTTTGCTCTTTGAACATTTTGATCTCCTCCATAAATATTATTCAAGGCTTTCCACATCTTGAATGTAGATTCACATCCCTTGATGTCATCAAATTCAACATAGTTGAGGGCAAAGGCAATCTCTAGGATTGTTTGATTGTGCTCCTTCTTTTTCTTCATATCTTCTACAATGGGGATAGTTGGATCAACATGTTCCACTTTAATTGAGGTTTGTGCATGGTCACATATTGATCTAAGGTGTAGCTTCATTAAACTTTTCCATGCAATGAAGTTATCTCTATTAAGCTTGGGAACTTCTCTCTTGGACATCTTGATCTTCCTACTTCTAGGATCTTTAATCCAAATCAGCAGATGGCTTTGATACCAATTGTTAGAAATGCTTTAGAATAACTGGGGGGGTGAATCAATTATTCAAGGTCCTAATAAAACTTTTTTCACTAATTATAGTGAGCCCAATGATAACTTTAAGAAACCCCTCCCAAAAAGAAGCCTCAAATGTTGGTGAATCCAACATTTTGTGGGTAGGAAAATTTTAATGTCGAGGGCAATTTTTTTATTCCATATAGGGAAATAAAATATTATATGTTGGCAATTTTTGTCTTGCCCTAGCAAAAATCATTTTAAATGTGGAGAATTAATTTTTTTTTGGCCGACGGATAAATAAATGATGGCTATTTTTTCCCTTGCCAAAAATGAATTAATAATGTCAGAGGCGAATTACTTGTTTTGTAGGAAAATGAATAATAATGGTCTTGGCTAATCTTCAATGGTAAACTAAAAAATTGTTTAATCTAAAAGTAAAATTTGCACATGTATTGGCTAGTGACTGTACTGACTGTTGAGTAGTCACTTCAAGTATCAACTTGTGTACTGTCTTAGGTGTGTTATTAATAATGTCATAACATCATTACGTCAATGTCACTATTACCAAGTCGACTACTGTCACTTTCATATTGTTAATAGTAAATACAATAGTTTTATTAATCGTTGATTAGTTAGAAATCAACAATAGAATTGAAAAGACCTGTAGTCACATGTAATTCTCTGGAATGGAGACATGTGAAAAGGTTTGCATGCAAATCATTACTCAATTTTAGGCACTATCACCTGTCTAACATTAATGCCAATACATTTCAACGTTTGACACACTTAAAATTATAGGAATATAAAAAATTAATATATGAAAGATCACGAATGCCAAAGAATTAAATGCAACTACCATAATGGAAGTACCATTAAATAGAAAGTTCCATTAAATAGCCTCTTCATTTCCTCTTTCATTATCATTTCTCATATTCTTCATACTTCAATCTAAATTTGGTTTGCAGTTGTAGTTTGCAGAATTTCTTGAATCTTAGTCATGGATACACCAGTTTGCCTCAAATGCACTACGATGACTCTACAAAAGCCCTATTTGGGCAGGATTCCTAATGATGTGCTTTCCAAGGTTTGCAAGGTAGATGCCCAGAGTCCTTTTATCTGCCATGCTATATTCATGGTATTCGGCCATGAATTCTTGAGAAATAATAAGAGGTACCGTATGTCCACGGATATTACCTCCCACTTCCTCATGTCTCTTCTCGATATGTTGATGCTTCTACGCAATATTTTTAAGAAATTTTTTTTAGAAGATGATGTCAAAATTCTTGTATTGGCCGAGCAGATACTAGGGCCAAGCATTAGCATTCCTTTTGCAGATGTAGCAGAAAAGTGTTGGGAGGAAGGCATAGGGTGCATTATACATAAGCATCCTTTCTTGCTTGGCATGAATGAATGGCAATCAACTCACCATTGAAAGTGGGCATGACTTGGAAGGGATTTTCTACAGAAATGGTTGTTGTTGAATGATGTCAGTGAGACCGACTTCACATGGTTGGACAAGTTCAACGACATCATCTTCTCCAAAAGATTCTTTGCAGATGGACTTGAAGACCTTTCTGATTAAAGGCTTCAAACTCTTAGGCCCTCAGCCTGCTCATGCTTCTAGCTTCTGTAGTTCTCTGGTTCCCTATTCCCTCAGCCCTATTTCTGAATATTTTTTTCTTACCTATTGCCCTTAGGGGAAAAAATGTTTTAAAGATATCTATATTTTTCTTTGGATTGGGCCTTGCCCTTTTTTGCAACTTACAAAATAGTACTATGAATCAGTACTATGCACATTGTATAGTCTAAAATATTATCAATGAAGACAATAGTTTTTCGCTTCTCAAATCGTTGTTCTTGTTAGTCTATGACTTTGTAAGTTTTTTTTTGGCATCTTGATTCTCAATGCACTGTTGAAATGTTATTGTTAGTCTACGTCTTTGTTAAAAATAGTTAACTGTTAATAATTAACTATTTTTGTTTAATCTAATTGGTTAAAACAAATGGAGCTTCAAGAAAACTAAACATTAATAGATTATAACCTTAACAAAGTTAAATATAATTTTGATAATTTATGTGTCAAATTTTTATTTCATACCTATCTTGTCACCTATTCCTAACTTTTTTTTTCATTATGAAATCATTTAAATGATGAAGAATTGTTTATAAACAATTATCACAATTTTCAATCAATGTTAAATTTTAATAATTTATAGATATTTTAACTATAATATATTTTAATTTTGAAATTAAATAATAAATATGAAAAAAAAATAGCATTTGCAATTATATTTTTAAATTTTAATTATTTTATTTACATTATTATTATAATTTCATGATATCTTGCACCAATTTTATTTTATAAAATTTAATATATCTTCATTGAATTTTTCATATCATCTTTACAATCAAAAGTTTGTGATAGAAAAGAAAATCAATTCTCTAATAGACAAGAAAATTCTTTATTTATATATTAAAACTATTATAATAAAAAACAATTATTGGTAATAGGTTCTACTCGAAATCCTGACTATTGCATAAAAGAAGGATTGACGGCCAAAGATGAATTTTAGGCCAATTTGGGGAATGCTTTCCCATGTGCCTAGATTCATCTGGAATCGTAACACGTGTCTGGTCATTGCCAATCGGAAGACTCGGATAATTTTTATTTTTTTATGTAAGTGCAATTGTTTATATTTAATATTGCAATAATGTATTTTTTTATAAATTATAATATTTTTTTTGTAATTTAATTAAAAATAATATTACTTATATTATATAATCATTTAAGATTTATTATTATTATAAAAATATTATTATTTTTATTTATAATTATTTGTTATATAATAGAACATATAATATAATTATTTATAATATAATATAATATAATTATAACCATATGATATATATGTAATAGAACATACATATCAATGATTATATAATATATTTATGAATAAAATTTAAATTTAAATTTAAATCATTACAAAAAATATAATTGTATTACCTTTTTATTAATTAAAATATTTTATATATTATAATAAATTTATTAAACTTAAATTAGATTTATATAAAAACTAAAGGCAAGTACTAGTGGCACTTGTTTCATATCTTGCACCAATTTTATTTTATAAATTTTAATATATCTTCATTGAATATCAATAATTAAATTAATCCAAAACCGGGACATGTGTGCTACAAGATTCTACCCGAAAGTTGAAATCTTGATTGTTGACTAAAAGAAATATCAATGGCCTGAGATGAATTTTGGGCCGATTTGGGGAATGCTCTCCCAAGTGCCTAGATTCATTCAAAATTGTGACACGTGTCCTTGACAAGTGTCACAACGTCACAATTGGTGGACTCATGATGATATCACTCCACAAATTCACCTTAAAATCATATCGAATCATTGATAATTAAGTTCTATTTTGTTAATTTATTTATTTAAAATGAACAAATTTATTCAAATGTATATCAATGTAATTATAAAAAATTTAATTTTTTTAAAATTATTGTTATGTACATTACTAAATTATTGAGTCTTGACTCTTTATGTCATTTACATATACATTGTACATACTATTAATAAAGTATCTAAAACCATTAATTACTTAATACTTTCTTTTTAACTATTAACCCAACCCTGAATGTTCATTGTTTTTAGAGTTCGATACATCAGTAGGGTTTTCAAATTTCAAATTTTCTCAGACTAGAAAAAATCAATTTTGTGTTCTGAAGACTAAAAGTATGAAACTTGAGTATCAGATGACAACACCAATTATCCAATCTTGATTCCGAGTATTTAATTTTTTTAAAACCTTTTTCATTGCAATTTGCAACAATAGAAATCTTGATTTTAACTGTCTTAGGTTTACACTTTATAATTATTTTTAATAGAGCCTAAAGAAGAATTTTGTGTAATAACCAGTAGTAGGCATGGGAAAAAAAAAGTCAAAAACCTCTCGTACGAGTGCAAGCATAAAGGAAAAGAAACATATTATTGAACTCAAGCAAGTGCTACAAACCCTAGGTTTCACTGATGAATGTCATGATATTTTTTATCCTATTATCCATGGAGATTTAGGAATCATGGAAATTAGACATTCATTGTTTAATAAGTGGAAAGATCCATAGAAGGGGAGAAATTATTACAAATATAACAACAGTATTGGTGCGCATAAAAATAAACTAGCTACTCCAGTTATTGGATTAGCAAACCTCACTGTACCTGAAGTATTCCCTTGCCCTAAAATTGTAATTCTATGCACTCTGAATTATGATTAAAATAGAAAGGCAATTGTAAACCAAAACACTCAAGAGAAAATTTTAACCATAACTGAGAGTGAATTTTTCACTCTGTTAGACCTAGGGCTAGGGTTTAAACCAGAAAGCTATAATGAGCGCATTGACTTGGATAAACTAGCACAGGCTTATGAAAAACTAGAAAGAGTCTTTTAGGATTCATTTATTAAAGGTTTAATAAACTCAGAGTCCTCTAGTTCTACTAGTGTTACACTGGACATAGACCATAAGCCTCCTTATCAGTATGATATTTTTGTGGCGTGGGTTCAAAATACTATTTATTTTTTATCAGTTTGTTTGGGATTGGACAATAACAAAGAAGTGGGGGTTAGTGTTCTTGAAATGATTTATAATATCCATTGTTGAGGTCAGTCAGTTGAGTGGGTAGATGTAAGATATAATTTTGTTCAGCACATTGTTGAATCTATGCAACAATAATTACTGCTGATTAAAAAAAGTACAACTATAGGCAAGACGAAGAAATTTAGGTTCACAAGTTACTTGTGCTACCTTCTTTTAGCAAAGCATTGCCCAATATTTGAGACAAAGAACAACAAGCTTGATATTGAGGTCTACAAGTTTGATGAGAGATCCCAGAAGAAATTAGAGACTCCAAGTCTAGTATATGAGTGGACACATAAGATGAGGATGACTGCTGCAAATAAAAACTACAACCATTTTGTAGACTTCTTTTTGGCACCTATTTACCAAAAAATCATAGGCACTTTGATGCCTAGGTTGCCTATGTCTTGTAAAGATTGCAGTCAACTAGGAAGTCAGATTCAATTGGCTGACTGGTTCTTCATGGAAGAGTGCATTGTCTTAAGGTTTTATAGTTCAGCAGTTGAACCCTACAAACTTCTAATGCATGTTACAGAAAGGGTTTTTGCACTAGAATATGTACGGAAGATGGAGAGTACAGATGAAATTTTCAGTGGACAACAAAAGAAAATGATATTTCCTTCCTTGCCTTTTGCAATTGGAGGCCTCACATTTGAGAGAAAGGCTTTCAAAGTGGCAAATTAATTGGTAAGTTGTTTTGCCTTTTATTTTTTCTGTCACTGGAATTATGATCCACTAAATATAATAAAAATGAGACTTATTGCCAATGGGAACTCTGTGAGCAAATATCAACATCAAGAGATGCCATTGATAGAAAATTTTAAAAATAAGGATTCATGGGATGAGGTTAAGAAAGAGATGGAGAAACATGCAATAGAGAATAATATTTTAATGCAAGAATTGTCATCCCAAATTATGACATTGCACAAATTAGAGCCTCTAACATACTTAAATTTCTACAAGAAAGCATCTCAACCTTCTAAGAGGTCTATGCCGAAAGAAATTAAAGAGGCATGCGCAACTAAAATGTGGTGTCAAACCCAGATGACTGATTTCTAGAAAATGAGGCAAAATTTGGGCGAACCAAAGACATAAGCTAGTTTTGATGAAATTGAGGAGCATGAAATTTTCAGCAATTATTGGAATAAAGAGCATCCAACTGTACTATATGATTTCAGTAGTGACAGTGATAATGAAAGGTAGAAGGACCTCAAGTTTGATGCTGACATTCAAGGTATTTAGGATTCCAGGTCAACTAGGGATAGAGATATTGTTACACTTCAAATGAGTGATTCTATTAAACAAACATATAGTGGAGGGGCTACTATGATACAAAAAATGGTTTATGCAGGTATAGGGCCCATTGGTGCAAGTGGTGAAAGGATTTGGAATCCAGTTCCAGTACCAAAACCAACCAAAACAAGATGTAAACCAATCATTGGACTCTCTAAGAATGAAGATGATTCATCTAGAAACGGAAAAAAATATTATGCCTCTACTTCTAAAGGTCATTCCAAAATATTATTTGTTAAATCTTTGAATCATGTTGTAATTGATCCCACTGGCACTAGCATGGATGAACCTAGTGCAAAAAAGTAAAAAGTTATGATAATTACACTGCCAACAATGTTAGTAGTTACTTCACTAATGTATGCACCTATAGCTTCTGTACAAAACCTAGAAAATAGTCCTAAAATGCTAGGGTTTTGAATGGGCCATCTTCAGTCTATTGGCAATCCTCAAAATACAACTGTAGGTGGAGTAAGTTTAACTAGAGTTGAAGGAGCACACAAAGATACAACTCATAATTCACCTTTCAAACACTCAATTGTGTTAGCAAACCCAAACTTTAATTTGAATGAGTTTGCATCAAAGTTTGAATAGACAGGTGAAAGAAATAGGCAAATTATGAAGACTTTGAAAAGTGATGTAGTTGTTGAATGTCAGAGATCTACTAACAGAATATTTTCAACATATGATTTAAACAATGAAATGATGAACTTCATGGTTATTATGACCCTAGGTAAAGATAATAATCCACCACAAAATATAGTAAATCCTAACGATATACAAGTTACCAATCTTCAAATGGATTTGTCAAAAGTGAAAAATATTGACAAAATCAATATATCAAAAGAGAGCAACAAAATGGTCTACTCTACACTTCTGAAAGTGGAGAGGGAAAACAAAAGGCTTACAAAGAAAATAGAAAAGTTATAGGAAGACCTTGATAATGTGAAGGCAAAGGAGAAAGTAGTAGACAATAGGTTTAAAGAATTGCAAAACAAGATAAAGAAATCTTCTCCTACAGAGGCAATTGTCCAACAACAAAAGATGAATGAACAAGTGCAAAAATTGACTAAAGAATTGGATGAATGCCAAAAAATACTTCAGCATGAACAAGCATCTACTACACAGTTGTTCAAGTCTATAGAGAGTAGTGTATAGGTCAAAAATAAAATGAAAACAGACCTAGACTATGTTGTCAAGGAAAATAACATTTTGAAGACTAAATTGGAGAATGAAAAGAAACATTTAGTGTCTAGGGAAAATATGATTTTTAATTTGAAAAAGGAATTGGGGAATGAGAAGGAAAAAGAGGAGTCTAGTGCCAAAAAAATTGACAATTTGAATAAGAAATTGGAGAATATGAAATAAAAAGAGGAGTCAACTACAAAAACTATCAGTAATTTGGAGAAGGAGTTGGAGAATGTAAAGAAAATGGAGTCTAGTGCTATTGCAAGCACTAACACAATCCACCACATGAGGAGGGAATTGGAGAATGCAAAGAAAAAAGAGGAGTCAGCTGTAAAGAAAATCTTTGATTTGACAAAGGAATTGAAGAATGCGAAGAAAGAGGAGTCTACTAACTCTACCCAAAGACTCTATGATTTGAAGAAGGAATTGGACAATGCGAAGAAAAAGGAGGAGTCCATTGCAAAGACAATCTATGATTTGAAAAGGGAACTCAAGGATGAGAAGAAAAAAGAGGTAACTATTGCAAATACAATCCAAGATTTGAAGAAGAAATTGGAAGATGAGAGGAAGAGAACAACTAATTAGCAAGGGCAACTGAAGGAAATACAGAAAAAGAGTGAAAAACAGATGTCTAAAATGAAGAAAAAGATGGAGAATGTAATGGCAGAAAATAGAAAAGCCTCTTCCAAAGACCATCATGTGAAGGATACTATAATAAATATGGTTAAGCTTATCAAACAAGAAAATTGGGATAAAATAATGAAGAACAGTGATAGTTTGTTTGAATGGCTTGATTTAAATAGCAATCTCAGACTTGTCTATGAAAATGTTAAAATTGATATTGTGGGTAAAAGACAAATCTTCACCAATTCCTTAAAAAATCTTTCTAACCAAATTTTGAATAAAGTAAAGAGATCTAGTGATAGGGATATGGCAAAGCATGGAATAAACAACCGCTTGAATGCCTCTGTAATGACCATTGAAGTTGGTTACCATTGTGAACAAGTAAGAGAAATAGGTGAAGCTCTCAAATCTGCTTCCAAAGAATTGATGAAGATGAATAACATCATACTAAACTTGTTGACTACTAGATTACCAAATCCAGCTGACTCAGATGGTAGATTCATTGGAAAAGAAAATTACATGAAAAATTTGCAAGACAGCATGAATTATGATTTAGGCAACTTGCCTAAGGAAACCACTCCAAAAAGAATTGCAAGTTGCATCAAACCACTATCAACAATGAATGAAGTTATAGATAAATTCCCTGATTCATGTAAAGATATCTCTCAAAATTATTTATTGTTGATGAGGTTACAACTATTTAGCTACAACCTCAAACAAATGGTGATTCCAAATGATGGAGAATGGAGCACTCTAAAAAAATTCTTTGAAGTTGGGTCATCTTCTCAAACTAAAGTTGTTACTATTGCTTTCATTGGTAGTCATGACTCATAGCTGATAGTACTAAGAAGTAACAACTTAGTAAGTGATAGTACTATAATTGTTTTGTTACTTGTTGCTCTTTAATTTCAAATTTTGGATTTAATTTTAACTTTGTTTAATGTTAAGTGTTATAGGAATCAAGAGCTAGCATATCAGGATAGTTGGGCAGCCAGGAACTAGCATACTATTACTACATAGAGTAGATTGAAAAAATTTCCCTAGTCCTACTACTTGAAAAAATTGTACAATTAGCAATGTGTCAAATTGGCAATGTGATTGTATAGTACCAAAGTAACAAGAATCGAAATTGAATCAAAATCAGCAAGCTCAAATCGAATCGTAAATCGAATCATCAAATCGTGTCAATCATTGTGATTCTTGGAACTATGTTGTATACACATAATGTATTATATAGTAATAATCAAATTATATATAGAATTACAAATTGACCTCCAG
Source organism: Cupressus sempervirens (assembly GCA_028749045.1). Taxonomy (NCBI): domain Eukaryota; kingdom Viridiplantae; phylum Streptophyta; class Pinopsida; order Cupressales; family Cupressaceae; genus Cupressus; species Cupressus sempervirens. The sequence continues at coordinate 755,925,158 of CM053792.1, read as the reverse complement.
CTATTGTTGCTCCCTTGTATCTGCAAAAGGGAATTTAGGGTCATTTCAATTTGACATTGAGTCATTTGCAAATGGTTGTAATTGTTTGTAATTGACAATTGTTAAATTTATTATGTTACAGGCTGATTTATAATTATAAATTATAATAAAAAAATTTTTAAATAGAGCTTATTCTATTAAATGCATTATGTTACAATTTCATAAAGAAACTAGAATCAATAAAAATCTCAACATGTAAGTTTGTAACATCAACGTGTTCAAAAAATAATAATTTAAGAATCTATAAAGGGACAATGAATGAAGGCTATAAATTAACTTCTACAAACATGTTACATAATTAATTATTAGGTAGAGTCTTAGATCAAAGCTACTAGCCTACTACTTGACTCACGTAGAAGTTGAGGTTGAGATGCTACTATAGTTGCCATTCTGCATGGACTAGCTCAACATCACTATCATTAGAATCCTCCTCATTTATTGCATAAAACATTTCATTCTTCGTTATGTTTTCTTCGGATTCACTATCAGCGTTAGACTCACTATGCATGCCAAAGTCAACATCATCTTCATTGCTTCCAATATCAGGATATGAACCACTACCACCGTCACTGCCACTACCACTTGAGTTTGAAATGTTGGCAATCCCTCTTCTTTGACATTAGTTTCTCCAAATGTTGATAGCCCTATCATAAAGGAAATTTTCTACCTCATACCTAGAATTATAGAGCCTTAGACAATTATTCAATTTTTTGTCTAATTTGTTTCAAACCTTTGACTTTAGAAAGCCTAAAGTACTGAAAACTCTCTCATCCTCCACTAAACCCAATATCATTGTCAAACATAAATCGGTAAGCTTGAAATATTTTAGTATTGCAAAAGAATATGATTGATCTCTCAGTCAAGATTCATCTAAAATTCTATTTATAGTGACTCCATTGATTACTTTAGGTTTGCAAAAATGCTAAATCAAAGTTGTCATCCTTCTTCAAAAATCAGTTAGACAGTTTAGAGACCAATATTGTGGAAAAACAATTGACATTGCTTCGAGTAGTTCCTCTAGAGGGAATCTTAATATGATTTCTGACGAAAGATTGTAGCAAATTCACTTGATAGAGTCAAGCACAAAGTGTTTGATCTTGGGTATGTGCAGGTTCATGGTGTGCCAAAAAGTGGCAGTTTGAAAAATCTATAGTTCTAAAATATCTCAAACCATTTCAAAATCTATTCCAAATTTTTTTCCACCCACCCTAATACTAAATGAAAACAATTAATATCTTTATAAGGTCTACTATATTTTTTGATACCCACATATATGGTCAATTTTTAAAACATCCTTAAAATGTGCTTTTGGCCTATTTTTATGTGATTTTTACTTCAAACATGTAGCTAATGACTTTTTTTTCACCAAAATTTGATGAAATGAAAAAGGTTTCTTAAGAATGTTCTTATTTTTCCATAAATGTAAGGTTTGTCAAATTATGAGCTTAGTAAGTAGTTATTACTTATTTTCTAATGGAGTTACATATAAAGTGCTAACTAACACACTACTTGAAAAACAACTATAACTTTTAAATGGTACAACATTTTTTAAATCCAAAAGATGAATCACATTCTATGCTTCTTCGACTATAAGAAAAAAATGAAAAATTGAAGTTTACAGAGTTTTGAATTAGTTAACGTGGTCAAACATGAGAATTTTTTATTCCAAAAAGACTAAAGTCAAAAATTGTTATTAATTATTTACTTAGAATAAAAATACCCAAAAATATGTGTCACATCCAAGTATGAGACTACTACTTATATCTAGAATATTATTAAAAAATATTATCATTTGATTTCGATTAAGGAGGTCAGACATACATCTACTTCTTATTTTTGTTCTAAAATTTTTGTAGTATTACATTAAAACTCAAAATTTTGACCAATCATTTTTTATTTTTTTGAGATAAGTCTTAGTAGTTTAGAAACTAGATTCAATTTACTAGAGATTCTTTTCTCTCAACTTTTTGATATAAGGTTAATAACAAGTAGAAAATTGTACTTCAAGTTGACATAACCATGATTTTTTGATTTTTTTATTACCACTTAAGGGCATAGTTTGGTTGGCCATGATCCTAAACATACCCTCTTCTTGAAGTTTTCACTTGTAACACATGAAAATACCTTCTCTGGTACTAATTCAACTTCGCTCTCTACTTCGTTGGGGTTGGAGTTAGGGTTGACGTGGGCATAGTATTGCATTGGTATGTCAACTTCATGTACCCTAGCATATACCTCATCATTTGCACCAATATGTAAAAAATTCCCAGGATTGTTCAAAACTAAGATTTCTAACCACTTTGCAAACATTTTTTCATCTAATGGTATTAATCAGTACAGAGTATCTAGGCTACTACATGTCATTTTACATAGCTTATTATATTATGCAATGTACATAGCTATTTGTTGAACCTTTTTTATAATATTTCTCATGTCCTGTAGCATGGGGAGAATAGTTGCTAAAGTTAAGATTACCTTAACATTAGTTAGTCTTGAATATAGATGAGGTAATTTATCTCACACAGAGTGGATTAGTCCAAGCAATGATGGGTATTCAGACATTACTCGATGCACTAGTCTATCCAAAGAGATCCATCTGGTATCATTGTCTTTAAGAAGATTCCTCCCATCAATAAGTCCTTCAGCAAAGTGTTGAAATTCTTGGACTCGTTTTGGACTTCAACAGAAGTATTGGTAAATCTCTTTGATTAGAGATTCCACTTTACTTACACAACCAAAATTGCTGACAATTCCAAAAGCTAGATTCATTTGATGGGCCATGCAATGAATGGGAATAGCGTAGGGTGCCAAATCATTCGTGATCTATTTGCAAAGACTTCCTTTATCACCTTGCATAACTGAACCTCCATCCACCCCAACACACACCAACTTTTTGAAAATTTCCATGCTATCCAAACCTCTAGATTCAATTAGAGTAGTCTTTAATAATTCATATTAATTTTTTGTTGTCGTATTACGATTCAATTTAGCAATAGATAGTAGAAATGGTTAACGACAAAGATTGTTTATAGTATAAACATGCATGCACACCTAGGAAGTATTATCAATTGTTGTAACTTCATCTAGAGACAACGCAATGAAATTAGAGTCTTTAATTTTGTCCTTCATATTTTTTTTTCAACCTGTGCAAGACATCTAGCCCATTCCCACCCACTATTTACTGACCAGTGATTGTTCAGATAGTTTTGAGTTTTCAAAAAGTACAATAAGATAGGAATTGAAGGGTAGTCTATCATAGGATAGCCTCTACTCATTATATAAAAGACCACACTTAATTGAACTACTTTTCCCATATTTTACACTTTCATTTCTTTTCCAATGAAATATTCAATGGAACATTTTACTGTAGAATGCTTCTCCAATAATTACTATTGTAACTCGTATATTTTGGCATTCCTAATATGCAGACAGTTCTCCTTTGTTTTCCAAGTTAGCATAGATTTTTCAACTCCATCTATAGTTTCCTTCTTGTAAACTTTACCGACATATTTTTCTATGGTATCAATTTTAAGTTGCAACCTCTTCTCCTTCTTTGTTATCTTTGTGCAAATCTTACATCTACATTCTACAAGAGGCTCACCATCAATTGGATTGGGCACTGATTCAATGAATAGGTACTTTTCCACCCATTCTAACTAAAAATTCCTTTTCGACAAATCCCAGCAAGATCAATCTTTCATCGATTTCAATTTTCTTTTCCCCTTTTATGCATGAACACGATTTATGGAATCAGTTTTGGTTTTTTCACCTGACTGGTCTAAGACCGAATCCAACTCTATAATCTTAGTTTGTGACTTCCAACTTAGGGGAAGTGCCTCCAAATCTTGTTCAAGTTCATCCTCAACTGAGATATTAGGTTCACCAACTTGAACTTCCATACAGTCTGAGGGTCCAACTTGTGATGAATCTCCTTTTCAATAACCAGTAGAGATCTAACTTGTGAATCTTGTAGGTTGCCAACATTTCCACCACCAAAATATGATGCTATGGTTCTACGTTTTGGTAATAGTGGTCTCTCTTGGATTTTAGGGATCCTAATGGAACCCCTATTACCCCTCTTGCTTGACATGGCAAACCGATAAAGGTTGAAAAAAAATCAACTTAGTTGTTGAACAAAAGACTCAACTACTTAGACTACATATAATAACAATAATATGATTCATTCTCAAAAAAAGGGTACTACTACTATGGTACTATAGTCTATGGTACTCTCTAATATAATTTGCAAACCTATAGGCTATCTTAGAATGTGAGATGTCTAGTCACTAGCAAACACTAGATAGTAAAACTAAAAAAATAACCAATACCAATGTTGACATAAAAAATAAATTAAAAATCACTTGATTTTTACAAAAATTAAGGTCCACAAGTTAATGGCCAATGCACTCAACACTCTGAAAGTTTGGTAGCAATAAGAAATGCTAGTCTCCAAATGAGAAAATAACAAATTGTGTAGAATAATAACATCTTATAGTCCAATCTAGGTTGGCAAATTAGGTGGGATTAACAAGTGGGAATGTCAAATGCAAGAAAAACATACCTTCCAATGCAAGCCCACAGTAGGAAATAGTTGGCTAAATGGGGCTGGTGATCAACACACATTGGTAAAATGGTTGCTGACACCCAACTCAAGGAAAATTTATTTGGTTGTAGTAATGGCAAAAGAACATGGGCCAATAAGAAATAACATGCAAAGGCCAATGATATGTTTAAAATAAATGTATCCAAAATGTATATTGCATTAGCAATTGGACCAATAGTTTTGACCGATCATGTGATAACTAATGGGCGACTACCCTAGGCGTTGGACCCAAATTTGATAAATATGCGACAATGCGGTTGACATGCATTGCATGCACTATTAACCAAATGACAATTGACTCATTAGATGGGATCACCAAAAGGCAAAGATTCACCACTAGAGTAATCCCTGTATGAGCCCGTTTAACTAATCATGCATCCAAGCTAAACATTCATCCTAGAAAGTTACTAAAAAATCAACACGTGAGAATAAGACATGAAAGATCAACACATAACATAGTGATTTACATGGAAACCTAATTTGGGAAAAACCACTAGTAACATGCTACTCAATTCTCACTCTTCTAAAGTGATGCCTTATGAAAGGCCTACCTTGTTAAAGGCTACAACACACAATTAAATTTGACTTGGTTAAAGGATTTCAACCACCTTGTTAGAAGTGGGTCTAATTTAAGGAATTTAGAACATTCACTTGGAATGCCACCCTGTTAAAGGATTTACAAATGGTTGTTAAACCAACTTAAGTCCATAGGATTTTACCCTAGCTGATACAATTGTTAGAGAGTAACAGTAAGGGATTTTGATCTAATACAACTCACAACATAACTTGCTGATTTCATAACTCAATTCAGCTCTCAAGTTTGCCTGGCTTTTAGTCTATGTAGCTCTGATAGCTTGTCCTCCTTTCAAGCTTTGTCTCTTTGAGTCTCCATGCTCGATGTAACAATGCAATCTCCTATATGGCCACTTATCAAAGTAGATTCTTTGTACTCAGTTCTTCCTTCTCGATGCCTTCACCTTGAAATCCAACCAACTATTGGAATTAACAAATGGGAAGAATAATTTTGAGAGGGGGGGTGAATCAAAAGTAATACGTTTTACACTTAAAAACTCTTAATTGAAAATAAACTACATATCAGATAAACATAAAGTAAACACATGGATCACAACATGTAACACCAATTTTGATCACCCAGAAATCCTCCAAAATGAGAAGGTAAAACTAGGGTGGGGATAATTCCCATAAAATATTGCTAGCAATAATGTTTGACCACTTTTGATGGTTTGCCCTGTTAAAAGGCTTTACAATGTGTCAATAGTGACTTGTCTAAAGGATTTACAAACACTTTTCATGAAGTGTCACCCTATAAAAGGCTTTATCACCTTGTAAAAGGCTCTACAACTTATTTGTTAAGCTAACCTATCAACATAGGATTTTCCTTCTAATACAATTGCTAGAGATCATTAGATTAGTAAACTTAATAGCTTACAATCCATGATTGTTGATTTCAAGCACTTGATCTACTCATTTTTCTCTAATCCTTGCTTGATCTGATATCTATTTGATGCCCTTACTCTATTCTGACCAACTAAATATGGAATTGTTGATCAATTTGCTAAGTCTTTAATACCCCTACTGCTTGCCCTATTCTGCAATTTACTCCCTTCAACTATTCATCTGCTTAGCAACTTCTTAAACCATGAGGTATTAGCCTTATTATAAAGGCTTCAAAGACTTAGGGTTAGGTATGAATCCACGAACTTATATTTCTTGCTCAAATCCTCATACTTTTCCTAATGGTTGCATGCATTCTCCACTTTTCTTATTGGCTACATGCTAATTGCATAGGTAAAAGAAAGGATTTGAACTTATCTCTAAAATCCTTTGTAATTCATCCAAAAATAGTTTACATCTGAGTTTGTGAAAGCATAAACCCATATGTTGATTTTGTGTTACTTGATACATACTGGATTACTGATGCTAAATACATATAGGATTTGGGCTTGCTTGGCTCCTATAGCAACTCTATCTTGCTTGGCATCCATTCACTGCTCAGCACATATGGTTCACTCAACACATTAAGTCACTTGGCACATGTATCTAGCTTGACACCTAAAGTTTACTCAGCACCTACTAGAATTCTGGCTTGGCATGTATAGTGTATTCGGCTTCTATATGAAAATTGGTTAAGTGTGTTGACACTCAATTGTCAAAACCAATCTGAGACCAACAATCTCTCCCTTTGACATGAGTGTCAAAAATACTTAACTAAGCATTATACCTAATCTCATGAGTACAATAGTCATTATTTTCGTCTTATGTACAAAGTTTCAAAAACTTGTTCAAAATTTTGTAAAGAATAATATACCTCAAAATCTTATAACTCCCCCTAAGACAATGTGCCATTTCCATTCTTGTGACAAAAATTCTTGTGCTGAATTTCTCTCATGCTGAAGTATCACTACCTACTTATTGTGCTTGCTTGTTGACCTTTTCACTTGTTCTACACTTGAAAATTTTATTCATATATATCCCTTTCATATATCTCCCCTTTTGTTATTTATCTCCCCCTCTTTGACACTTATCTAAAAGGGTCCTAAGGGTGAATAGAATACTTAGCCAAAAAGGTTTTATTTACCTTTAATATGATTTTGAGAGCAACATCCCAATTGTCTAGAGCAATTTGTAGAGCTTTTAGCTAGATGGTTGTCTTTGCTACGAGGTGAACAAGGCTATCTAGAGTTGAAAGATTAGGATCTTTCTGCAAAACATGCTTGGCACAGACTTGTTCTTTGTGTAGTATCTCCATGTGGGGAGTAATGCCTACCTATATCTATACAAGTTTGGCTCTAATATTAGCCTCTTTTGTTGTTCATATAGCTAACTCCTTCTGTATATGAAGCAATGTGGTAAAGTGCTTCTCACTTTGAGCTAGATTTATTGATAGCTATGAGCTAGATGATTTCAAATCTTCTTCCAAGCTAATTATCTTCTAGTTTGTCTCCTATGTGAAGAATGATGTGTCACACAATTTTGAGTACAATGAAAAGATGTTTCTAAGTATTGTTTTAACCTTTTCTACCATCTTTGACAGTTCTACCTATGTGAGTGCTATCTCACTTGATATATTTTCGTTCACTTTCATCTAGAACTTCCTTGTAGGCCATTCTAATAGTTTTACATTAGTATCTAGGTCTTCATTCTATATCTGGTCCACTATATTGGACAATTGCTCCATGATGGGCTTGCTTTCATCAGGTACTTGTAGGGTAAAGGCATCAAGAAATATATCTTTTATTTCTACAAGTGCTTTCTTTTACCTATACTCATTCATGAGTATATCCTGCCTCTTTCTCATGTCCAATGCTTCTTGCATTTCAATGATTTGTTCCATGCTTATTGTTTTGGAGTCATAACTACAAATGACTATCTCTTCATCTAATTCAGGGTCTCCATAGTGAAGTACCCTTGTCACCTTTGTTGAGCTTGAGCCTGGAGCTAATATCTTTAGAGGTACTATATCAGTACTCACTTGCTTGGTCAGAGTTCCTATAGTAGGCAAGTTTATCAAGGTTTGGATTGCTTCTTGCTCCTTTTCCTTTGGTGTCTTATCTTCTCCCTTGTCTTCTTCTTTGTTTTCTTCTTTTTCCTCTTCCTTATCCTGTTCCTTGTCTTCTTCCCTGCTGCCTTGATCAATGATAGTGATCTGAGGAGGTGCACCTTGGTCTTGTGCTCTAGTATCAATGACATCTTGTCCTATACTATCCATTTCCTTCTCCTTAGTAGTGGTGGTAACAATCACTGATGAGTCAACCAAAACAATTGAGTCTTGTGTTGCTTGCTCTTTTGGTTGATTTGCAATACCTAAAGGAGTTTGTGTAGGTGGTTCTTGTACATTCACCTTCTCTTGTGTTATCTCAACTACTACCTTCTATAGTTCTTCAACACTCACCAAAATTGGATTTGAGCACAGTTGTGACTACATGGTTGTTTGGTGTAGAATCTTTTTGAGGTTTTCTACAGTCAAAGGGTTAATGTTCTGACCTGTGGTGTCAGGAATATCCTTTACATTCACTATTTTTGCAAGTCAAGGAGTGACTTGTGGAGGACTTGGTGGTGGTGATTGAATGTCTTGAACATTCTATTCTTCTTATTGTTGTTGTTGATTAGTTTTTGCCTCTTCATCTTTCAATGTTTCCTCTTCCTTCTCTTTTTCACCTATCTCCTCTATTTTTTTCTTCTCTTCCTCTTCTTTTTCTTTTTCCTCTTCTTTCTCTTTTTCTTTTTCCTCTTTTTTTTCTTGTTTCTCATCCTTCTCTTTCTTTTCTTCCTCATCCTTTCCTTTAGAGGTACCTTCTTCTCTTGCTTTCCTCTGGTTTTATGGCTTACCACTCTAAATTGTTCATTGTCTAATTTAGTGTTCTCATCATCTAACCTAGGTGGAGCACTATATTTCCTCCTTTTCTTTGGCTCAGTAGATCCTTCTTGTTCTATTGCTTTCTTCTTTTTCTCTTTTGTTGCTTGAGTAATGGCCCTATTGTTTTCCCTGGTGGTCGGCTTGGCTAGGCTTGTCCTTGCTAGCTTCTTCTTGAGTTTGGGCTAAGGAGTGAGTGGCTTTTGGGATTTCTTTTTCTTTTTCTCAATGTTGGGTGCATCCTACTCAGCACCTTTTTCTTCCTTTGCATCCTCCCCCAGTCCTTGTGTGATTTGTAATGGGCCTTGCCCTTGTTCATCTTCTTTATAATTATCTTCTTCATCTTCATCTTCTTCTTTAGCACCCTCAATCCCTTCTCCAAATCTCTTCTTTAGTTTCCTCATCAATTTATGTTTCCTCTTTGTCACAGAGGTTGTCTTTAACTCCATTTCAACCTTGGATCTGACAACATCATAGGTTCCAAATGGTTTTGCAATTTTATCAATTTCCTCTACTAATAAGTTTGTGATGGTTGTTGATGCTTCATCAATGTTTATCTCATAACCCAATGGTCTCAACCATATGATTCTAGGAATTGTAGCCTAAATGTATGTATAGTCAATATCAACTAGAAAACATACATCATTGACATGTTGTTCAACCAAAGAAACTAGAATCCTAAGTCTTTGCTTCATTATTTTATTGAATTCTTCAAAGTAGTTGGTCATTTGAGTCTCAAAATTAATTCCCATTTGCTCAATATATTCATTTACTTGAGCTACTATTGACCTATTAGCTTTCCATACTACTTTACCAAATGAAGGGAATTCATTCTATACATAAATGAAAATACAAACCAGAATAGCACCAAATTTATATTGTGCACCCTTGCTTGTCCTTATGGTTCTCAAGTTCTCATTTATCTATTGTAGTTGTAGCTCTACAAGATCATAGGTGTGATCTTTCTTGATAAGTTTGTAACCAACATCAATTGATATGCATGGCACACTGTTTAACCTATTGGACTGATAAAATTTTTGTGAAATGACCCTGACAGCAAAGTTGATGATAGGGTCTTGGATGGTATCTATATTCATCCCACATTTATTCCACTTGGCTCTAGTGTTCTTCTCTATTACCTCTTTAGAATCACTCCTTAGAGTCTTTGGATGATCTAGGGTTGGATACCCTTTGACTCTATTGCTAATTTTCTTGGTTATTTTCACTGGCCCATCTTCTAGCCATATGCTTCCATCATGAATCTTGCTAAGAACAAGTCTAATCCATTCAGTCTTGAAGACTGTGGGGAATTCAATGCAACATGTTAAATCCTTGTTTTCAACAATTTTGTATTCCTCCTTCAGATCTCCATCAACACACAATTTTTCATATACATCCCTAATCTCATACGTCCTATGGCTCCTATTTTGTATTTATAGCATCTTCTTACATCTTGAACCATGGCTACCTTAGGGGGTATTATAGATAGGGCACTAGTTGGGTCATTTTTATATGCAACCTCAAGGATTGGATGAAAATATGGTTGCTTGACCTAGTTAGATACTAATTGAACCTCAAATAACTCTTTGTCCTGGGTTTTCTTGGAGCTAGATGCCATTTTTCCTATCTAGGGTTTGAAATTTGAAGAAAAGAAAAGATTGCATGACTCGGCACTTGAATAAATACCTTTCAATCGAAGAGAATGCATTGAATCATGGTAGAAATATATTCAATCACTAGTTTAACTACTTAGAAATTGCTTTGCTTTCTCTCTCATCTTCTCTTTGATCATAATGAGCACAAATGAATGAAATTGTGATCATATACCCTATTTTGGTTGCATTAAATGATAAGTGCAATGACAGCTATTCACTCAGCACCTTAAGCATTCCTACATAACTCGGCATCAACTTCCTACTCAGTCATAAATGACTACTTGGCATGTGCTAGAACTTAACTCGGCATCTGAGGGCAACTCAAAAATACTTGTAGAAACTTTAAGTCTTGACTATGCATCTTTGTTCATGCTATTTTCTCCTTTGTAGTACTTGTTTGTCTTGGTACTAATGCATGATATAGCTTTGTATATCAGTCCCTGCACCTTCTCTTGCTTACTTGGATGAAGTGTGACTAGTTGACTTCTTGGGTGAAGTGATCTCTCCATTGGATGTGTTGCCTTCATCTCTTCTTTTCCATGTTCTGTTCAGCTCTCCTCTAATGTGTTCAACATCAACCTTTGCCTTTCCTTTATTGAACTTAGAACTTGGTGCCTTGGACTTGGTTAGATAGAACTTGCTGATGTGTCCTATCTTTAGACAGCTAAAGCATCTAGTTTGACTCAACCATCTACTATAGTTTCCTCTAAAATGTGTTCTTATACAATTTTTAGGAATGTGCCCATACTCTTGACAATAGTGACAACTCTGTCTAGTATTGTAGTCTCAATTGTATTTGATGTCCATGGCTTTAAGTCTTTGTTGGTTGGTATGGTATCCACATAGGCTTTGATCTGCACTCAAAATCTCTATGACCATACTTCTTATAGTTATAGCAGTGACCTTCAAATCTTGGTGTCCTTACAATTTTTGTCTTGCAATTATGTGCTTGATGTCCCTACTTATTGCATTTGTGACAATGATTCTTGTTCTTGAGTTTGTCTTGTTGATTAATCTTCTTACTCCTGCATACATTAGCAGTATGTCCCCTTTTACCATAGAAATGATAAGTAGGTTTAATGTTCTTACCTTTGTCACTTCTTTCCTCTACACTCTTTGATGACTCTCCTTCTTCAATGTTGGTGAAGCCTAATCCTAAAGTGTCATTACTGGATCTTCGTGATTTCAATAGTTGTTCAAAGTGCTTGATGGCTTCACTTGATTAGTTGAAGCTTTATGCTATCTTCTTATCTCTTCTCAATTCATTCTATAGTTGTTCATTTTTCATTTTTAGTGTGGAGATCTCAATGTCCTTGACATTCAGCTCATGATGAGCATTCATCATTTGGCTAAGGGTATCTAGCTGCATGTTTAAGATTCTTTCAAACTCAATTGTATTCTCCTCTAGTTTTTTGGCAAGGTTTCTTTTATCATCCTCAATCATAGCCCTATCTTTAATGGCTCTTTTCTTTTGTCCAGTTATTTCACACAGCATCATGGATTGTGATTCTTGCTCAATTTTGAGAGATCTTATCTCTTTTGCTTGAGCTCTGTTCCTTTCCATCAATTCTTCTATTTTTGCATCAAACTCTTTGGAATCTCCATTTGAAAATAGATTTGAGGTGTCAATCTCCTTGTAGTGTGTGTCATTTTTAACTATGGCTATATCCTTCCTTCTTTTCAAGGATTTTCTCAATTCTCCTCTGGCTTCCTCCAAGTTGTATAGAGAGAGGTGCACATCAATCACTTGATTCTCTATAATCTTCCCAAGTTTGAAGACTTCCATCTTTGAATCTTTTCTCTAAGCTGTTAGGCTTCTCCTTGTGAGAACCTTGCTCTGATACCAATTGTTGGAATTAAAAAATGGGAAGAATACTCCTGAGATGGGGGGTGAATTAGAAGTAATACATTTTACCCTTAAAAACTCATAACTAAAAATAAAATACATGCATGTAAACATATTATATAAACATAAAGTAAACACATGCCACACAACACATAACACCAAATTTGATCACCCAGAAACCCTCCAAAATGAGAAGTTAAAACTAGGGTGGGGATGATACCCATAAAACATCGCTAGCAATAATGTTTGACCACTTTTGATGGTCTTCCAGGTATTAAAGTCTTTACAATGTGTCAATAGTGACCTGTCTAAAGGATTTACAAACACTTTACATTAAGTGTCACCCTATCAAAGGATTTATCACCTTGTAAAAGGTTCTACAACCTAGCTGTTAAGCTAACCTATCAACATAGGATTTTCTTTCTACTACAATTGCTAGAGAGTATTAAATTAATAAACCTGATAGCTTACAATCCATGATTATTTATTTTAGGAACTTAATCTTCTGATTCTGCTTTGATCCTTGTTTGATCTGATATCTGTTCGATGCCCTTGCTTTATTTTGACCAACTAAATATGGAATTGTTGATCAATTCGTTAAGTCTTTAACACACCTATTGCTTGCTATGTTTTACAATTTGCTCCCTTCAACTATTCATCTGCTTAGCAACTTTTTAAATTGTGAGGTCTTAGCCATATTATAAAGGCTTTGAAGACTTAGGGTTAGGTATGAATCCACAAACTTAGTTTTCCTGCTCAAATCCTCATACTTTTCCTATTGGTTGCATGCAATCTCCACTTTTCTTAGTGGTTGTATGCTGATTGCATAGGTAAAAGAAAAGATTCAAACTTATCTCTAAAATCCTTTGTGATTCATCCAAAAATGGATTATATCTAAGTGTTTGAAGGCATAGACTCATATGTTGATTTTGTGTTACTCAACACATATTGGATTATTGATGCTAGAAACATATAGGATACTAGCTTGCTCAGCTCAGATAGCAACTTTGTCTTTCTTGGCATCCATTCACTACTCGACACCTATAGTGACTCGGCACATATGGTTCACTTGGCACCTAAAGTCACTCGGCACATGTATCATGCTTGGCACCTGAAGTTTTCTCAACACCTATTGGAATTCTAGCTCAGCATGTATAGTGTACTTAGCTTCTATATGAAAATTGGTTAAGTGTGTTGACACCCAATTGTCAAAACCAATCTGAGACCAACACCAACCACTCAACAACTCTTGCTTCTTGATTTGTAACTCCTTAAATAGAAGTCTAGAATACTTTTCTCACTCTAATCTTTCTATTGTTAATTTTGGTTTGAATGGATTAGGTAAGATTCAATGAATCTACCCCTTATCTTGTTACTTCTAAAAACATCATGAAGAATCCTCCTATATTCACCCAAAAAATGGTTTACCTAAAATTCTATGCCACCAGCTCATCATCCTTATCTTCCATCTGGTTCATAAAATTCAAGATAACAAACTTGTCAACTTAGATCTGGCGAATCTTTGACTTTTCAAATAATGTAGCAGCTCAACACTATTGAATTTATTATGCTTGACACATACTGTGTTACTCAACACCAACTGTGTTTTACTGATGCTCGAAACCTATTGTAGATTTACTTGCCATTAACTAATTTTTACTAATGCTTGGCATCTATTACCTACATGGCACCTAAACTTGCTCGGCTCCTTCTATTTCACTTGGTACACACTAGGTTTTGCATTTGCTCAACACTTACTGATAATCTGTTTGGCATGAACTAGCTTGCTTGGCACCCACTAATGAACTTAGTCAAGCTTTGTAGACAGCTTTGTTACAACTTATTATTCCAGGGTTTCTAAGTGTAGCCAAGCTTTGTATCTTCAAATGTATTATCAATGCATCATTATACCATTGTCTTAACTGATCCTTGTACTTCATTACAAAACCATAACTCAACCCTTCCGTTAGGTTCTTTTGTTACATCTTATTGGTTAAATCCTCTTCATCAATCAACTAAGTGATAGTACCTGGATCTTATAAGCAATTTTCATTCTAGCAAGTTTGACATCAATGACAAAACAATGATTGAAAACATTCTTTATCAACAATCTCCCTCTTTGCAAATAATGTCTCTTCTTCAATAGTGATCTTTTCAATTAGATGTCAACAAATTAAATATGAATTTTATGCTACATTTTCAGAAAAAAAAAAAAGTTCTCATGTCTTACCACCTTAACTAACTCAAAAATTTATTAAAGTAAATTTAAATTGTTTGTTATCATATTAGATGAAGCATAGAATGTGATGTGACAAAACAATGATTGAAAACATTCTTTATCAACAATCTCCCTCTTTGTAAATAATGTCTCTTCTTCAATAGTGATCTTTTCAATTAGATGTCAACAAATTAAATATGAATTTTATGCTACATTTTTAGAAAAAAAAAAGTTCTCATGTCTTACCACCTTAACTAACTCAAAAATTTATTAAAGTAAATTTAAATTGTTTTTTATCGTAGTAGATGAAGCATAGAATGTGATGCATCATTCACATTTCAACAAAGTTTTATAGTTTGAAATTTATAGTTATTTTCAATTAGTATGTCAATCAACACTTTATAGCTAACTCCATTAGAAAATAAGTAAAAATTACTTACTAAACTTGTAATTTGATAGACATTATATTGATGGAAAGATGAAAACATTATTAAGAAACATTGTTCATTTCATCAAATACAGGTGAAAAAAAAAGAAGTAATCAACTACATGTTCGAAGTCAAGAACTTATAAAAATAGGTTAAAAACATGTTTTTAGGACATTTTTGGGGTTGATCACATAGGCTTGGTATCCAAGGGACTTGCAAGCCTAAATTAGCTATCTGGTATATCAAATACCTATTTTCCCTCATAAAAAATGTTAGTGAACAAATTATGTTCCAAAGAAATAAATACAAATTAACTTTAAATGCCTAGATAGGAAAATTGAATCAGTACTAACAATTGGATAGGTTATCTGAATTTTATTGGGTACAACTCCCCGTACATGATTTGCAATGAATTTAAATATGGATGCTTTTAACTAGAAAGCATAAAAGGTTTACAAACATCTATTTGTAAACATGAAATAGGTGTGGAAACTAAGTAGTTGAAAAGAAAAGAACAATAAATAACACAAAGTCTATTTGCCTAGATGTTGCATTACAAAGAAAAAATGAAAAATGTGTCTTCCATCCTCTTGAGAAAATGAGGAATTAGAGCTTTTAAAGATATTTTCAGGTGATAACGTAATCAAAAAATAATGACATTAAAATGTATTTTAGAGAAAACTAAAAACAATACAAAGATCGTGATTAGTGGAAAGAAACTACCCCAAAATCAAATTTTTGATATGCAATTATCATCCAGTCTCCCTTCTCTAAAGTGCAAAAGATAGCAAAGATCCTATTACAAATTTACAGTCAAAATCACTATGTAAAAGAAAAACTAAAACTCTTTTCTCTTACATTACATTAACAATCAAAATTTATCCCTTTCTCTAACACACAATTTAGAAAAAGAAAATTAAACACAAGCTTTGCTTCCCATAGCCTCTAAAGTCTGCTTTCTTTCCGTCAAAAGAACTGGAATAATGCTAGAACAACTCTTTTCCCTCTTGCTATAGTACACAGTCTGCAGTCTCAGGAAGAAAAAGTGGAACCCCCAATGGTTTGAAAATATCTTCATAAATAGCCAGCTGATGTTTACTTTCAGTTTGCATAATTGATTCTTGGAATCACGTAACTCTTATTTGACTACCCCCTTTGCTCTTCTTATGTTCTCTCATTTATATTTTGATAACCTTATAAAACATTGATGCAAATGTTTTATAAGAATAATTTGACATATTAAATGAGAATTGGACAAGTGGCACATTACTACATTATTCCAATATAAAAATATTCTTGATGCTAGGCGGATTTAAAATAACTCTGATAGCAAAAATAGGTCTCGGTATGAGAGGTAAAACTAATTATCCCACCGTTGGATCTTGCTGAATTTTGGATATGTTGTCAAAATCCTAGTTTTCCATATTTTTACCAAAGCGATTTTTAAAATAATATTTGAATCAAAAGTTATGGGACACTATTTGAGGGTCTATATGATTGTCAAAAAATCCAATTTGCTGAAGTAAAATTCCCAGCCATTGATCATTAGAGCTTAAGAACCTTGCTAAACATTTGATTTGCAATCAATGATAGGTGATTATTCTGATATAGAATGAGACAAGTGAAATGGAACACCCATGTTCATCACATCACTTGTCTACCTATGTATGTGGACCTTTTATCAAACATATTGTATGTCTAATATGCACAAGTTATGGCAAATGAAAAAATTTGGTGTGTGTTCAATTTTGCATTCTTTAGATGCCAGATGCCTTTTCATTGTGTTTCTTGAATCAATGTCTGCATTCTTATATATGAAGCTTGCATACCAAATCGAGGTGATCATGTAGAGTGTTGATTGGAAGATTATCATTCCTTTGTCTTTTCAAATAGAGTTGTGTCATGATTATCTTGATATTTCTTTTGTTAATGCTTTTAGACTTCAGCTTTATGCCTTATGCCTTGATGACTCATGATGGTTTGCAAAGTATCTTTGCATGCCTACTGAGTTTGAGAAATCTCCTAGATACTTGAAGTGTATTCCATTAGGAATATCACACACCTCCTTTATAGATTCCATGTTAAAATTT
The DNA here is from genome assembly GCA_028749045.1 of Cupressus sempervirens. Taxonomy (NCBI): domain Eukaryota; kingdom Viridiplantae; phylum Streptophyta; class Pinopsida; order Cupressales; family Cupressaceae; genus Cupressus; species Cupressus sempervirens. The sequence continues at coordinate 755,907,904 of CM053792.1, read as the reverse complement.
CAATTTGGGAACTTTGAAATCTAAACAATTCAAGTATGGTGTCTCTAAAAGTGGAATTTATTAGAATGATTGGTTCCAAGATCATATTATCAAACCACCAAACATGGACTTAGAAAATTGTACTTTAGAACTTGAACTGGTGAACTTATACCTCAAAATCTACATTTGGACCATGGATTTGAACTTTTCTTGTACTAATCTTGCAAGATGGACCATTTGAACCACTAAACCACTTTGAACTACTTTGAACCTTGGTTCAGAGAGGTTCAAAATCATAAATTAAAAATTTTAAATTTTGGGTTCATATTGGGTACCAATAAGAGCTTTAACTGTTGGACTAATTTTAATACAAAATTAGAGAACTTCAGTAATCTCTGGAAAAAGACAAGTGCCTTATCCATTGGGCAAATAGAGTCACCAAGAATAGAAAACTAAGAACTACTTGCAAAGAGGGCAGAGGGGAGCAGGGAAAAACTAACTAACCAAAAACACCTAAACTAAACATAAAGCGGCAATGAGCTAAAACAAGAAAAGCTAAACTACGTACCACAAAAACTTATTTATAAAATATATACATAGGTAGGAAGAAAAACCTACCATAAAACTAGTAGTAAGAAAGGAATCACATGAATCCATTTATCAACTAGGATAAGTAGGAACCTTTCTGCATCAACAAATCATGTCTTAATAGAACAGCTCCATACCATTGCTTAATGGAAACTTCTTCAATGTTGAAACTCAAATTTAAAGCACACATGCATATGTTGATCCAACATTCTTTTCCGAACAGCCATAACTCATCATAACACTATTCTTCATTCGAGAATTGATCTTTCACATCCATAGGGTTAGATTCCATTTCAAGTTGAAAAAATAAATTGTAGAAACTTCACCAAGAGATGATGCACAATACCCAAAAATGTTGTCATCAAGGTTCAATTCTTGCACATGGTCCTTAATGTCATGGTCAACTTGTAGCCATAGAGATGCCTCATCCAACATGGGATCAACCCTTGAGTATTTGTTTCCTTCATCTCTTTCAAGAACCAAACTATCATCAAACATGCCATACATTCTATCTTTTTCCTTTTCCAAAAGTGTCATCACATGTTTCAACATTACTTCCAAAATCCAAATCAGCCAAGCCACACATAGAAGAATGGAAAGAAAAATTATCAATGAATGCTTCATTCTCAATGTGATTTAAATGAATACTTGAGTCATCATTAAAGAAATGATCCAGCTTGAGTGATGATAGGAATGTGTCTATAATTTCTTCTTCCTCATTGAGAAAAGTATCCTTCAACATACCAGCTGAGTCATCACTAGTTTGGAAGTTAGCTTCATATCTCCTTTCCTCAAGAAGAAAATCAGCATGAGGAGTTTCATCCAAAAGAATGTTTACCTTATCTCTATGAAGAATTAGACTATCATCAAATGGGCCAACTTGAGAGAAGTCTTCTAGCTAAAGAGACAATAAGAACTTGTTTATAATTTCTTTTTCTTGATCAAGGAATGTGCCTCTCCATATTTCAGCTAGGCTATCTATAGGCTGAGTGATAACTTCAGCAGCTCTTTCTTCAATCTGATTTTTAGTATGAGAAGAAAAATTTTCTACATGTACTTTCACCTTGTCATCAAGATAGAGTCTATCCTTAAACATATCAGGCCTCTCTATGGGATGACAACAAATTTTTAAACATGATGACTCATCTTTATTTTCCACATGTGTGGAAAGTTCACTTTCAAGCTGCATGTCATTCTAAATTTGTTTGCAAACAAAAATCTTCAAGGAAGGCTGACTATTATCACTCTCATCCATTACATCGAAGGTGAAAGATTGAAATTCCAGCATCATGTTGTTATCAAGTTTTTCACAAGGAACTTCTAAAATGAGATGGTTGTCATCACTTCCAAATCTGAAACTTTCAAAGCATGGAGAGAAAAAGGATTTAGGAGCACCTTCTTTAAAATCAGCATTACTAATAAGATTTGCTGCTACATTATTTCCAAAATGAAAAGATTCCAGAATAAGATCTTTTTCAACATTCATATAGAAATAATCACTATTCTCATAATCATTTGTGACTTTTAAATATTCATTTTCTACTGAGACACTTCTAGAAAGCATTCCAATGAATTTTTTAAGAAATAGATGATCATCATGATCCTCGACTGTAAAAATTTTTGTATGAGATGAAGAAGAAACTTGAGGCAAGATTTCATCATTATTGCTTACCCTTACTCTAGTTTTGCCACAGGTATTCTCATCTTGTAAAATTGGATCAACATGAGATTGTAGTAAATCCATCTAGACTTCTTGGGTATCAAAAGATGAACTATCCTCATGGCATGAAATCATAGGCAAAGATTTTATTCAAGTCTCCATAGTCGTAGAAGCCAATTAAAAGAGACATCATCCTATTTCTGAATACACCCAAAATTTTCATCAGGTGAAAATAATGATGGGCAATCTAAAGTCTTTACCTCTATTTTAGGACTTACTAGAGGTGATGTGGAGACAAAAATCATGTTCGACTATCAACTTCCAGTTCCTTCCTCTCCAAGATCTTTCTCTAGGTTGTATTCCACTTTAGCCATTTCTTCTTTCTTATATGCATGTCCTTCTTCTTCTAGATATGGCACCTATGGTCTCTTCTTTATGAGGATGACATTGTAAAAAGATTTCAACTAGTCTACTTGTTTTGCAACTTCTTCGATAACCTCTCTGATAGAATTATCCTTGAATGATAGGATAAAGATAAAGATGTCGGAGGCATCTTCATCTCTTGCTAGAATCCAATATTTTAAGATCTCTTTATGGATAATAAAGGCTACTGGGTATCTTTCTTCAATAGAGCTGTCAACCTCAATTCTTGGGGAGGTACTTCAAATTCTGAAAATGAAAACATTGGACTCTTTAACAAAAAATTCTAAAAGTTTACAATAGAGTCACCAATCTCTACTTGTAGAGATAAAAAAGTTAATTGAGGAAAGAAAAACATTGATCTATCATTTCTAATTCCCTAGTAGAGTCACCAAAAATATGTTAGTGAATAGATTATCCTCTGAAGAAATAAATAAAAATTAACCCTAAATGCCCAGATAGGAAGATTGAATCAGCACTAATAGTTGGATAGGTTATCATTGGATTGATAACCTTCCTTTGAATTTTATTGGGTATAGCTCCCTGTACATGATTTACAATGAATTTAAATATGGATGCTCTCAACTAGAAAGCACAAAAGGTTTACAAACATCTATTCGTAAACACGAATAGATGCTGAAATTAAATAGTTGAAAAGAAAAGAACAACAAATAATACAAAGTCTATTTGCTTGGATGCTACATTACAAAAAAAAAAAATTGAAGAATGTGTCTTCCATCCTCTAGAGAAAATGAGGAATCGGAGATTTTAAAGATATATTCAAATGATAACGTAATCAAAAAACAGTGACATTAAAATGTATTTTAGAGAAACTAAAAACAATACAAAGATCGTGATCAGTGGAAAGAAACTACCCCAAAATCAAAGTTTTGATATGTAATTATCCTCCAGTCTCCCTTATCTAAAGTGTAAAAGATAACAAAGATCCTATTACACATTTGTAGTCAAATTCACCATCTAAAAGAAAAACTAAAACTCTTTTATCTTTTATTACATTAACAATCAAAATTTATCCCTTTCTCTAACACATAGTTCAAAAAAAGAAAATAAACACAAGCTCTGCTTCCCACAGCCTCTAAAGTCTACTTTCTCTCCCTCAAAAGAACTAGAATAAATCTGGAACAACTCTTTTCCCTCCTATTGTAGCACATAGTCTGCAGTCTTAGGAAGAAAAAGTGGAACCCCCAATGGTTTGAAAATACCTTCATAAATAGCTAGTTTATGTGTATTCTCAATTTGCATAACTGATTCTTGGAATCACATAACTCTTATTTGACTACCCCCTTTTCTCTTCTTATGTTCTCTCATTTATATTTTGATAACCTTATAAAACATTGATGCAAATGTTTTATAAGAATAATTTGACATATTAAACGAGACTTGGACAAGTGGCACATTACTACATTATTCCAATACAAAAATATTCTCGATGTTGGGTGGATTTAAAATAACTCCAACAGCAAAAATAGGTCTCAGTACGAGAGGCAAAACTAATTATCCCACCGTTGGATCTTGCTGAATTTTGGATATGTTGTCAGAATCCTAGTTTTACACATTTTCACAAAGTGATTTTGAAAATAATGTCTGAGTCAAAAGTTAAAGGTCACTATTTGAGGGTCTATATGACTATCAGAAAATCCAATTTGTTGAAGTAAAATTTCCAGCCATTGATCATTAGAGCTTAAGAACCTTGTTGAACATCTGATTTGCAATCAATGAGAGGTGAGTATTCTGATATGGAATGAGACAAGTGAAATGGAACACCCAAACTCATCACATCACTCTTCTACCTATGTATGCGGGCCTTTTATCAAACATACTCTATGTCTAATATGCATAGGTTATGGCAAATGAAAACATTTTGTGTGTGTTCGATTCCACATCCTTTAGATGCCTGATGCCTTTTCATTGTGTTTCCTGACTCAATTTCCACATTCTTATATATGAAGCTTGAATGGAAAATCGGGGTGATCATGTAGAGTGTCGATTGGAAGATTATCATTCCCTTGCCTTTTCAAATAGACCTATGTCATGATTATCTTGATATTTCTTTTGTTAATCCTTTGAGACTTCAATTTTATGCCTTATGCATTGATGACTCATTACTATTTGCAATGTATCTCTACATGCCTAATAAGTTCAAGAAATCTTCCAAATACTTGAAGTGTATTCCATTAGGCATATCACACATCTCCTTTGTAGATTTCTTGTTAATATTTCAATTTGGGAACCTTGAAATCTAAACAATTCAAGTATGGTGTCTCTGAAAGTGGAATTTATTAGAATGATTGGTTTCAAGATCGTATTATCAAACCACCAAACATGAACTCAGCAAATTGTACTTAAGAACCTGAACTGGTGAACTTATACCTCAAAATTTGCATTTGGACCATGGATTTGAACTTCACTTGTACTGATCTTGCAAGATGGACCATTTGAACCACTGAACCACTTTGAACTACTTTGAACCTTAGTTCAAAGAGGTTCAAAACCATAAATTTTAAATTTTAAATACTGGGTCCATATTGGATACCAACAAAAATTTAATTAATTTAAAAATAAATAAATAAAAATATTTTTTAATAATATTACTTATGACCTCTTTTGAGAACTCTTAATTGGTATGTCTTATAGGGTATTAGGACCCTTAACCACACATATAATGGTTCAAAAAAATCAAGAAGGGCCATAGGGTGCCCTATGATCCCTTTTGACCCATTCAAACATATTTTCTATGTCCTCAGGGATCCTAGGGTCAAAAGGGGTCATAGAGTACCCTATTACCCCTTTTGATCCATTCAAACATATTAACTACTTTACAAGCGAGCATATGATTCTTAAGCACATATAATGTGATCAAATGGGTTAGAAAAGATCATAAGTTACCCTATGACCCATTTCAACACATTACATGTATCATTAGGGACCCTAAGACCCAAAGGAACACATAATATTTTAATAGTAAAAAAGGATCATATGGTTTCCTTTAACCCCTTATGACTCATTTGAGAAGATTAGTTATGTTGTTAGGGGTCATATAGCCCCTAAGTACACATAATGTGATCAAATGGGTGTTTTGGTACACTATGACCCCTTTTTACCCATTGGATGACATTACTTATGTACTTAAAGGTCCAAAGGAGTTACAGGGTACCATATGTCCCCTTTTGACCCATTTAAACATATGAGATATATACATAGAGGTCTTAGGACCCCTAGGGACATATGTTGACATCAAATGAGTCAAAATTGGTCATTGGTTATCATATGCCCCCTTTCAACCCATTTAAACAATGAGATATGTCACTCAGGGTACTAGAACCCCTAGGGACATATGTTGTTGTTGAATAGGTTGGAAGGGGTCATAGGTTATCCTATTACCCCTTTCAATCAATATGAACAAGTGAAATATGTCCCTAGGAGTCCTACAACCCCTACAAACATATGTTGTCATAAAATGTGCTGAAAGGGGTCATAGATTATTCAATGACCCCTTTAAATCCATATGAATAAATGAAATATATCCCTAGAGTTCTTAGGACCCCTGTGGATATATGTTATCATAAAATGTGTCAAAAGGGGTCATAGGTAGGAGTCTTAGGACCCCTAGACACATATGTTATCATGAGTTATGTTGAAAGGGGTCATAGGAACACATATGAACACATGAAATATCACCCTAGGGGTCCTATGTTGCCATGAAATTTATCAAATGGTTTTATAGGTTATCTTATGGCGCCTTTTCATTATATATTTTTTTCCTAGGGAACCTAGGACCCTTAGGGATATATGTTGTCATGAAATATGTTGAAAGGGCTCATAGGTTATCCTATAACCCCTTTTGACCCAAATGAACAAATGCAATATTTCCCTAGGGGCCCTAGGAACCCTAGGGACATATGTTATCAAAAAATGTGTCAAAATGGGTCATAGGTTATCCTATGACCCCTTTCAACCTATATGAACAAATGAAATATGTCCCTAGAGGTCTTAAGACTCCTATAGACATGTGTTTTCATGAGATGTGTCAAAAGGGGTCATAGGTCATCTTATGACCCCTTTCAACCCCTATGAACAAATTAAATATGTCCCTGGGGGTCCTAGGACCCCTAGGGATATATGTTGTCATGAAATGTGTCAAAAGGGGTCATAGGGTACCTTATTACCCCTTTCGACCTATATGAACAAATGAATTGTGTCCTTAGGGGTCCTAGGATCCCTAGAGACATATGTTGTCACAAAATGTGTCAAAAGGGGTCATAAGTTATTATATGACCCCTTTCGACCCATATAAACAAATGAAACATTTCCCTAGGAGTCCTAGGACCGCTAGGGACATATGTTGTCACAAACTATGTTGAAAGGGGTTATAGGTTATCCTATCACCCCTTTCAATCCATATGAACAAATGAAATATGTCCCTAGGGGTCCTAGGGGCCCTAAGGACATATGTTTTCATCAAATGTGTTGAAAGGGCTCATAAGATATCCTATGATCTCTTTGGACTCATATGAACAAATAAAATATGTTCTTAGGGGTCTTAGGTCCCCTAGGGACATATGTTGTCATGGAATGTGTCAAAAGGGGTCATAGCTTATCCTATGACCCCTTTCAACCCATATGAACAAATGAAATATGTTCTTAGGGATCTTAGGACCCCTAGGCATATATGTTGTCATGAAATGTATACCTATGACCCCTTTCAATCCACTAGAACATATGAGAGATATCCCAAGGGGTTCTAGGATCCCTAGGGACATATGTTATCATCGAATGGCCCACAAACAGTCATAGGTTGCCCTTTGAATCCCTTTGATGCTTTCAAACCTAAGAAATATGCCCCTACGAATCCTAAGGCCCCCAGGGACATGTTATCATCAAAGGGGTTGAAAGGGGTCATAGGTTTCCTTATTACTCCTTTCAACCCTTTTGAACATGTGAGATGTCTTATGGATCGCAAGACCCCTAGGGACATATGGTTTCATTGAATGGATCAAAATGGGTCATATGTTTCTCTATGACCCCTTTCAACCAATTTTAACATGTGAGATATGTTCCTAGGGTTCCAATGACCACTAGAGACATATGTTGTCATCAAATGGGTTGAAAGAAGTCATAGGTTTCCTTATGACCCCTTTTGACCTATTCAGTCACATTATATATGTCCCATGGGTCCTAGGACCCCTAAGAACATATGTTGTCATGGAATAGGTCAAAAGGGATCATTGGATACCCTATGACCCCTTTTGACCCATTCAAACAAATGAGATATGTCTCTATATAATTATTATAATATATAGTATATAATTATTAAGTTATAATTACTATAATATATATACTATATAATCTAATATATATACTATAATAAAATATCTATACTATAGTATATACACTATAATTAAATATAAATACTATATGAAAATAGTATATAGTATATTAAATATATACTATATAATTATTGTGTATGGTAAAATGTATACTATACAATAATATATATTATCCTATATCATATATAATATATAATATAATATAATACTATCCTATATAGTATGTGTTATCAAATCATAATATTAAATTTATGAAACAATTTGTAAATCAAAAGAGAATAAAAAGATAAATTTATTTATTTTTCTCATTCTATAACAACAAAAAAGGCATAAAGTTGACCAATAGAATTTTAATAACATGAATCAAGGAGGAAAGAATCTCAAACTATAACTAAGTTTGAATCCAAACCCTCCAATTTTCATGAGATTCCTCTAGTATGGGCAACAAAAGATCGAGTATCTGATATATTGAATACTTGATATAACCAATATCCAATATAAAGGGTATCTGATTTTCTTAGGTAATGGTTTTTTTCTTTGGGATTAGGATTGGGGGGAAAAAGTCAACACAATTTTTAAAGCACTTTTGGACATATTTAGACTTTTTTTTCCACATCTCCACTTTTTGGCCCACCGTAATCCTGTACATACCCACTATCAAAGTCTAACTCATCAAGTTCCCATTGAAATCCTCATACTTATCAATACTTTCTTCCATTTCTTTTTCCAAATCCTCTTCATCAATTAACATTGCATCATTAAGATGTTTTAGCACTTAATTAGCATAATGGCTTACCATTACAAGCTTGGCATCAATGAAAACATAACAACTAATATGATATTTTCACATGCACTATCTTCCTTATCATCAACATTAGCAATTGGGGCTAACAATATCACCCTTTGGCATTGATAGAAATACATTATTAAATATGAAGTAAACCATGCAATGTTATACAATTCATTTTTTTCTTCATCAGGTTGTCTACTCTTCATCAAGTACTCTACTAGGTTTGTAACTACTCCCCCTTAGGATATACTTCACTCTTTAGTAACCAACAAGCAATATCTTCTACCCTTTACTATTTTTTATTCTCATTTTATTTTTCACACTCCCCTTTGACCATTCTTGACATTTGAGACATCTCCCCCTTTGACAAAAATGTCAAAGGTAACTATAAGATTTTATATGAAACTTATAAAATCTTGTAGTTATAACTTGTACCTTACATGTATTGATTACATCTACTTCATCACACTCATTTTTTCAACTCTACGATAGTTCCTAAAGAGTAAACTCCTACATGAGCTCTATCAAGATGCATGGTAAACCATGAATTAATGCAACATTCATCTTTACTTAGTGATTATTAGATAAGGGAAGGACCCATAGTTTACCTCTAAGATACTCAAAAAAGTCCTTGGGTAATGGCTTAGTAAAGACATTACAAATTTGTTCCTTTGACTTCACATACTCCACTCTGACTTGTTTTTCTTAAACTTGCTCTCTCAAAGAGTGACACTTAATAGATATGCGATTTGTATTTGCATACATCACCAAAAATTTTGATTTGTTAATAGTACTAGTACTGCCATAATAGATAGGAACATGTTTTGTGACTTCTTCCATACCTTCTAACAGTTGTTTGATATATACAATTTATTTAAACAATTGATTGCAACAACTACCTGTTCAACTTTAAAAGTAGATTATGAGATGCAACTCTACTTCTTTCTTATCCATGTCATTAATCATTCTCATAAATAGAAAGTTACACCACTAGTACTATTTTTTTTATTAATATTTCTTTCCCAAACAACATCATTTTAGAGTCTTAACTCAAAATATCCTTCTTTATTGTACTATGATCTATAATCTTCAATTCCTTTTAGATATCTAAATATTATTTTCGATGTCATCATGTGTGTGTCTTTAGGATTGCCTGAGAATCTTGTAACTATACCAATAACATGTACAATATTAGGTCTTCTATGAATTGTATATTGCAACTTTACAATCATAGATCTATACAATGTATCATTCATTTCTACCAAATTATCTTCCTTAAATAGTTTGAATCCAGTGACCATAGGTGTACTTATTGGTCTTGACTCATCCATGCCAAAAATTTCAATCTGATGAACTTGTAAACCATTAAATAATTTTATCCAACCAAAAATTGACATCTCAAACTCTTTCCTCATTTCATTAGCAAATGACTTACACATCACTTCCTCCAAAAATAATGTCATCATCAAATATCTTAGTTGTTGAGATCTTATCTTCAACTTCACTTTTCAAGTATAGATTGTTATTTTCACTATTTCTAACAAAACCAATTCTCATCAATTGAGAATACTATCTTTCATACCATGCTCAGGGTGCTTGCTCTAATCCATACTAAGCTTTATGTAGTTTACATGTCATGTTCCCCCTATCTAGGTCAATAATGTTGGAATTCTTTAGAATAACTAAGAGGGGGGTGAATCAATTATCCAAGGTCCAAATGTACAAATAAAAAAATTTCATAGCTTAGTGAAACCATATTCATCATGTATGCATCCATTAAGTCATACAATGACTTAAACTTATAGATTACTATCAAATCAACTTTCCAAAAATGTAAGCATGAAACATAACAAATTCAATAACACATTTAACACAATGATTTTATGTGGAAACCCAATTTGTGAAACACCACTAGTAACATGCTAATCATTCTCACTTTTTTGAAGTGACGTCCTGTGAAAGGCCAACCCCATTAAAGGTTACAATACACATTGTTAAATGTGACTTGGTTAGAGGATTTCAATCACCTTATTAGGAGTGAGCCTTGTTAGAGGACTTTAGATCATTCACTTGGAATGTCACCTATTTAAATAATTTACAAATGATTGTTAGGTCAACCTTAATCCAAATTATTTACCCTAGACTGATATAATGATTAGAAAGTATCAGTAAGGCTTGATCTGATAGCAACTTACAACTCACTTTGCAGATTATAGATCTCTAATTCAGTCCTCCATTCTTCTTGACTTTCACATATTTCATCTATGATATCTTGTTCACCCTTCAAGCATCCACACCCTTAAGCCTTCTTTCTTTTCTTGCCAATACTAGTCTCTTCTATTTGGCCACTAAAAGAAGAAATGCCCTATACTCCTTGTCTTCCTTAGGTTCTTGCACATAACAACCTTTTCTTTTGACCAGCCATCTCTCTAAATAGAAAATTAAGATCTTTTGATGTTCAACCTCTATCATCCATTTTAGGGTTAGGTAGGATTAGGTAGGATTCAATGAATCTACCCATCTTTTCATTTTATTCCCTTTTAGAAACTTCTCCTTCAATCCTCTTTGAATTCATCACAATATAGTTCATCTTGAATTTTGTGTGACCAACTCATCAAGCTTATCTTCCACATAGTTCACACAATCCAAGAAATCAAACTTGTCAACTCAAATTGTTAACCTTGAGGTTCTAATATATGGTACTAGTGCAATTAAACATAAAATTGAACCTAATAATAGCAGATGAAAACCCTTTTATCTTCTAATACTTATGCAATGACATAGGAATGAAATAGCGACAAATCATAACCTATTAATCCATAAGCTAAGAGAGAGTTAATTCTTTTCAGCCCACTATAAAACATGGAATACTAAATTTATTTGATTAAAATGATTTGTGCAAATAACCTTTATATTGGCTTGCATCTGATTTAGTGATTAGTGCCTTATCCATTGCAACATAGAGTCATTACCAGTAGGATGACCTAACTTAATTGCCTAACAATTAAGTTTGTCAACTGAAATCCTTAAATTCTATTCTTAAGAAAATATCCCCTCCATACACCCAAAAACCCTATCAAAACATTGAAGCATTTACTTGACTCCTTGAATCAAAAGCAACAACAGATTTGGTATACAACTCATCCAAGCTACCTTAAATCAAATGAACCTTATTCATTCAATTACAAAGTCAATAGCATATGAAGAAATTAGAAGATGGAATAAGAAAACCCAGATAATTCATTGTAAATCCTTTTTTGTATTTATCCTTGGAAAGACCAAATACATTAAACTGGTAATACTGAATGCAACTCAAGATACATCACATGATCTAGCATCAATTACCATTATCTTAGAAACAATACATGAAATAAAATGAAATCTGCACAAAAGTGGATGTGTGGCCTTCATGGCTAGAGCTCATCTCAATAGATAGGAAGCAAAACCAACAACAACCTTGGTTTCATAGTGAAAACTAGAACCCTACTGGTTTCCCTAGAGAAAACTACCAACCTAGTATCATAGTAGTGAGAAACTTTTCTAAAATTGGAACCCTTACAATGGAGAAAGAAAGACAAAGATATAGGAGGAAGTGAATTCCTAGATTTGATCTATAATTGACATGTGTCCACTTGAAATTCCATCCCAAGAAGCTGAAAAACCTCTCTCTATCTTCTCTCCATAATTGCATATCAAATCTTTAATCATTTTGGTGTCCAAAAGCAAGAAGTATCTAAGATATTTTATTGAAAGAACATAACTGAATTTGATGGCCAAACTTGAAACCAAGGCAAAGGTAAAAATTAGTTAGATATAACCTCTAGAAGCCAATAAAACTTTTCAGAATTACTTTTCTCCATATTTAGGCTTCAACAGTCTTGTATATTTGCCCTCTAACCAATTTTGATGCTTAATGGTGAAATCTGCCCATTCTATTGAGAATGCCTCGAAAATTACAAATCTACTTATAACTCAAACTAGTGAGCACCTGTGCAAAAGTTGACCTCAAAAATGAATAGATCGTCTCTTCCTAGTTCCAACAGTATATTGGAGTGCCTATTTTGGACATCAGGAATTCCCAGAATGTCAATTTGAAAATCATGGCCCCTGTTATGGCTCTGGTCTACACTTTTTTGAATTTCTCAAGAATTTAATTTTTTTCTAAAGTTCAGACTTTAGAATAAAACCATTTTAAATTTAAAATCCTGCATGTGACATTCTCTACAAAATATTTTTAAAATGATAGCTTGAAATATGTTATTTTTCCCTCTCCCTTGAGATTTAGGTTAGACCCCTTTTCACCAGGCATGCTACGTGTCCAACTCTAATTTATGGAGCCCTGCATAGTCATCATCCAATGGGTGCCACATGCCAAGTCACCGCTAGTCAAGCTTGCTGCCACATGTCAAACAAACACTTTCGCACATTGCTTAAATTTCTTGCATTTTGATAATGTGAGTAAGCACCAACCCTTGATCTCAGTAAGATCAACAATCATACTATTTTGTTCTTCCATAAAACCCAATCAACTATATCAACCAATAGAAAATCTCCACGTGAAGTAGTACATTCTGACAAGGTCCACACAAGCGAGTTCCTTACTATCTTCTAAAAAGGTGGGTCCCTGATGTTACATTCGCCAAGCATCAAGCTGGCACTTTCCCACTTTATCTAACCAATGAGTACTTTCAAAATGTGGGCAAGCACTAGCTATCAATCTTTGAAAGATGAATGATGGCATAACTAAAACCCTTTTAGCAGTTTGAGAGAAAAACAATGACATCATTAAGGACACATGTCACCAAGGTGCTTACTCGCTTTATTTATCTATCATGCAACTTTACCAAGTGAGAAAGCACTATCCATTGATTAAGTCAAGATCAACGATGGGACCAAGAGATGTTATTGGAGACCATGTTAGCATAAATAGCTTATGGAATTTTGACACCTATGATACGGAAGGAGAACGACTATTAGTAGTGCTAGTTTATCTTGCGATGTTGACATCATCATGGACACGTGTCCACAAGGTGCTTCCCTACATCATTTACATCTCTTGCATCTTGAAAATGTGGGCAAACACTGGCCTTTGATCTTGCACAAATCAACAATCACACAAGCTTGTACCCTTATATTGTCCAGTCAGCTAGCTTGTCCAATAGAATATCACCTTTTAAATGAAAATGCTCTGACAAGTTTGATAGTGGACTCATTATAACCTTTGAGAAGGGTGGATGCATGATGTCATTATCAACCACGTGTTGAACAAGAACTTCCTCACATCATTTAAATTTCTTACATCTTGAAAATGTAGGCAAGCACCGGCCATTGATCTTCATTTAGGTCAATGGTCATGAGAAGTAACAAATCTTCATTGCAACATGTGAAAAAGTGTAATCCAACTGTCATGGTAACTCTTCCAACCTATCACATGTCAACCCATCTTGGTTACAATTGGTCCCACTATGCCACGCAGTGCATTGGCACTTTCTCGCATTATTTAAAGTTTGTGCATGTTCGTAATGCAAGGAAGCGCTATCTTTCGATCCTACCAAGATTGATAGTGAATCGAAATCTTTTCCCATTAGGATCCAGTCAGCCAAATCAACTAATGAAATACTTGCTTTATGCTCCAACTCATTTGACAATTGCCATGAGAAAATGCCATTACTGCTTTCTGACAAAGTGAGTCCATGACATCACTATGTGATATGTGTCTTATTGGTGCTTCCCCAGTTTGTTTAACTGTCGTGCATCTTCATAATATAGATAAATGCTCTCCATAAATCTTACCAAGATCAATGGTGTATCATAATTGATAAAAAAGTAACATCTGCATTAAAGAACCAACCAATAATATTGTAGGAAAGTTGAACATGTGCTGACGGGTACTGACAACTCTGCAAAAGGGTCTAACAAATCTAACAATCTCCAAAATTTGTAGTGCACTAAGGTTCCAACATCAGCAAGGGCTACATGGTGCAAAGGAACTTCCCCACTTTGTGTATGTAATGCCCTGCCAAGGGATCCAAAGAATTTCACTAAGTTTGCCAAACAATTTTTTTTTTATAACATGAAAGATAAACCATTCATAACATTAACATGATAGCAGAAGCAATAGTAACATCCAACTAAAAATAACATAACATAACAGATTACATTCTTTAAAGATCCCTTAATGTTGAATTACTTCTAATCATAACTTATTCATCTAACATTACATCCTTAACAATGAAATAACAATGATGCATCCAATGTACTTAAACAATATACAAGTGTACATTTTAGATTGCTCAATCATCCACTATACATGTTGCAAGATATGAAAAGCTTAAAAGAATATACATATGTGAAATAAGGTACATCATCCTATTCCAATCCATGTTACATCAAAGTAGAGATAATCACATGATACATCATCATAAAAGACATATACATCTATCATAAAGATCAAACAAATAAACTAAGTGCATGGTTCCTCCCAACCATTAATAGCATCATTAGACCATCATGGATCCTAGCCATCCCTCTGTGCGTAACATTCCAAAGCACCGAAGAGATCATCGGTATTATCATAGTAGGAATTTCACTCCTAAAAACATCCTACTAACATGAAAAGTAAAGCATAAGATATCATCATCTAACATATGCAAACCATCAATATAAGAAACATACCAGCAAATACATCCATCATAAGGTATATCATCTACCATAATGATCCACGAATAGAATAAAGATAAATACCAACCAAGAATGCTCTAGCCACGATGTCTCGGACTGATCTCAAATGATAAGAATGGAAAATACACTACCACCCGACCGCGTGGAACCTAAGTGGTCCACTCCCACCGTGCTAAGGAGATAATATCAAGTCCAAAACAGGCTATCAAAACCACAAAGCATAAATCTCTTTAAGTCCAGGAATCTCAAAAGTATACTAACTCAAAGGTTCCAACACACACAAAATAGACATCTGCTTCCCAGAGGCACAACAATGACATGTAGGAACCTACTATGCAAGCGGGAAAGTGTCATCGCATTTATCTCGTATAAGTTACCCTGGCAGTTAGCTAAACTCCAGGGGTCCATACAGATCTCATGCGGCCACTAGTATCCTCTCATACTGACGAGGCATACTATGGAATGCAAGGTCGCAACCATGCGTCTCACTACTCCCATCCTAGCCTGTACAAGCGCTCAAGGCATGGGTGAGAACATCAAAACAATTATCTTTTTAGGTTTATTTAATCCCCATTTAGTGTGTAAATGTTATCACTTATTAACCAAACTTACAATGAGTTATCCTGGTAGCCACTTAGGGCCCCGGCCCCCATTGCAAGCCACTTCCCAACACTACAAGTAGATTACCTACCCTAATGCTCATGGAATCATAAATCACCACAGTCCTGTACAAGCGACTATAAAGAAATCCAAAAGATAATCCATAAAAAGAATCATCAAATTTCCACAATAAGAATCATCAAATATCCATGATAAAATTATCAAATATGCATAAAAGCATCAAATCTCCATGAGCAACATCCATAGAAAATCATGACCACAAAAATTCTCTATTGGAAACTGAAGGCATCACTGATAATCATAAGTATCCATTGGTTCTCAATCACCAAAATAAATCATCACATCTATTGGTTCTCAACAAGCAACCAAGAATATCTCAAAATCATACTAATCAAATATCTCAAAATCATATTGATCGAAGACTCCAAAATGGTTGAGTCAAACATGTCACAACATGACATCATCAAGAAATAAATCCACATATCAGTCCCATCATGGCGAATAGAAAATAATCCAAGGATAACTAATCGATGACTCAAAAATGATTAGCTCAGGTATCTCATACATATACATCTCAGCTTCACACATGAAGACTGATGAACAAATACAAACATTTCATAGAGCATACGATCACATAACCATGGTTGGTCTTATAAAGATCGAGACCAAATAAGATCAACATGCCAACACATCTCATAACCCCCGAGCCTCTGGTAACAACCTAGGACTGGTCAACACTAGTTAACCCAAAACCCAAAACAAGAAGCATATAGAATACACGATGCAAACACATGTTTTGGTTTACTAAATTCACATAGTTGAATAATGTGTAGGGATTTCCAGTTTCCATTTTCAACTGTAGGGGTTTCAGTTTCCATTTTCAAGTATACTTCAAATGTCTAAGTTTCATCATTTGACCTACAAGTCAACCCATTTGATCCCCCGATAGCATTATCCTAAGAATAACTTAAGGATAAATATTCACTAAACTGATCATCATTGACCTTAATCAACTTGTTCTCTTTATTTAACTATGATCCATATTCTAATTGATTAACTTTCCTATAATGTTACTTCAACTTTTCACATAAATCAAGGATCATTATTCGTTATCATATAAGAAAGCCAATTATCAATCTTTGATTGAGAATATTATAACTTAATTAAAATGATCAATTAAATCAATCAATTCTCATAAGTGCACAATCCATGACCTTTCAAAATTGTAATAGTTCTCAATTAAAAACTTAATTAAGTATTACTAAAGTTTGAGTCTTTTAATTTAATCGTTATCATCGTTGACAACCATACAATATCTAAGGTCATAATTCAAGTCATAAAACTTATCAACCTCAATATAGATAATTTACAATCTCGTCAAAAGATTTATATTAACTAAATCTCCATTACATAACTTAAGTATTAAATCCAATTAACTCTAATTAATTGATTTAATTAATAACTTCACAACCAAACCTTCAATCCAATGAGTTTTAGTTGACTAACAATAGTTTGTACGTAAAAAGTCAACTTCAATCCAATACACAAATATTAATATTTCAATAATACTTATAATAATAACAAATTAATTTAGAAATCTTATCCATAATGACCACATTCATCTTTCTTTTTGATTTCATATTAATGATAATCATTTCAAGTTAAAACTCTATCACATAATATAATTATATTGACAACTCATTAATTGATTAAAATCAATTATAACCCAAATCCATAAATTATTATCTTTTGCAAAAACTTCAATCAATAAATGATCTCCACTAGATTAACTTTAATCAGATTATTTGATATCTATTTAAACTATTTATTATTTATTAATAGTTTGTTAGACCCAACAAACATTAATAAATAAACTAATCACAACTATAAATAGTCGATCTAGAGAATCTTTACATAAACCTCATTAGTTAACATTTAACTAACTCTTAGTACGATTAAGGTATATCCATAACAATTCCAATCATAACAAGATTATTAAATGTTATAACAATGTCTATGACCTTGTCAATTAGATCCATTATCATTTAAAGTTTCTTAATCAATATCATTAAACAGCTATTATCAACATAACATAAATTACGATCTCGTAATTATTTAATATCCCTTAAATATTAAATTCAACCATCTTCTGACCCCCTTAATATTCAAATTAATGTTTTAAATTAATATCTCTTTTCGATTAACAATAGTTGACAATTATTATTAAATCGATAAACAATTATCAACATTCAACGTTTATAAGTAATAAGGTTGAAGTCAAGTGCTATATATGTATATATATATAATATAACTATTACCAAAGCACACATTTTATATATATATATATATATATATATTAATAATTACAATTTCGAAATATCATTGAAAGATCGAATTGCATATTAATCATATTGCAAAATGGTTAATAAAACAATGTATGTGTTTTACATTATGGCACAAGCTTTAAGCCGCTGCCACCAAAGTACAGGGCAGTGCCGTGTGGCAGAGAACAGGCCTACCATGGCGGTTGGGCGCCTCGTCGCGGGTATCCTGCAGTACGCAGGTACCCTACGACCACTGTCGCAGAGGGGAAGGTACGGGGTGCGGGTCCGTCCCCCCCGGTATTATATATATATATATAACATTTTTTTTTTTAAATGTTTTTCTTTTCTCTTAATTCGATTTATAATAAACATTTCCACCATGTGCAAATTCAAATTTGTAGATAAAGTTTTCTCACTTACACAAATATATACATATATGTATATATGTATATATATGTATATACGTATATGTATGTATATATATATGTATATGTATATATATATATGTATATGTATATATATATATGTATATATATATATATATATATATATATATATATATATATATATATATATATATATATATATATATATATATATATATATATATATATATATATATATATATATATATATATATATACAAAATTTGTTATCAATCATTATTGTATTTAAAATACACATATATGTATTTATTTATATGCAGATTTACAAAAGAAAATGCATACTTAGATTTAAAGGAATTTTCTAAATAAGTATTTTTCCTTTTAAGTAATTGTTTTCTAAACATATCCACTAACTCATTCCAATAGGTTTAACTATAGATTTTGAAATCATCTTTCTCGATTTGATTCTACTTCGAACCCAAACCTGTTTTAGATCTAGTTTTTTCTTTAATTGGATCTAGGGTTTTCTATTATTTTCTACTCAACCAACAAAATATCTAGATTCCAATTCAATTGTAGATTCAATCACAAAGAGTAATCAGACACATATAACAGATATGATAAAGACAGGAAGAGAAATAGTGCAAAGAGAATATGTGAATATCACGAGTGCACCTGGACACTGATGCTAATCCGTCATGCCTCAGAAGTCCATAGAAAATCCTTTCCTTCTCCATCATTCGCAATCCCTCCAAGATCCAAGCCAATCAAATCCTCCAAGTGACTAGAAGAGCTAGAAGAAGCATAGAAGCATGTAGAAAATATATGAGCATATGAAGAAGAATATGAGCTTGTAACTTGCAGCTTCCATTCAGCTTCTACTTCAGCTTTCCTTAAAGCTTTTCCAAACACACTAGAAGAGCCTCTATTTAAAGGCCTCTAAGATGCATCTAGAGTATCTCTAGAAACAACTAGAAGATAAGTATGACAACCAAGCATGAGCCTTCTACAACCTTCTAGATAAGTCTTAAGGTTGTAGACACCATGTGCTCAAATAAAAATGCTAACTCCTAGGTGAGCAAATAATAAAATAATACACATTAATTAATTTAATATTTACTTTTACTCTTTCCAATTTTATTTATTTATTTATTAAATCTCATGCACTAACTTTAATAATTTCACTTTTCAATCTTAATATATTTATATTTTAATCACATGAAATTTAGAATTTTTTATTAATTTAAATATATTTTCCACTTTTAAATTTCATTTCCAAAACTTAATTGCTAAAATATTTATTAGCTTTAATAATAATATTATTTAGTCATTTATGAACTCCAAATATATTATTATTAAAATAAATATTGTCACATTCCAAATTTAAACTTTTAACTTTTATTTTCAAATTTAATTATTTTATTTAATTAATTTCCCAATTAATTAAATAAAATAAATATTAAAATACCATATTAATTTTCCATTAAATTAAACCATTAATTAAATCTTTTTAATTAGGCTTAATTAATAGAAAATAAATCAAAGTCTCACAAAGGTAAAAATATGAAAAATCCATCATAGCCAAAATACATACAAAATCAAACCAAGGGTTTAAATCACGAATTATGTCATCCGACATATTCGGAGGGTACTCAACTCAGATACTTGTCCTAATTTTCCAATTAGAACAAATGGCTTAAAGGGTTGGGATTTGGACTTGAGAATTTATCTCCCCTCTCTTATCATTGAGATAATATGATAGGGTACGCTCATCCTGGCAATTCAGGGAAGTCGATACCCGGTACCTGCAACCTGCATAAAAACCACGCATGTACAAGCACAATATATACTAAACTAAACAGGCAATGGCAGGAAGTGGTGCATCGTGTAGATCCTGACTAGCAGGTGACTACGACTCCCTTCCTTAACCACATCAGACACACCATACAAAAGTAAACACGGAAAGCAAATACACACACTATACACATGCAAGTATGGGGTAAGTATCCCTAATAAAACACATATTGTAATAAACCATCTAACTAATCATCATTAATAACTGAAAGCAATGTAATAATCATCATGCATACATGAAATATAAAGTCTAAGTAATCTCATCACATAATAAACTAAATCCATAGTAGAATATCTGATAATCTCAAAACAATGCTGCTAACCATCAACATAAAACTAGCTCCAAAAGAGTTCAGCAATGATAACAAAATGTGAATCAGGGGCAGGCACTACATCCACCCCCCCTGGGATTAGGCTTACTCCTGAAAGCCTACAAGAATGAAAAACTAAGATACTCACTTTGCGAGTCCCATTGAACCCTTTCTCCCTATAGGGAAACATGACTCCACCGAAGATATTACAACACCCATAGAGCAATATGATTCTGGTTTAATGGTAAACTGAAAACCACATTGATCCAACATTCACTCTTTTAACAACTACTAAAATAGATCCCCTAATGCATTCTAAACAAAAGAAACTTAATGCACACAAAAATAATCAAAGGCATACTACCTTAAAACATAGATAGAATGATACATGTTTTGCAACTATAATGAGTTCCAATTTCTAGTTTTGCCCATGTTCAGATTTAAGTAGAATTTTCAGTTTTGAAAGCTAAGTGTTGAAATATGAAAAATATGCAAGTAACAGTTTTAAGTTCTATTTTAGTTCACCTAGTTTCAAGTTTTCAGTTTGAAAGAGATACACATAATAGTTCAAAGTTTTTGTTTTGTTCAACTAGTTATTAACTAGTGGCATTCCAATATACTCAGAGCTCCCAATGTTGAAACTTGGGCTCTGATAGTGTAAGTCTCTTGCATGTTCATAATGTAGGTAAGCGTTGTTTGTTGATCTTGTCAAGATTGGCGATTAACAAAGGCCATCCTTTCAAACATATAGGAAATACGACCCTAGCCAATAATTGCTTAGAAAATAAAGGATTTAAAATTGTGGAAAATAAAAAACAAAGTTATCTTTTATGACAAAAAAAACTTATAAATAATATACTTCTCGTACCAACTTTGAAAACACTAACCCTTTTTGAAAATTAGGGCACAAAACAAGGGTTCTAACCTATCTTTTAGGAAATTGAACTAGGGTTTTAATTTAAGACTACCAAATCAACACAAAGGGCTTTGGTTTCTCTTTCATGGGGCACTCATAAGGCACATACAAAGATATAGGCCAACACCTTAAATAGATAACTTCTATATGTTTCACTAGATTCTCAAATGTTTTTTCACTTAATCACAATTATCTGATCTTTATCCAACTTAGATTCATTGAATCTAAACATTTGGATATCATGCTTTGACCTTGAACTTTGAGCTTCATTTCAAATCATTAAATATTCATCGTTAGATCTTCTCTAAATTTTTCTAGCCATAGATTTCATAAAAAACTTTTTCCTTATCTTGGAAACATCTCAATCAATCCATATTTTCATGAAATGTTAGCCACAAATTGTCTCTTCTACAAACTATTCATCTTTCCCTTGCTTTGTTAAACTACACTCACTTGGTCAATGCTATGATCAGTTACCATTTTCCTTTCTTGGTTAATATTGTTCATCCTTCACTTACTTATCTTACACTTGGTGACTACTATGAATTCTTGATGACTACTAGTCCTTTTACGAACCTCATCTATCCAGCTCAGTGCAACTTGCTTAGCGTCTTTCCTTCTTTGTCAACCAAAATATCTTTCTTATAAATGATCTCAACACTTAATCAACTCATCTAAAACAATCAAATCAATATTATAAATTCTAACTCATCAAATGCCCATTGAAATCCTTATACTTATCAATACTTTCATCCATTTCCTTTTCAAAATTCTCTTCATCAATCAACACTACATCCTTCAAAATGATTTAGAACTTTACCCAATTAGCATAATGTCTTACCACTTCAGGCTTGACATTAATGAAAACATAGCAATCCATATGACTCAAGTTCACATACATTATCTTCATTATCTTCAACATTATTAGTTGGGACTAACAATCATATAGCATGTAATGAGGTCAACTGAGTTCATTAGTGAGTCAATAGAGAAGGTTTAATAAGTTCAAATCATCTTTTAGAATACAAATGATTAACTCTTCTATTCCCCTCCTTGTCTTCATTAAAATATCTCCAAGGAAATAAGTAAGTTTCAAAGCAATGTTCCCCATTGAGTATATCAAGGATTCAATGATGTAATTAATATTTTATGATCAAAGATGAGCTAGCATGTAAAAGCACAAGACAAATATCTTTTTCTATTCCACTTGTATTTCTTACACTTAATGATAGAAGGGAGGGTTAGTTGTATCTCATATTTCTTCTCCTCAATTGTGGGCCAGGTTATTTAAGGACCTTTTTCACTTTACTCAAGGTTAGGATAACTCACTATAGGAAAGGTGTAACAAAGAAAGGGCCTTCCTATATTTAGGAAATCCATCTTGGTTTTTGTATACTTATGAATTTCACTCCAATTTTTCAAAACCTAATGTTTCTCAAAGTTCTTGATGCCAAAATTTTTCAAGGCTAAAATTAAGTTATCTTTCTTTTGTCAAAGTGGTTGTCATTGAACATATTAATGTTCATAAGCATCTTCAAGAAATTACTCCTTTGTCATATGCTCTATGAACTCTCCCCACGTAGGTTTTCCATAGAATTATATATCAAATCATTGTCCATCTTGAGCTTCCTTGGATGTCAGTTTATTTTCTCAGGCTAGCTTCACATGATTCATAACTTTGAGGACGACTGAGGTACCTGCTAGCTTCAGATGACTGCATGATTCTTAAGAAATTTTTAATAGAAAAATAGTTTTCTAGCTTGGAAAACCTACTACATTGATTTTTCATCAATTTTCCATTGAAATATTGGAGTATCAAAATTCACCTACACTTTGAATTAGGTATATCCTTGAAATGTTGAGCTCGTGATGTTTGTTCTCAATTTTCAACTACCTCATAAATTTGTTCCATTTCCTCACATTGTTTGTTTAATGATTCTTCCAACAACATTTTTAATGGTTATTTTAATCCATTAATTTGTTATCTCAACATTTGTGATCACTTACACCTTAGAGGAAGGTTATCTTAAGCATCCCTTATTTTTAACCCAAGTCATTGCTAAGTTGATCATGTGCAATAGGACATACACAAGTGAAAAAGCTTGAATACCACTTATCTAAATTATGATTCAAAATAAAATACTTGTGTATAACCTAGAGTATTGTGAACTTGTTTCTAGAACAATAAACTCAATAAAGAAGTATGCAATCCAAAATCAATTTCATTCTATTCTAAAAAAAAATTTATACAGATTTCATAAGATCGAGGGTCACCAAAACCACTTGTAATTCATTGAATAATATAAGATATATTTATTATAATATAAACTAAAATATGTTTTAATTTGTCAAAATAATATATACAATTTTAATTCAACTTCAAAGACCCATAAGTTTTTGGTCAATGCTCAAAATCACAAACTGCTTACATCATTGGAAAGATCTCCAAGAGCTCTAGTTTTAGTCACTTAAAACCTTTCCTATGGTAATCAAGTAACCATCTAAAGTTCAAACCCAAAATTAAGATACAATTTTGTTGTACATCTAGACAATTGAATTCTACACAACAATTAATCCTTAAATCTTGCCAACAAGTGCTAATCTTGTAAAAAATTTTTGGAATTAACTTCAACTCAAATCAATTTTTTTCATTTAAGGTAAATGCTTTTAACTAGAATTAATAATCAGAACATGCAAGGAGATTGCACCTCGCTACAAAATAACCAAAAAGATGAATAAAACTTATCTCACAAGAAGAGAGATAAAACCATCAAAGACGTAACAAAAGAAAAGTCCCATCCAACCCAATAATTGAAGAATTTCCACAAGAAACACCAACATCTTCAAATAAGTTTGAAGCCATACCTCACCAAGGAGTCATAATTAGAGTTTGATCCAAGTGCCTCGTTATTTATTTCTTGGTAGAACTGATCTTAGCTATATGAGAAGTCATATATGGGAAACTCTACTTGTCTTCAATAAAATCCATAATATTAAGGACTAGACCCACATTTAAATTGTAAAAATGAACCAAAGGACATGTATCATCATGTTGTCCATAAGGAAGACTCCTTGGATGTTTTAACAAGGTAAGCATGCCAAAGAAGCCTAAATCATTTCCTCCAATATTAGACAACCAAATCCCAAAAGAAAGGAGCATCTTTTTATAATATGAAGCATATCATTGAAATCCTAGCATGAGTTGGGAAAAATTCCAATTCTATACAATGAAAGAAAACCAATGCAGAAGATTCAAAGTGGATAATTTTCTCACAAATACTCAAGTTGAAGTATAATAGAATTTTAGTTTTCAATCTAAACACAAATACAACATTAGACATAAACCAATTATTTCATGTCTTTAGGTGATCCTTTCTATATCTAAAAAGGAACCAAGAGCACTAACAATACTTCAAATCTCTTCATCATAATATTCCTAAGAGACCACTAGGAGCTTCACCCAAATAGGGACACAATTGAAATTTTCTCTAAATACACACACCTCTATAAATGGGGCATCTCGTAATATAATTTTGAATGAGATGTCAAGAAGCTTATCATTATTGGCACTCAAACATGGCGACCCTTAAATATCACACACTAAGAAGTAAATTAAGTTTGGAAAAAAAAGTCTAACTTTGACTAATTTGCACTTTTAGCCTAGGACTCAAGTCTTAGTGTGTGATGTTTAATCCATTGACTCAAACACCTCCCAAATCTCACCAGCTACATAGTCTTTACCATCCTCATGTGCATCATCTTTTGTCCCACTCACGAAGGATTCAAACCTTATCTCAGATTTTAGACAATAACTCAAATTACTTTGTTAAAGTTGACCAAGCTAAATTTTATTTATACAATGTGACCTTTTTTCTCTACTCTCTCTTACCCACACTAATCAAAGACCTTTTCGTCTACATCTTACAATTAGCAAATATAATTATCTCCACATTAATGCACAAAGTCGACTTACTTGATAGCTTTTCCCTAGTTTAGGTATCTAGTTGATATCCAAATGAATATCGACATCGAACCATAATCAACATTGGCTATGGTGCAACTTATTTGCACCGGGCTACCCTGCCCATCTATGCCATCGCTGACATCCATCCTCCTTGTCTATGTCTGTCCAATCAACTTCGTACGCACAAGATCAATTATTATTATTTATAATTCATTTGGAATGGACTAAGTCGCTGGTGAGTTAGTGCACATGCAAACAAAAATAGATTAGAGTACTGGAGTTAAATATAATTACAAGGATTACATATGATTATATAATTACAAGTATTGTTTTTTATTGTTGAATATTAATAATATCATTATATAAATATCTGATTTATATATTTTAAATTATTATAAACAAAAATAAATATGTAGTGTTTGTATATTATTGTTTATTGATTTTTTATATTTTTAAAATTATATGATGTTTTTTTTTTATATCTAAATTGTAATTTAAGTTAACATCATACTATGATTCAAAAATATACATTAAAAGGAATAAAAATTACTACATTGAAATGATTTTGTTTAGGTTTAGTGCATAAAACTTGTTAATTAATGAAATAATTTTTTCCATCAAAATTATGATTAGGATTTAGGGTTCAAGTTTACAATAAGTATTATAGTTTAAAATAGAGCTATAAAAAGACTTTGTGTCACTTTTAGGTTTTAGATTTTGAAATATATGAATTTTTTTTTATAATGACGTGACCAACAACTTCAAGCCTATCCATCTATCTTAAGTTACTTCTAAATTTGTATCTATCTATTAGCATATAAATCATGATATATAAATCTCTATGTACAAATAAGATTAGAATATGTTTGTTATTATATAAATATTATAAAATAAATGTGAAGCAACATACTATGAGAAAAAATCATGTTGTATAGTGTAGAATGTGCTTAGGGTCAAAATGCATCTTACTAAATAGTTTGTATTTTAACATAAGTTAAAATTTATAAAATTATTGTACTATAACTAATGCAAATAAATTGTCTATCAAGTGTCTTTTGGGCACTTCAACTTCGAAGGAAATTAAATTATGTTGCTTTTATGCTCAACTTTTAAAATATGACTAAGAAACAAGTGCCACATAGTGTACTTGCCTTTGTAGTTATAATTAATAAAATGTAATGATAGTTAATAAAATATAATTACAATTAATAAAATAAATATTTATTAATATAATTATAAAATAAGATTAATTGAAGTAATGTACTTATAGATTTTCTATTTTAACATTAAATTAAAATGAAAAATCTATAAGAGTAAAACTTAATGGTAAGATAATAGTGTAAAAAAACATAAAGATGTTCTATAATAAATTATATTCAATCTACATAATTTTTTTCGCTATAAAAAATAATTTGTTTCATTATAACTTTTTCATTGATTGGACAGACAGAGACAAGGAGGCCGGATGTCAGTGATGACATAGATGGACAGGGCAGCCCGTCGCCGGTGCCACCATAATCTTTACATATTGATTTCAATGAAAAATACATATCTTGTCTTTTATTATTTGAGGTAACTATCTATATTCCGCAAATCAATTTTGCACGACAGCCGAAAAATCGCTTGAATGGTCTGTTTGTAATGATTTTTTTTCTTATTCCAAACATCGCGCTGACCGAATAATCTGATCCACACTTCGATTTCAGAAAAGATATCATTAGCATCCTACAGCTTTACGCGTGCATATGTTGCTGAGCGTAGATTATTGTGTTGATGGGATATTTAATATTCATGGGAGCATTTCTGGGCCCACATGTATTCACTATTTTCAACATTCCAATCACATAACTCCACGCCAGACTAAATGGAAAGAAAGAAAGGAAACAAATCATGGTGGACGATAAAAATAGTAAGGATATTTACTGAAGGATTCCTTTTCCTGCGCCAAGGAAGCATCGATGACGACATACACGAAGGGGACGGGGTGTGAAATAAATCGTCATCTATCATGTCTTTTTCGTGTAAGAAAAGCAGCTGCAATCCAAAACTTGGCATGCAGCGGAATGGACCCACACAGGTTATCGTCATGAATATTCGTGGCCTTTCATGGCACTGCTTTTCTACACTATGGGAAACGGGAAATGGTCCAGTAGCAGTTCTTATAACTACAATTTCTGATGTGTGTGTCGAAAATTCTCAGGGGAACTTCCGTAGGAGAGTGAAGATCTTAAAGCTAATCTCGGCTTTCTCACATTTATGGAGCTCTTAGTAGAACTTGTAGAGTGCAAGGTGTTCTAAAAGTGTCATTTTAAAATATTCGTCCAATACCCACCACTAAGAGGATATGCTCATGCGGCTGCTTCACTTATTTTAGACTGATCAATTTTTTTTGGAGCAAATTGTGAAGCTAATGGCCCCATGGTCATAATATTTTGTTGCTTATTTTTGTAACAGACTGTTGGAAGGATTTAATGGGAAACAAGATAATGAGAGGGGGTGGGGCGGTGAATCACACAATAGTGGGTTATCTCATATATACATGCATACATATATGTGTATGTGTGTGTGTGTGTGTGTGTGTGTGTGTGTGTGTGTTTGTGTGTTTGTGTGTTTAAATCTTCACCTTACCCCTAATAATAATTTCAATGAACTAACCCTAACATTAGTTCCAACGGGTTGGGTCATGATATGAACCTTGATATAAACTTCACCTTGACCTCCTCACCCTAATCTTAAATCTAATTAAACCTTGACTAAAACCTAATCTAAAAAGTAAATATAACCACAATCCTAACATTAATCTTAACTCTAAACATTATATATTTACCCTAAGAATTGACCTTGATTCTAACCATAACCATAAAATCTAAACCCTAAACATAAACCTTAAAACCTAAAGTTATATCATTTTAACCCAAAAGTTATCCCTAAACCTAACCATGATGTGAAGACTAACTATAAATTTTTATAGCATGATCCTCACTTCTTAACCCTAAAAAAACCTAATATGAATCCTAACTAAAATCTTTAATCTAGATTTACACTAACACTAAACCTTTAATCCTAAAGATCCTTAAACATTATATTAGTTCCCTAACATTGATCATGATTCTAATGATATAGCTCTAAATCCTAACCATAATCCTAACTCTAAGCCCAACCATGTAACTATAACCATAACATAAACCTTAATCATAATACTAAACTCTAACCCTAATTATATTAACTTACTTAACATTTAACACTAAATTCTAAACCTAATCATAATTCAACTCGTAACACTAACATAAGTCTCACATTAATATTAAACACTAATGATTTGACTATATAAACACAATTATAACACTAACCCTAACTCTAACCATAATAGCTTACTCAACATATAATACTATATCTGAACACGAACTCCTAACTCTAGCTCAAAATATTTTCCTAACCCTAATTTAATAAAAATTTACCATGATTAAACCGTAATAATGACCCTAAACTCAATCTTAATACCAAACCCTAACCCTAAAATTAACCTTAGAACCATAATATAAACCATAATCATGATATAACATTAACCTTGAATGTGAACCCTAATCAAATTAATTTATGCTATGAGGCACGTGCAACAAGAACAATATGTACTACTAATTTTATAACTCTAAACCTAACTATAACCCTAATAATAAGTCTTAACCTAACCCTAATGTTTTAACTTTAAGCCCAACCCTAAAATTAACTCTAAACCTAAGACTAACTCTAACTCTAACCATAGTCCTACTTATTTCCCTAGTAACCTTAGCCATGATCATGACAATATACCTATTAAATTATATAGTGGATTTAGTTCTATATTTGACCTAGTTATGTGTCAGTTAGTCAACCCATGTAATCTAGACTTTATCTAGACTTAATTGAAATAATTTCATGGAGTTGTCATGCACACACAATGTACACATGCACATATTATGTTTGTTTCATGTTTAAATGCATACTATTTAATTTCACAAACTTACAAAATTCTAGTTTCTTAAATGCCATCAAGTACAATAAATTTCATGTTTATTAAATGTCATATTTTATTTTAGGATGTACGAAACACTCATGTAGTACTATATGTTATGTTTGTTCCATGTTTACACGTATTATATGTTTAATTTCATGTTTACAAAATTCTAGTTTCTCAAATGTCATTGTACATGATAAATTTCAAGTTTATTAACAATGTCATATTTAAATTTAAAGTTTAGGTTTACACATAATATACATGTGTATACTACATGCATTGACCTCCAGATGGTAGATCGACAACCTCATATCCCCCCCAAACAATAGCCTTGTACCCCCCACCCCCGAGAAGTAGCCCCCTATCTCCCCCAAGCAGCAACAACCTCCTATCCCCTTGAGTAGTAGTCTATCCCCCCTAGTAGTAGCCTATTCCTACAAATCAGCAAGCTATCCCACCCGACATGCTTTATGATTGTACTAACCAAGAGATTTAAAGACTTCATGAATCCTTAGCTAGTGGCACATGCTATAGTATGTATAGTAGTACATGTCAAAGCATCTTATCGAGCCTCACATATATTACAGATGAGATTCATGGTGCTGCTATATAATTTGCACATACTATACAAATTGTCCTTGACAGTAAGAGACAAGAGGTCTCTTCAAGTCTTTCACTGCAATAGGTACAGGGCTTAGTGCCCAAAGAGACACTGAAGAGGGAATGTTCCGTTATTATGTTCCATTAAAGTATGTGAAGGGGTATTCTCCTTTTTAAGTGTATAGATCCACAGACAGTTGGACTTATATACCCATGATTCCTTGTTGCTCATGGTCGTTATCCAAATAATGACCAAATTCCACTCTACTTTGCATGACAGCTTTATGTTGAGGTTGGCTTAGGTAGGGTGGTGAACTACATTGATTTACCATCGCATTTAGGATAGGAGCGCGGTAGACTAGTTGATAGGTAGTTGAGTTGTCAACTACTAACACATAGGTTGATTGTCAGAGAGAGGGCAACTGTTATTTCCCCTATAGTAGGTCCGCCAGCTGATGAGACCATGTGTAGCATCTAGTTGCAGGGGGTGATTCAGAGAGTTGGAGAGATTTCCATAGCTACCAAATCTTTTTCGAGTGATGAAGTTGGCCAATATTTGATGTCTCATCGGTGTTCCAGATCATCGTCTGGTGCTTCATTTTTAGGAGACTTGTACACTGCAATAGACATCCCTTCACTAACTAGCTTAGAGGGTTTCACTGGAGTGTTGGCATGAGATACTATGGTTAGTCTTGCTAAGAATATATTATATTCATATAGATTCATATCATAGCATCTTGGCATACCCATATCAGATGTTCAAGATTGTGTCCATGGTCCTCAACCACATTCCTCTCATCAATTAGGTAGTGGTTAGGGTGGTAGTACACATCATAATCCACCTACTAACCACTCTTTTGTTGTAGAGGGACATATACATACTAGTATAGATGCTTTTGCCAATGTAGGGAATGATCAAAGTTCAGATGTGGGCTTTGATGATGTTGACTTTAGCTTGTTGAACACATGATGGATGGACTTGTTGACACATGATGATTCTACTTCCATGCCATCTCATCTAGTTAGTCCACTTGGCTTGTGATTATTAGGATGTGTGTCGTCACCAGTCATGCTAGTGTAGATGTAGAGATAGAGCTAGATGAGGCCCAACAAAATTTGGATATATTGGTGAACACAATCGATGCTAGGCAGTCTGAGTATTATCAAATGCCAGCATCTATAGTTTTTTTGTTCATGTTAAAATTTCAATTATTTGTTCAACTAATAATTTATGCACGTATACATATTGTTGGCCTTTGTAATTATACATTTTTAAATTTAATTTGTTGCACATCTATATGTATGTATTATATAGGGACATGCCTCTTTTTACTCCATCTTTGATGCCAGATTGTGTACGTCATCCAGACTCATTCGATGATTTCAATAATGGATAGGTGACTTTTAAATGTTTTGAATTAGACACATGTGAGTTTTAAATGTAATATATGGGTATATGCACCAAGTTGTGGTGCCAAAAAGGTGAAAACTCTTTTTTTTTTTCCTATTTTGAATAGCACATACGCGCTTTTAAAAAAGTGAATTTTATAGATGGGCTACATACCCACAACCATCATTTTCATCTCAATTTTTTTTGCATTTCTAAACTTCATTTTGCATCATTCGATATGTTTTCCATATTGTTTTGTAGGTTTTTTATATTGTTTTGTAGGCTTTTTACAATTTTTATTTAGATTTGTTTATTTATTTGGATTTTAATTGATTTTTTATCAGGAAATGTCCATAATCAACCGAAAAATCCATAAGAACCTCAAAACCCTCAAGAACCTCAAAACCAAAACCCTCCCAAGAAGAACAACAAATTCCACAACTCGAACCAATTGCAAGACCTCCGCCAGACACAAGAAAATATAATAAATGAAATAGAGAGAGGCAAAACTAAATTAGAAGGACTCATTGCTTGGTTGAAAGAATCTAGACAAACCAATCCAATGAGGGCTCAATTGGCATCATCCCTCAAATCCATTAAGACCCAGATAGCCTCAGTTAGTGGTCAGTTAGATATTTGGTGGGTTAAGAGGGATGAACAAAAAAGATTTTATGCAGATAAATTGTCATACAAAGATGTTAAAAAAAATAAAAATACCAAAAGGTAGAATATGTGCATTTTTAGAAAACCCGATGAGCAAAATACTGTTAGAGAGGGTACCAAACGGTTCCCCATCCATTGGTGCATACACGATGGTATTAGAAATAATTTTTGGGATAGATGGTGGATGGTTTTTGATGCCCCTCCTTGCAACAATCACGAGGTCCCCATGTATTTTTTGAAGAAATTATATTGTGAGTTTGTCCTTGGGGAGATCCCCAATTATTTTGATATATTAGACTCCCAGGGTAGAGGTGGGGGGTCATCATTTGAGAGGCCAGGAGCACGTTGTGACCCTAATGTAGTTAGGGCACCTGTGGTCAAGCCACAATGCGAGCATGTGACTATTCCTTCAATTGTGAAGGAAGATGTAGAGGCCAACGCTCTAGGGACCATTAATTCTTTGACGCAGACCCTCATCCATTCCATGAGCCCATTAGTTGAGGGGGATCCTTCTGTGTGTCATGGTCACATGTGCACTTCATGTGGATACCTATGCACATTTGGCACTCATGCTGGAGATGATGTGGATGATGGGCTCGTCACTGATCAATTCCTAAATGACACATTTGGCATTGACACATAGGTAAATTACAATTATAATTTACTAATTTGATCGCATTTCATATGTATAGTGAATGATTAATTAATTAGCATCTATTGAAATTGTTCAAAATTTAGGGTCAAAGTGTTGCCGGGCCTAGCAGTGATCCTCCAGCCCCATTTTTTGTCCCCTCCATGAGTCTAGAGGTATGTATCGATTTAATCATTTAAATTAATACATATATTTATTAAGTAATCGTATTAAGGATTGATGAAAAAAATTATGCATGTGCTTCAGTTCTCTACTGGACTGTCAACCTTTACTACGGACTCAGAGAATAGACATCATACAAGCTATGTACAGGTACATTTGTTTCATGTTAATTTAATTCATTTGATTATATTTGTTTCATGTTTCATGTTACATGTAACGTGTATTGTATGACATGCAGCTCATGACGTCAGACACTCCTCCTCATCTCCGATAGTCCATCAATCATGGACTGGCCATAGCTATGGCTAGCTCACAGCCATTGACTGAGGTATGAAAGAATTTTCTTGGTTTTTGTTGTTGTTTATAATAGTTAGTATCAAAATTTCTAATTTTATTCATAAGTGATTATATTTATTGAATTTTTGTAGGGTCTCGTCATGCCTGATCATCCACAAGCCTTCAAGGTGGATTTACAGAGTGACTATCTGATGGTGGTAAGAAAATAATTAATTTTGTGTGTGCATATATTTGATTTCAACATATAATAAATATTTATTCATATCTACTTTTTTTGTATCAACTCGAGTTAGAGAAAAACCTCAACAAGAGGATGAGCGACCATGTTAGGAGGACCCCATCATCTCCACCATCTCCCTCCACATGATGACATAAGATGTCAAGAGATTTGTTTCCTTCCCTTCATGGGAAGAAAAATATATAGTTGATCTAGACATGTATATATATATATAGGCATTAGTGGACATATTCAATACACATTTGATGTATATGACATTTTATATTTGATGTATGACATTATTCGACTTATGACATTATTGGTTAATATATGATATGTTTTTTCATATACAACATTATTGGTTATCATAATATATTATGTGTTTGTTAATGTACATGACATTATTGGTTATCATTTTATATTATATTTTTGTTCATGTATGACATTAAATTAGATATGTTCATGTATGACATTAAATTAGATATGTGCATGTATGACTTAAATTAGATATGTTTATGTATGACATTAAATTCAATACCTAATCTATTCGAAACTTTGATAGAATATTGATTAACAATAAACTTTATCACTGTTTAAGCATAAGTTAATCATTTGGAATATGTCATTGTCATATGATTTATGATCTTGTTCATGTTTAAAGTTTTCCTTCTCTATCATTTGTTTATCAAGTTTAATTCAATACCTAATTAGTTTGAATTTTTGATACAATATTGATTGGAAATAAACTTTATCAGTCAAGATTGATTAGGACCTCCTGGCAATAAACTTTATCAGGCAATATTTGTGGACCTCCTGGCAATTGGTCACCTAAATGAGAACCTTGATATTTATTAGGAACTCCATGAAAGAAATCAATAGCTTGAGAAGCTCTCCATTTGTTAGATGAATTAAAACCTTGGATTGTAGATGGCTAGTCTTCATTGTATAGACCAATTTTATAGATATATAATCAAATAAATAGTGTATTCATCTAAGCATAGAAATATTGTTACATAAGAAGAAGATCAAGTTTTACAATTGCTAATAATCACTAATGTATGCACATACACTTAAACCTAAAAAGGATGACCTAAAGAAGAAAAATTAAGTATGAAGTCGATACAAAATCAATAAGAGAGTTCTAGCATGATATCTTCAATATTTCTTGAATTAGAGAAAACTAAGTATTAATATGATGATCTCTATGAATCTATATCACCATCTCGATGTCTCTATGTGTCTCCCTAACTCTCTCTATTTTATCTCACATTCATCCTCTTCTTATATCTCTATTCATTTATCACTATGTTTTTATTTCCTTTAATCTTCATGTCTACCTACACCTTCTTTTGTTTCCCTCTATCTCTATGCATCTTCTCCATGTTCAGCAAGCATTGGAGTTATAGGGATAGTGTTAAGAAACATGCTTATGTTTCAAAGAGAGGTGAGAAGGTGAAAATAAGGGCGTACTGTAAGTTGGAAGTTCAAGATGATTTAATGGTTGATAAGTGGACATTTTATTATGATAATCCTAATGATCAACATATTTGCATGGAGGTTGTCCAAGGTAGAGCTCATTGTAGTCTTATGATATATGACAATCCATATGTAGATGCTATTTTGAATAAGTCTGTTTTTGTCCCTTGATTGCAATCTTGGCTCCATGATGTTTTGATTTGGGAGGTGGTTAGATGGAACTATGAATATCTTTAAGTAATCAATTGTATTGATTTTGATTTAATTTATTATTAAAGATTTTAATGGGTACAACTTTTCTCTAAATATTTCTTCATTATGGGCTTAGTTATACCATTTTTACAATATGAATCTTCATGGTCACTTGTGGCTCTTCTCTAGTACTTATTTTTATAATCTTTATAAATAATAAATAATTTAGTTATAATAGAGTTTTAGTCTTTTATGAAAATAATTTTTTGATGGAAGATTTTTCATTTAAAATTTTGTCTTACATTCAGTAAAATTGATATTTGCTAGACACTTAAAGAGATTTCAACTTCATCAATAGACCAATGGCCTATTGACAATTATCTTTGTTTGAAATTACTCTATCCAACAAAATTAGATCAAAATTTCTCTAAACATTTATGTTAAAAATAAGATAAAAATTTGATCACAAGTGGTCACAAAGTTTGTGTAGAAGAAAAAATCATTGTTACAAAAAGAATATAGACAAGAAGAAAAAACACAATTAGCTTGTTGAGCTTCAATACATAACCACCATTCTTTATCATCAATTAAAAAATGTTAGATATAGTAGAGAAAAGATGGATTATTTGCCAAAAAAGTCATTTTAAAAATCATAAATGTAACATAATCACTAATAGTTTTATGTGTTTTCATACATTAATGATTGTAACATTATCACCAGTTGATTGGAATGTGTTGTTATTGTTCTATAGTAACTAGATTAAGGTAAAAATAGAAGTTTAATAAATAGTTGTGATGTATAGGAAAGAGAGATATCTCACATGAGAGGGGGACAAATCTAAGATGACACATAAGATACTTGTAAGAGGGAGCTATATTTGTTAATGAATTTACAATGCATGTTATGGAAAATCATAGAGCATCTTTTAAAGGAAATAAAAGAGTATGACAAGTGGAAGGAACATGTTGTTTTGTAGACTCGTATTCAAATTTGGGTGTCAATTTTTGATTGAAGGATTTAGGCATGCAATTTGGTAGTTTTGGCTCATGTTATCCTTGTATCTCACTCTATCCTTGTATCTCACTCTCTCTTATTCCCCCTCTCTTTATATTTATACTTTTTCCATATCTATTTTTTCCCATATCTATGTAGCCATCTATCCTCTTTATCTCCCCCTCACTAATGTAGAGATGTTGAGCAAGAAGTAAGGTTTAAGCACTTTCTTCTTCCTAATCTACCAAACTAAACTTGTGGCCTTCCTAATATCTTACTTCTTTAGGATATCATTTTTGTGGCCTATCCAAAGTGATAGGGTCATTTGTGAACTCCTCAAAGGTGAGTACTTCTCGAATCAAGATCTTCCACCTTTTTGTTTTAGGGACACTAGCCCTATTACAAGCCAATAACTATAACTCATAACCAATGGCTTCACCAACCCCATGTTTCTATTGGGACACCTTCCTTATGTTGAACTGATTGAGAATCAACTCTTGGTTTAACCCTCCAATTATCATACAGTAAAAAATGTTGACTATCATAGAATTCCTTGTAAGTCTCCTGCTCTAATTTTTTGGACTTAAATTGTCTTAGATTATTGTAGGCCTCTGCAACACGGTCCTTTAGGAACTAGAATCACATTCATACTTCACACAAGCTCTGAGATATGCCCCATCAAAGATTGTAGCCCTATGGCATTTAGTGACCCTTAGGGACATTCCAGTTCAGCATGCTCGAGAATGTTTGAGCACTGAAGGGGATAGCATGAGGTTGGGGATAGGGTTTACCTGGGCACTTGGAGCTAACAGAGTAGACAGTTCAATCCTATGATGAAAGGTGAGAGAGATTTGGTAGTTGGCAACTTTGTATTGGCCAACACTGCAAGTTTTAGCATCACCCGAGATGGCATCGTAAAATGAAAATGGAATTTGATCTCCAAAAAGAGAGAGAGGTTATTGTAGGTCTTTGCAACATGGTCCTATAGGAACTAAAATCACATCCATACCTCACATGAGCTCTGAGATATGCCCCATCAAAGATCATGACCCTATGGCATTTAGTGACCCTTAGGAACATTCTAATTTGGTGTGCCCAAGAACATTTGAGCATTCAAGGGGATAGGATGAGGTTTGGAATAGGGCTTACCAAGCCACCTAGAGCTAATGGAGTAGATAGTTCGATCCCACAATGAAAGGTGAGAGAGATTTGGCAGTTGGCAACTTTGTACTGGCCAACACTACAAGTTTCAACATCACTCGAGATGACATCGTAAATTGAAAACAGAGTGTGATCTCCAAAAAATGAGAGAGGTTATTGTATGCCTCTACAACATGGTCCTATAGGAACTAGAATTGCATCCATACCTCACATGAGCTCTGAGATATGCCACGTCAAAGATCACAGCCCTATGGCATTTAGTGACCCTTAGGGACGTTTCGATTTAGTGTGCCCGAGAATGTTAGAGCACTGAAGGGGACAGGATGAGGTTGGGGATAGGGTTTACCCGGCCACCTAGAGCTAACATAGTAGAAAATTTGATCTTGCGATGAAAGGTGAGAGAGATTTGGTAGCTGGCAACTTTGTATTGGCCAACACTGCAAGTTTTAGCATCACCCAAGATGGCATTGTAAAATGAAAATAGAGTATGATCTCCAAAAAGTGAGAGAGGTTATTTTAGATTGCCACAACATGTTCCTATAGGAACTAGAATTGCATCCATACCTCACATGGGCTTTCAGATATGCCCCATCAAAGATTGCAACCCTATGACATTTAGTGACCCTTAGGGATGTTCCAATTCAGCATGCCCAAGAACGTTCGAGCACTAAAAGGGATAAGACAAGGTTGGGGATAGGGTTTACCCAGACACTCGGAGCTAATGGAGAAAACAATTTGATCCCATGATGAAAGGTGAGAGAAATTTGGCAGTAGACATCTTTGTACTAGCCAACACTACAAGTTTCAGCATCACCCAAGATGGCATCATAAAATAAAAATGGAGTGTGATCTCCAAAAAGTGAGAGAGGTTATTGTAGGTCTCTACAACATGGTCTTGTAGGAACTAAAATCACATCCATACCTCACATGAGCTCTGAGATATTCCCCATCAAAGATCACAACCCTATGGCATTTAGTGACCCTTAGGAACATTTCGATTTGGTGTGCCCAAGAACATTCAAACATTCAAGGGGATAGGATGAGGTTTGGGATAGGGCTTACCAAGACACCTAGAGCTAATGGATTAGATAGTTTGATCCCACGATGAAAGGTGAGAGAGATTTGGCAGTTGGCAACTTTGTACTGGCCAACACTACAAGTTTCAGCATCACTCGAGATGGCATTGTAAACTGAAAATAGAGTGCGATATCCAAAAAATGAGAGAGGTTATTGTATGCCTCTACAACATGGTCCTATAGGAACTAGAATTGCATCCATACCTCACATGAGCTCCGAGATATGCCACGTCAAAGATCACAGCCCTATGGCATTTAGTGACCCTTAGGGACATTCTGATTTAGAGTGCTCGAGAATGTTCAAGCACTAAAGGGGACAGGATGAG
This sequence comes from Cupressus sempervirens, assembly GCA_028749045.1. Classification (NCBI taxonomy): domain Eukaryota; kingdom Viridiplantae; phylum Streptophyta; class Pinopsida; order Cupressales; family Cupressaceae; genus Cupressus; species Cupressus sempervirens. The sequence continues at coordinate 755,868,862 of CM053792.1, read as the reverse complement.
GTTGGGGATAGGGTTTACCTGGCCACCTAGAGCTAACATAGTAGACAATTTGATCCCGCGATGAAAGGTGAGAGAGATTTGGTAGTTGGCAACTTTGTATTGGCCAACACTGCAAGTTTTAGCATCACCCGAGATGGGATTGTAAAATGAAAATAGAGTATGATCTCCGAAAAGTGAGAGAGGTTATTGTAGGTTTCCGCAACATGTTCCTATAGGAACTAGAATTGCATCCATACCTCACACGGGCTTTGAGATATGCCCCATCAAAGATTGCAACCCTATGACATTTAGTGACCCTTAGGGATGTTCCAGTTCGGCGTGCCTAAGAATGTTCAAGCACTAAAAGGGATAGGACAAGGTTGGGGATAGGGTTTACCCAGACACTCAGAGCTAATGGAGCAGATAGTTTGATCCCACGATGAAAGGTGAGAGAGATTTGGCAGTTGGCAACTTTGTACTGGCCAACACTGCAAGTTTCAGCATCACCCGAGATGGCATCGTAAAATGAAAACGGAGTGTGATCATCAAAAAGTGAGAAAGGTTATTGTAGGTCTCTGCAACATGGTCTTGTATTAACTAGAATCACATCCATACCTCACATGAGATCGGAGATATGCCCTGTCAAAGATCGCATCCCTATGGCATTTAGTGACCCTTAGGAACATTCCAGTTCAGCATGCTCAAGAATGTTCGAGCCCTGAAGGGGATAGGATAAGGTTGGGGATACACATGTACTAAGTAAGATCTGACTATAGATATGGGGTACTTTGTTTGGTATAGTAAAACCTCAAAGGAACCTAGGAATTTTCTTCCAAACACTAGAAGAGTTATACTTAGATGTGATGTTAAGCTCATGGAGGAAAAGGCATTTAGAAGGTATAAATATTTTCTATTAGATGATCAAAGTGAGTAGCTAATAAAAGCTACAAGGATAAATCAACCAAGTTGAAGGCATCAAATATTAACTACAGTTACTAGTACAAAGTAGGATCATGTGGTGAGGATTCACAAAATATGGAAAAGCCAGTGCAACATGAAATGCATCAAGAGGATATAGAGGTTGATATTCCATCCTCTGTAGTTGGAAATAGGAACCATGAGGTTAAAAAAAGGCATAGGGATACTCAAGAAATTATGGTAGATCCTAGGAAGAGTATGAGATAGTAGAGATGGCACCTTAAGTGATGTAGAGGTTAGTTGATGCAGAGTCAGCATTTTGGAAGCACCAAACAACTCCAATGCACCTTTTAATCACCAAGCAACTCAAACTACCATCCAAACCCTCTATACTCCACAAGATCATTGAAGGCTTGAATCACTTTCACAAGGACTACACTAACACACCATTAAGACATTAAGACACCATGGGGTTAAAGGTTTGTGAAAATTGCAAAAAATTGCAAAATGCAAAAAGTTGCTAAAGAGCAATTTTTGCAAATAATAGTTGTCAAACTGAAAATGAGGTTGTATGGTTTTCAAACCATCCAAATGGAAGTTATAACTGTTGGATGGCATGTACTTAATATCCCCACACATGGGAAAGGTCATTGTATGGATGATGGACAACATTGGTGAATAAAAAACTCAGATTTTATGTCTTTTTTACTATTTTTTCAATTGTATATGGCCTATACGGAGTGGTGGTGGTACAATTCTTATATGGTTGGATAGAAGGTTGAGTTTGGATTCCATTTCAATTGGTTTTAGGTCTTTATATTGTATACAACAAAAGTTATATCAGTTTTAGTGCAGGTAGGTTAGATTTACACCAAATTTGAGAGTTTCAGCAAGATTGAATCCTAACTTGCAAACCCACTGTGGGATTTCAATGCCACTTTTTGGAATGCAATTTAGAAGAGGTTTATTTGAGATGGAATAGATTCAGGGCTGTAGGAGCATGACATCTATTTTTATTAGCAAACCCGAGACTGAACATAATCTTATGTCTAGTCTAGATTTGAAGGAAAAAGAAGGATCAGGCTCCCAAATTGATTAACCTGACCCAAGTGAAGGGTGTAGAAGTAAAATTTTGATGTATAGCAGATGAAAGGGGTTGAACCAAGTTTTTGAACCCATTTTTTAATGTTTTCCTTGTAACCCAGCCTAAACTGACCATTTAGGACAGTGACACAAAGTGGGCATAACTTGATGCTGAAGTTGAGTTCGTGGTTAATCTTTTGGAATCTCTTAGGGGATATTTAAGAGTGTTTAAAAATTAAAAAACAATGGGGGGTCCTTTGTATGGTTTTGGAGTTTGACCATTAAAACTAGAAATTTTCCTAGTAGGAAGTGCTGGTAACAGTTTTGAAATTTGATTGTTGAGTGTTGAGAAATCTCAAGTTTGGGATTTTTCTTGTTGGTTTGAGTGTATAATAACCATTTCCATCTAAAAATTTGAGTGTTGAAACCATTTAAAAATTATTTTCTTTTGTAGGCCTATTGGTGGCAGGGAGTTCCTAGGTGTTGATCCAAGTTGTTTGAGTACCCTAAGTTTGAGGGTTGGGCTTGTGAAGTGGAGTCCACTTGCAGGGTAGAGTCTACCTATATTAGAAGTCCATTGGATCCTTAGTACTTGGTGTATTCAATGAATTTATCTTCATAGAATGACCTTGGTGACCCTACACCATTAAGCGATGATGATGAACATGAGTAAAATTATGAGATCTGTGCCTACATGTTACAATGAAAAAGTCATATCTATTTTGAAATTAAGAACTATAAAACAAGTTTCAAGAGAAGCTTAGGCTAGAAGAATTTTTTTCTATGGTATGAATACTCTTGGTAATAAGCTACCAAATATTGAAACTACACTCAAATCCAATATTTATAAGGATAAGGAAGAACTTTTGAAAGATAGGGTTTTACCAATCTCTTGAAACCCTTGTACCTAGGGTTTTACCAATCTCTCAAAACCCTTGTCTGTAGGATGTCTTGGTCATTTAATAGACTCTCTCTACCTGTCCCAACCAAATTTAAATAGTTGGAGGCTTAGCTAAGCCTAAAAACAATCTAAAAGCTAATTCCCTCCAAAATGCCCATATAACCGTTTGAATTCAAAATTTAAATTTCAAACTATGCATTTTATGAATGTTCTAATCTCCTAGTCTATTCCATCAACCTATGAAGGGTCAAATGGATTCATTGAATGCATTTAACTATGAAAACTACCCCACCCATTACATTGCATTTATCACGTATTACATTGTATTTTGGTCCTTAGACCTTTATCAGGACCTTTACATAAATTTTTGTATTCATCATTACATAAGGCCATTATAGGCTTCAAGACATTCCACTTGACTTCTTTTGATTGTATTTTATCCTGCTTAGTCCTTGGAGTCCTCCTTTGTTCAGTTGCCCTCCTAAATGCCCCTGCATCAAAAATGGCCATCAAATATGCATGATTTAAATAGCTACATTAAATAGCCCTTTACTTCATAAATCATTTCAGTTCAATCATTACATTGTACAGACAACCTCATCATATGTCACTTAAACAAACCTATCATGTACAACATGAGGGAAAAATCTACAAAATTAAATCATAAAATGTTACAAACCTATCATCAGATCGAGACCCATTTTCCTTGTTACTTTTTGATGATTGTGATCCTCTTCAATTCCAAGCATAAGATGATTAACACAAAATGGTACTTAAACAAAAAGCACTAATAAATATTGAGGATGTGAGTTGATAATACCACTTTGCAGATGATTTTGGTGTCTCACCCTTTATCACTGGTGCTTTGACTTTATTAGCCCTCTTCTTTGGTGACCTACAAATGAAGAATTATCGCACTAAAAATCTAAGATAAGATTAATCTACTAAAATTAGAGAATGAAATAAATTGAATTTGGCTTGTGATTAAGAATTATCCATTTTGTATAGATCCTTGCTTTTCGAGTTGTATGATAACCCTTGCTTGATGAGTATTGAAAACTTTTCCCATTGTATCCTTGCTTTCGCTAGTTTGAAGTTTCTAGTTACATGCACACAATGATGACTTTACATCACAAAGCATTCACATTCTAACAGTTTTCATGTTCTTTCATTACATTTTGATCCAAACAACAAATTGTAAACTTTCACTTATTCAAACAACTAATCTAAAAATGGGTCTTTTTAAAGAATCTAATATAAATTCAAATAATGTATCTAGATTCTAAAAAAATCAAAATATAAAATCTATGATTTAAACTAAATCTCATCACTTACACATCATAACAATATGGTCAACCTTAGTCATGTGGACAATCTTGGAGAAGAGGTTGCAACATTGTATTTGGATCCAATTGATCACTCTTTCTCTCTCTCACTCTCTCCCTATTCAATCTAATGAGCCAACTGGATGTGCTCGACACTTTAATGCCTCAAGTATTGCCTCATGGCCTGACTCACAAACTTTCCAAAGAATATTATTATGTGGTTTTCCACCATATTTTATCAAGATGACATTTGATGTAATGAGAAGGTTTGAATAATGAAGAATCTTTCTCTCTGTTTGCCAATCCTCGAATAACCACAAGTTAGGGTTCTTCATAGAATATCGTCCAAGCCATGTGTCGGTTACAACCACCACACTGACATGGTACTCTAAACCTTCACCATCTATAACCGAGTGATCCAATTTTTGTTTGGCTTCAACACAATGACACAAATAATAATCTGTCCCCTCTTCATTGTCTTTAGGTGTAATAACAACAAAAACATGGCTTGCAGTGACAAATGTACAAAATGTGGTCATTAATTCAAAAAATACTTAGGTAAAAGTTATAAAGTTACATATTGAAATTACAAAGATATATATATATATATATATATATATATATATATATATATATATATATATATAGCTAGGTTGCACTAGATCTGACAAGAAGTCAAAATCAATAGATGAATCCATCTCTACCATTTCTAGTACTTGTGGGGAATGATAGGCGTCAATTGGGTCCAAAACCTGTATATCCCATTTGTCCACCCATTCAGTTGACTCACAGTCATCCCAATTTTCCTCTGCACATGATGGACAATAGCATGCCATTTTTCATGTGTGGATACTCCATGAACCTACATCAGAGCTTATAAAAGAGTGTAATTCACTAGATCCTATTAGTGTGCAACAATCCTAATATGGTGCAGTGTTAGTACTTACACCACTGGATGATGGATTTTGCATCTATCAATATTTCTCCATCTTTGTAATTTAGTTCTTCATGAGCTAAGGATCTTTTGATGCATGCACCTACACCATCATGCTCTCCCTTTCCATCACCAGCCTTTGTAAAATTCCACATATATTAAATTCTAGATGACCTGTGTATCCTGCTCACCAATAGAACATTCATGCATTCTTGAATTGACATATGCAATTGTCTGACCAAATAATGTGCTAACGATATTTTATGCCCCTGTTAGCCAAATCTCCATAAAATAGTTGAAAACAACCATGTATGAACTCTGTAGAATGTGATCAATCATCACTAATGTAAAAATGGCACTCCCTCAAAATCTTCCTATCATTCTCTATACTTGTAGGTGAATGCATGAATGTTATGTGAAAAAATATGAAAAACTATTGAGAAGCATAATACTTATCTTGCACCTCATTTTGTGGTTGTAGTGTGTAGTTCTCTATAAAATCTACAACCAAAACAATGGTATCCAGTGGAAATGTATCCTTGCAAAACTTGAATTGCAAAACTAGCCATTGAGCTCTATGGGTATGCCTTGCATACTTGTAAATAATCTTTTCACGAAAAATCTTCATGAACTCATACACTGGAATCTTTTTAATGACTAAATCACATCTTTTACCATGTTTCCCATCTTTTAGACCATATGTCATAGTCTTAAATTTTTCGTAATCTACTATTCCATTTCCAATTGCATGTGTACTATCCATATGTTGACAAGTTGATAAAAGTTGCAAAGAACCACAAAATAAGCACGTACCATACAAACATGATGTCTTGTAAAATTGTTGATCATCCCCTATTTCACATAAAATGTTGGATAGGAATTTCCTTGAAGATCTTGGTGGCTCATTCATATCACAATCCTGCAAAACAAACTAAGAATGCAAACATACCCATATATGCCTAAAAACATCAAAATGGTTAGAAAATTCAATGTGTGTCCCACAACAAGAAGTTGTGTGTGTGTGATTTATCTTCACATAAAAAGGTTTACCCATCTCAAAAAATCTTTGACTTATTTGAATTTGAGGATACATACCAATAAATTTTGCAAAAAATTGTGTCTGAGTTGAGTCCAAAAAATGTTTCACATGTGGGTTGCAATTTTGGCTACCAATCCTCCTTCTTACAACATCTCTTTGATTAGGGCAAACACGTGTGTTATTTTTCCAAAAATCTTCAATCAATGATTTCAAGGCTTCACTAATTTTTTTATCCTTTTGATGTAGTCTACCACTAAATGTCCCTAACTCATTTTTTGTTGGATCTTCCAATCTCTCACACCTTAGCATGGCTCTCCTTAGAGTACCTCTACCAATTTTTATTGTTTTGCTTGTCTTTATCATGAGTCGAGCTTTCTTCATTTGGCTACTTACTATTGTTGATGTAAGTACTCGTCTTGTGATACTACTATCTTTGGTGCGTGATTTAGAACCCACTTTGTCATAAGCACTCATTAGATTCTTTACAATAGTTTTTTCATTTGAATTGTCCATCGTTCTTAGCCCAAAAATCTTTATGATAGGCCTAAATTTCAAATTCTTCATCATTTCAAAAAATAATTGGCATTGACTTGTAATATTGAATTCTTTAAAAAATAATTTCCACATATGATTTAACTTTTCTTTGACAAGTAGGCTTGCTAATCTTGTCAGGCATTGATTTCAAAATGTTAGTATCAATATCAATCAAATATTTTGGTCTTCTAAAATGAATTCTAGAAGGTGATCTAATCTCTTCAATTCTCTCAACATTTTGAACATCAATATAAGGTTGAGTGTATTGTGTACCTTGAACCAAAGATGATGTGCCTTGGAAATAACATGTAAAAGATGGAATATCACCTACTTGATGTGTTGATGTTGTGCTTTCAACATGACATGATGGAGTGTGTATATCATCGGATCTAAAAATTAGTGTCTCTTCAACATGAGAGGACGATATGACTTCAACATTGGAAGATGGTGTAGTGGACGATATGAATCCAACATTGGAAGATGGTGTAGCTTCACAATTCAATTTTCTTCTTGAGCATAACAGTCTCATTCATTCTCTTTGTCTTTCTAATTCTTCCTCTTTGTTTCTTTGTACTAGTGGTTCTTGATCCTCTTCGAAAGTCAATTCTTTATTATTGCTTTACAATTTTCTTTGTTTGCATAGTAATTTCATTTTATCTATTTTAATTGCCAAATCTCTCTCCCTATCTTTATTTGTTTGAGTTTTTGGTTTCTTCCTTGGCATGATGATGATTTCTACATGTCAAATTATTCAAACATCTGAATTACTTAAAATGTGTAAATTACAAAATTATTCAAATACATATAAAAATTATAATTATTTTAATGAATACACAATATATATCAAACAACTTGTCAAATTTCTAACCATTTTGAAATAAAATTTCATTCAAACATACAATTTTCAATCTATTTACTATATATTAAACATGTCAAATTATAATCAAATTTGTATCTATATATCAATGAACAATATTTAAAATGGATTGAACTAACCTTTTCTATACAAGGACTATTCAAAAAGTAATCAAATTTCATATCCAATGATTGAATTTGGTGTTTTCTAGCTTCAAAAAGTGTTGAAATAGTGTTTTCTATGTTGAAACCCATGATTTCTATCGAAATAACAGAGTGCACAATAGACCAAAAGTAGGGAATGGATGAAATGGGCCCCAAAGTTTCTTTTTAACCTTTCTAAGGTGATTTCATATAGTGCGTATGCACTATAGCATGTATTCCCTATAAAGCATGTATGCACTATAGTGCGTACGCACTATGTGAAAACACATCACTCTCCATCCTTCCTACTCTCTATCCTCCCTACTCTCTCTCTCGCTACTCTCTCTCCCCTATCCTATCCCCTACTCTCTCTCCCATCCCCTACACTCTCTCTACCCCCTCTCCCATCCCCTACTCTCTCTCTTTCTCTCTCGCTCTTCCTCTCCCACCACCTACTCTCTCTACCTCTCTCACCCTCTCTCCTCTCCCATCCCCTATTCTTTAGATCTCTCTCAGACACTCCCATCCTCCCTCTCCCATTTCCTACTCTCTCTCTCTCTCTCTACCCTATCCCCCTACTCTCTCTCACATCTGCTACTCTCTCTCTGCCCCCTTTCCCATCCCCTAAACTCTCTCTTTTACAGGCACACGCTCCCATCCCCCAACTCTCTCCCATCCCCTACTCTCACTCTCTCTCCCATCTCGTTCTCTCTCTCTACCACCTCCTACTCTCTCTCACACTCTCTCTTACACACACTCCCATCCACCCTTCTCTCTCTCTCTCTCTCTCTCTCTCTCTCTCTCTCTCTCCCATCTTCTACTCTCTCTGTCTTTGTCTTTGTCTCTCTCTCAGGCTACTCTCTCTCTCTCCCCTCTCCCATCCCCTAAAATCTCTCTTTTGTAGATCCACACTCACATCCCCCTCTCTCTCTCCCCTCTCCCATCCCTTACTCTCTAGATCTCTCACACTCACTCCCATCCCTCTCTCTCCTCCTCTCCCACTCCCTCTCCCACTCCCTACTATCTATATCTCTCAAGTTCTCTCTCTCCCTCTCTACTCTCTCTCTCCCATCCCCTACTCTCTATCTCTCTCACTCTCTCTCCCATCCTTTCACTCTATCTCTCCCATCATGTACTCTCTCTTTGCCACCCCCTACTCTCTCTCTCACTCTCTCCCATCCTTTCACTCTGTCTCTCCCATCCCGTACTCTCTCTCTCTGTCATCCGCTACTCTCTCTCACACTATCACACACTCTCTCTCTTTCACAAACACACACACACACACACACACACTCCCATCCCCCCTCTCTCTCTTCTCTCCCATCCCCTACTCTCTAGATTTGTCACACACACTCCCATCCCCCTCTCTCTATCTCCCTCTCCCTACTCTCTCTCACACTCTCTCCCATCCCCTAATCTCTCTCACACACTCTCCTATCCTTTACTCTCACTCTCTCCCTCTCCCACTACCTACTTTCTATCCTCCTTCCCCTACTCTCTCTCTTTCACATACAAACACACTCTTATCCCCCCACTCTCTTATCTCCTATCCCCTATTCTCTAGATCTGTCACACACACTCCCATCCCCCCTATCTCTCTCCCTCTCTACTCTCTCTCTCTCTCTCTCTCTCTCTCCCTCTCCCATCCCTTACTCTCTCTCTCTCTCCCATCCCCTACTCTCTCTCACACTCTCCCATCCCCTAATCTCACTCTCTCTCTTTCATCTTGTACGAGCTCTCTTTGCCACCAAATACTCTCTCTCACACTCTCACACTCTCTCCCATCCCCTACTCTGTCTCTCTTACACATTCCCATTGCCCCCCCTCTCTCTCCTCTCCCACTCCCTCTCCCACCACCTACTCTCTCTCCCTCATCCCCTACTCTCTCGATTTGTCACACACACTCCCATCCCCCCTCTCTCTCCCTCTCCCACTCCCTCTTGCACTGGCTACTATCTCTCTCTCTCAAGTACTCTCTCTTCCTCTCTACTTTCTCTCCCACCCCCTACTCTCACTCTCTTTTCCATCCCCTACTCTCTCTCACACTCTCTCCCATCCCCTTCTCTCTCTATCATTCTCTCTCTCTCTCTCTCTCTCTCTCTCTCTCTCTCTCTCTCTCTCTCTCTCTCTCTCTCTCTCTCTCTCTCTCTCTCTCTGTATGAGCTCTCTCTACTACCCCCTACTCTCTCTCAAACTCTCACACTCTCTCCCATCCCCTACTCTATCTCTCTTATACAGATTCCTAGCATTCCCCCCCTCTCTCGCACTCCCTCTCCCAATGCCTACTCTCTCCCATCCCATTCTCTATCTCTTACACACTTCCATTCCCCCTCTCTCTCCCTCCCACTCCCTCTCCCATCACTTGCTATGTATCTCACTCTCTCCCTCTCTCTCCCATCCCCTACTCTAAATCTCTCTCTACCACCCCTACTCTCTCTCACACTCTCACACTCTCTCCCATCCCCTACTTTCTCTCTTACACACACTCCCATCCCCCCTCTCTCTCACTCTCCCACTCCCTCTGCCATTTCCTACTATCTTTCTCTCTCATCCCTTACTCTCTCTATCTCCCTCTCCCCTCTCTCATTCCCTACTCTCTCTCTTTCACACACACACCCATCCCCCCTCTCTCCTCTCCCATCCCCTACTTTGTCTCTCACTCTCTCTCCCTCTCCCACTACCTACTCTCACTCTCACTCTCACTCTCACTCTCTCTCTCTCTCTCTCACTCTTACTACCCCCTACTCTCTCTCTTTCTCTCACACATTTTCACACTCTCTCCTATCCCCTACTCTCTCTCTCTCTCTTTCTCTCTTACACACATTTCCATCCCCACTCTCTCTCCCTCTCCCACTCCCTCTCCCATCACCTACTCTCTCTCTTCCATCCCCTACTCTCTCTCGAGCTACTCTGTCTTCCCCCTCTCCCATTCCCTACTCTCTCTCTTTCACACACATGCACTCCCATCCTCCTCCCTCTCACTCTTCCTCTCCCACTCTATCTCCCATCGCCTACTCTCTCTCTCTCTCCTCCATCCTCTACTCTCAATCTCTCTCTCCCAACCTATACTCTCTCTCACACTTCCTCTCTCTCCCATCCCCTACTTTCAATCTCTCTCCCCCATCTCATACTCTCTCTTTCCCACCCCTACTCTCTCTCACACTTCCTCTCTCTCGCATCTTGTACTCTCTCTGCCACCCCTACTCTTTCTCACTTCCTCTCTCCCATCCTGTACTCTCTCCCCTCTCCCATCCCCTAATTTCTCTCTATCTCTTTCACTCTCTCACACACACACATAGCCATTCCCCCCCCTCCCCAAGCTCTCTCTTGCACTTGGTTTGCAATTTAGGTCTCAATAGTGCGCGCATGCACTATTGCGAATTTAAATGCTTGTAATAGCACATGCGTGCTATAGGGCACATGTGCTATTGAATGCTTTGTATTAAAACCAAGCCTAAGGCTTGGTTTTGCATTGGAGATCCAACCCAAACGTTTGGAATTTATAAATAGGTCTGAGACATGTTTTCCAACAAACATACCAAAAATAATTAATTTTTCTTGTGTGCTCCCCTTCAAGATTCCTCGTGGTTGGGTATCAATAAGATCAGGTTACATAGCATTATAGGTAATAGCTATCTAACCATATAATTTATTTTTAATTTGAACTATTTCAAGCCTTTCATCTATAATTTCTTTTGAATGTATCTTTATTTTTTGTCAAAAACCACCATGTACTAATTGGGCTATAGATTTTAGCTCGTTCATCAAATTTTGCAACAACTTAGATTTTTAGAAACTAGACTCCATTCTACACACTTTGAAAAAAAAAAGGTTTTGATTTTAGATTAGTTTTCAATTATTTCTAGGGGGAGCACACATATATTTCATGTTTTTGGGATGTGTCTAGTTAAAAAATTCATTAAAAAAAAACACATTATAAAATTACCTAAAAAATCTATGATAAACTACATAGTGTTAAGTAACTTTTGATGAGAGTGATTAAATAATTTCAAAAAAAAAGTTAAAAATTTTATGGGGGCCACACTTTGTACTGTGTTATGTTTTTTTTGAATAAACAATACCACTTTTTGTGGCCCCCTTTTTTGAGGACCTAAAACTAAACCATTTTGAAAAAAAATAGTAGTTTAGAAACTAGATTCAAAGGACTACAACTTTTGTTTTTGTCATATCTTAAAATTTTGAGCATAACTATCTTCAATTTCTTGTTGAAGTTCAAAAATTGCAGATTTTAGGAAAAAGGTGTCCAATGATACCCCCCTTTTGGCACCACAACTTGGTGCATTTACCCATATAAATTGCATGCAATTTGTAAATTTAAAATATATTTAATTTAATATGAAATTATGTACATTGATATCACTTTCTCTTGAATATATATAGGGGTCAACACATCCTAGTGAGCATCTTGATAATCAATCTTCAAACCACGATGTGAGGAGACGTCACAATGATAGTCCTACACCTAACATTCTATAGTTTTTTTTATATTATAGATTATTTGATCTAGACTTTTATCCAGATTATACATGTTTTTGTTATTTGTTTGATGATTGATACATATATTGTAGACTCAAGAACAATGTTTGACACATGTGTTTATGTTTAGGTACATATACATGTTTGATGATTGATCTACATATATACATTCTCTAAACATTTCTTTTATATGTTAGATTATGTTGGATAATGTTCTATTATGTTGGATTATGTTACATTATGTTAGATTATGTTTAAAGCTTATGTTTGATTATGTTAGATTATGTTCTTTTACGTGTTAGATTATGTTATCTGTTATGTTGGATAATGTTCTAGATTATGTTAGATTGTGTTAGTTTATGAAATTGATGTATACATATGTGGCTATTTTTGTTCTGTGCAAGTGATATTTAGATATGATTAAATTCCTAATAGGGTTACGGTTACAATCATGGTTATAGCTATAGTTAGGGTTAAAGGGTTAAAGATAGAGTTACATATGTCCTAATTAGTTGCATATACAATTTAGTTCATAATTTCTATAATTAGTTACATGTCCTAATTAGTTGTATATAACTTCTAATTTCTGCAATTAGTTACAAATCACAATTTAAACTTGACAAGTTAAATGAAAGAGTAAAAGTAATATATAATTAGTTACAAGTCTTAATTTCATCCCCTTAAGACAAGTGTTCCAATTTCTTCTCCCCAAGGCACATGTCCTAATTAGTTGCAAATAAGTTCCTCATTCTATAATTAGTTACAAATCCCAATTTAAACTTGACAAGTTAAATGAAAGAGTAAAAGTAATATATAATTAGTTACAAGTCCTAATTTCATCCCCTTAAGACACAAGTCCTAATTTTATCCCCCTAAGACAAGTGTTCCAATTTCTTGCCCTCAAGGAACATGTTCTAATTAGTTGCGTATAAGTTTTGAATTTCACTAATTAGTTACAAATCACAATTTAAGCTTGAAAATTTAAACGAAAGAGTAAAAGTAATATATAATTAGTTCAACAAAATTTAAAATTTAAAATGATCAACTTCAACCAAAATTCAAATCGTTTCATCTAACCAAATTTTAAATTTCAAATAACTCAACCAAATTTTAAAATGTTCAATATATTTCAAATTACAAGTTGTTTCTAGCTCGTATCAAGTGGGTCAACTGAGTCTTGGATAACATTTAATATTTTCCTATGATCATCAATATTGAGCCTCCACTTATGTATTCTAGGTCCTTTGACTAGATGAAGAGTTAGACCAGTGGCAATAACATGGTTACTATACTGATATACCTTATTGTTAGGTTGATAATCAATGAAATGAATCCCATTCTTAAGTAGTTTACTTTGCTTCAAATATGATGTGACAACCAATCTTTCTCACAAACCCTAAGCTCTCTAGGGTCTTCTTAGGTCTTCCACCTAATCAAATAGGGCTTCTTTCACACCCTATGCCTATATGGATTCTATCAAAGAGATCCCACTTCTTCAATTGGTGTGCATCAATAGGTTAGTACAAGATTGCTCAAACTTCCACAAACACACAAATAACCCCAATGCTCCTTGGACTTTTCCATATGGTCAAATGAATACCTAGGCATGCCTTAGGTTACTCATCAATATAATACACCCAAAACAAGTGCAAAAACCTATTCAAATTGCAATCCACACGTCAATTTGTACTCAATTGCTTAGAAAAAGGTCGCAAGAATTAGCCATCCAAACACCACTAAAACTAAGATATTTTGAAAACAATCTTTTAAGTTGCCAAAATAAATCATCTTTCTCGATACCCTTTTCAAATTACTTGAAGATTTTGTAATTGTTAAGTCCCCAACTTGTCTGTACAACCCTAAAACAATTTTAGGCTTAATTTGAGGGTTTCAAGGATTTTGGTGATGTTCAGGTTTTAAACCTGCTAAAAGTCCTTCCTAGGACTTATTCTAAGGATTTTATTTATCCTTCACCATCTACTTAATCACCATGTTCTTGGATTGAAGAATTAGACCTTTCAATCCACTCCAAATGCTCTTTTTTAGATTTGTGATCCCAATCCAAACATGGTTTGCTTGCCTAGGGCATCATGCTAAAAATGTTTTTTTGTGCTTCCCATGGGATCTCGTTTTTTGTACATAATTTAAAAGGATTCTAGTTCCAAATCCTAATATGATGTACCATTCATATGATGGGAGATGGCTCTGGCACTCCATTTTATGCTAGCTACCCTGTTTAGAACAACAAACTGCTGAAACACAAAATAGTTATTCTAAGCAATACAAACCCTACAAAAAAACTAACTAACTATATAAAGAATTGAAGGAAAACCTCCAATAAAAATTCAAACTCAAAAAACCCTAAGTCTGATCTATACAAAGCATGAAAAAACATTGAAAACAAGAAACTGTTGTAATAAAGAAAATGTTGATTACATTTTGTACACTATCATTTCTCCTTCTTCCAACCTTTTGAAAAGGTTGATTTAGGCCTTATGTAGGCTTCTCATGTAATTTTGAACTAATTTAAGTGGTTGAAGGGCTCCCATGAAGAATTTTCTCTTTTTACATAAAAGTTGCAAAAGTTGTCAATGACAACTTTGCAAGAAATGAGCAATTTTTGCAATTTTACAAAATATCTACCCAAACTTGCCCTAATTTCTACCAAACTTTCCATAAGGCCTAGGATGGGTCTAAAAAACCTAATAAGGACCCTAAAACACTTTTTTTCCCTATTTGGCCCTCAAAACCCAAAAATGCTCTATGAAGCCAAATCAACAGTTTTTGAGCAATTAAGAGCAATATTGCATTGTGGAACTCTTCAAACCTATTTAACTACATCTTAGGACCAAGTTTATCCTATTATTACTCTAGTGATGTTGATAGAATCATCAAAATCCAAAAACACCAAAGAAACCCTAGCCCTAGGTCTACCCTTTAGGCTACCTAGGTGTTCCTACACCATACTCCTCCCATCCAAAAAACCAAGTCCCACTTGATGGAAAAATGTCTAAGGGTATTCTAACCTTATTGAAATCTATTTTAGAAACCCAAGTAGCCTCTAAAGTTGGATTTCCCTTCTATTGAATGATATGTTCCATATACACCTTGTACCTTGTAAACTTCTTTACCCTTGAGTCTAACACTTTCTCTGCTTCCAACTTGTTGATATTAGGTGTTGAATTAGGTTCAAGGTTAGCATGAAAATTTGGACTAGTCTGAGGTAAGGTACCCTTGTATTCCACCAAGTCTTGCACATTGAAAATAGGGGATATGCCTAAATATGAAGGTAAATCTACCTTATAGGCATTTGCTCCATACTTTGCCAAGATTTTGCAAGGCCCTACCCTCTTCATCTGTAGCTTGGCAGGAACACCTTTTTGAAGAATTTATTTATTCAAATGGACCATTACATAGTCACCAATAGCAAACTAAATGTTTGTCCTCTTTTCGTTTACTTTGGCCTTGAGTTTTTGAGTGTTATCTTGGATGGTCTTGTTGACTTTCACTTGAATCTCCTTCATAGTTTGAACAAAGTCTTTAGCTTGTCCACTTTCTTGATCCAGATCACCAAGATATATTGGTTCACATACACCCCTTGCATGCATTGCATATACTATCTCAAAAGGACTCTTTCTAGTGGTCCTATTCTTGCTATCATTATAGGCATACTATTGTTGTGAAATAATGACATCCCAAATTTCACCATATTCCTTAGTTAGGAACCTTAGAAGGATCCCTAAATTCCTATTAACCACTTTAGTTTGACCATTAGTTTGGGGATGGTAAGATGAACCAAATGACATGTTTGTACCAAGCTTTTTCCACAAGGCTTTCCAAAAATGGCTCATAAATTTAACATCCCTACTTGACACAATGCTTAATGGGAGTCCATAAATTAGTACAACATCTTTGAAAAATAAGTGGACAATGTGACTAGCATCATTAGTTGTCCTACATGGAATGAAATGCCTCATTTTGTTGAATCAATCAACAACAACATGAATTTTATCATACCCTTTCTTGGTTTTTGGTAAACCTAAAACAAAGTCCATATGTACACAATCCTATGGTCTATTTGGAATTGGTAAATGCTGATATAAACCTACATTGGTGATTCCTCCTTTGGCTTTTAGTCACACCATGTACTGCTCCAGATACTTGGTTACATCTCTTACTAGTTTTGGCCAATAATAGAACCTTTGCACTAGTTCTATGTTTTTTTTGATACCAAGATGACCACTTAGGATACCATTATGCTTCTTCCATATTAGGTTCTCTCTCATGGAACCCCTTGGCACACAAAACTAGTTACCCTTGAATAACAAGCCATTTTGCAAGGTATATTCTAAAAATTTTCTATGAAAATGATTCTCAAAATTCATGGATACCATGTAGGCTTCAAAAAAGTCCTCATATTCTTTGTAGATATTATGAAAACTCTCTATTCCAATTATTTGGTGTTGAATCTCTTGGACTATCATAATCCTCCTACTTAGTGCATTTATCACTTTGTTCAATTTCCCTTTTGTATGCTTGATTGTGAAGGTAAAGGCTTGTAAACACTCCATCCACTTCAATTTTTTGTTGTTCAGATTCTCTTGAGTGTTGATGTACCTAAGAGCTTGATTATTTGTAAAGACAACAAATTCTTTGTGTAAAAAATAATGTCTCCACTTCTTAAGACACTAAACTAAGGCATAGAGCTCTAGGTCATAGGATGAATACTTCTTTTTTGCCTTATTAAGCTTCTCACTATAAAAATCCATTGGTCTACCTTCTTGAATCAAGACACCACCTACTGCTAAGCCACTTACATCACATTTTAAGGTGAATAATTTCTCAAAACTAGGAAATTATAGGAGAGGTTGAGTAGCTACTTGTTTCTTCAACATTTCAAATGACTTTTCAACTTCTAAGTTTGACTTAAACTTAGTCTTTACTCCACCCTTTATGCTATCCAACAAAAGTGCATAAATACCACTAAAATTCCTAATGAATTTCCTATAAAATTGAGACAAACCATGGAAACTTCTTACCTCAGTAGATGTGGTAGGTGTTGGCCAATCTAGTATAGCAACAACCTTCTCTTATTCATCTTTAATGTGCCTTGAGACATCACAAAGCCTATGTACACAAGTTCTTCCTTGAAGAAGTCACACTTCTCAAGATTTATGGCTTGCTTCTCTTCATGAAGCCTCTTCAATTTTTCCTCAACATTCTTGATATGCTCTTCTCTAGTCTTGCTAAAAATGAGTATATCATCTAGATATACAACTAAAAATCTACCTATGAAATCCTTGAGCACTTATTTATGAGCCTCATGAATGTGCTAGGAGGATTGGAAAGACCAAATGACATTACAAGCCATTCATAAAGACCATTAGTAGTCTTAAATGTTGTTTTCCATTCATCTCCCTCCTTTATTCTAATTTGGTGATACCCATTCTTCAAGTCCAACTTAGTGAAGTATTTAGCCCCTCCAAGACAATCCATAAGGTCTTCAATCCTAGGTATGGAAAACCTATACTTGATTGTGATCCTATTGATTGCTCTTGAATATGTACATAATCTCCATTTCTCTCCTTGTTTAGATGCCAAGACAACAAGAACTACACATGGGATTATGCTCTTTTGTATCAAGCCTTGATCCATCAATTCTTGGATTTGTCTTCCTACTTCTAAGTTCTAATCTAGAGTCAACTTGTATGTTGCTTTATTAGGCAAGGAAGCACCTGAAACAAAGTTAATTTGATGACTTCTCCTAGGAGGTAGAGTACCTAGAGTACCATCACTCACTATGTCCTCGTAACTTTTAAGAAAATTTTGAACTTCAATTGGTAAGGGTTCCTTTGTTGCATTCTCCTTTGCTTCAGACTTCAACACTACTATAAAACTTTGACATTCCTCATCCTTCATTTCTTTAACAAACTCTTTCCTACTACAAAATAGCACACCAAGTACTTTTTCTTATGTTTCCTCCCCTTCCAATAAGGACTGAGTTTTGAAGGTCTTTCCTCCCTTCTTAAAAGTTATGGCATTTTGCCTACCATCATACACTACTTCCCTATCAAATTTCCAAGGCCCACCTAGACAAATATGGAAAGCATCAGATTTAAGTGAATCAACACTTAAATCTTCAACCTTAAAATGATTTACCACACATCCATCTCACAATCTATTTATGTAAATTAAAATACCTAATCAAGCATATACATCTAAAGTATGTAAATAAGTAAACATTCACACAAATGACACAAGATATGATTACCCAGAAACCCTCCAAGGAGAAGGTAAAACTGGGGTGGGGATGACACCCACAAGTCTCCACTACTATTGTAATAAAATGTATCCAATGAAGGTTAAGACAACTTGTTAAAGCATTTCAACACAACTTGTTAAGACTACTTTGTTAAGAGATTTAACTAATTCACTTATTAGAATGTCTCAGCAATGATCCTTCAATTAGCACGCTGTTGCTTGATGACATATCACCTCTTGCTGTGTACTTGATCCTTTCTAATTAGATGTATCTCTATTTTCTTCTAATTCCTTTCCACTGTTCTCCTTTAGCCGATTCTATAATGTATCAAATCACAACTCCTTGGTTACCAAGAATGCTCTGTTTGCACATGAAAAACTTCACTCTTTTCATCCTTCCACATTCATAGAAAGTTTAGGGTTTTTCCTCCTTAAGAAGACCTAAGTTACTTAGGGTTATGTATTAATCAATGATTATGATTCATCCATATTGCTACTTAACCTTCCCTTTATTTGATTGGCTACATGTAATTCATAGGGATTCACAATAAAGATTCATTCTTATCATCTAAAATCATAAAAGAATTCTTAAGTTAGCTCAAAAATGGTTTACATAGAAGTTTGTGCCATTGGAAACAACTATGTCAAAAGTGTATGACTCAACATTTGAAGTTCTTGATGCTCAACGTCAACTATAACTTCAATGTTGTCACTTGACATCTGAATGGCTTGACATCTATTGATCACTCAATATTTGAATAACTCGACACATACTATTTGCTTGGAACATTAGTGACTCAACATGCACTACTTACTTGGCACTTGAATCACTTGGCACATACTGTTGCTCGACACTTGACTAACTCGACATGCACTATGTGACATGTTATGCTCAACATGCATAACTTGTTGGGCATGAACTAAGTACATAAATTATAAATGACTTAAGTGTATAGACATTCATTTGTCAAAACCAATCTAAGGTCAATCATCTTCCCCTTTGGTGTGAGTGACAAAAACACTTAGTCATGGATGAATGATCTTCACTTATGAGGATAACTTAGATATTCAATATCTTTGTTTGGCTTATATACAAAATTTTAAATTTTCAAAATTTTGCAAAACATGACTTATCAATCATACCTCAAAATCATATAACTCCCCCTAAGTTAATTTTGTTGTTCTATATCTGAACCAAAATCATTCCTCCTACTGAGTGGATTTGCATAAGCTGATCTGTTTACTCTATTTTTGTCACTAACTCTCCCTTTCTAAAAAATAGTAGCTCCCCAAAAAATATTATCTCCTTCATTATCTCTCCCATAATTCTTTTTCTCTTATTTTTCCCCCTTTTTGATACTTATTTCAAAGGGTTATACACTTATAAAGTGTTTGTTCAAAAAAAAATTATAGATCTCAAGCATAATTTTCAAAGTAGCATCCTAATTGTCACAAGCTACCTCCAATGATTTGATTTGGTTGGCTAGCTTGGTAGCAAGGTGTACTAAGCCTTCATGAGTAGAAAGATGTGGATATTTCTTCATGATTTTTTTAGCAAAGGATAGCCCCTTATGCAATATCTCCATATGTGGAGTCAGCATAAATTAGATGCTGATCAGTTTAGCCTTTATGTTTGCCTCATCTGCATGTAGCACAGCTAACTAACTCTAGGAGTTTAGGAGATTCTTGAAATGTTTCTCACTCTAGGATAGATACCTTGGTAGAGTTATGCAAGTTGACTGCATATAACTCTCCAAATTTATTATGTGGCTCCTCACTTCCTCTGTGAAAAGTTTTGGATTGCACAATTTGGTGTATAGAGAGAAAATGTTCTCTAGTACCTTCTTCACATTGTCAATTTTGGTTGCTAACTCAGCCTATGATAGTGCAATATCACTTGATATCCTTTCATTAACTTTATTTTGAAACTTTCTATCAGACCATTCAAGTAATTTCACATTTGAATCCAGGTTTGTGTCATTAAATTATCTTCTCAACTAAGCTGGTTAACTGCTCTATGATAGGTTTTGTTTCTTTTGGTGCTGGCAGGCTAAATGCATCAAGAAAAAATTCCTTGATATCTAGCAAATCTTTCTTCTTCCTATGCTCCCTTTTGAGTAGCTCTTCATTTTTCTTCTTTGCAAGAGCATCCTGTACTATGCTCATTTTTTCAATAGTGATGGTCTAAGATCAAACTTTGGCAACTCAATCACTTCATCTGAGTTCACATCACCAAATGATGTGACTTCATCTACCTTGAATATTCTTGGACTCAAACTTGATGATTGTAAAGGTATAGCTTTTATACTCATCCTATGAAGAGCTTGAATTGGAGGAGTAGCAATTTCTTGCAAAGTCACTAGTGTTTGTATTGCTAGTTGCTCCTTAGGTTTTGTCATCAAACCTAGCTCTTCAATCCCATCCTTTTCTTGCTCTACATTCTCATTTGCACCTTCATATTGTGTTGTAGGTATAGGAGTAACATCCTTTCCTATTCATGCTTGTGTTCCTTCATTCACTTCATTTTCATCTTTTTGCTATCCATTTGTCTCATCCTTATCATTTCCTTTTTCCTTTTCATTGCTTGAGACTTGAGCACTTTGTACCAATGTACTGATAGTATAAATTGTTGTCTCCTTCCTTTGATATACTACAATAGGTAATTTATCTTGTACCATGGTTGGTTGAGTAGGGGTTATAGATGTCTCTTGTATCTAAATTTTCTCCCCTACAAATGCCTTGTCTAACTTCTCAATCTCATCAACACTTACTAGTATAGGATTTTCACAAAGTTTTGCCTAGGTAGTGGATTATTATCTTCTTCAAGTCTTCTTCTGTAAGGGGATTGATGTTCTGAGTGATAGTATTTGAAACATCCTTAATATTTATAGTCTCAATATCTATATTCAATTCATGTTGAGGACTGGCACTCAACACTAATGTATCTAGTACACTCTATTATGTTTGCTACTCAACCTTTGCTAGTGCCTATATGTCTATGTTCATTTTAGTACCTTCCACAACTATATCTTTTTTAGTGTCTTCTTTGGTAACCTTAGTTACTTGTTCTTGTTTATCTTTGTCCTCACCTACCTCCATAGGTGTTATCTCTATTGCCTTAGGTGCTATCAAACCATATAATGACTTCTACAACTAGGTGGTCTGCTGTACAACATCCTTAATATCATTTTTCAATATGCTAAATGCTCTATATTTAAGCAAAAATTTCCCTGTGTGCTTCCTTATTTCCTTTGTCATTGTTTCCCTATCCAATTCTTGCATCACTTGTGCAAGTGTAGTCTCTCTAATTTGTCTTTCTATATTGAGACTATATTGCCACTTTTGCTTAACTTTGTCATATATATCTTTTGGTAATGAGTTGGAAATCTGAATTAGAGTCTATTTGAATGTTTCCATCATGGAATATATTGACTCCTCTACTTGGTTCATTTCAATTTTTCCAATTTTATCAAACTCAATTTATGTGAAACCAGATAACTCAGAATTATTCTTTATTTTTTCACACATATTTTCTAAATTTGAGGAAGGAATGTGACTTACCATTTTGTATTGGTTGTTTTCATCAAATTCTATCCTCTCTTCATCTGATTCAGCTAGATCTATATACTTTCTCCTCGATCTCTTCTCAGATTCTTCTTCTTTACGAACTGATCTAGCCCTCTTCTCTTTTGGGTTTTCTACATCTTGAGCCTTTCTAGCAGGAGCTCTTGTGCTTGTTCAAGTAGTAGGAACAATAGGCTTACGTCGTGTGATTTTTGCAACCTTCTTTTTCTTTCTCACTATTGGAGTCTTAAATTTTATCTTCTTTTTCTCAATTGCTATAGGTGCTTCATTGGCTTGTTCTCCCTCAACACCTTCAATTTATACCTCTTCTTCTTGGTCTTCACCTTGACCTTGAGTAGTGGCCAAAGGTGTTTGGGTAGGTACATCTTCACTTCCTCATCATCATCTTCTTCTTCTTCTGCATTGTCATCAAATTTCTCCTTGAATTTCTTGACCATTTTATTCTTCTTTCTTATGATTGAGGCAGTCTTTAAATCCATTGTAATTTTAGATTTAGCAACATCATAATTTCCAAAGGTTGTAGCCTTCTTATCTATTTCTTCTACAAGTAATGTTGTAATATTTTTAGATGCTTCATCCACATTAATCTCATATCCTAGGGGTTATAGCCATCTTACAATTGGGACTGTAGCCTGTACATATGTTAAATTAGTGTCAACTAGAAAGAAAACATCATTGAAATGTTTCTCAAATAGTGAAACTAGTATCCTCATTCTTTTCTTCATTGACTACTTAAAATCTTCAAAGTAGCTAGTTATTACAAACTCAAAATTTTCTCCAAGTCACTCAATAAATTTACCTATTTGCACTGTAGTAGATCTGTTGATCTTCCATGCAACTTTACCAAAAGTAGGGAATGTATTATGTATATAGAAGAATATACATACAAGAATTGAATCAAATTTGCATTGTGCACTCTTGGTCTTCCTTATTGCTCCTAAATTTTATGTCAATTATTGGAACTACAACTCGACAAGGTCATAAGTATGATCCTTCTTAGCTATCTTGTAGCCCATGTCAACAAAAATACAAGGTACATTTTTGATCTTATTGGATTGATAGAATTTGTGTTCTATAATCCTTACTGCAAAAGCAATTAGGGGATCTGAGATAGTGTCAATTGTTAGTCCTCTTTTGTTCCACACTACCCTTGTATTCTTCTCAATAACTTTTTTTGCTTCACTCCTCATGGTTTTAGGTTAGTCTAGGGTTGGATACCCTGTTACTCTATGTACGATCTTCTTTGTGATCTTCACTAGTCCATTTTCCAACCATATAGAATTATCATGACTTCTGCTAAGAACTATTTTTATCCATTATATTTTTTAGACATTGGGGAAATCTAGGGCACGAGTTAACCCTTTTGTCTCTACAATTTTGAATTCATCTTTCAATACTCTATTTTTGCATAGTTTTCCATAGGTTTCTCTAATCTCCATGTCACCTATGCTACCCATCTTGCATGTGTAGCAACATCTTACATTTTGAATAATTAAAACTTGTGGTTGTATCATTGATAACACATTAGATGGATCTTGTTTGTAAGAAATGTAAGGAATAACTCTAAAGTTTGGTTGTTTGATCTCATTTCTCATTAATTTTAAATTAAAAAATTCTTTACCCTCTTTGACCTTAGTAGATGAAGAACTAGATGCCATTATGAAAACCTAGGGTTTGCAAAAAAAAAAAAAAACAAACTGCGTAGCTTAGCACACAATAAATACCTTTGTAAATCTACTAAGATGGTGTTAAGAAACTATTGTATCCTATTTTCAAATTCTTGGAATGATCTCTTCAATTTTATTTTAGCTCTTCGTGCTCTCTCCAAATTTGAATGATGTCAAATGAGTCAAAAATTGATCATAAAGACCTTAAAACCTCACATTTAATGCTCAGTGCTTACACAGTTGTAAGCTTGACTTGAATAGGAATTTCAAATCACTTAGCTTCCATGCAATTTTCCTCATGCTTAGCAACTACTATGAGCTTGGTCAACACTATCACTTATGATAGTTTGACACCAACTAACATTTCACTTGATAGGTAAAGTGAAACTCTTCATGCTCGATAGTAACATGAAAACTAGCACAACTTAAAGATTTCATCTAGCTTATAATCAACACTTTGCATCTTTCTTTATGCATATATAATATTTTAACTAAATCCTTGTAACTGATGTATAATATGCCTTTTTTTTTTTTAAAATACTAGTCCCAACATACCTCTTGATTGCTTAGTTGGAGATGATGTGATCATCTAATCCATTGGATGATGTGACCTCATCTGCATTTGTTGCACTACAATCTTCTATTTTATTCCATGTCTTATTCATCTGACCTCTAACATGTTCAATATCTGCCTTTCCTTTTCCTTTGTTGAATTCACTACTAGGTGCCTTTGACATTGTTGGACAATTCCTACTTATTTGACCAATCTTTAAATAGCTAAAACATGTAGTTTGACTTAGCCATCTTTTGTAGTCACTTCTAAAATAAGTTTTTCTGTAATTTTCAACAACATGTCCATACTCTTGACAATAGTGACAACTATACTTGGTATTATAATCCCAATTATAAGAGTTGCCATTGTGCTTTACCTTTTTCTACTTGTTTGATGACCATTTAGGCTTGGATCTACATTCATATGCTCTATGTCCATACTTTTGATAGTTATAGTAGTATCATTCAAATATTTTTCTACTTATGGTCTTGGTTTTGCATTCATGTGCATGATGTCCTTGTTTGTTGCATTTGTGGTTGTGACCCATGAACTTCTACTTAGGATTCTAATTTTTAGTCTTTCTTTTACAAACATTGGTAGTATGACCTATCTTACCACAATTATGACAAGTAGGTTTGGAGTTCTTAACATTGGCATTCATTTTCTTAACACTTTTAGATGATTGTCCTTCTTTAGTACTAGTATAACCTAATCTAGTAGTGTCATTGTTGGATCTAGGAGATCTCATCAACTGATCAAAATACTTGATAGCTTCACTAGGTCTTTTGAAGCTTTCAAGAAACTCTTTTTCTCTTTTTAGATCATTTCTATGCTATTCATTCTACAACTTTAGTGTTGTGATCTCAATATCTTTTTCATTTAGTTCATGATTTGCAATAATCATTTGATTCAATGTTTCCAATTGCATTTGAGCAATCCTATTTACCTTTGATGTTTTATTTTCTAGTCTATTGGTCAATATCCTTTTTTCATCTTTAATCATGACTTTATCCTCTTCAACTTTCTTCTTTTTCTTGGTCACTTCACATAGAAATACTAATTAGACTTCCTGTTCTATCTTAAGGTTTTTAACCTCTTTAGTTAGGGCTCCATTCTCTTCCATTAGATCTACAACTACTACATCAAATTCACTTGTGTTTCCATCTATGAACAATTTAGTAGTGTCAATCTCTTGGTAATGTGTGTCATTCTCTTCAATAGCTATTTCTATCCTTCTCTTTAGTGATCAAGTTAACTCATTTCTTGCTCCATTTAGCTAATTTATGGAAAGTTGTATTTCAATATTTTGGTTTTCTATAGTCTTTTCCAACTTGTAGACTTCCATTTACAAGATCTTTCCTCAAAGTTGCAAGCTCTACTTCTAGAGAACTATGCTCTGATACCAATTGTTGGAAATACAATAGGGAAAGTAAACAATGGGGGGGGGGGGGCGGGGGGGTGGGGGAGGGGGGGGTGAATCAACACTTAAAAATTCAACCTTAAAATCATTCACCACACATCCATCTCACTATATATATATATATATATATATATATATATATATATATTGAAATACCATATCAAGCATATATATCTAAAGCATGTAAATAAGTAAACATTCACACAAATGACACAAGATATGATTACCCAAAAACCCTCCAAGGAGAATGCAAAATTGGAGTGGGGATGACACCCACAAATCTCTAGTATGCTATAATAAAGTGTATAGAATGAAGCTTACAATATGTTGATCATGAAACATGATCTACCTTGTAAAAGGTCTGCCCTTTTAAAGGCTTACAAGATTGTTAGATCTTATGCTGTTAAATGATTTCAACACCCTATTAGAAGTGTGATTGATTAGAGGACTTCAACTCACAATAAAGTAAGAATCCTACTAAAGGATTTCAACAAAAAGCCTATTAAGAGTACTATGTTAAGATATTTAATTGATTCACCAATTAGAATGTCTCAACAATGATCCTTTAGTTAGCACTCTATTGCTTGATGAAAAATAACCTCCTTCTAGATATGTACTTGATCCTTTCTGATAAGATGTATCTCTATTGTCTTCTAATTCCTTTTCAATGTTTTCCTCTAACTAATTCTACAATGTATCAAATCACAACTCCTTAGTCAACAAGAATGCTCAATTTGTGCATGCAAAACTTCCGTCTTTTTCTCCTTCCACATTCATAGAAATTTTATGTGTTTCCCTCTGTAAGAAGACCTAGGTGACTTAGGGTTAGGTATGAATCAACAATTTTGATTCACCCATATAGCTTCTTAATCCTTCCCTTTATCTAATTGGCTGCATGTAATGCATAGGGATTCAAAACAAAGATTTGTTCTTACTATCTAAGATTGTAAAAAAATCCTTAAGTTAGCTCAAAATTAGTTTACATAGAATTTTGTGCCATTACAAACAACAATGTCAAAACTATATAACTCAACATCTGAAGTCCCTGATGTTCAACATCAATTACAACTTCAATGTTGTCACTCGACATTTGAATGGCTTAGCATCCATTGATCACTCAACATTTGAATAACTCGACACATACTATTTTCTTGGCACTTGAGTGACTCGAAACTTGAATCACTCGACACATACTATTGCTTGGAACTTGAGTGACTTGGCATGCACTATCTGACATGTTATGCTCAGCATGCATTACTTTTTTCAGCATGAACTAAGTACATAACTTATAAATGACTTATGTGTATAGACACTCATTTGTCAAAACCAATCTGAGATCAACAAAGGTTCTCACCTTTTCTAGACTCTATGTGATCTACATTAGATTTTTTTTTGCAATTCTCTTGCACATATGCCATTCTTTTGTCTTGATTTGATGAAGAAGGCTTGTTTGGACATCTAGAGCCTAGATGACCGAAGAGACCACAATTGTAACATTTCATACTTGTAAAGTATGCGTTGGATCTGCTTGATCCACTCCCTCTATTGTAACCACCTCTTTAGGAGTTAATAATAGGTTTCTCTATATACTTTATTTCTCCTTGATTCTTCTACTTAGTACTTCTACCGTAGTAGCCTCCTCTTTTCCCTCTTTGATTTTGGCCCTTGCCTCTATCATTAAAGTTAGAATCTCCTTTCCTTTTATTATTTTCCTCTACCTTTAGAGCTAGTTGATGACATCTCTAAACTGTGGTAGGTTCCCACAAATTGAGCTCCTCTTGGATATTCCACTTCAAGCCACCTAGATATCTTGCCACTTTGATTGGCTCATCTTTTTGCTACTTGGATCTCAGACATAACCTCTGAAATTCCTTAGTATAAGAGGTTTTATCTAGTTCCTTTTTCTTCAATCCTTGCATTCTCTTGTTGAGCTAAATTTCAAAGTCTTCAAATAGGAAGTTCTCCATCACTAAGGATTCTATCAAAAAGATCTCAATTCTTCAACTGGTGCACATCAACAGGTTAATACAAGATTGCTCAAGCTTCCACAAACACTCAAATAACCACAATGCTCCTTGGACCTTTCCATATGGTCAAATAAATACCTAGGCATACCTTAGGTTACTCATCAAAATACTACACCCAAAACAAGTACAAAAACCTACATGAATTGCAATCCATAGGTCAATTTGCACTTAGTTGCTTGGAAAATGGCTACAAGAATTAGTGCTCCAAATGCACTAAAGCTGAGATATTATGAAAAATCCCCTAACAGTGGCCAAAAAAATCACCTTTTTGGATACCCATTTTGGATTACTTTAATATTTTGTAACTCCTAAGCCCCCAACTTGTCTATACAACCCAAACACAATTTTAGCCCTAATTTTAGGGTTTTAAGGATTTTGGTGTTGTTTGGATTTAAAACCTCCTAAAAGTCCTCACAAAGACTCCTCCTCTAGATTGGAGTTATCTCTCACCATCTACTTACCACATTTTTGGATTGAAGAATTAGACCTTTCAATCCACTCCAAATGATCTTTTTTAGATTTGTGATCCCTATCCAAACATGGTTTGCTTGCCTAGGGAATCATGCTAAAAATGACTGTTGAGCTTCCCATGGGATCTACTTTTCTGTACATAATGTAAAATAATTATATTTCCAAATCCAGAGAATCCATACCATGCATATGGTGGGAGATGGTCATAGCACTCCATTTTATGCTAGTTGCTCGGTTTATAACAACAAATTGTTGGAACACAAAATAATTATTCCGAGCACTACAAACCCTATGAAAAAAAAAAAACATAAAAAAATAAATGAAGAAAAACCTCCAATAACATGTCCAACTCAAAAAACCCTAATTCTGATCTGTACAAAGCATGAAAAAAATACTCAAAACAAGAAACTATTGTAATAAAGAAAATGATGATTACATTTCGTACATTGTCATTTGTCCTTCTTCCAACCTATTGAAAAGGATGAGTTTGGCCTTATATATGCTTGGAATATAAATTTTCAACTAATTTAAGTGGTTGAAGGGCTCCCACAAAGAATTTTCTATTTTTGGCATAAAAGTTGCAAAAGTTGTCAAGGACAACTTTGCAAGAAATGAGCAATTTTTGCAATTTTGCAAATTATCTATCCAAAATTCCTCTACTTGCTACCAAAATTTCCAAAAGGTATAAGATGGATCAAAAAAACCTAATAAGGACCCTAAGATGCTTTCTTTCCCTATTTGGCCCTCAAAACGCAAAAATGCTCTATGGAGCCAAATGAGCACTTTTTGAGCAATTAGGAGCAATATTGCATTGTGGGACTCTTCAAACCTTTTTAACCTCACCTTAGGACCAAGTTGATCCTATTATAACTCTAGTGATGGGGCTAGCATCAATACAAGACAAAAACACCAAAGAGGCCCTAGGTCTACCCTTTAGCCTGCCTAAGTGTTCCTACACCAAAATATGTTCGCTGTACAACTATAAAACCTGCATACACATTTAAAAAATATCACATAGATTAATTAGTTACTAAATATATGTGTGTGTATATATATATATATATATAAACACACACATATATACATCAATCAAATAAGTCAATAAATTTCAATTCATAAAAACATAGATGTACATACATGATTCAACTATATACTAACATGTGGGAAACATAATTCCATCACTTATTTTTGACTTTGTTAGCTTCTCTCTTTGTATTGTAGAATACAATAAATAGTAGGTAACAACATCTATAATTTTATATTCTACCATGATTGCAAAAACATTTCCTACTCAAAGTATATGTATATAAATTCCATGTGTCATGTACATGAGTGAGTGAGTGAGTGTGTGTGTGTGTGTGTAATAAATTAACCAAAATAATGAAAGAAATACACTTGTACATATACATACATACCAACTCTGATCAATCTTGAAATATGGTCATAACCACTAGAAAACAATGGAATATCATCATAGTTTTCATCCTCAAACTCATTTTTATTGATAACATCTGGTGGCACCAAAGTCCATTCAACCACATTTCCATGTTCTCAATTAATGCAACCATCATAGTTTTCATCAATGCAATCTTTACAAAAACATGAGTATTGTCTTGTTTATAATGACCAAAACACTCTAAATGGCATGACTTGATCCACTTGTGATGATGAGTTATCTATATTTGTTGGCACCATAAAATTGTTTCACACCACTCAACCACATCATAAGTATTATTAATGCGATATGCTTATAGTCCATTTGATACTTTCCTAAAGCATGTTTGATATAAGCTCGTATACCATCATGCTCACCCTTTCCATGTCCACTCTCGAAGAAAACTCCAAATGTGTGGTATATTAAGGTATCAATAATATGTACATAATGCATAAAATGGTCTAGCTGATTTAAATTGTGCTACACATCCATTTGATCATACAATTTTTTTTCCTTTTTTATGCCTTTGCTTTTCAAATATTCAAAAAATGTCTTAAAACAATATTCCACAAAATGTGTGTCATGTTCTTTATCATCACTAATGTAAAAGTGATACTCTTTTTTTAATGACTCATGCTTGATATGTACTTTTCAAACCATCCAAATCAATTTGTGCATGTTGATAAGACACTTAAACCATAATAGTAACCTGCTTTGTATAGTAGTATTCTGCTTGAAGTTTTTTTTGAGAAATTAAAGAGCAACTCTCTACAAAATCAACAAAAGATAAAATTGTTCCAAGTGGGAAAGTTTCTCTTAGTGTTTGAAATTTTTTTGCTTGCCACTTGGCAAAAGAAACATGATGTATCTATAGTTGAATCAATTTACAAAAAAATGACATAAATTCTCCAGCAAGTATGTCATCCTCTACATATTCCAACCTTGTTGATTCTTTTCCAACTTTTGTTTCCGACTTTATGTACTTATATCTCTTACATTTTACCATCCTCATCATATCAACATCTTCATCTCTCAAAGGAAATTTAGTTAGGTTACCACATGTTTCACAAGTTCATCTTATGCAATCTATTTCACATAGTGCATGATAATTTTGTTTGTCACTTAAGATTGATGTTATGAATTGGCTCAGTTGTTTATGAAAAGAATTTTGAGAACCACCACTTTCTTCTATCATCTTTTAGACCCTTGATAGTACAAATCAAATTCAACATGATATCCAAAACAACATGTTTCAAAAGATCTATTTATCTTCACAAATTAGGGTTTCAATCTTTCAAACATTGTTTGTCCAATCTTTGTGTCAAGATTTAAATTACAAAATGAGAGATACAATTCATGTTGTGTGATATCCAACCAATGTTTTGCACGTTGAAGATACTCCTTAGGCCCAATCCTCTACCTGATGATATCTCTTCTATTTGGTGAAGAATAAGTATTATCAATCCAAAATTAAATGACTAAGTTATTAATCATTTTGACAATCCTATTAGATCGATGAACTCTACACAATAGGAACCAATTTCCTTCTAGTGTGCCATCATCTAAATTATTTCTCCTTTTTAGATAATGTAATATCATCTTTTGACTATACCCAATATGAGATGATAGTGAAGAGATTTGTCTTTTTTTTCATAATTTCTTATTTAAAACAGATATCAATATCACTCTTTGTGCAATAGATTTATCTTTAGATCTAGTTTTTTCCTCAATGGAATGTAACCGTTCCTTAACACTTTCAACAATATCTTTTTGTAGTTTAGCAGTCTTCCTCTTTTCTATACTTCTATATATACCCAATAGTTTCAATGACTCTTTTAATTCATCTTTAAGAAGTGAAATTGATAATAGTTGAGTTTTCTCCACTGTATCAAGATTCTCAAATTGTGCAATTATTCTTTAGACTTTTTATTCAATTTCCTCTGTGTAGTATGTGTAGGTTGACTAGCATATTCTCTTAATTTTTCCACATCCATTTTAATTAAATGATATATGT
Source organism: Cupressus sempervirens (assembly GCA_028749045.1). Taxonomy (NCBI): domain Eukaryota; kingdom Viridiplantae; phylum Streptophyta; class Pinopsida; order Cupressales; family Cupressaceae; genus Cupressus; species Cupressus sempervirens. Next base: position 755,837,220 of record CM053792.1, on the reverse strand, counting down.
TTCTATGATTAAATTTTCTCTTCAATCTTTAAGCTCGATTAACATTCTCATTTATTGTTGAGTGAACCCACAATAGTGGGTTACACTTTTTTATTTAAACTAACACTAAACTATGAATTTTTGAGAAAACTTTCACTTTCAAATGCAAATTGTCCTTTAATGGTTAGGAATTGAAGATGAAGTAAATTAGAGTTTTTAAGGATTTTCTATCTAGATTCTAAATATATTTAAATTTTTTTTTTTGAATTCATTTTACTGAATTATTTTTTCTCCCACAAAAATTGGTAAGTTATCAGAAACCTTATTTTGAAAAAGCAACATTTCTTTTGACACACATAACTTTTTTCTCCAAAATAGATATCAATTTTATTCTTTCGAATTTAGCTTTCTAGCATCCATTCTAAAACCATGGAGGTGGTCTTATGTCTTTATCTTAGTATTTCATATTTTATTGGAGTTTAAAGTTGACATAACACTAATTTGAATATATGTGACTTTTGACACATGAAACTTATTATATATTTAGCTGATTTCAAAGTTTCTTTTTTTGATTGAAAGAGGACTCAAATACAGAGACTGTAGCTATTTTTCAAAAAAAAAAAAATCTCTTAGTTACTATTTTTCCATGAGCATCCAATATAGAGGTTTATTTTTTATTAAAAAACCTCTGTTTAATTCACATATAAAAAAATATACCTAAAAAATTCAAAATGTATCAAATTCATAGTCAAAGAAAATAGCTAATTAGTTTTGATCAAAACTGGGGTCAACATTTAGGGGTTTATTTTTGTTTATATAACTTCTCATATAAATAATATTTGATTTTTTTTTAATTTTTAACATTCAAATCCAATCAGATAATTCAAACTTCAATAGGGAGGGAAGAAATATTTTGCAACCTTCTATTTTTAAATTTAAAAGAAGAATTTGTGGCATGGGAGATAAAGATAAAAGAGAAAGTAAATATGCACGAAGAAGAACTCATAAACAAGAAGATGAAAATATTTGAAAAGCTTTAGTAGGGTACTATAGAAGGCAAGGTACACATGTGCAAACTCTTTTCCAATGCAAATTTAACATATAGTGTATAATCATATTCTAGACTTTTTGTACATATAGTTAGGATTAGGGTTTATCCAATTAAGAATATGGTAAATATTAACTTAGGGTTACTATTCACTTAATATTAAGGGTTTGTTGAATTATGAATATTTAAGATTAGGTAAAATTAAAGAGCTGAATATTTAGGATTAGGCTTTATTATATTATGATTTTTAAATTACGAATATTTAGAATTAGGGTTCATTTTAATTATGGTCTTTTAAATTATGAATTTATTTAGGATGTAGTCAACTAGGACAACCTACTAAGGTTGGAGAAGGTTCATCCCAAGTTCAAACATGTATGTGCATGCACGCATCTCTCGCAAGTGTAATCTCTCTCTAGATTTCTAGGTCTAGGAAAACTTTATATCTTTGATTTTTAATTTTAGAGACAAATCCCCTTACAAACTTGCTTGATTTTATTTGTCATAGATCATGCATGTTCAGTAGTAGATGATGAAAATGTTGGACATGAGGAAATTCAAGATGAAGCAATGGATATCAAAGAAGGATCATTTGAAGGTTAGATAAAATTGAATTTAATAGTTCACTTATTATGTATTTATACATATGTCCCCTAAAAAGAAATATCTTAAGTCTTTATTTTAATTTTTCTTGTAGCTTGAGATCAAACATATTAGGGTTACAATGTTTGATCATAATATATGATCTACCCTATGAGGGGTCTATCCTATTAAAAGCTTCATGACTGTTAGGTCTTACCTTGTTAAAGGATTTCACACTTACAATTAAGGACTCTGTTAGGAGATTTACATAGACATGTTAGGATTACTCGGTTAAGAGATTTTCTCTAGTTCAATCTTACTAAAATTTATTCAATACCTAATCCTCAATTTTCTCTCTAAGTTGATTTTGGATCTCCTCTGTACAATATCTTGATCTCTTAATCTGATATCTCTATTTTGTCCTTCACTGCTTTGATTGCTCTATTTTATCTCCTTTTAGACTCAACCTTTCTTCCTTTGTTCTATCATATTTTTCTCCTTTTATGCAATCACACATTCATTCTCACATGCATTCCATCCTCTCATATACAAACCTAGGGTTAGAACCCTCCTTAAATAGATGTTCTTTGAAAGTTCTAGATCACAATCAATGGTTTACAATTCATCTTCTTTTGTTGTTTCTTTCTGATTTGCTGATTGGTTGAATTACATTCCTCAGGATCATTACCTTCTATAATGATGTATAATCTCCATCTTAACCATCTCTACAAACATTAAATATTTTATAGAAGTTGGCCAAAATGATTTACGTATTTATTTGTGCAATTAAAAACTCATATGACAAAACTGGTCTGTTCGCTATCTGAATGTGTTGACACTCGGTTGCAACTAACATTCATACTAGCACTTGGTTTCTATATACATGTTTCTTAATGTTTTCTTCACAATAACTATCTTCAAGTTCACTCAGTCTCTACTATAATATCTCGGCTTATAAATATGCTTGGCCTCAACTGGGGTGCTCCAAAATCTTTGACTTGCTTGGCATGTAATGCAAAATAAACAACTCCTTGTATGCTTGATCTTTACTAGATGTCTCGATTGCAGTGATGACCATTAAACCTTGCCTAGTAAATGACTAAGTGATTGGACACCAATAGGAAATCATAGGCATAGAGATCAACAACATACATCATAACTAGCATGTTTGAATAAAATTATTGATAATACAATTCAAAAATAAAATTTAAAGAGAAAAAATAGGAGGAAAAAAAAGCAAGAAATCAATTTGCGGTGTCATGTCTAATTCTATCCTAATTTTTCTCAATAAGAATTTTTTTCTTATTTCAGTCCCCCCTTTCATTCCTAGATTATTTTTTATTTTTAAGCAATATTTGCTACACAAAAATAGGAAAAGATTCAAATTTATCCTTTTGCACTAATTAAATCCTTGCTTAGGACTGCCCCTATTGTTTAAAATTAAGAAAAAGTTTCCTTTAAGAAGCCATATGGGGACATGGGGGTAAGACCCCACAATAGCCACTATAGTACTTTTTGCATAAATGGACTAATCAAAAACCAAGAAAACTAAAAAATGAAAAAAAAATTGAATGACTACTGGTGTTCATGGTGATTTATTTGGGCATGTTTGTCGGCAAGGACTGAGGTTTTTTGGGCGGTCAATAGAAGGTAAAGGTAACAATTAACATGAAAACATTGCATACGTGGGCAACAATTTTCTTATTCCCCCTACCTCTAAATCAACAAAAAAAGGAATTGTATGCAAAAGTCAGTAATGCATCCATAATTTAAAAAAACTAGGTGTAAAATTTATCATTCAGAGTTTGCACTATTGTATGTTGAATTTTGAAAATTTTAATTTATATTAACATCCACATTGTGGTTCTGTTAAATAAGACTTAACTATTGTACATTTCAAAAATGACATATATATATATATATATATATATATATATATATATATATATATATATATATATATATATATATATATATATATATATATATATATAAGTAAAAGGTAACTTAAGGAAAAAGGAAGACTGTAAGGGTTGTTTTGTAATGTACAATAACTCCGCAATATGAATGATATTAATGTCACTTTCCACAAAACCTAGTTATCAACAACAAAAAAGTAAACTTAAGATGTGTGAGAAATAGACTAAATGTACAACAATGTAGTCTTCGAAGGTTGAGTTTCCTATGACCAATTTCCTAGTTTAGTTGAGAATTTTTGCATGAGAATACGTAGACAAAATCATGCATGACTCCTAATGAAAATCAAAACCAAGAAGACAAAAGAAACAAACATTAAATGTTTTACTATTATAATACTTCTTGTGAGAGTACAATATAAATTTGTTAGGAATTGATGAATTGACACTTCATAAAAGTAATAATTTACCAATTCAAATTCAGGTCTAGATATGAAAAATAATTCTGCATTATGATTTGTAAGGATTCATGTGTGAATGTGCACACACACTACACACACACACACACACACACACACACACACACACACACACACACACACACACACACACACACACACACACACACACACACAATTCTAAAATCATATCATTTCATAGTATGAATAAATAAATCTAGTATACATGATCATTGATCTATTTTCACAATTATAAATAAAATTGACACATTCACATTGAATTTCTAAATTACAAAATGAAATTATGAAAATTTAAAAATAGATCATTAAAGTTAAAAAATTTAATCATTGCAGGATTCATTCTAGTCCGGGTAGGGTTTGTATTTTTACCTTGTGGATCTAGACATGGATGTAGAAATCCAAAGTGTGAAAATATGAACCTTGGCCAGATGGGGATGAATCTATGCATAAATCCAAAAATATAGATTATTATACTTTAAATTTTTTAATCATGTAGATCCTCAAATGATTCTTCTTGAGCCAAGCACGGTTTGTGTTTTTACCCTTAGGATCCAGAAGGTAAAAACATGGACCCTTCCCAGATCAGGATGAATTTGTACACTAATCTTGATCTAGATTGGATCCAAATCTAGATCCAGCCTCCAAGGTATGAATCCTGTAACTATGTAAAAGTATTGATCAAACTTGAAGTCAACTATAGAAGATATGGGGTCTCCAAAATCATATTAGGTTGAAATAAGCATGGCATATTTGGTTGCAAGAAAAGTGGGTGTAACCTTAATAGGTAACCCTATTATTAAAAATACACTTGAGTTGAAGTGGTACTAGGATGACTAACCACTTGGGAAGTCTGTATGCTTCACCTCTATAAGTATCACCTAAATACAATGAGTACAAAGTGTTCCATTCATTTGCATGAGAAATAGGTTCTAGTGAATCTGTAGTCATGAAACATGGATCAATTAGTTTGAATCAAACACTACACATTTGAATCTAGAGAGCAATATCATAAGCATAGCATGGGCTAAAATTTACTAAAATCCATTCAAATTCATACTAGTTCAACAATCAAATTGTGCCTCAAATACAATCTCTCATTGTTGGGATAAGATGATGGCTGCAACTTTCATTAATTGGCATATATTTGAAAATGGTGTCAATCTGTTTACTAATAAATCTCTATGATATATGGTCTCTTTGAAACTTGAAAGTGATGCAAATACAACATATGAAAACAAGACTACTAAAAAAGCCATGATCTTTCTCAAAAAATAAAAACTTCATAATGTGACTTCAAACTCATTAACCTTGTGTATCACTTAGGTAACAAATCCAAAAATGTGATCTTAGGAAAGAGTACAAAAGTTGAACAATATAAATTAAAAGTGGAATTTGCTAGATAAACTAGCACTTGCACCAAAATGAGATGAAATGGTTAGGGTGATAGTTAAATATAGTTGGCATCATATACTAGAGGGTACAAAAATCTTGAGAAAAAATTGAGTGGTAAATCTTACACGAATCATTAGAACAATCTCTAAGGCCTTTCAATAGAATATGCATGTCAAATTTGGATGCATGGTCATGTCATATTTGGACAAAGTAAAAAATTAATATAAAAGAAATTTACTCATCATCCTCTTCATCTTTTTCTCCTCCTCCTTTTCTTTTCACCTTTTCTCCTTCTTCTTCCTGTTTCTGCTCCTCCTCTTCCTTTTCTTCTTGGTCTTTTTCATTTTGTCTTCTTTTTATTTTCATCTCCTTTTCCATAGTCTCCTTCTCTTCCTCCTTTTTTCCTTTTTCACCTTCCTCATATAGTACTCTTGCTTTTCTTCTTTGCATTTTTCTACTTTTCCTTCTTTTCCTTTTCCTTTTCCTTTTCCTTCTCCTCCTCCTCCTCCTCATCTTCTTTTTATTCTCCTCAATTTCCTTTTCCCTTTTCTCCTTATCCTTCTTCCTCTTTCTTCTCCTCCTCTTCCTTTTCTTCTTGGTCCTTTTCATTTTTTCTTCTTTGTATCTTCCTCTCCTTTTCCATAGTCTCCTCCACTTTTTCTCCTCCTCTTCCTCCATTTTTCTTTTTCACCTTTCTCATATACTACTCTTGCTCTTCTTTTTCTTTTTCTACTTTTCCCTATTTTCCTTCTCCTTATCCTCATTATCCTTTATCTTCTTTAGGTGTCACTTCTTCTTCTTCCTTATTTTCTTCTTCATCTTCTTCATCTTCTACTTCATCTCCTTTTTAAGAATTATTTAAAATAAAAGTGATTATATACATTGGAATAATATGTATATTAACACCTTCCTTATATACTACTCTTATTCTTCTTCTTCTTCTTCTACTTTTCCTTCTTTTCTTTTTCATTTTCCTTTTCTTTTTCATTTTTCTCCTTGTCCTTCATCTTCTTTAGGTTTCACTTCTTCTTCTTTTTCATTTCCTCTGCCTCCTCATCCTCCTCTTCCTTCTTTTTAAACTTTTGTTTGTAATAAAAGTGTTTGTATACAATGGAATGATATGTGTACTAACAATTTCTACTAAATTTTTTTAAAATGCTATAATTTAACTTTCAACTCTATATGTTACAATAAATTTAATATTTTAATGTACAAAATTAATAAATCTATTTTTATTTTATTTTAAATAATTGATATTTTAGTTTATGGACTTAAGATAATTTATATTAGTTTTCTATCGGGCCCCTTGTTATCATCATCATCTATTTTATCCATAACTCAATCCAAAAAACCTAGCCCTATTTTCTACAATTGGACAATCATAAAGGTCAAGCAATGAATGAGAAAACAATAGGTGAATTGTGCAATTTTTTTAGTTTTGTAATTACCATCATCCATGTAATTGCATTTGATTTTGAGGTGCAAATGATAAAACTAAATGCTGAAATTTTTGTAACACTCCCTCTCCAAATAGATTGAATATAGGGTTCAGATAGTAAAAGGCTAAGGAGAAAATTGAAACTCTCTTTTTAAAGCTTTTAATCACACCTCAATTATGATAGCATCCTCAATGTTTGGGATCAAAATTTCTTTATAGGAGATTTGTTTTGATATTATGCCTCAGATGTTTCTGTAAATTTTCATTTCAAATGCCAAACCAATTTGTGACCATGTTTAATGAAATGATAATGTTTGCAAAGTTTAGTTAATAAAAAAAATTGAAGTTAAGAAAGCATGGTTGTTTTAGCTTAACCGTGAAGTGTGAATCATTCATGAACTGCCAAAGTTGAAAGGGTGTTTCGAAGAGTCCTTTGGTTTAAATAGTAAGCTTTATTATTCTATAGCAATTGAGTGTGGTGAGCCTAAAAGAAAATCTTCAATAAGTAGGGCAATCAACAATGAACATGAGACAGTTATGAAAACACTAAAAGATGTGTCTCTGAGGCAGTGCCTCTAAAAGGTGGATATCTTTTGATCAAATATTTTCTTAAATATTGTCATTCCTAATTTTACATTGAGGTAATCTTGTGTTTATTCTCCTTAGCTAAGAGAGAGTGTTGATTTTTGGTAGCTTTAGTTGAATAAACATATGTGATTAGATTATTGAATATATATATATATATATATGATTAATATTGTAATTATATTATTTAATAGACATGTTCCATGAAGGGACATGTCTCTACTTGGTTTATACTCAATATAAATACAAGTGATCAGTGCCCTTAGAAACCACATACAAATAGGCATAACTATTTCATTTGCAATGATCCTAAACCTCAACACTTTGCAGTTGTTGAATCAATTTTTTTTTTTAATCTACCCTCATCTTGTGATGAAGGGTGCTCCCCTTAATACCATAAACAAATAACCAAAACAAAGAAACAACAGAAAATGTGAGAACAAAATATGGACTTCTTATTATCGTTGCACATGTGGAATTACAAAATTCTCAATTACAATATGCTAACCCAAAATGGGCACCTTCATTACAGTAAGCTGCAAGACTAAGTTGTGAACTACCACCCAGAGCTACTCTAGACAATGTTTGGTTCTTTCTTAAATAGGAAATTTTATGCCACTCAGGAAGGTTTTAGATGCTCAAACTGAATACCTAAGAATGACATACCCTAACAAAGCATATAGAGTCAGCTAAATACACATCTTTGACATTTATTTTAGAAATTTTGGTAGACCAACATTGGAAGACCATAACTATTGAACCATTTCTCTGATTAGCTATTATAACTGTTAGACTAAATAATAATTATTTACTCTTTTTCTTAAGTTTACTTAGGTTAATGCATTTATTTATTTAATGTAGACTAGAAGTTGTTGACAACATGAGAGTTTTTTCCTATCTAAGTCATACTTATCATCTCACCTTGATCGAGGCTATCTCACCTTTTGTGGATGTATGATTGGTTGTCATTCTTATCTCCTAGCACTTTCTAGTACTTTCTAACCTTGTTCTACAAGCTTCCTAGAGGCCTTTATAAACAGGCTCTCCCTTTGCATTTTTTGTACAACAATTTCATTTTCACATAAATAAGCTCTTACACCCATCATGCCCCTACATCAAACACCTTGTGTAATTTGATAAGTGACCTCATCATGTCTCAGGTGTTCAAAGGAAAACCAAGATGGTTAACCTCCTCCATTACTAGCCATGATGAATCCTCTATTGGCCTCCCTTTCCATTTGACTAGGTATTCCTCATAAGTTATGTTCCTTGTAATTTTGCCAATATGATTGTCCAGTATCTCCTCAATCTACAACTCTTTTGTAGCCAAAGTAGCTACTATAATACTCTATTGCACTTCTTTAACTTCATCTCCATCACCTCCTTCATAATAATATGTTAAATCTGAAATATTAAATACTGGTAAAATATTCAATTTAGTAGGAAACTCCACTTCATAAGCATTTCTAGAATCATGCCTTTTCACTATCTTGCTCTGTGCACAAATGAACCATGACCTCATCTCCAATCTAAAATTTTTTATACCTTTTTTTTACATTTTCCTTAGCATTTTACTATGTATTCATCTTTATGATATGCATCCTCACCTCCTCATGGATGTTCTTCAAATGTTCAAAAAATTCTTCTACTTCAACACTACTTATCTCTCCTTTATCCAACTATCATAATTTAGAAGCATTTCTAGGATTGCTCCTGTATACAATCTAGAATGGTGATTTACCATTACTCCTATTGATATAATTATTATATGCATATTTTGTCTATGGTAAAATCAAATCTTATCCTTTTGGCTTATCTCTAACAAGACATCTAAGTAAATTTCCCAAACTACCATTCACAACTTCTGTTTGTCCATCAATCTATGGACGATGTGATGAACTAAACGTAAAATCTAGCTTCAACTTCTTCCACAATGTATTCTAGGAATAGCCAAAAAAATTGGTATCTTGATCTGAAACTATACTCTTTGGTAGACCATGTAGTCTCACCACTTATCTGAAAAATAACTCTACCGAATGAACAACATCACTAGTCCTCTTGCAAGGTATGAAATGTTCCATCTTTGAAATCTTGTCAAGCACCACAAAAATAGAATCATACCCATGCTAATTCTTGGGTAATCCAAGAACAATATCCATGTTGACATCCTCCCATGGCTTCTCTAGTACAGGTAATGGCTAATACAACACTGTATTTTGTTTCACTCCTTTTGTCATTTGACATACTCTATAGCTCTATATAAACTTCTTCACATCATACTATAACTATGGCCATTAATAATTCCCAAAAACCAAAGCTATCATTTTATCTCTACCAAAATGTCTAGCCAATCAGCCACTATGCTTCTCTTTGATGAGATTCTCTATCATTAAACTTCTAGGAATGCACAACTACCTTCCTTTGAACAACATACTATCCTGGATCATGAAATCGAAACACTTAGTCTTGTCAAGTGTAACAAGTTTTGTACAAGCCTTCCATATCTCACCAAAATTAGGATCATTTGGATACAAAGCATTAAATCCCTTGAACCCAACCACCTCTATGTGCATTTCTCTTAGCAAAAGTTGTCTTCTATTAAGAGCATCTACAACTCTGTTAGACTTCCGACTCCTCTGTTTCAAAAAAAATGTATAACTCTACAAAAACTCAACCCACTTCAAATGCCTTTGGTTCAATTTTCCTTGACTATTTAATTATTACAAAGCTTGATGATTAGTATACAAAACAAACACTTTACGAAGAAGATAATGTCTCCACTACTTCAAAGACTAAACTATAGCATAAAATTCTTAATCATAAAAAAAATATTTTCCTTTTGCATCATTCAATTTCTCACTAAAATAAGCAACAGGTCTACCTTCTTCACTCAAAATAGAACCTACTGAAGTACAACTAGCATCACAGTCTACTTGGAACACCTTGTTAGAATCAATAATTGCTAAAATAGGTTGCTCAATAACTTTTTGTTTCAACACATTAAAACTCTTTTTGGCTCTTGTATTCCACTTAATTTCTTTCCTATCCCCTCACATTTTTTAGTCAAGGGTCCACAAATACTACTAAAATTTCTTATGAAATTTACGTAAAAAACTAGCCAGTCCATAAAAAGATCTTACCTCTATCACACTTCTTGGAGTAGGCCATTCAAGGATAGTCTTCACTTTCTTTGGGTCCATTTTCAGACCTTCTACTAAGACTATAAATCCTAAGTACACAAACTCCTTCTTTACAAAACTTCACTTCTTCAAGTTTATCAACAACTTTTCTTCCTTCAACTTATCAAACACCTTTCAAATATGAATCAAATGCTCCTCCAATTTCTTACTAAAGATCAAAATATCGTCTAGGTAAATAATTACAAACTTTCCTAGAAAATCCTTCAGTACCTCATTCATGAGCCTCTTGAAAGTTCTTGGTGCATTAATTAGCTCAAAAGGCACTAACTAACCACTTGTACAGTCCTTTTATCTTGAAAGTAGTCTTCCACTCATCTCCTTCTCTGATGCAAATCTGATGGTACACACTCTTCAGATCTATCATTTTGAAATACTCAACTCTGCTCAAACAATCCATAATATAATCCATCCTTGAAAATGGAAATCTATACTTAATTGTGATATTTTTGATAGTGTGAGAATCTATGCACATCCTCCATTCTCCATTCTTCTTTGGTGTTAATATGGATGGTACAACACATGGAATTAGAATCTCTTGAATCAACCCCTTCTGCAAAAATTCATGAACTTGTATATTCAACTCTTTACTTTTTGATGGTATCATTTTTTGTGTTGCCTTGTTTAGCAAACTAGCTCCTTGAACCAAATCTATCTGGTAACTAATCTTCCTTATTGAGGGCAATCCATTAGGTACATTATCTGACACAATATCAGAAAAATTTTCCAACAAATCTCCAACTTTTGTAGGTACCTCCTCTACTTCTTCCTTACTAACTTTAGGAATTATAGAAAAACACATATTCTCATGCTTCATACCTTTGAGAAACTCTTTTCCATCAATAAAACATATTCTGGTAGCACTACATACCTTTTCTTCTTTCTCCTTCGATCACTTCAACTTATGCTTCACTCCATCCTTGGTCAAAGTGTAGGTATTTACTCGCCCATCATGTACAATGTGCCTGTCAAACTGACATGGCCTTCCCCACAACATATGATATATGTCCATTGGTATGATATCACAAAGTACCTCATCTTGGTAGCTTCCAATCTTGAACTTCATTGAACACTACTTATTGACCATGAGCTTATGGTCATCTTGTACCCAAGCAATATAGTATGGATGTGGGTCTTTCTATTTTTTCATCTTCAACTTTGTGACCATCATTTCTAACACCATATTTTTAGTACTTCGACCATCAATGATCACATTACAACACTTAGCTTTACAATTGCACTTTGTGCGAAACAAGCTCCTTTGATCAGGTTCATTTACACCAGTCAATAGGACTCTTTTGTTAACTAGGACTCCTCTTTCATCATCTTCAAAATGCGATGATATTGCATCTTCATCAACATGTATAACTCTAGCCCTACCTTCTATTCTTCAATATGTACTTTCTTGGCCCTAGGAACATTAAAATTCTCTATGCCTTTCTTCTCCATGGTGAAAACATTTCCCACAGAAGCCTGCTCTTCCAAGTCCTTGTCCTTTGTGTCTTCTTTTCTAATCTCTATTGTTCAGTTGGAATTTTTTCCACTATGGTTCTGACTACTACTTCCAACCTCATCCTTGCTCTTTTGATCATCATTACGCCATTAGATTTTCTTCCAGATCTTCCACTGTGACCTCTTCTAGTATTTTTTTTGTTGAACTTCTGGTCCAGTTTCTCCTCAACTCTTAGGGAAAGCTAGTATGCCTCCTCAATACTATTCATTCAAACTAGACTCAGCTCATCTTGAATGCTTGTCTTTAACCCATTAAGATAATAGGCAACTTTCTCCGTTTTAGCTTCTACGTGGCTAGTTCTAATGAGAACTCAATAGAACTCTTCAATATACTCTTGAATAGATTTCCCCCGTTACTTCAACCCTTGTATCTTATTTAATAGATCAAGCTCATAATCCATATGAATGGATTGTCTCTTTAGTTTATCTATCATCTGATCCCATCTAGTGATTTTGTCCTTTCCCTTACTATTTCACTCTAACTAAACCTCCTACCACCAGATCTTTGTGTGTCCCTTTAGTTTTGCATTTAAAAACTTGGCCCTATTAGGATCCTCAATATCTTCATACTCAAATTAATCCTCCAATTCATTGATCCAATCTATCAGCTCTTTTCTGTTAAGATTTCTTGAAAATGTGTGATGTAGGAGACTCTTGGGTTGCACTGCTATCCTACATGTTTTCAATTTTTTCTAGTTTTTCAAAGTTGTAATGTCTTGCATTTCTGAGCTTTTAGTAGTTTCTGAGCAATGGAGATACACTAGGAAACCTTGTGCTATGTGCACAAAGAGATTGGAATTATCATGTTAAGGTTTGAGTCATTTTTGCCTTGCTGTTGCAGCTATGTTTTTCTGGTTTCTAGGTTCCTGTTGTGGGCTATGCAACTAATTTTTTGCAATGAGTTAGAGGCTGAAAAATTTAGGTATTGAAGAGGTCCTAGATTAATCCATTTTATAAAAGGAACAAGGCCCAATTCATTATAATTTGCGATATATGGCAATTCTCCTAGAGTATCAATTTCTAGCAATTTGCATGACTTGTTTCTGTGCTTAACTTTTGTGAGTGATGCATGCTTATCATTGATGAATCAGCCTTTGGACCCTTAAGGGGTTGTAGAAAACCTAAAGTATTACCTTTCATTTGAAGAACAAGTTATAATTCAATCATGGCTAAGAGATATCGTGATTTTTATTGGGTATCAATTTTTTGACATTTAATTTATGTTGGAGCCCAACTTGTGGCTCTTCAAGTATTTAATGTTAGGTTTATTTAGTTCTTAGCATTGTGGGCCAATTTGTGGCATAGATTGGTATAATTAGGGGTTGTGGTGAAATCTTTAGGGATTATTATTTCATCCATCTTGATGGAATATAGATGATAGGATGATAGAAAATTGAAAGCACATGTGTTTGTAAATCTGAACTTGAAGCTAGATCTTGGGTTTGAATGTATTTTGTATCTAGCTGTTGTAGACACCTAAAAACCTTTAGAAAATAAAGTATTTTTATTTTTTGAAAAATTCCTGATGACATCATCATTTATTAATTAATTTATTTATTTTTATGCCATTAAATCCCTTTATCTTAATTAAAAGTATTTAATTAAGGAATCCCTCCCAAAAATGTATAAATCTTATTTAAACATTATCTCCTTATTTATTAATTATTTAATTAATAAATTGACCCAAAAACCCAAAATAAATAAAAAATTTATTTTTTGCCCAAAACTTGGCCAATTTCCTTAAGACCACTAACCTCTTCCAAAATCTTCTAATCCTTCTTTAATTTTGATTAAAGGCTAATCCCATCATTTCCTACCCCTAATCCCAACTCAAAATATTTAATTAAGATTACATATTAATCCTCATGTTTATTAAAAAAGTTTTAATAAATATCTCCTCAACCCAAACCCTTGAAATAAATAAAACTTTATTTATTTCCTAAAAATCTAATCCTAAGAAGTTCTAGACTCTTCTAGAAAGTCTTCATCCTCATCCTAGGAAATTCTAGACTATTCTAGAAAGTCTTTATCCTCATCCAAAGTCTAGACTCTTCTAGAATATGTCTTTAAACCTAATCCTAATCCCCTCCTAACCTTGTCACATTCTCTAAACATGGGTTAAGACTTACTAACCCAAGCCAAAGTTAACAAATATCTCCTCCTTCACCCACCCTCATTAAATGCCATCCACTTGCCTATCCCTAAGCTAATCCTAAACCATCCTAATCCATCCTCTAATCATTTGCACAATCCTAAGAAAGCTTAAAACCCTCCTAATCAAGCCCAAGTCAAAATTTCTCTCATCTCCCTCAAAATATCTCAACCATAAAACTTTATGAAGCCCACAAGGTCATAAATGACTTTTCCAAGCCCTTTTATTGCTCTTACAAGCCATTATGAGGGTCTTTATGAAGATTTTATCCCTTGAGCCTCCTTTGTTAACTCATCCTTCCCCTTTCCTCCATCCTCTCACCCTATGACATGTGTCACTCCCTGATTGGTTGTAAGGAAGCACAATCCATGTGCTCTCTTCTCATGCAATTTGAGCCCTCCATGAGCTTTTTCCCATCCTTGCATCTTAGCCCTCAATCCCTCAAGCCTCTTGCCTATAAATTGGATCCTTCCCCTTTGAAAAATAACACAATCCATGAAGTAAAGTCATAATTCCATTTTAAGAAGCCATTTTACATCAAAACCATACACTCACACCCAAATTCCAACTCCATTTGAAGCCATTTTTGAAGCATAAGCTTGAGCATACATCCTATCTATTTAGACAAAGCCACTCAACAAGAGAGCTTCTTAGTGAGAGAGTCCATTAATGGCTCATATTCTCAATTGAGAGCTCATTTTAGTCTATCTTGAAGTTTATGAATTTTGTTTAGTTTGTAGAAGCTTTATTTAAATTTGGTTTCTATTAGTATACTAACATTTCTCATATATAGTTGTAACCTAGAAGGCCTTATAGCTGGGCATGGATGATGATATTTTCATGAATCAATAAAAAATATTTTACTCTCTCTATGGTGTTTTTTTCTTTTTTGTTTTCTTCTATTGTGTTAACTCTTGCATAGTGGTTTGGGTAGCTAAGTGTGCCAATTGGCCTTAGTCAATCACACCTTTTTGCATCAGGTGGTATCAAAGCTTGGTTTTTCTTAAGTGTGCAAGTAGATTATTGAAGTGTGAGGTAGTTTGTACCATGAATTTGGATCAAGTAGAACCCTAATTTGGATTTGGTTGTAGGGTTACAGATTTGTGGATTTGACCTACAACTTGTAGAGGGTTATGATCTTGCAGGAACCTAATCTATAAAGATGGTTCATGGTAGAGGAAATGTTGATAATGACATATTAGATACATTGAGACAAATTATAGCTAGATTAGATGATATAGAGACAACCCAAATCAGAGGAGTTCATCTTGCTGATGTAAGTAATGATGAAGAAATAGTACCTAACCTTAATCTAGAACCTAAAGAAGATCAAGATGAAGCAAGGTTGTTGAGAGTGTTGTCTAGGAAAAATTCAAAGTCTGCAATAGAAGTAGTTCCTTATGATGGAAAATTGGATACCAATACTATCTTATATTGGATCTCAGATATGGAGATGTTTTTTGAGTATGAAAACAATCCTGATAATAGGAAGGTGAAGATTGTAGTTACTAGGTTGAAAGGTCATGCTTCATTGTAGTGGGAGCATTTGCAAACTAATAAACAAAGGAGAGGAAAGGAAAAGATCAAAACTTGGCCAAAGATGGTGAATAAGGTAAAGAAAAAATTCCTTTTTGTTGATTGCCAATTTAGCTTGTTGAGAAAGATGCCAAATTTGAGACAAAAGGAAATGACTGTGAAAGAGTATACCAAAGAATTTTATACATTGGACATCAGATTTGGACATTTGGATGATGATGTTGAGAAAATTGCAAGGTACATAAATAGATTAAGATCTAGAATTCAAGATGATATAAGTTTTGTGAAGTTGGAAAGTGTGCAATAAGTATATAAATATGCCTTGAAAGTTGAAGAGATCTTGACAAAGAATCATTAACAAAGACAAAGAGGTAGAGGTGGTAGATTCTGAAAAGGTAGATGAAGATCTTATGGTGAAGGTGGCAGATTTGATAGTTTTGTGCATGATAGAGGAAAATCTGAATGGAACAATGATGACCAAGACAAGAATGAGTGGAAAGTTGGTAGTTCTTACCGACAAGGTACTGGTTCTTACTAAGGAAGAGGTAATTCATATTCTAAAGGTAGTTTTCATGGTAATTATTTAAGATGTGGTAAAGAAGTGCATAGATCTTTTGAATGTAGATCTTCAAAAAGTGGACAAAATAATGGAAATGTTGTGATTCAATGAGACATTAGGAGTGCACCAAGTGGACCTAAGGCTAGATAAAATCTAATGGTGAGAAGAACCTTATGTAATAAGGGAAATGATGAGGAACATATTTTGAGAAGAAGTCTTTTCAAGACCAGATGTAAGATGGCTAGAAAATGCTACAAGGTGATCATTGATAATGGAAGTTCAACAAATTTGAAATCAAAAGAGCTAGTTACAAAGTTGCAATTGCATAGGCTAAAACATCCCAAACCTTATCATGTTTCATAGATAAAAAATGAGAATAAGATATTGGTAAGTGAGCAATGTATTGTGAAGTTCAAGATTGGACATTACCTTGATGAAGTGACGTGTGATATTATACCTATGGATTGTTGTCATATTTTGTTTGTTAGACCTTGACAATATGATAGATATGTTGTAGATGATGAAAGATTGAATCAATATACTCTTTGGGTAAATAGGAAGAAGCAAATATTGCTACCTCTAATTGTAATTCAAGATGAGGTTAGTCATATTAAAATAAAAGTTTGCATGGTTAATGGAAAGAAATTTGAAAAGGAAGTAAAGAAGAATCAAGTTTGTTTTTCTATAGTTCTTAGATGATTGAGTTTTGGTAGTAATGACTAAGAAACATAAGCTGGTAATGATCAAGTGACAACAAATAGTGGTAGCCGAATATCAGAAAAAATTGCAAAATTGTTGAATGAGTATCAAGAGATTGTTGTAAAGGATATGCCTGATGGTTTACCTCTAATGAGAAGAATAAGTCATTGTATGGATCTGATTCCTAGAGCTAGTTTTCCAAACAAAGCACCCTATATATTGGCATGTACAAAGAATGAGGAACTTAACAAACAAGTGCATGAGTTGTTGTAGAAAGGTTTGATCAGAGAAAGTTTGAGTCCATGTAATGTACCTACTATATTAGCACCTAAAAAGAATTGAGAATGGAGAATGTGTAGTAATTCTAGAGCTATTAACAAGATTATAGTGAAATATAGATTTTCTATGCCGAGAATGGATGACATAATGTATTGTTTGAGTGGAGCAAAATATTTTACCAAGATTGATTTAAAGAGTGGCTATTATCATATTAGAATTAGAGAAGGTGATGAATGGAAGACTACTTTCAAGACAAAAGATGGTTTGTATGAAGGGTTGGTTTGACTAATGCACCTAGTACCTTCATGAGGTTGAATTTGATTAATGTGTAAGAATTTTCTTAGGAAAAAAATCACCCAAGATCAAGGAACTCAAGCACAAGCATAGAATAGACCAATAGAGTATGATTAGAATAACAATATTGACTAATGCAACTAGTACCTTCATGAGGTTGAATTTGATTAATGTGTAAGAATTTCCTTAGGGAAAAATTCACCTAAGATCAAGGAACTCAAGCACAAACATAGAATAGACCAATAGAGTATGATCAGAATAACAATATGATATTCAATTAACATACAAGTACACTAGGAGTGCCTATATATAAAGGCCTCTAGAATGCTTCTAGAATTTCTAGGAGTCAACACACTGATAAATCTTACAACCAAGTACATGTCCACCAGGAGTGGATTATCCTCCATCAAGCATAGTAGTAAGTTCGATGATGAGAGGATAAGCCTACAAAGGTGTAGCACAAAAAATATTGTTCTAGACACCATTTGCTTGATTAAGAGTACAAATAACTATGTTGTCTACATGAAAACTTAGTTAATTATGCAAACTCTAGTGTTGTAGACACCATGTGCTGAATTAAAGTTGCTTACTTTTATGTTGTCAAAATGAAAACTCATAAAAGTTTGCAAACTCCTAAGTGTGAACCTAATAAATAATAAAATAATGCATTGACCTAAGTAAACTTAAGTAAAGTGTAAATAGTGAATACTTATTTATACCAACACCCCCTCTTAAGTGAAACTTAGGAGAATGCACTTAAGCTCACAAATGTATGATGGGTCCTAATGATAAGTTCGTGTTAGGTACCCATGTACAAAAGCAATTCTCTACATACAATGTGATGAAATGTAATCTCTCATAAAGTGGAGAAAGAGGGAAAACCTCATGGGGAAAACCCTCCTCCAAAAAGAGAGATAAGTACAATAAAGATGAGAGAGACGAAGACCTTAGATGAGGAAAAGATCCCTCTCAAAAGAAAGAAAAGAGAAGTCAAGGGATTCCCCTTTCTACAACATCCCACACCCCCAAGAGATCTTGTAAATGAATATAATAAAACCTTAGTGAAGGGTTTGGTGAAGATATTTGCGACTTGCTCTACTGTAGGACAATACTATAATGCAATGATCTACTCATGTATCAGCTCTCTAATGTAGTGCATATGAACCTCAATGTGTTTAGTCCATTGATGTTGAACTAGATGTTTAGAGATCTTAATAGCACTCTGATTGTTACAATATATGATTATAGGTTTAGGTAGGTCAAATCCAAACTCCTTTAGGATGTGTTGTAACCAAAGAGTCTTTGTAGTTGTATTGATAGCTCCTCGATACTCAACCTTAGTTGAAGAAAGAGAAACATTATTTTGCTTCTTACTCTACTAACAAATGAGGCCAGAACCAAGATGAAACATATAACTTGAAGTAGACTTGCAAGAGTCAAGATCCCCTGCATAGTCTAAGTCTTTATATCCAACCAACTAAAGTCCTGTACCTACTCCATAGTGTATCCCATGTTTATGTGTACCCTATATGTAGTGCAAGATGCATTGACAACCTTCTAATGAAGCTCATGTGGCTCTTGCATGAAGTGAAAAACCATGTCAACTACAAAAGCTCTATCAAGGCATGTATGTGTCAAATAGATGAGACTCCCAACCAAATATCTATACAATGTAGCATTAACAAGTGGAGTGGTACACTTGGCCTATAACTTGACACCTAAAAGAAAGAGAGTGGGAGCAAGCTTGCAGTCACTCATGTGAAATTGAGAAATCAAGTCAAGAGCATACTTGGGTTGAGAAAGTGTGACCCCGATAGAAGATTGTGTGATCTGAATATCAAGGAAATAATCTAGTAAACCCAAGTCTATCATAGAAAATTTGTCTTGCAAAGAGGTTTTGACACTGGAAATGATGGATGAAGTGCTTCCTATAATGATCAAGTCATCTACATAAAGCATGAGTATCAAATGTGAGTCATTCTTCTAAAGAATGTAGATATTCAAATTAGAATGACACTTAGTAAATCCTATAGAGACTGAGAAGGAATCCATCTTCGACCAAGCCTGAGGAGCCTTCTTAAGAGCATAGATAGACTTCTTCAATCTACAAACCCTAGTAGAATCCTGCATGAACCCCTATGGCTACTGCATATAAATATCTACATGAAGATCATCATTCAAAAAAGCACTCTTTACATCCATATGATGTACAACCCAACCATGAGCTGTAGCAATAGCTGTGTCAAGTGAATGGATTTCATCTTGGTGACTGGTGCAACAGTCTCTATATAGTCAATACTTGGAACCTATGAAAAACCTTTGGCAACTAGTTTGGCCTTATGCTTATCCACACTTCCATCTACTGCAAATTTGGTTTGATAGATCCACTTACACCAAACCAAATTTCTACCCTTAAGAAGGGGAACTAAGTCCCAAGTGTTATTTTTAATCAAAGAGTTATATTCTTCCTCCATAGCCTTGTCCCATTTTGGAATCCCTAATGTTTCCTTAATTTACTATGGATTTGAAGCAATGGGAATATAAGCATGTGGAAATGATTTGTGTTGTGACCTTGTCCTCTGAGTGTCTCAAGGATTCCCCACCAATGAACCTTCTGAATCAAGGGTTCACTGTGCTCGATGAGGTTTAGCAGAAGAAGAAGAAGGAATGTCCTCAACTATTTTTGGACCCTATGAAGGTGGTGTCCTAGGAGTCAAAGTTAAAGGAATCTCATCTTCTGAGTCACTATCATCACTTTTATCACTTTCCACAAAGGAGGAAGAAGAAGGAGTTGAAGAACCTAATTTTGGACAAGTTTCTTCAAACTGAACACTCCTCTCAAAAAAAATTTCATGTGTCTCTAGATCCATGAGTTTTCATATCTTAAGATGGTCAGGATATCTAACAAAAATACAAGGTTTACTTTGAGTTTCTAATGCCTTTCACTTTTGTGGAGGTATCCTTGCCCGTACTGGACAACCAAAAACTTTAAAGTTCTTTACACTTGGTTTTATACCACACCAAGCTTCAAAAGGTATAATTCCATCTAAGGCCTTATGGAGACTTCTATTTTGGATGCAGTTGGCACAACACATGGCTTCTACCCAAAACACTTGATCTAGAGACTTATGTTGAAGCATACAAGTGGTCATCTGCTTAAGGGTTCTATTCTTCCTTTTAGCAATACCATTTTGCTATGGTGCGTAGGCAGTTGAATGTTGATCAATAGCCTCATGAGTACAAAATTATATAAGCCTAGATTTGACATATTCCTTGTCATTGTCTATTCATAGAATCTTGATGGCTTTCCCTAATTTTTTCTCAACTTGAGCTTTGAAGGTGATAAACTTATCAAATACTTCACTCTTATGAGCAAGAAAGAAGACCCAAGTGTAGTGTGAAAGGTCACCAATAAAGGTGAGAACATAGCCAACATTACTAGAAGATGGTACTTGAAATGGGCCAGCTACATCACTATGAACCAATTCAAGAACAACAATAGCCTTCCAAAACTTTCCCTTGTCATATTTCTCTTTGGGATGCTTGCCTGCTTCACAACCTGAACATACACCCTTTGAATACTTGACTTGAGTAGACCAATGACCATATCCTTGCTGCTAAGTTGTTGAAGGTAGCAATAATTGAGATGTCCAAATCTCTCATGCCATAGTTTACTTTGTGAATTTGAATGAGTCAAAAAGGCAAGGGAAGTTGCCTTAGGCACAAAATAAGAAAAAGAGTAAAGTCTTGTCTCATTATTAGCCTTTCCAACCACCACAATAGAATTCTCTTTGAGATTTTTCACCAAAATTGTATTAGGAAGGAACTCCACTTTGTTATCACATCCATAGTGAGTTATTTGGTAGATGGAGAGGAGGTTGGTGGTAAGGTTAGGAACATGAAGAACACCCTTGAAGATGCCATTGCCCAACTCAAAATTCTCTTTCCCTTCAACTTCCACTTGAGTGTCATTACCCACATAGATGTAAGGTACATTTGATGGTTTCAAAGCAGAAAAATACTCCCTTAAAGAACCCATATGATGTGTAGCTCCTGAATCAAGAACTCATTCCTTAGTATTGTTTGTACTTGCTATCAAAGCTTGTACCTTACCTTTAAAAGTGGTTGAAGATACCTTATCCTTCTAGGCATTTGGTACATTAATTTTGTGTTTTCTCATTAGGTTTACCGATTCATCAATCTAATTATCCTTACAGTCATGTTCATCATGACCATTCTTCTTACAATAGGCACAAGTTTTCTTCTCCCTTTTGTTGGAGTTGTTCTCCTTCTAATTATTTTTGGAAAAAGACTTTCCTTGTTGTGAGGAAGATTTTTGAGTGGAAGGAGATTCATGAGAGGAAGATTGCTATTTAGATAGGATTATTGCATGTCATCTTATGGCTTAGCCTTCCACTCCTTTTGCTTTTTGTTGGAGTTTTTACTACTTCAATTTCCTTCAACTTTGGTCTCGGAAGACTGAAGAATTCCCATACTCACTAAATTGTCATGTTCTAAGACCAGCATTTATAAAAATTTCTCAAATGAAGGTTTAGTGTAGGCACTACCCATTATTAATTTATGAGTATTATAACTAGAAACAAAAGGAGCATATTCAGGTGGAAGAGGAGTCATTATATGTTTGATCATCTTTCCATCCTTGATGGTTTCACCTAAATCCTTAAGTTGTGCCCTATACATGTCTACTTGGGTAAGATAATATTTGATGGTATCAAAATTCCTAGGATCCAACTCAAGAAGTTTGTCCTCAATGGTCTAGGCCATGTCTTCATCTATAGTCCCATACAATGCTTCAAGTTTAGCCTAGACCTCTATTGGATTGGTAAGTTTCCTAACATGATATTTGACAAGATCTGAGATATTCTTGAGTAAGGTTTGTAGGGCCATTTCTTGTTTGGATTCCCAATCTTCTTTTTGAGCTTCATCAACATTAGTAGGAGGTTTCTTTGCTAAACTAGTTACATAACATAGCAAACCTTTTTCAACCAATGGTTCCTTTATGTTTTCTTTCCAAGTAGCATAATTATGTGGAGTGAACTTTGAAAAAAAAACCATAATGCAAGAGCACAATATCAAGGAGACACAAAACACAATACACACCCCCTTTTCACTCAATCAAACCACACCCCCCCCCCCCCCCAACCAACTGTAAGATTTTGGCACTTTATATGTAGTGCATTTACAATAGAACACTTGTCAAAATGAACAAAGTGGGCTTCTAATTTTGCTGCTTACAACCTTCTTTTAGAGTAAAACTCTAAAACTTTACAATGGAGCTTAGAAATAGAACAAATTTAAAGCAATACAATGCAAAATAGGACCTATTTCTAAAAGTGGTATTTTTGTCCACACAATCCTATAATATGAATGTAGATCTGGAAAGTAGACAAAAAAATATGCACTTTCAAAAAATATAGAATATGATTATGTGTTAGGATGAGCTTGTACTAACCATTTGAAGTTTTAAAAATTAGGATCCACAATGTGTAGATCATGCAATTCTACCCTAAAAAAAAAAAATTTGCTCGCAAAAGGGAGATATCGCTATCTGAAAATCACCTCTATTATAATTTTCCTGAATTGCTACCGTCGTGCCTCCAAAAATCAAATGACTCTAATTTTTAACTTAGATGTCCAATTTTGGTGAAACAAAAGTTAATTTGGGGAGTTTTTTGACCTTCTAAATGTGATGCAAATATCTGATTTACACCTACAAGCTCCAATCTTGTCCTACAAAAAATCTCTCCTCTAAAGGCTTGATGGCCAAAAAATTTCCAAAAAAAAAATGTAGATCCAAAAAATAATGCAAAGAAATTGTAGAGACTGAAATAATAAAATATACAGATCTGAAAATTAAATTCAGAGATCTAAAATGATCATACAAATTTGGCAAATTGGGCCTTTGGGTGTCAGTTTGCAAAAAAAAATTGCCTTAATTTTGACTATTGCCACACATGAGCAAATTTATAGTCAAAATTTATCAAATCAATGCTCTAGACACACTGGTGAGGTCCACTTTGGCTCTATACACTCCCAATGGTTATAGATGCTCCAAATTTGAATTGGGTCCTGCAAGAGGTGAAGCAACAAAGGTCTCCAATGGCTATGTGAAGCGAATATCCCTTAACTCCAATACCATGTCAAAAAAATTCATAGGAAAAAATTTACCCAAGATCAAAGAATTCAAGCACAAGAATGGAATAGACCAATAGAGCATGATTAGAATGACAATATGATATTCAATTGATGTACATGTACACTAAGAGTGTCTGTATCTAAAGGCCTCTAGAATGCTTCTAGAATGTCTTAGAGTTAGCACGTTGATAAGTCTTACAACCAAGCATATGTTCACCAGGAGTGGATTATTCTCCATGAAGCACAGGATTAAGTACAATGATGAGAGGATAAACCTAAAAAGGTGTAGCACAAAAAATAATGTTGTAGATACCATATGCTTAATTAAGAGTGCAAATAACTATGTTGTATACATGATAATGCAAACTCCATTGTTGTAGACACCATGTGCTAAATTAGAGTTGCTAATTTCTATGTTGCCAACATGACCACTCATAAAAGTATGCAAAATCCTAAGTGCCAACCTAATAAATAATAAAATAATGCATTGACCTAAGTAAACTTAAGTAAAGTGTAAATAGTGAATACTTATTTACACCAACATAATGAAAAACATAGTGGTGGATTGATTGGACATTTTGGAATTGATAAGACATTAAGTTTGGGGAAAGATAAATATTATTGGCCACAAATGTATGAGGATGTTTAGAAATTTGTAGAGTTGTTTATTTTGTCAAGTTGCAAAAGGAGTAAGTTAAAATATTGGTTTGTATACACATTTTACTATTATTGAAAAAACTTGGAGTGATATCCAAATGGATTTTGGTCTTGGATTACCTAAGATAGTGAAGGGGTATGACTCTATATTTGTTGCAGTGGATAGATTTTCTAAGATGGCTCATTTCATACCATGTAAGAAGACATCAGATGTTGAGCATGATGCTGAACTATTATTTAAAGAGATTGTGAGATTGCATGGATTGCCAAGAAGTATTATTTTTGATAGAGACAACAAGTTTTTTGGTTTTTTTGGAAGACTTTGTAAAAAAATATGTGTACTGAGTTGAAGTTTAGCTCTACATTCCATCCACAAATAGATGGACAGACAGAGGTTATGAACAGAAGCTTGGGTAATTTGCTAAGATATTTAGTTGGGAAAAAGCCAAGTAATTGGGAGATGGTTGATGAGGCTAATTATTGCCTCTATTTTATTATAATTTTAATACTTTATTTTAATACCACCAAGACATTTTTGAATTTATGTTTACCTGAACTAATGATTAAAGTCTAGAATAGAACCATTAACCTATGGGTAGAGATTATGTCATATTTTGCCAATATTATATATAATGTAGTATTTCATTTAACCATCAGAATGTGTGTTATAATATTTGGATTTAATTTTATTATGCTTATTTGTAAATAACTCTGCATTATAACTAACTTGTTAGCAAAGGAAGTTGAAGATGGTTGGAAGCATTAAAGAGGAACATTGAAGATGGCCGATGGTATTCAAGGAGAAAAAATTAAGGTTTAGCCATGGTGGAGTGGAATAAGTCATAATGGTACCAAGAGACACAGCCATTACAAAGGAGGAGCTATGAAGAATTGTTATATTTTCTCTACATTTACTATTGTGTCAAATCAGTTGTCTAGAATTTATTACTTGTACCGTGACTGTTATCATTCCTTCTTTTTCTCTGATGGATTTGTTGTCAATTTTTTTGCTTTCTTATTTTTGAATAAGTTTCAATCCTCTATTTACAAGCATTAGATCAATGGTGTTAGGAGGTTAGAAGAAAGTTTATGAAAAGAAACTGTTGACTCTTGTAGTGAGTTTTTTTATAGTTTTATGTATCGTTCTCATGTAAGGAGTTTTTGGAACATAATGAAATAGCTCTTGGTTTACACTTTGTGTTAGTAGATTAGTAGAAGCCAACCAAGGGGGGTCACTTGGGAGGTGGATTAGATTAGAGTAGTATAGATTTACTTTTCAGTATTTCTAGTATTGTAGGTAGAATTTATAAGTTCCTTCCTATAGAATCATACTTTGTGAGTGTTCCTACAACATTTGTAAGAATAGTTATAGTAGATGAATTGAGTTGGAATATAAGTTAGTATTTAATTGTAGCATTCATTTTACTAAAGATTTAAGTGTGTTAATTTCTTGTAGCACTAGTGTAGGTTCTTTCCTTGCATTTTACTTTCCTACAACATAAGCATGATGACTCATTAAGAAAATTAGTGCACATATTGTGCCGACCATTTCAAGTATATGTCCCTAGGTTGAAAAATTAAATGCACCTCATGGTGGGGAAAATAGTTCTTAGATTGAATATACTATTCATAAGTACAACCTTGGGCATGATTATTATACACTTATTATGAGTCGGATCATTTTTGGTGTCATTGCTAGGGATGGTGTCAAGCTAGGAGCATTCTTGATTCATAGTTCTTAGTTAAGTTTTTTTTAGAAATTTGCAGTCTTAAAACTTTCTTCACCAATGTGAAGAATTTAATTGCATGCATCAAAGAGGAAAATAATGAGATGAATATGGAAGATTTCTTCCATAGGAGTCTGTTAATTTGAATGAAGTAATTGAAGAAGAAGAAGTTGAGTTTCCTTTTGAGGACACAAGCCCTATTTTCCCTATAGAATCACCCTCAAGAGTAGAACCTATAGATACAAGTGGTCTTTAACCTTTTGCTGAAATTTTGGCCAATTGCATTGATAGTACTACTCCAAATCCACCAGTTATTAACAATCCAGTACCCAATGTTCCTTTTCAGCTACAACCTCATGATCTAATACCTCTAGTAATAACACAACCTACTTTTCCATTTCCTCTTCCAAGTCTCATAAATAATGCTAATCTCAAGAATATACCCACAACTACTCTTCCAAAGTTCTATGGCCTTGTAACTGAAGACCTTGATACTTTTTTGTTTGAGTTTGACATACTTTGTCATAGCTTTGACTACAACACTAATGCCCATAAGCTCAAGTTGTTTCTAGAAACACTAAAAGAATCAGCTCTATGATAGTTCATGGGCTTAAGAGCCAATGCAATAGGAAATTGGGATGAAATGCAAACTCTGTTTCTAGATAAATACAAAGAGTATTGCAAAGCATCTGGTTCAAGAGGACATGAAATATTCAAGATATAACAAAAGGAGGAAGAAACATTGGAAGAATATGTCTCATGTTTCTTGTATATACTGCAGAAGAACCCTCATCATGTGTTGTTTGAGGATTCAAAAAAGCTAGTCTTTTTAAGAGGTGTGCATGATAATTGTGTAGAAGCACTAGACCTAATGGTTGGTGGTGATGTATATCAATCTTCCTAGGATGACCTCAAAAAAATCTGTCAAAAATATTCAAGGTCAATTATGAAGAAAGGCCGAGGACCTCATTCCACAGTCAATAAAGGAATCAATCAGGGTATTTCAAAGCTCAAGATATCTAAACTAATGACAGATTTCAAGAAGGTTATCATAAATAATGTCACTACACATTTCAACACAATGACTACAAAGAGGAAGCATGTAGAAGCTAAATCATGATTGGCCAAGTACCATCCGCATTGTTGCAAACAGAAGCAATACTGCACATGTAAACTGGTAGCAAACTTGGAGAACTAGAATTTGCCAACTGAGTACATGAAGATAGATAAGGAAAATGACTAGGTGTTCTACATTTCTCAATGTTGACCATGGGCCTTGAGACAAGGTATGCCTCAAGATCCTCTATAATTTTCAAATCCTTATAATAATCAATGGAAAAACCAAAGTTATTAGAATCCTTCCTAGTACTCCCAACCTTCTTGGCCAAACTAGTATAATAGCCAGTGGCCAAACTAGTACAATCACCAGTGGCAAAACTAGCAAAATAATCAATGGCAAAATCAACAAAACAATTGGCAACCATTGCAAGGAAATTGGTAGCCTAATAATCAATGGAAGGGGCCTTCATAATGGCCTAGCCAAAATATTGGCAACCCACAAATATTGCCTCTAGTTCAACCTCCTACAGTAATGCCACCTCCTGTAGTAACTACTATTAACCCTAAGCCAACTCAGTTGCTTGCTTAGCCTCAACCAAATCCAAAAAAAAGGTAACCACACTAGAAAATGTACACTATATATACTCAAAAATCCCCTACATATTTCTTAGATGTATTTGATATACACTTAAGGTTAGGTAAACAATTTCGAGCATTGGAATACCCTATTATAATAGAAGTTGTAGATACTCCTATAGCACCCCTTCCAAAAGTGATACTACCATATATCAATCTACCAACTAATGTGTCTAGCAAGACTACTAACCATACCATAGTGAATCCTCCTTTTCCACATAGGCTAGATAAAGAGAAATCTATAACCCAAAAGGAAGATACATTTGACATCATTGAGTTGCTGAAAAACATGCATGTTCAAATTCCTTTATTTCAATCTATCAAGGATGTCCCTCTTTATGGAAAGGCTATTAAGGAAGCATGTCTTAAAAAGCCAGGGCAGAAGCAGAAAGACCCTCAAATAGTTCATGTTGTTGGGAAATTAGGAGATATCATGTTAGGGAAGGTAGTAACACCAAAGTATTTAGACCCTAGTAGTCCAGTGGTTAACTTGTTCATAAATGGACAGGCTATGAAAAATGCTTTAGTTGATCTTGGAGCAGCAATCAATGTAATGAGCAAAGATACAATGCATAGGTTATGCATGGAGGGCTTAAGGACAACTCCCATAGTGTTACAACTTGTAGACAGTTCAACTGTAACTCCAAATGGTCTCATAGAAGATGTGATAGTGACTTTACATTCTTGGGAGTACCTTGCTGATTTTCTCATCCTATCACCCAAAGTCAAACTAGCTAGCTATCCTATCATATTAGGATGACCTTGGTTAGCTAATATCAATGCTAAAATTAGTTGTAGATTAAGTAGTATGACAATTTCAAATGGTCAAAACATAAGGAAGCTAGAGCTATATCCACCTGTCCAACCCCAACCAGATTTAGGAGATGAAGAGGAAGAACTGAATTCTATAACCCAACTCATGATGTTGCATAAACAATCTTTTCTAAAAATATAGGAAGAAGATGAAATAGTACAAAGCATTCTCAGCAATGAGTGTATAGTGTCCAAAGATATTGATGAAAGTTCTATCTTATAACTATGTACCTATGAAGACATTATTTACTTAGCAACTCCTAAAATAAATGACTAGCTATTGCTAAGAGAAGTATCTACAAGACCAGTACTAGAAGTGTCAATGGTAGAATTAACAACTACTCTGGAACTTTCCCCTGGTCATAATCTTCATGTAAACAATAAGTTGTCCATATCCCAATTGGAACTATTAACTAAGCTCCTCAATCAACATGAAAAAGAATTTTCTTTGGATTATAAGGATATGGTAGGATTAATTCCTAAAATTTGCACCCATAGGATATACATCAATGAAGAAAGCTTGTCACTCTGATAGCCTCAAAGGAGACTAAACCCAACATTATGTGAAATAGTTAAGACAGAGTTACAGAAATTGTTGGATGATAGATTTATCTATCCAATCTTTGATAGTAAATATGAATCACCCTTAGGTATTATACCTAAGGAAGGAGGGAAGTGGCAGATCTATGTATATGCTCTAGTTTATGCTAGCAGGAGTTTATGCTCTACACAGTGACTAAAAAAGAACTATTAGCAGGAGTTTATGCTCTAAATGAATTCTAGCATTACATAACTAGCTATCCCATATTTTTTCATACTAATCATGTAGAAATTAAATACCTCATTAACAAGATGGCTACTATTGTTGAAAGAATTTGATATCACCATCATTGATAAGCTTGGGAGAGCTAATGTGGTAGTTGATTATCTATCAAGAATACACCATGATGAAAATGGCACTACTCTGATAGATGATGCATTTCTAGATGAGCATTTATTTCATATTGTTGTCCAAACTCCATGGTATGTAGGCATTGCTAACTACATTGCAGCTAATAAAATGCCATCACATTTCTCTTACAAGGAAAATAAGTTACTTGTAGAGAAAATTTTCCATTTCTCTTGGATTGATAATATCTTATTTTACACTGGACTTGATCAAGTTATGAGGAGATGTGTGAGAGAGGATGAGACATATGACATTCTACATGCATGTCATAATGAAACATGTGGAGGACACTTTGTAGCAAAAGGAACAACATTGAAGATTTTAACAACTTGTTACTATTGGCCTACACTTCACAAAGACGTAGCCAACTATACATTGAAGTGTGATAAATGTCAAAGGATGGGCCGACCAACAAGAACATATGAAATGCCTCTCAATCCACAATGCGCGTTAACACCATTTGATAAATGGGGCATGGATTTCATTG
The DNA here is from genome assembly GCA_028749045.1 of Cupressus sempervirens. Lineage (NCBI taxonomy): Eukaryota > Viridiplantae > Streptophyta > Pinopsida > Cupressales > Cupressaceae > Cupressus > Cupressus sempervirens. The sequence continues at coordinate 755,807,089 of CM053792.1, read as the reverse complement.
GTCCAATCGATTCTCCATCCAATGAGAAATCATATATCCTTGTGTGCACTAACTACTTGACAAAATGGGTTGAAGTCAAAGCAATGAAGCATGCCCATAATCACAAAGTTGCAAAATTTCTATACGAGGAAATCTTTACTCACTATGGTGTACCTAAAGAACTTATCACTGACTAGGGTGCTCAATTCACTTCTAATCTAATCACAGAACTTATGAAATAGTATAATATCAAACACTAGAAATCAAGCCCCTATCACCCTCATATTAATGGACAAGAAGAAGTCACAAATTGAGAGATAGAGCTTGCCTTAACAAAAATAGTTCATTTGCATCGACGAGATTGGAATAGAAGACTACCAAAAGCTATTTGGGACTATAGAAAAACATGGAAGACTACTATAGGGTTCACACCATTTGAGCTACTATATGAGAAAGTAGTAATGCTCCCCATTGAATTTGAAGATAAAACTTTAAGAATGACATTGGAGTTGAACATTGAATTTCCTATAGCATAGAGAGAATGTCTTTTACATCTTAATTCTTTGGATGAAATGTGCAAGGCTACTTTGGAATGCACTAAAATTATATAGAAGCAAAGGAAACAATGGAATGACTCCCACATTAAGAATAAACAATTTCAGATTGGTGACTCGACATTGTTGTATGATTCCAAATTTAAAGATATGCTAGCCAAGCTGTAGACATAATGGCTAGGTCCTTATGAAATAAACCATGTATTTGCAAATGGAGCTGTCCAAATAAGTACCATTGATCCAGTGTCTTTTATGTTCTTACTGAATGGCCATAGACTCAAGTTATATAACTGGCCCCAAATAAAAGAGGACTTCCTGAAGCAATTTCAATGACCAACTACAAATGAACAATAGGTAACCCTTCCTACAGTAGAAGGTGCTAACCTCTTACCTGTGGCTCTTCAATACTAATTTCTTCATGCATGCCTATAATAAAAACTTTATGTTCACATAAAGTTCAAAAATTCTCCATTCACTTTCTCATTTCTTCTTTTCCAACTCATCTCATGTCTTTCCCTACCACCCACCCACCTTCCACGTCATCATTTTACAATGCTTTCAATAAACATCACCAATTTACTGACGTATGCTATCACTGCTGATGTATTTTCTACCACTATTTGGTATGTGCAACGATCAACTACAAGGTATAAGCTTTTCAAATCTTTATTCATTTATAGTACATCGATTTCATTGCTTATATCTAGTACTACATTATTTATATGATTGTGGCATTATGCCAATTCCATACCCCATGTTAAGTATGACAAGTGTCAACACTTGTCCATATTTTTTAGGGGGCAAGAAAGCTTACTAAAACCCAATGACATTCCTATTTATTCATTAAGATTTTTCAAATATTTATGCTACCTTTATTGATTAAAACTCAATTGCTATAAGTATGCAAGTGTCTAGATTTTGTACCCTTACTTCTAAATGATTCCTTATTGTCAAGCTATGGTGTGACCTAAATTTAATTTTCAAGTGATTTGAATTCAATTCTCAGATGATTTTCACATATCTATGCTTTACTCTCATTAACCTACATTATTACTACTCATAATGAATTATTATGACATTAATTAGCTAAAAAGAGTGTGAAATATGAAAAGGGGTCTATAACAAAACAAAAGAAAGCCTAAATTCATAGGAGGGAAGAGGGAAATAGTGCAAAAAGAGTAGATAGTGAAATTGTCAAGCAAAAATGGGTTGACAATTATAGTGGTGAGAACCGTTGGAGCATACTGTTTTACTCTCAGATGTAGAGGTAGTGAGAAGATTTAATGTGTATGACTGGATAGGGTATTTCTTAAGTCTAACAATGTTTGATAAAGAAGTAGCCAAAAAATTTACAAAAACATTTAATGAGGGAGAAGCTACTATATGGGGATTAAGAGTTGTTGCTACAAAAGAGAAAATAGAAAAAGTAACTGGGTTACCAAAAGAAGGAGAACATTACCTTCATATACATGATGCAAGATCAACCAGGGCTCAGTTTATCACACCAACTGATCCTCAACTAGATATAACCAAGTAGGGTTGCAAAAAAACATCTCTTCTACAGCCATACAATGAGTTGGTTATGCACATTATTAGGTACCTCACCTGTGAAGGAAGATTTTCATATTTGCATGCACATCATTTTAAATTACTTAGTTACATAAGGCACAATTGTCTAGTAAATGTTCCCAATTTCTTGTATAACATGTTATGCATTAGTGCTGAAGAAACCTAAAAGGGGAAGGACAACTCTATCACCCATCATCCCCTAATACAATTTCTCATAGAGAGATCACTTAGGGATGCCTCTCCCATGTCATGGGTGAAATTTTTCCAAGTTAAAAGCTTACAACCCTAAGCTATCCTTAATAAATAGCCTAGTGAAGAAAATGTAGCTCCCATTGATAAACCTACTGAGGAAAGCACTCAAGATTCTAAAGCTAGAAATGTGCAAGAAAATGTGCCCTTACCTATTCAAGAGACTAAAATACCTACCTCTGCCCAAGCAAAGAGAAAATGGAGATTATAAGAGGAGACCTCAGCTTTGGTAGTAGAAAAATAGAACCTTACAGTCACAAAGAAAAAGAAAACTAAGATAGGTCCTACAATAGTCACTCCTATAGTAGAGACACCAAAAGAAAGTAGTAGGAAGAAGGTTGTGATACCCAAGGAGACCCTTGTGAGAAGAAGTCCTAGAATGAGGGGACAAACTTCTAAACTATGAGTAGAAGCTTAGTCTACTTCATCCAAACCATCCATTGAAAATTCCCCAGTACAAATTATTTTGGATGACTCTCCTCCCTGTTGGGACTCAAAATTGCCTTCCCAATTTTGAGTACCATTGAGAAATTTCAGGCCTATAATTTCTTTGTGAAGCCTATGTACCCTGCTATTGAGTTAGTGCAAAATAGGTGTTCAATGTTTCTAACACCCTGTATTCAACTTGTCTAAGTGTTCCATGAAGTTAAAACATCATTCTAAGTTATCTGACAAAGTCTTATTTTGAACCAATCCTAAATATGCTTTCTACCCCAATTAATATGTAGAATCTAGTCAAGAAAATATTGCTTTATTCAAATTTGTCACATCTTTTGAAATCCTTTAGCCCCTCCTCAAATTCTTTCTTAGGGCATAGCTTTTAAACCTTAGGCAGTTATGAAATAATGTTTTGTTAAATCTATTTTAAGTTTAAGGTAATCAAGGTTTACGTGGTTTTGAAACTAAAAGAGTTTCATTTTAAACTTACCATGCAAGTCTCGATGATCATTGATCTTGTTCAGATCAATGAACCCTGCATTCTCACATTTCTTAGATGCAAGGCTGTTACAAAATGTGGGGAAGCGAGAAGGAGGCACGTAGCATAGTTTGATTTTGTGGGCCCAGTATAATTGAAAAGTATTATCTCTGCTCTCTGCGATGTGGATATGTCTAACCAAGTGGTCCCTTCCAATTCTTCGGTGCAATGTGATGAGGTAAAGTAACATATGCAAGGTTGATTCACCGTTGATCTTAGGTAGATCAATGGATGCCGCTTGCCCGCAATATGAAGATGAGCTTGGTTTAAACAAAGCGGGCAAGTGCCCTAAGTGACATCTGTCCCTTATGAAGACACAACGAGTATTAATACGAATGAAAAGGACAAGTTATGAACATCATCGACCTGTGAGAGATTGATAGATGAAGCATACCCGCATTTTCAAGATCCACAACAGATAAACATTGTGGGAATGCCACCTTGCGATGTGTGGAGTAGTGGGGCCAAGCGTGGAACTGACGATGTCATGGGCATAGAAATTTTGAATGCCGCAGTCAGGTTTGTCAGAACACGTGCATGAAAAGGTGATTTCTCATTGGTCAAGATCATTTTAGTTGGCCACCAAATATAGATATCTTGAATCATCATCAATTTAAGCCAGCATCAAGGGCTAGCATTTGCTTGCATTAAGGAATCGCAAAAGGTTTTTAATAATGTGAGTAAACAGGTTGTGGACACATATCACAATGGACCATGTCATGCCATTTTGAAATGCCATGTGTTTTGTGATAAACGAGTAGTGCAATGGTTATTGAAGAGTTTTCCATCAGTCGTTGATCTTCTTTAGATCGATGAAGGGCACTAGCTCACTTTCCCAACATGCAGGGAGATTAAGGAAAGCGGGAATGCATCGTAAAGACACATGTCCCCGGTGATATCAAGTCCTACCTTATGAGCTTACATAGATCTTTTCTCAGCCATTGATCTTAATCAAATCAATGGCCTGTGCATTTTTGCTTTATGAAGATGCTCGCAAGATAAGAAATGCAGGAGTGCGCAAGCCTGACACATGCGATGGACTCAGTTCATTGTTTCAATTCAGATCTACGACTCTTGCATGTTTGCATTTCCAACAAGCAGGAAGCACCAACTAAAAGAGGAATTGTACACATGGCTAATTATGACTGGGTTATTTGGACCAACTTGTCTAGTGGATTTTGAAGTCATCATGTTCACAGCTTCGACTTGTAAGATCTTCAAGATCGATGACACATATTTTACTATTGAAGGTGTTGGTATTTTGCACATTAATGAGATCTGAAAACCTTCACGTGTGAAAGTGAAGAACATAATGTAACAGGTAAGATTTTCTCAATTTCAACTTGTGCGAATAGAAATTCATGAGTCACCTCTAAACAAAAACAATTACTGCAAGGATTGAGATAATTTTGGCATTATTGTCAAGTAGTTGGCTCAAGGATAAAGTGCAGAGTTATAGAGATAAAAAGAAAATGCTTCAGGTAAGTTTGTATACCATAGTCTCTGCAATTTATTCAAAAGATGATTCTAAAGATCTCACTAAGTCAGAGGGTGTGGATAGTAGAAGGATTATTCGTTAAAAGTAATTGGTTCTGGAGCACCGATAGTTTGAAAAATGATCTATTTATTTTCAAAGGATGGTTTGCAAAAGGAAAATGGTTAGCTTTATATGCCTATATATGGTTTTTTGATAAAGGAAAGCTAGTAATCAGGTGTCGTAATTGAGTCACCAGGGTGGTAAGAAGGACAAGGAATAGACTTGGTAAGCTAACAACCCATTCAACAGTAACATCATCTTTTAAGAAAATTTTCAAAATATCTTAGTTTGATGCCAGGGTAGTAGAAATATTTGAGACCCTATGCATAGTTTTGGAAGAGGGTGAAGAAGATTTTATACCCTTGGGTATAGTCTCTTTCACATTTTGTGTGCGCGCCCCCTTTTTGTGTCAGTGGATGGAAAATTTTGGTAGGAAGTTGGTTAAGGAAGCAGACATGGCTGGGGATTAGAGGATACCTATTTTGTTATTTTTAATAGCCATATTATTTTTCAGTTTCTATACTACATGCTAAGTAATGATTCTGTTATTTTTGAAGCCTGGTATGATTAGTAAAGAGTGAGAAGTAAAGACGATTCTCACTCAGTAGTCATCTTGAAAAAACCCATGGGCCTAGGTTGGTGCATAATCTTTAGAGTTGATTTTGTCATTGATGGGGCAATCTTAGCAGTTGCGCACACAACAAATCAATGGTGGAGTCAAGTCAGCAAAAAAGTTGTAACAGAAAGGAGCCTACAGGAGAATATTTGATCTACGTGATGTTTTGTTAATGATTATTCTTCTTTTTTTGTTATAAACTTGTGATATCTTTTGTAAGGGATATCTGTCAGTTCTCTAACCCTAAAGCTTGTATTTAAGTGAGATCCCAGGGCTAGAGAAAGGTTGTTGGTTGGTTTTCTATTTCTAGTTCTTGGAGCTCTACTCAGGCTGTGAAAGCCACACACCCAACATATCTTGTATGAACAACATATGGATTTCATAGATAGTTCTGATACAGTAGTGTGATCTTGTATCTTGTTTTATGCATTCCTAACGTATTTATTTCAAGGAGATAAATACAATGTGTAGAAGGTTTTGAATTTCAATATAATTCTATCTCCTTTCTTGTTGAATTTGTAATTTTATATGTTCAAGAACAAAGAGCTTGAACCTATTTGCAATTGCTTGGTTGTATGTTTGAGGTTTGCTTGCCTTTGACTCAAGGAGTCATATAATTGCTTGTGGTTTCAGACAAGGTTGTAGATTCATTAAGAAGGATGTGTGAAAATATGGGGCTATATTGGATATAGTTGTCTAATTCATAAGGTGAACAGACTGAACATGAATGTCTCAACATATGCCATATGTTGATTGATGTTCAAGGATGCATAATTTTGGAGTATAGGATTGCCCTAATGGATAAGCCACTGGTCATTTGTTGGATCATTAAGTTTTTTCTGCATATTGGACATGCTATCTTTTCTCAATATAAATCAATCATTTTCCCTTCATGTTGAAGTGGACATAAAAGTTTAAACCCTCACTCAGTTTATGAATAATATAGGTTTGCACGTAGCTATTGTAGAATCTGTGTTGTTTCATAAGCCACTAGGAGATATAAGGGGTTTTCATTTGCTTAATAGATTCAGTGTATGCTTTGACAACTGGTACCATATAAAGAATCTATAGGTCTACCCACCTATGTTTTTTAGAGCTTCAAGAAGAAGAAGGGTCTAGCCTTATAGTTGGCCTGGTGTCTGAATGGGCATGTTTAAAATGGGAGCTAGCTGCCCCTAGATGTGTCTAGTTCTCATCAAGGTAATTGGAAATGGGTAACATTTTCAAACACCAACACTCCCCACCCTAAAACTTCAAACATTCCTAAAAGCATAAATGAGGAATGTAGGGTTGAAGTAAATGAAAATCAAAATGATTCCCCAATAAGCCAACAAGGCACTCCAAGCTATAAAGATGAAATAGTTCCCATAATGCATGAGTTAGTTTATTCAAACATTGGCCTAGTTCCCTACAAGCCAACATGGATTACAAATTTCTTAGAGCAGTCATGGAGGGAACAAAGGAAAAAGAAAATTAACTATGAAGAGGGCAATGGTTCTATTACCTTACAAAAACTTCTTTTCCAGTTGTATGGAAAACATATGCTTGTTGTAGCCCTATGGGAAGAGGAGAGGAAGAAGATGAAGAAAATCATAGTGTCCCAAGGTGAGGAAATTAATAATTTGAAAAAGCAATTGGCAAACCAAAAATAAAGGATGGATCATGCCCTCAAATTGGTTGATCAAGCACTTGCTTGTAGACCATCACCTCAGATTTATGCTATGTGTTTAAAGGAATAGTTCCTTTTATTCCAACTTATGTTAACCCCCAAGAACATAAATTCAAAATTCAAATCAGCTCAGGAATTCTATGGTTTATACCAAACAGTACCATCCTGGCAGCAAAACTTGCTCTGTGAGTTATATGTACACAATTTTATCATCCCAGCAGAAAGTCATAGTAATCCTTTACTCTACATAGGGGATATACATCTAAGGGATTTGATTTCCTAGTTGCATGATGATGCTAATTATGATAGACAATTGAATAATTATAGAGATGAGGATAGAACAGAGCCCCTGTTATTAAGAGCCGAGAGTAGTAAACCAAAGGAAATTGTTAGGGACTGGTTTAGATTAACTTATGGGGATAGGCACAAGGAGATAAAGGACAAAATTTTCACTGCTAAAACCAAGGTTTATGCAGAATATTATAACCTACCTTACTTTACTTTTTAGAGAGCCATGGTTGGTGTTAAAAGCAAAAGGGGTAGAATACCTAAGATACTCAAAAGATTAGAGCAACATAGTCCTATTAATTTAGAGGCCACCCTTCATTGAGTTCCAAAGTATAAATAGTTTGGGAAACAAGCTAGGCCATAACTATGGTGCCCACTTACAATGTAACCTCCAATGCTTATGTGGCCCTTGTATGATATTAATGCTGACAAACTTGATAAGCTATAGGAGGACAATAGAAGGGAAGTTTGGGAGAGAACACAAGGATTCTACTACATCCTCAAAAGTAGCAGGAGAGGGAGGACTAATGTTGGAGAATTTAGATCACTAACTAGGAAATGTAATGCTTGAGGACAAGCATCAATGGTATTGGCATAAGCTAAAGTTGAGAAATATTGCTAGTGAAGAAAAGAGAAGTGTTGCAGGAGAAGAATTTGTTGATTTTATGGAATCTTTACATAAGGAAGTGAAGTTGAGGATAGAAAAAAGTAATTAGAAGTATGAGGATAATGCTAATTAGTCTAGGAGACATCATGATTTTCAATTTGGTGACGAGGTGATGGTTCATTTGAAGAAGGGAAGAGTTCCTATTGGAACATACACTAAGCTGAAGATGAAGAAGTTTGGACCTTGTAAGATCTTGAAGAAGTTTGATAGTGACAACACTCATGAAATTGAGTTACCTGATGACATGGATATATCTCCTATATTCTATGTTGCTGATTTATACAAGTATCATGAGTCAGATGATGAAGTTATTTTTGTAATCTGATTGAAAAAGATCATTGTATGAAAGATATTGTTGCTATAGAATATGTTCAATCATTATTTTGTCACTAATGTCAAACCTGCTATTTGTTGGAATGGAAATTGCTTACAAGATCCAAGCACTATCACTTAGTTGATTGAAGAAGAATCAATAAGATGTAATAAAAGCACCTAAGGGAAAGGTTGAGTTATGGTTTTGGAATGAAGTGCAAAGATCAGTTACGACAATGATAAATTGATGTATTGACAATATACTTGACGATGAAGAGGTTGGCTACACTTATAAATTGTAGAAGAAGAAGTCATAATAAGACTGTCTACAAAGCTTGATTAAATTCATCAGAGGGAGCTGAGAAAACTAGTTTAAGCCGAGTAAAGATCAAGTGCCGAGAAAAGATCAAGTGTTGAGTCAAGATCAAGTGCCGAGTGAAGATCAAGAGTTGAGTGAAGATCAAGTGTTGAGTAAAGATCAAGTGCCAAGTAAAGATCAAGTTTTGTGTAAAGATAAAGTGCCGAGTGAAGATCAAGTGCTATGTAAAGATCAAGTGCCGAGTAAAGATCAAGTGCCGAGTTGTTTTCATGTGCTGAGCATCAGAAAGTCAAAAGTGTCGAGCTACTACATTATTTGAAAAGTCAAAGATTCACCAGATCTAAGCTAACATGGTTGTTATCTAGAATTTTGTGAACAAGATAGAAGATAAGAATGACAAGCTGGTGGCACAGAACACTATGTAAAACATTTTTTTGGTGAATACAACTGGATTCTAGATGAAGTTTCTAAATAAAAACAAGATATGGGATAGATACATTGTATCCTACCTAATCTTTTGAATCCCTAAAGTTGGAGAGAGAGAATCGAGTGGGAAAATTATTCCAGATTTCTATTTGAGGAGTCATAAGGTCACAAAGCTAAGAGGTTGGTCAAGTATGAAAACATGAAGTGCTAAAGAAGGAGCTAAGGAGGAAGAAAGCACAGAAACTCTATTTCAATAGGTGACCATAGAGATGATTGCATTGGTATGATGAGCAAGAAGACTCAAGGAGACAAAGCTTGAGAGGAAGAAAAGCTGTTAGAGCCATAGTGATTGAAGCCAAAAAAAGGATTGAACTAAAGTATGATCTAAAATCTGCAAGATATGTTGTGAGTTGTATCAGATCAAAAGCTCTTATTGTTACTCTCTAGCAATTGTAATAGTTAGTATAAATCCTATTGACTTAGGTTGGTTTAATAGCCATGTTGTAAATCCCTTAATAGGGTAACATTCCAAGTGAATGTTCCAAAGTCCTTTGACCAGGCCCATTCCTAACAGTATGGTGAAATCCTCTAACAAGGTCACATTTAATAGTGTGTTGTAAGCCTTTAATAGGGAATCACTTCAAAAGAGTGAGAAATGAGTAGCATGTTACTGGTTGTTTTTCCCAAATTGGGTTTCCACGTAAATCACTATGTCATGTGTTGATCTTGCATGTTTTATTCCTACATGTTGATTTGTTGTAACTTGCTAAGATGGTTGTTTTAAGTTTGGATGCATGAATAGTTTAATGAGATCATTATAATTGGTGAAAAAGTATTATTAGGGCATTTAGACCTTGGATAACCAATTAACCCCCCTCCTCTCAAATATTCTAAAATAATCCCAATAGTTATTGTATCAAAGGATTATCCTAAGAAGTAGAATGAAGAAGTTGAACAAATATATTGGATCATGGAGTTGGTAAGAGCACAAGGGTAAAAGATTATTATGAATATCTAGTGAAGTGGAAGAAGATTACCATGGAAGATGCTTCATGGATTTCTCAATCTAAGTTGGATTTAGCTCAGGTTGTGACATTTCAATGATTCAGGAGAATCATTTATTCTAACCTTAGTTGTCTGATGCAGGAGCATCTTGGCTTGCACTGCTATCCTGCATGTTTTTAGTTTTTATAAGTTGAAATGTCTTGCATTACCAAGCTTTTAGTAGTTTTTGAGCATTGGAGACACACTAGGGAACCTTTTCCTATGTGCACAAAGAGATTGAAGTTATTTTGTTAAGGTTTGAGCTATTTTTACCTTGTTGTTGGAGCTGTATTTTTCTGGTTTCTAAGTGCCTATTGTGGGATATGTAACTAATTCTATGTAATGAGTTAGATGCTAAAAATTTCAAGTATTTAAGAGGGCATAGAGTAATACCTTATTTTAAATTTTTGAGTCCTAATTCATTATAAGTTGGGAGATATGGGAATTCTCCTAGAGTATCAATTTCTAGCAGTTTGAGTGACTAGTTTCTATGCTTAACTCTCAGGATTTATGCACACTTATCCTTGATGGATCAAACTTTGTGCCCTTAAGGGGTGTAGAGGACCTAAATTAATACCTTTAGTTTGAAGAAAAAGTTCTAATTCAATTGGGGCTAGAAGATATCAGTATCTTTCTTGGGTATCAATTTTTGGATGTTTTATTTCTGTTGGAGGCTAACTTGTAGCTCTTCAAGTATTTAATGTTAGGTTTATTTAGTTCTTAGCATTCTAGGCTGACTTGTGGCTTAGATTGGTATAACTAGGGGTTGTGGTGAAGTGTTTAGGGGTTTTTATTTCATCCATCTTGAAGGAATATTGATGATAGAAGGAGGATACAAAATTGAAAGCATATGTGTATAGAAATCTGAACTTGAAGCTAGATCTTGGATTAGAATGTACTTTATATCTAATCATAACCCAAAAATAATTATAGCTGGGCATGTATGATGATATTTTCATGAATCAATAAAGAATATTTTTCTCTCTCTTTTTTGTGTTCTTCTCTTTTGTGTTTTCTTCCATTATGCTAACTCTTGCATGGTGGTTTGGGTAGTTGAGTGTGCCAATTGGCCTTAGTTACTCACACCTGCTTGCATCAATGTAGCACTTCAAACTTAGGTCTTTTTCCAATCTTGGAGATGGCCCTTAAAAGCCTCTCTTCATATGGGTTTAGAACTACCTTTGATTAATCATTTTCTTCTGCTTTGTCCTCATCTTCACTTTCATCTCTTATGGGAGAATTTATTCCTCTACACATTTGTTCTTCTAATGCTTGGATTTTTCTTTGGAGGGCTCTAAAACCCTCGAGTGTAACACCTATAGCTCTTCTACCATGCCCTCTTAATGGAGGTATTTTTGTGCTTTCATTGAAACCCTAGTGCAAACTGCCTCACAATTGATGATTTGTCTACATGCTCAGCCCAAACCATGGTCCTAGTGCAAACTGCCTCACAGTCAACAATTTGTCCACACACTCAAAAAATCTAGCTCTGATACCACTTCATGAAGTGTTCTCCCCTTAATACCATAAACACATAATCAAAATAAATAAGAAACAAAAAATGCGAGAACAAAATATGGAATTCTTATTATTGCCACAAATGCGAGATTGCAAAGTTTTCAATTACAATATGCTAACCAAAAATGGGCACCTTCATTATAATAATTTGCAAGACTAAACTTTAAACTACCACCAAGAGGTGTACTAGACAATTTTTGGGACTTTCTTAACTAGGAAATTTTATGCCACCTAGGAAGGTTCTAGATGCTCAAACTTAATACCTAAGGCTGACATACCCTAACAAAACTTATAGAGTCAGCCAAATACATCTTTGACATTTATTTTGAAAACTTTGAGTAGTCTAACTTTGGAAGGCCATAACTCCCAAAATTTTTCTTTGAATGGCTATTATAACCACTTTTCAGAAACACCAACTCCTAGTCTATAGGCTCAAAAGTGTAATAGTGCCCTTTCACTAAGTTTTCAGACCTCATTTGGGCACTCTAAGGCCTCCAACGGTGAGCTTGAAGATTTTTCTACAAATGTTTCCACTGAAAATCCAAAATAACTTCTTTGATACTTAAGATACAGTAATGAGATTTATATGGTAGGCTTATAAGTCTAAAATGAACCTTCATGTAGAAAATGATAACATTTTGAGCTTGTATGACAAACTTACTAAACATAACAAGTTTACATAAATAGTAACCACCCTATCTATTGGTCCTTTTTAAACTAGAAAGCCTAAAAATAAAAATACTTTTGGGAGATCCAAGATTTTTCTTACACCCAGGATGCTCCTACATCATCTTGTTAACTTTTGTACACACAAAGACATGATTAAGTTCAATAAATTTTGTAACTACATCTGTTTAAATAGTTTAGACCCTCCAAGTGATTATGCCAGATGTCTTCTCTAGTATTCTCTACAAGAAAAATATAAAATAGTTCTTCACATGAAAATGGTGATAGAATATGGTCCTCAAAATATTAGAGAAATATTGAAAAAAAATCACACTGAGAGGAACAAATTCTCCATAAAATGCTATTTATGAATAGAAAGAATGTTATCTTATTCTCCCATGGAGTTTTCTTCCCCTAGAAAATTCCCTCAAAAAAAAATTGTACATTTATTACATGTTTCATTAATTGTTCTTTTTTTCTTTTCATTTTTGTTTTATTTTTATTTTGCATATGAGAAGGTCTTGTCATTATAGCACTAATTTCAATTGCAAAATTGGAATTGAAAGCAATATAGATACCTATAGAATAAATTGGAAAGCATAATGCACATGGGATGCTAGAATCCTAAAGATGAAACAATATTTTTAATTTCAAATTAATAGGCACCCAAACATTAAGCTACTTTCATTTACTACATTCATTTTCAGTGTTGCACAGTTTCTAGTGGAATAGAGAAAAGTGGTAGGTGTGAGTTCTCTATAAAATGGGCTTCCAGACATCATATTGTGAAGCACACAAAAGCCTACAACATGATGATAAATTGTGAGCCTCTTATGTGGGAGGTTTTGGGTTCAAGTCTACCCAAGTTTAACAAATAATAAATATTAAGAAAATAATATTTCATGCTTTTTCCATGGGGTTATCCTTCCTAAGAGACTTTATTCACATAAATTTTTCATTTATATGTTGTGTAAAGTATCTTTTCCTTTGTTTCTTTGCTTCTTATTTTTATTGCTTTATTTTTTATTAGAAGAAATTGTTAGAATAGCACTAATTTCAAATATACTTAAGTAGTTCGAATTGTATGAAAATTTAAACCAACAATTCACACTTAAGGTCTTTGTATAGTGAGTTATTTCATTTAGACATTGAGAAATTATGGATCACTCAAGCACCCTAGTAGGAAAGAGCTATGACCATCACAAAAAATTGGCTGGTGAATTTACATTTTTCACTACTCATTGCCTACTAGTGGACCATGCATGGCTCCATAACTTTATATCACCTTGCAAGCATGATGATTCCCCTTCTATCTAAATTCTTTTACCTATAACTAAGGAGAAAAGAAGACAAAAAAAAGACAAGCACTTGGCTAAACCCTATACCACTAGCTAGTATTTTACTAATTATTCAAATCTAGAACCTTCCACACATACCAAAGTGATGGATTAACCATACATGAAGCCATATACATGAGGCCATAATATGAAAATAGTGATTAGAAGATCATCTCTGCCCTCCCATTTTGATAGATATTAAAAAGCAAGTGTGATTCTATATAATGTGCCAAATGCATCATATATTGTTCATGTCATAGGGCCTCTATTAAAAAATAATGGAGTACATAAAATAAAAAGCAAATTTTATTCTTGTAACTAGGATGAAGCAAAATATTCTTCCACAACATACAAGTAAGATTTAATTCTATTTTTTGCTTTCCATAGAAAATACACGAATGAGAGAATATATCCTCCTACAAAATAAAAACACTCATTGAAGATCTCTTTACAATGCTATTGACCTAGGGTGAACTAGATCTCATAGTATTTGTCACAATTGATTCAAATAAGCATAATATCCCATTTTATATATCCACAAAAAAATTGACGTTTAAATTGGTGAAGGGAAACAAACCAGTCTTCTTTTTATATTTGTGTATAAAATAGTTGTACAATGAGATAGGTTGATTCTACATGATATTGGGCATTTCAATTGAATTTAGAAGAACAAAAAGAATCATCCATTTCTTAGCTAGGAGAGGAATCAACTACAAATTTGTTTCCCTTTTGAAGTAGATATAGTTGTACACTTAATCAAACTTTAACATAAAATTGAAAAATAGAAATAGAGAAGTGACTCAAATGTAAAAGCAATAAAAAATCACAAGAAAATGACTTGTGTCAGTTGAAATTTGTTTGTCTGATATTGTACTATCTTAAAATTGAAAGCACTCCAATTTGATGAAGGTTTAACACCTATTTAATGTGAGATCATCAATGACCTTCTCACTTTCATCTCTTCTTCCCTTTTCCATCCTTTCTCCTTGGTGAAATTGAGGTAAAACTAAATAGATCTTATTTAGACCTCCTATTTCATGGTGTTAAGCTTGAGGCCGGATCTATTTCCCCTAGGTACCTCCTTTTCATTCAATTATCCTCTTGGAATCTACTCCTTGCACCAAAAAAAAAATTCCTTGGAAGCTAGTTGAAGCCAAAAAAATTCTCAAATGGAGCCAAGCAAATGGAAAATCTAATGTGTGGCAAGTGAACTTAGGTTCTAACTAAAGTTCAAGTACTGAGTGATATAGAAGGTGTTGAGCAACATAAAATCTTAGTTGGTGCCGAGTGAACTTTAGGTGCTGAGCATCAGTAAAAACATAGTTGATACCGAGTAACATAGTATGTACCAAGCATTAGAATTTCAATAGTGCTGAGCTATTGCATTATTTTAAAAGTCAAATATTTTTCAAATCTCAGCCAACAAATTTGTTACTTTAAATTTTGTGAACCAGCTGGAGGATAATGATGATGAGTTGGTGGCATAGAATTCTATGTAAACTATTTTTGAGTGAATTCAAGAGGATTTTTCATGATGTTTCTAGAGGGAACATAATATGGGTTGGATTCAATGAATCCTACCTAATCCATATGAATTAAAATTAAAGGAGGGAAGAATCGAGTAGGAAAGGGAACTCCAAGACTTCTATTTAAGGAGTCACAGACCAAGAAGCAAGAGCTGTTCGAGTACCAAATTGTGAAGTGGTTAGAAGGGTGTCAAGGAGAAGACATCTAGGAGAAGGAAGAACAAATCATAGAGACTCTACTTTGACAAGTGGTCAGAGAGAGATGATTGTACTAGTATAGTGAGCATGGAGACTCAAGGAGACTAAGCTTGAAAGGAGGGCAAGTAGTCAGAGTTGCAGAGATTGAAAGCCAAGCAAAGATATGAGCTGAGAAGTGATCTATAATTTGCAAGTTAAGTTGTATTATGTAATCGGGTCAAAACCCCTTATTGTTACTCCCTAGCAATTGTATCAGTTATGGTAGAAGAAAATCCAATGGACTTAGGTTGGTCTAATAGCCATTTGTAAATCCTTTAATAGGGTGGTATTCCATGTGAATGTTCTAAAGTCCTCTAACCAGGCCCACTTCTAACAAGGTGGTTAAATCTTTTAACCAGGTCACATTTAATAGTGTGTTGTAGCCTTTAATAGGACATGCCTTTCACAGGACATCACTTGAGAAGAGTGAGAATTGAGTAGAATGTTATTGGTGGTTTTTCCCAAATTGGGTTTCCACATAAATCATTATGTTATGTGTTGATCTTTCATGTGTTATGCTTGCATGTTGATTTACAGTAACTTGCTGAATAGGGAAGTTAAAGCTTGGATGATTGAATAAGTTTGATGGGCTTACTACAGATGTTGGACCTTGAAGAACTAACTCACCCCCCCTCTTAGTTATTCTAAAGAATTTCTAACAAGCACATGACTAGGTAGAGAAGATTAAGTCTAAAGAGTTGTTCAATTGAAGATGGAAGGTATCTTTATGGCCTCCAAAAATAGGAATGAAAGAATATCTATGGTAAATGGTGCATCTCATTGAAATGCATAGGTATCCAACCACTAAAATTTCCTAGTACATATGATCAAATGCTAAATACATAGCTCACTCCATTGAACCAAGAAAGAAACAAAACCAACATAACCCCCTATAATGATGAGAGGTAATACATGAACATTGAAACTGAATGCAATATCTCCTACAAAAAGAAGAACTAGGAACACTACAAAGTACACACACCTATAATGAAGCATGTCATTGAAACATCATGATGCTAATGTCATGGAAGGAATATTCACTTGACAAAGGAAGATGGTGAATATGGCCAACATTAAACCCCCCAAGGTACTTTATAATGTAGTGTGAGTTTAACAAAATACAAAGATGTGCAAGATCTTGAAATACAATAAAGTGGCACTTTATCTCAGTGTGTTTGCAAAAAATACTACAAAAGGATATCAACAAAGATCAAAAGAGACATAAAGCTGATACAAGAGATAGTATAGCCCATGAAAAATCATCTAAAGCAACAAAATTAATCGTTAGACCTAAAACAAGCAAGATATCTACTAGAGTGCAAAAAGGAAACAAACTGAATAGAATGTTCCTAGATTATAATCTAGAAAAACAACTAGCATCACTAGAAAGAGTACATAAAGACAATTCCAAATACATAAAGAATTCCCAAATCGGAGATTGGATACTCAACTTATGTCTCCTAGAGTGCAAAATAGAACCTCTACTTTTGGTTGCATAAAAAGGAAACCAAATAGCACCAAAATTCCAAATGATGTGCACCATCAAGATGATCTCGGAAAGATATTTTTGACAAAATAAGATTTGTGAAAAAATACTTCTGTATGACCAAGATACAAACAAAAACCCACAGTTAGCTTCTTAGGACAAAAAAAATCATAGAAGAGATGGTTTGAAGGCCATCAAATTTCAGCT
The DNA here is from genome assembly GCA_028749045.1 of Cupressus sempervirens. Taxonomy (NCBI): domain Eukaryota; kingdom Viridiplantae; phylum Streptophyta; class Pinopsida; order Cupressales; family Cupressaceae; genus Cupressus; species Cupressus sempervirens. Next base: position 755,789,907 of record CM053792.1, on the reverse strand, counting down.
CAAAAAATGATGAGGTATGCACTCACAATAGGCCTACAATGTGTCAGTAATTTTCTGACATCCCTATTATGTTAGTACTTTTTTAATGTAGGCATCCTTTTTGGGAAGAATAAAAAAGTTTTAAAAAGGAAAAATTGTTTGAAAATAACCTTTTAGAAAAAAGCATAAACATTTTGAAAAATAAATCATATTTTTTTCAACAAAGCCCTCTTTTTGTGATTTTTAAGTAAAAAATAAATTATCACCTTTGGAAGCATGCCTAGATTTGGGAATAATTATTTTTCCTTACCAATTTTTGTGTTTGAACTAGACAAATTTTGTATGAAAATAAGAGTTTTGGGGTGCTACAAATCCAATGCTGAGGTTTTTTTGGGATCAAAGTGTACCCAAGAAATGTTACCCCAAGATCGAATACATAAAGCTTTGAAAAATAACAAATCTAAAAACTAAAGCCAAACCTCATATAAAGAGAACATGGGCATGAAATTTTGAAACTCTGATATCATGTTGAAGTTGATGAAAGATTAACCCCACATCTCCCATGAATCACCTGAAGGAAAAATTATGGAGGCTAGAATTCCTAGATCAATAGATGAGACATTCTTGATGAGAAAGAAGAGAGATTACTATTATCAAAAGTGAATAAATAAATCACAAAGAGATCAATCCTTATAAAAAGAGATCAAAACCCTAATAGGTAACTAACCTAGGTTGCATGATAATAATTAATAAAAGAATTTAGTATTATATAACTAAAGTTTAGTTTAAGTAAAATAGAGATAATAAATGACTTAATAATTAAATTAATATGATTACATTAATAAGAAAATACTTTATTACTCTAACATTTTTTTATTACATTTTGTGGATATTGAATCAATGGATAGGTTGTAGATTAGAGTACCCTTTATTAGCTTTTTAAAAATAGAAAAATTAGAATCAACATCACACACTATCATCAAGGGCACACTGTAACCCTATAGATTCCATTTTTCCCCTGATAGTTTGCCAAAATCTTTTTTGGGTTTTGGTTGTTGCATAGTTGTTAGGAATGAATGCTAATAATATTATTTGGGGAGTATCTAAGGTAATTTATGAGATTCTATGTTCTATTCATGACTATATTTGTCATTGATGTCAACATAGTATTATTTTTGTGAAGACTAGCAGAGTAGCAGACTAAGATTGAGCTAATACAAGTTTTTGGTATTAGTTGGAGAATTGCGTGGTTACAGGCATGTTCTACAATGAGTCTTGAGTATGCACTTAAGTGTGCAAGAAAATTTATGAAGACAAACGTGAGTTATGCAATTTTTGGTAAAGATTGTTCCATAATAGAGAAAGTAAGAAATGGTTAATGATTTTCATGTGAAGTGCACGAGGTCTAGATTGACGTGTGAAATAATTATTGATTATTAATAACCAATAGTAATATGCTATTGTCAAAATAAGTGTTTATCTAATTGAGGTCCTATTTAATTAATTGGGAAAGGAACATAGCTAACTCAAGTAATTATTTTGAGGACACAGTATAAAGAAAAAAAATTCCTTGTTTGATATGTGGATTATGATTAAGATCAAGCAAACAAGAGTAGAGTATTTGGTAAATGCGAGTATGTAATCTAAGGGATTATTGGATGTGAAGTTGGTGATCTGATCAAGATAGAAGATTGGTCCAGTTGATAGGACAAAGAAAGAGGAAAGTACAAGTATAGTTCATTCTATTATTTTCTAGGGAATAATATAGAGATTAGTTGGATTATGAGTTCAATGGTCTTTCCCTTGAAGTTGTTTAGATAGTGGGTCCCTCTACCTTCCACATATCCTAACAAGGTTGGAATCTCCTAACTTAGATTCAAAATCTCCTAACAAAGGACTAATATGTACTGAATGTATTTCACAAACTCATAATAGTGTCTATCCTCTTACAAGGAACTTTTATATTAGTAAACCATCTTGTGGGTACCATTCCCACTAGGGTTTTCCCTTTGATATATGGTTTCCCTAGTTAACATATCTAGTGTAATTATGTATGTGTATCTTCTTATTGTTGTTGATTACATTTCTCACATGGTTAAACATTATTATGTTTGATAAATATTCTAATATGTGGATAAATAATTCACACACACCCCCCCTCTTCCCTTACCTTGGTGGACTTTATATTTCTAACAATAGTCTTACACCTAGATCCAATGATTTCTACACATTTTTATTAGGACAAAAAGTGCAAAATATATTGCAAAGGTGTGTTTCTTTTCCTCCTTTGCTAATTTATCATATCTACATATATCTAGCTTCAATTACACACACACACACACACACACACACACACACACACATTGAGGGTTTTTAATGAATTGGATATCTTTCCTCCATTCTTCCTAGATCTAGTTCGCATTAGTGCTCCTTATTCATTCAGTTAGCAATAATCTCTCTAGAATTGGGATTGAAATAATACTTTTTCTTATCTTCTCTCCTTCTATATCATATATTTGTATATGTGTGTAGGTTATGTGATGAACTTAGGTCTTGTATCCTTGATTACAATTTCTTTCCTAACAGATATTAAACAAATTATGAAAGACTTGGCATTATGCTCTTTCTCTAAATACTTTTAAGATCATTGCATGCAATAGTAAGAATAAAAAAATTATCAATAATGAAATTAAGTAATGATCAAATTAACTCAAAATTGAAAAATCTTTGTGCCAACATGACCCAATTTTTTATTCACACAAAGTTGGTAAATTGTTAGTGACCTCACCAATAATGCAAACAACTTCATCAATCATCCAATGCAAGTGTTTCACCAAAGTAAGCTTGTCTCATGAAGATGATCTAGCCATATCCCACAACAAGTTTATTATTATCATCCTTTCATTGCTCCTTAAATTTTTTTGCATCTTGTACCCTCATCCCACACAACCCCAATATATCAATCAGAGAAACCCCCTAGCTATTAACACCCAAATCCTATGTCCTCTCTGGTTCAAGGTTCAAAACAAAAAAATTCTTGTATGCAACCACAATGAGCATGCCCCAAAACCCTCAATTTTCCACAAAACTTGTCTATCCACTATCAAAATTCAAAAGGTTTATTGTATATCTATCCTACCCACAAGTAGACAATGCACAAATTTTTTGCAAAATCCATAATAGTAAAAACACAAACAAGAAGATTTGGGATGTTAAGGTTCCCAAATATATATATTTTAATTTTTTTAAACTCCAAATACCCTTCATGCAGGGCTACACTGAAGATTAATTTATGTGTGAAAATTAAAGTTCAAATCCACCACTAATTCTCATTTTTCAATCCTTTAGTTAGCAAAAATTTGTTTCAGTTTAGTTCATTAAATCATGCATAATTTTAGAAGAGTTTTATTTAGGCTGTAGTTTTTTAAGTAGAGAATAAGGAGTAGTAAGTGCATGATAAATTTATTTGTTACTTTCCATTAATAAAGCATGTTGTGGAAGCACATATTTTAGTCAGTTATTTAAATCCTTTTTGTATGGAGGAGTCTACACAAAGTGCATGTAATTGATTAAACTATTTTTACTAATAGTTTGGATTGAAATTATCCACCATAGATTAGAAAGATGATTTTTTATATAATAAAACATTTGTATTGTTATTTCATGCACTATAATAAAAAGGTTTTCTTTGTTGTTACAAAATAAAGTAATTCTTTGTCCAAAACAATGTTATTTTTCTTCTTTCCTTATTGTGTATTTGTATTGGTTTATGTTCTTCTTGTTTTTGTTCTTTCATTTTTTCAACATTTGGTATCAGAGATGAATGTGTTTGGAAGGAAAAAACATGGAAAATTATTTGCTAATTCTATAGTTTGATGAAGTTGATTACAAATATTGGTGAATCAAGATGAAGACATTTTTACTTGGAAAAGATTTTTAGGAGATTTTTGAATCCAGATGTGAAGAGCCTGTAGATTGGGATAATCTCCATGCTAATGAAAGGAGATTAAAGAAGGAAGCTAAAAAAAAGAATGCAATGACTTTGTTTCACATTTAGATGGCTTTTGAAAAGAGCTTGTTTCCTAGCTTGTTTCACATTTAGATGCTTCAACAATAAAAGAGGCCTGAAAGACTCTAAAAGATGCTTACCATGGAAATTCTCAGGTCAAGGTTGTGAAGCTACAAACCTTGAAAAGAGAATATGAGTATTTGAAGATGAAGGAAACTAAGAATATGGGAGATTTATGTATAAGAGTCATGGATGTAGTTCATAAAATGGTACTTTAGGTGACCTGTAAGCTAAGAGCATGTGATTCAAAAGGTATTGAGATCTCTAACCCCAAGATGGAATACTTTAGTAATTATTATCAAAAAAGAGAAAAATTAGCCACCCTAGAATATGATGAGCTAGATGGATGTCTCATAGAACATGAGGATAGATTAAGGGACACTTATACCAACATTAATGAGAAGGCTCTTGTTTCCCAATTGCAAATTTCAAAGAATGAGGGTCTTAGCAGTAGCAATAACAACAAAAAAGGCTCAGGAAGGGGTCAAAATTATAATTATTCAAGAGGAACTAGAGGAAGAGGATGTGTTAAAGGAGGAAGAGGTAGAGGAAAATTTGATAAAAGGAACATCCAATGCTATCATTCCAATAGGTATGGACATTTTGAGAAAGAATGTAGATTGAAATTAGGTAATTGTTAACCATTCTCCTCCCCACCCCTTTTTAAAAAATTTCTAATGTTGCCCATCTCATAAAATACCCAAGGTAATGGCCATGACCCACATTCATTGAATTATTCATTTATTTCCATGCAAGCATATAGGGAATGCATAAGATCATGGTCATATGTTCTTTTCCACATATTATTAAGTCTTTTTTTTTAATGTCAATATTCCTTATAAACATTTTAGGTTGCAATCATGCAAAAGTATTTAATCACCCTATTGCCCTAGTTTAAGATGAAACCATCAAAAGGGATGCAAGGATACACACTATCAAGATAACTGTTAGTGTGCCTATTAGTGCTAGCATTCAAGATCAGTTCATAAAGGAGTGATTCAATGGTCACATGATCACAAGCAATCAATATTGAGAAAGTTATCAAAATGATAGTGTCTAATTGGTCAAGGGTACTGACTATGATGAGGGGTTTTAGTTTTATCATGACTATCAGATTTTACTAGTTCAAAGGTTGTTACTTTCCCACTCTCTAAAGATCTATGAGGTTTTGGCAAAGTAAGAAACTAGTGGATAAAGGACATGTGTGTTGGTCGGCCTGATACTCATAAGATCCTTCATCACATCATTGCAAATCAAGAGGCAGATTAATGTTAATCATTTTCAAAGGCATTTCTTTTTGATAAATTTAGATAGGCTTTGATAAATATCACTCCATCGATAAAATTTAGATTTTTAAAGTCACGAAGCCACAAAATAGTGATGGTGGTCATCCTAAACTACTTTGCAACATCACATGGCTTAAAAATGTTTAATGTTTTGTAGTTTCAAAGGGGCGACAATGGTAAAATTGATGGTCTTGCGTCATCTCAAGACTAAAGGGTTCTTTTGAATTGTCATTTTGCACAATGCTTAATGATAGGAATCTTTTCGACCTCTTCTTTTGAAAAGATAATATGGGATCAACTCCAAGGTTCTAGGTGATCTTGCAACCTATTAGAATTTTTTTAATTCAAGATAAATTTTTTTGTTTAGAGGGAGGACTTTGTTGGTTCAAGATAATTTCAAATAAGATGTTCAATCTACTTGTTGTCTCAAAAAGTAACCACAAAAAGAGATATGTTTTTTGGTATTTTCTAGTTTTATTATGAATGAAATTTTACAATGCAAATATATGAATTCCTAATTTAACCAAGTGTTATCAAAAAAATAATGAAGATAAGGTAATGAGAGATGAAAGAAAATAACTTGAAAAGGAAATTCCTATAAACCACAGTAATGACATGTCTATGAGTTAAATCATCAAAATCATCAAGTAGGAAACTAATGAAAATAGGAGCAACACTTTCTCAAGTCAAATAATGTAATCGTTGATGGGAAATTAGCATAAATTTGGTGTAGTGAAAGTTAGGAGAATCCCTTAAGGAGATGTCATAGCCTAAAGAAAATAACCACACAACGAAAGATAAACGAAAATGCAAGATTTGAAGCCAAGTCACAATAATTTATTCATAGATATAACTAATTACATGCAATGTGTTAGGCTATAAGGCTTTCCAAATTATAGCCAAATATAGAGAAAGTAATAGTTCTATAAGATCTCTCAAGATCCAATCCAAACCCTAGCTAGTCCAGATCCACACTCTGGTAGAAACTTCCAAGGAAGATCCAAATGGTACTCACAAGCCCACCACACAATCTCCTTGTTTCCCAAGCCTCAACTACTAGCCTTTCTCAAAATTTTCTCCTCTACCATCTCCTCTTCTCCAAGATGGATGAATAATGACTAAAGACTTCACCACAACCCCTACTTATACCCAACTAAGCCACAAGTTGGCCTAGTAAGTTACAAATTAAATATCCCTTACATTAATTACTTAAAGAGCCACAAGTTGGCTTCCAACATAAATTAAATATCAAATTCCTTTAAAGGCTTGCAATACTTATTAAATACAAAAAAATTAATTAACTAAGACCAAAATAGGTCCACTCAACCCCAATAAAATCCCTTAATCTTGCAAGATAGCCAACTACCCCAGGATGCTCCTACATCAGACTCCCCAAGTGTGAAATGATGTTCTCAATAGCTAGAAGAACATCTTCTAGGATTCAACACACAAATCTCAAAATGGTTCTTTACATACATGTTCTCCAAGTCTTCAACTTGTACACTCTTTCCCTTTCTCTTCTTTTTCTTCTTTGCTTCTAGCCTTGGTGTTTCATAGGTTTTCTATCCATACTGATCATTATCCCTTTTAGAATCTGCCAGCTCAACTTGGCTACCAATACTTAGGTTTCTTCTACTAACCTCTTCATTTTTCAAAGGAATCATGGAATGCTTCTTGCCACCTTTCTTAATTGTAAACACATTCTTGACATAATCATGCATAGCGTTGCAATCATAGTGATAAGGTCTACCAAGCAACACATGACAACTATTCATGTCCTTAATATCACACAAAACTTGATCCCTATACTGTCCAATTTAGAAATCAACAAGGCACTTCTCCCTCACTTCCAAAGCATGCTCACATTGCAACTAGCCAATCCTATAAGGATAAGGATATCTCACTCTCTTCAAACCAAGTTTCTTAATAATCTCGTCAACAACAAGGTTATTAGTAGTACCACCATCAATAATTACATTGTAGAATCTACCACAAGACTTACAATGAGTCTTGAATAAATTACTTCTTTTCCAAGATTCCAGTGTCCTCTATCCAACCAATACATGTTGAGCCAATAAACTCTCCCCTTCCTTAGGTTCATGGTCTTTCACTTCATTCACAACAATAGTTATTTTGTCACTAGCCTTCTACAAACACTCATAAGATCTGTGTCCTTCATACCATCTAAAACAAGAATCCTTAAAATCACATCTACCTTTCCTTCTCTTTTAATCAATAGGTTTTGGTTCATCTTCTGCACTCATTTTAGTCTTTTTTGAGTAGTCTTGCTTCTCCTACCCTTGAGAACTACCTTGATTCTTCCTCTTCAAGTTTTCATTTTCTCTCAAAAAATACTAACAAGCATCCTCAACTGAAGAAATATTCAACATACCAACTTCATCCTGAATATTGAATCTAAAATCATTAATATATCGAGCTACCTTTCTCTTTGACAATTCTTTATGCCTATACCAAATAGTCAACTTGTAGAACTCCTAAGTTTAATCCTTTAGAGTCGTGTCCTTCTATTTTAGATTTTAGAACCTCTTTAAAAACTCCAGTTAATAATCAATAGGAATGAACTTAGCCTTTAGTTTATTCACCATCAATCTCTATATAGTGATCTTCATTTCACCTTCTTCTTCTCAATCACTTTGTAGTTCTTTTCACCAAAGAGAAATGTGTCCCTTCAACTTAGTTTTTGCCAACCTTACTCTAAGTGGATCCTCAATATCCTCAAGCTCTAAGTAGTCTTCCAATTCACCAATCTTGTCAATCAAGTCTAGGATTTAAACTACCTAGGAAATTAGAAACCTCAATCTTATGTTTCAATTTCAACTAAGATCCAGGTCTAGCAAAAAGACCAACCCTATTTCCCATAGGTCTCTCCATATGATCAATTCTTGAATCCCTACTTGATCCAAAAACTTCAAAGTTTTCAAAACCTTCCTCATAACCATCTTCAATTCCATATGCCTAGGTACACCACCTATAGTACTTATGATCTCAATAGTCATATCCCTCTTCATCAATGTCATCTCATATATGAAATTGGCTTTAATGTCCTCTGTTTTAGATCTGAAATAGTCTTTAACCTTCTTTGAGATCCTTTCTTCCATAGCATCACTAAGACCATCAATTTCCCTAGGGTCCAATCTTATTGGAGGCATCTTCCAAGATTTTAGCAAATCCTAATAAATCGACTTCACAAGTCTTGGTGCAAACTCTACCTCAACTTCAATTCTTGGTCTACAAACTCAAGAACAACCTTTACTTTGATACCACTTAATGTAGTTCAAGGTAGGAGAATCCCCAAAGGAATGTCCTAGGCCCGAAAAAATAATTACACAACGAAAGATAAACAATAATGGAAGATTTGAAGCCAAATCACAATAATTTATTCATAGATATAACTGATTACTTGCAATGTGTCAAGTTGTAAGGCCTTCTTGGTTATGACCAAATACAAATAAAGTAATAGTTCCACAAGATCTCTCGAGATCCAATCCAAACCCTAGCTATTCTAGATCCACAATTTGGTAGAATCCTCCAAGGAAGATCCAACTAGTACTCGCAAGCCCACCAAGCAATCTCCTTGTTTCCCAAGCCTTATCTACTAGCCTTTCTCAAAATTATCTCTTCTACCACCTTCTCTTCTCTAGGATGGATGAATAATGACTAAATACTTCACCACAACCCCTAATTATACCCAACTAAGCCACAAGTTGGCCCAGTAAGCTACAAATTAAATATCCCTTACATTAACTACTTAAGGAGCCATAAGTTGGCCTCCAACAAAAAATTAAATACCAAATGCCTTTAAAGGCTTAATATACTTATTAAATACATCAAAATTAATTTCCCAAGATCCAGAAAGGTCCACTCAACCCCACCAAAATCTCTTAATCATGTAGGATAGCCAACTACCCTAGGATGCTCCTACATCAAAACTGAAAGATGTTTCACTTCTCATCAAATCATAAGGCCATGAAAAGTGCACTCATGTGAGACAAGAAGCTATGTAGGAACAATAGGGTTATCCCTTCTCCAACTTGATACATTAGGAGAATTTGTCAACATGTAGCAAAAACCAGAATTAAAAGATCACACAATCAATTTAACACAACAAAACCATTGGCTCCATTATTGTCATGGACAAGAATTCTTAAAAGTAACACACTCTGGCAAGAATAGCTACACTCAGAATAAGAGCACCAATAGCATATATTATTGCATCAAAATAATGGTGTGGAATACATGTTATATTCCTCAATTTATAAGAAATCATCTCCTCAATTTTTGTTAGAGTGAGAGATCTCTTAATCCAAACATATTCTTCAAAACTAGTTAAACAAATCCAATTATATACAAACTGACTCTCTAAATGGTGCTAAGTAAAACTCTACTCTTTTTTATATCAATTAATGTTTACATGAACCTTTAAATAACTTAAAACAACAAAAGAAGGAGTAGATAAGAAGAATGAAGTTGTAAGAGGATCTCAGAGTCACTAAAGGCTCTAAAAATAGAAGCTTGACCTTCTCTAGGCATTTGTAGGAGTTAAACTACAATCAGAATGTGTTTCCAATGCATGAAAAGCTCCAAATTAGAAAATGATACTTAACTATTGGTGCACTACCACTTATTCAAAATTATTTTCACACCTTGTGCACCTTGGTGGTAGGTTCAAAAATTCCAAAATTTTCCCAAGTGTCAAAACTAAAATTCTAGCTTTTGGGTTTTCTTCCACTTTATGCTAGACCTATATCTAGATGTTTTCTCTTGAACTTATCTATAATCTTTGTCACTTGTATAGCATCTAGAAAATATAAAGCTTCATATTTATGCCTAATTGTTTGTGATAATTACTAACATCTATTCAAGTCTCCACAAAATCATCAAGTCTAGTGTCCAGTTCCAACAATACCTCTTCGGTCTTGAATGCTTGCCTAATATCTTTGTCAAATGAAGCATCCTCAAAATTTCTTTAGAATTGTTCAACCAATGATTACACTAAATTAAGCTTTATTTTCAACTCATCTTAAAAGATCTCAAGGGCAATAGTATCATAGTGACTCTCTTCTTCCAAAATTTTCTCTTGAGTCTGGTCTTTTAACTTATGAATATCTTCATGAAGCCCTTCCATGACCTTATTTCTTGGATCTATCCTCTCAATCCAATCTTTTATTTTATACAACTCTTCCTCCGTATATACATCCATGAGAGTGTGATATCTTTGACCCTTTATTGATGTCAGAACTTTAAGGTCCTTAGGCTAGGTTTGCACTTCATCCATCAAACCAAAATTAGTTCACTATAGATACAAATTTCTCCACACTAGGCTAAATGTAATGCAATAAGTTCAGATTCCCCTGTATTATTTTTAAACCATTTTTCTCAATATTGTAATGCTATTGCTAAAATGCTCCAAAAAAATGAATCAACTTGTACATTCCCTTTATATTTCTTTTCCAAAGCCACAACAAGAGTAATTTATAGGTGATCTTGGTCCAAAGGACCTATAATTTAATGTATATAGCCTCTTAGAAGTTCATTCTATTTGAAAAACATCACCATGTCAGACTCATTTGGATCTAATTGCCTGAACACCCCCTTGATGCTTGTAGTGATCATTATTTTAGCCATGTCTAAGGTGGGTTTTCCTAAAAGGACTTTTTTAATCTAATAGTCCTTAGGAGTCAAATCCTTAGTATCAAAATGTAGAGGAGAGTTGAGTATATGGGAAAGTAAGTCCTGATCTTTATTCTTCATTATGAATAACAATTATTATGTATCACCTGTAAGTGGCTCAGCCTTCTTGATCACTTTTACCAGCTCATCCATACTCTCCATGATAGTCATGTCTAGCTACTTCTTTTGTTGAACCATAACCTCCCTCTTTAGCCATGCTACTGTACTTCCCATGGGAAACAAATATTTGGCTAAAGAGGAGGTTTCCACTACTGGCCTTTTTCTCTTATCACTCCTTTTCAAACTCTTCTCCTTCTAAGAAAAATCTACATTGGGAGTCTCTATATATGTTTTAGCTAAAGTCCTTGCCTTTGTATCCTAAGAATTTTGTTGAGGTTCCTTGGGTATTTTTCCCTCTAATATTTCATTGGTTAGCATATGTTCATGCTATTCTTCATGCACTTCTTGCTCTTCTTTAGTGACAGAAGGGAGTGGAGTGGTTGAGCCTTTATCCAAGAGAGATAAGTCCTAAAATGGTGGTGGTGGTTTACCTAGAGACCCTTGTGGTAGATGTTTCATTTGGTTCCAATCCTCTCCTAAAGTTTGGTACGTAGGTGTATCCCATATCTTATCACCCACCATTTTAGTGCCCACAAGCATAAAATTGAAATAAAAAATGTTGAAAATATATGTTTCTTGCCTTTCTTGATCATCAATCCACTATTGTTTCTCATCTTTAGAAATGGTAACCTGAATAGGTTCCTTAGGAATAAATGGTGGTGTCACACTAGAACTTCTCCATCTTATTTATTGAGCAGCCCTAGCCAAGCAAGTCCTCTAATTCAAGGGGATATTATCTTCTTTATCTTCTTCATTGTCCACCTCAAGGATGGTTTCAGACACTTGAGGGGTGGGAATAAATTTCTTCTATAACTTTCCCCTTCATGTCCTTTACATAGTAGGCACAACTTTAGCCATTTTAGTAGCTAAAGGAGTGGCTTCTTCCTCTTGACTAGGTGGGGAAACCTCTTGTGCTTCTTGCTCTAGTTCCTATTTCTATTCATCTTGAGCCTCTTTAGTTTCTAGCTCAGCTTGCTTTGGGGACTTTCTTTTCCTCTCATTCTTCCCCTTATCTACCCTGAAGTACCCAACATCCCTCTCATGTTGATATACCATTTTTGGCATGACTGGGAATTGACAAGGGAAAGTTGATATTAGAACTTTTGCACCTTTATCCTTAATTGGGCATGTTGTGTCTTGAAAAATAATAGCTTGTGGAACTAGGTCATGGTTGAAAGGCTTCTCGATCCATTCCCTCATTAACTAAGTTATGTGCCTAGCCCTGTGGTTGATATTTGCATTCTCATCCCTATCAATCTCTACATTCGTAATTGGCCTATCATATATCTTATCACAGTTATATAAGGGATCTAAGACATCTTGAGTGTCTTCTTGAACAACCTTGAGCAGGACCTTTACTTTTAAGGTGCCTCCTTCTAGATATAGAGTCATCCTACAATAATCCCTTACTAAGATATCATATTCATCTATCATGTTCATCAAATGATCTTCAATGGAATTTGTTTTCACCAACTACTTCCCTGCCAAATGTTGAACTCTGCCAATATTATCAAAATAAGGGTGAGGGAAGTTGTAATCCACCAAGGGATATTGATGCCACTCCAAGTCAAAGGTCATAATATCTTGTTTCTGCTTGACCTCAAATGCACCTATAGTAATAGGCCATACCCATGTCTTCTTATACTATTTTCTCACTTTGTCATATGAAGATGTGAGTTGTCTTGCTATCTCTAATAAGATGAGCATATCTGATGGATATCTTGGGAGTTTCTTCAAATTCCCCAATATACTAACTACCCTTAGGTAAGTGAATGCTTCAAACTAGATGTAATAGACATTGATCTCTATGATCCTTGCTACTACCTCTAATGACATCCTCTTAGAATAATCACCCTGTATGAATCAGATCATTGAATTCACTATTTAGAGTTCCTTGCTTTGATCTAAGAGCTTCTTCTTTACCAACTAAGGATACACCACATAGGGCCAAGCATTGGCATCTTGCATGCTTCCCTTCTTATGTAGTCCTAGATATTTAGTTGTCCTTGCTACCAATAAATACACCAATTATGATGTCATGTAAAACTTGGGGTCAGCTTTAACTACTACTAGTTGTTCGTCTATGTTTTCACTCAATATTGTAACTTAATTAGCATTTTGGTTGTTTTGATGATCTCTATGGACTATCTAGTTGTGAAGACGCCTAGCCACTTGTAGAGCCATAATTTTTCTCAAGAGTAAAATAGCATAAATGATGTCATCCTTCATATATCCCCTAGTCATGTCTAACTTTTCAGTTCTATGTCCCATTGGTGTTCTATCAATCAAAAATGATGATTGTATGATCTTTATAGCCTTCGTGCCATTCTCCCAATACCATCTTTCTTCTTTATGATAATTTATCTTCACATACTAATCAGTTCTAGGGAGATGGAATACTTTCTCAATATTCCTAAGTCTAAGGTCCAAGACTATCTCCCCTATTACACTTTTAGCAACTCTTTCTTCTGATGCATAGTTTTCTATGAATCCCATGATAAGCTTTGAGGATTGCATGAATTTGGGATGTGATGGAGCATTCACCAACCCTGATCTAATAAGTACTAACACAATTGGGAACCTCTCTTTAGGATTATTATAGAGTAAAAGGAATGTATTCTAGTTTATATGTTCCAACTTAGTATCTTTGATCTTCGAATGTCCATCCTGAAAATGTGATTTCTTTGGTGCACTGTTAAACTTGAAGACAACGGGTTTTAGAAAAAAATTTCAGCAAGCTAGGATGATGAGGAAGCCATTTTATCTACACAAAATAGAAAATTATAGTCTAGGAAGCTATAAATTAAACCCTAAACAAACACTAATTAACAAAAAACTCAACCCAAAACACCAAAATAGTGAAAAAACAACTCAACCCCCCCCCCCCCCCCCCCCCCCTTAGAGCCCTAAAATGAAAATTAGTGCACCTTGCACACCTTGATAGGTGTTCTAGGTGCATTTAATAACCCTTAAATGGTTATTTTGTATGTAGTTGTACACCTACATAGGTGGGCACCCTGATGGAGTGCACACATTGCAAAGCATGTGCAAAGGTGGGGACTAAGTTTTCAAAATGTACTAAGGGTGCACACATCCACACCCTATAGCACTTTTTGTCTTAGGTTTTAAATGGTGCACAATTTTGCACCTTGACAAGGTGTACATATCTACACATCTTAAGGCTTTGTTAAGTTTCTTTTGTTTTTTAGGAGTGTAATATGAATAAAAGTGCACACATGTGCACCTTGGAAAGGTGTGCATGTTTTCTCTTTTGATGACTTTTTTTTTTTTGTTTGTGATTAAGTGCAAGTTGGCACACCCAGAAGGGTGTGGAGGTGTAGTCTTTTGAGGTGCAAAAAATAAATAATGAGAAGAGGGGAGGGGGTCCTAAGGTTTTATAGGCCTGGGGCAATGCACACCCTTTGAAGGTGTGTACCTATGCATTTGAATAGGTGCACATCTCCAAAGGGATATAGAAGTGCACTTGCACATATCGCACACTAGTTCAGCTATGGTAGGTGTACATGTGCAATAGGTGCACTAGTGCACACTTTGTACAAATTTCACCCTTTAATAGAAAAATTTACTAATTCTAGCATCTGGGTTTCTCAGTTAGAGGACCAAGGCTTGACCCACACTCTAGGTGGAGTTCCAAAAATGATCCTAGGCCTTGGACTAAGGGTTTGGGAGACAAAATTTTATTAGAGGATCCCTATTTCTAGTAGAAATGAGGCATGCATTGTGAAACCACAATAAATAGCCCCAACAAAAAGCATAGAAATGACAAAGGCATTTCTTTATCAGCAAGCATTCTTCTAACATGTGTCAAATACTAACTAAATCCCAAACACTTCAAGAGTATTTTGAGTTGCTTTATAGTCAAAATTTTAGAATCTTAAATGTTCAAGTTCAATGTGTGCATAGTGCATTCATTTCCTTTGACATTTCAAGATGCAATCTATCATGTGTTTTTAACAACTTAGAAATAATCTTCCACTCCACCAATCCATTCATTCATAATCCTCACAAAACATATGTATCAACCACTATATGACTAGATGAGAGAATTTTTTCTGAGGGCTCTTAATGGGTTATCACTTTTTACATTTGAGGTCTTGGGAAATCTTTTGAA
This sequence comes from Cupressus sempervirens, assembly GCA_028749045.1. Classification (NCBI taxonomy): domain Eukaryota; kingdom Viridiplantae; phylum Streptophyta; class Pinopsida; order Cupressales; family Cupressaceae; genus Cupressus; species Cupressus sempervirens. Next base: position 755,774,630 of record CM053792.1, on the reverse strand, counting down.
TTTTGCTTCATGAAACTCGCATGTGTCCATTTGATTCTCCTATGAAGCAATTTATATAGATAATGGATAGAGACTTTGGAGTGCATATCACTATTGTTATATTATCTTTCTCAAACCATTTGGAACCTTTCATTCTTAATACCACCTTTTATTTTTTTATTTTCTTTTTGTACCCTAACCACATTTAGACTACGTGGCCAAGGAATTGATGTAGTTTCTCAGATTCTTTGTTTGGTTGATAACCTCTGGGTTCTTCTTTTAAGGACTTTATGGAAACTCTCACACCAAATAGTGACCTTAGTAATTCCTTGAAATGACCTTTTTTTAAAAATAGGTATGGTTCAAACTATCCCTTATTGTCATCAACCTTGATTTGAAAACACCAATATAATCAATCTTTTAAATTTGTAAAGTGTCGAGAACTCTTGATCTGCAATTTTGATTTCAAGACTAAACGTCCTATACTACTACAAGTAACATCCATTCTCCAGTTGGTATAAGAAACAAAATCATCTGAATGCTTTGACAAAGAAATACATCTTCCTAAAAGTTAAAACCAAAAAGAGTGATTTTTGAAATGTGTCAGCATAAAACCTTGATTGCACCTAACCCCTGGACTAACACAACTTTAAAAGAAAACACACAACTAAAATCAAACTACAACTAAAAGCAAACACACTTGCAAAAATTATATTTTTAAATTTTCTTTTGAAATGTTTTCTTCTTTTAGACCTCAAACTAATGTTTTAAAAAAATCCATTGATGGGAAATGGGACCAATTTCCCTTGTAAGGAACTCATCCTAAAAGTATTTTCTCCCAAGATCTTCCCAATCTGATAAGGGTTAATCCACAAGTGTTGAAACTTAGTGTGACTGCCCAAATTTTCTTTCACCTTATCCCATAAGAGAATAAGGTCACATATTTTGAAAGATTTTATTGTGGCCTGCTTGTTCAACCACCATTTGATGATGGTCTGGTGTTTCTACATATGCTTCAAATTTGTCATTATTTTCTCATCCAATTCCAAGAGATTCATTTTATCTATGTCCTCAATATTTCCCTTCATAAATTTCAATACTGAAATCCTGAGATTAAGTGGGAACATTGGTTGTTGTTCATAGAAGAGTAAATAAGGGGATCTCCCCAAAGCATTTTCTATCCTCGGTCTATCCATCCATAATGCATATTTCAGTTGAGTATGCCAATCTTTCAAATTTTCTTGTAGCAATTTCTTTATCACTGTAATCAAGTTCTTATTTGTGCACTCAACTACACCATTTCCTTGGGGATAGTAATTTGAAGAGAACTTGATTATGACTTGATTATCTAGTGCCCATTGAGTAAGAAAGATTGATGCAAATGACAACTTACGTACCAAACCTTGTGATGATATTTTCTTCCAAGAAATTTGTAACCACCTTTTCCATTAAATTTCAAAAAGTTTCTGGTTCTATCCAGCATATGCAATAGTCTATAGCTATGAGGATGAACATATGTCCTATAGATGATGGTGGGTTTATTGGACCAATAAAATCTAGCCCCACTTAGGAAAAGGGTGTACCTCAAACATTGGTTGTAATGACATAGATGAATGCCTCTCTCTATTTGCACTTTTTTAAAAAATATGGAAATAACGAACATGTTGAAATGTATCCTTAAAGATGGTAGGCAAAAAATAACCTGATTTTAAAATCATATGTGTTGTAGCTTCTGTTGATCCATGACCCATGTCATATCTATCATGAAACTATTCCAAAACCTCTTTGACTTCTTCGTGTCCCAAGAACTTTAAATAAATTCCCTCATAGTTCATTTTTTAAAGTTTTCTATCTTGCAGTATGTAGGATTCAAATTTTATCTTGACTCCTTTGCATTGGGAAATACTAATCCCATTGGGGTATTGGTTTTGCAAAAGATAGTAAAAATTAACTTGATACCAAACATCAATGATTATTCCTTATCAATATCCACTTGAGAGACTATGGTCTTTTGTTAATTATCAATATTGATTTTGTCATCATATATGATTTCGTTATTATTACCAATCTCAGTATCAGTTATCATCTTAGTCAATCCTTGTCCTCTTACCAATTTTATTGGTTGGATCTCCAAATAAAACTGTTCTAATATAGCCATCCATTTTCCTCATCTCTTGTCTAATTCATTCTACATCAGCAATCTCTTGACTATTAGATCAAGCATAATTGCATATATCTTACTTCTGAGTATATAATGGTGGAACTTCTTAACTACTTTTATCAATGCAAAAGACTATTTTTCTAGATTATAATAGTTCAATTCAACATTCTTGAGTAGGCAACTCATGAATGTGATAGGTCTCTCATCTTCTTTATCTTTCTTTTGATTAAGAATCCCCATGCATGAATGCTCTGATGAAAATGAGTAGATTTTGAATGATAAATCATAATCGAGACTAATAAGAACTAGAGCTGTAGATATTGCCACTTTGATGTCTTCAAAATATTTCTTTATTTCAAGAACCCACTTAGTCTTTTCTCCTATCTTGAGAAAATCATTAAGAGGATGTACTATCTCAGCAAATCCATGAATGAATTTATGTACAAAATTAATTTTTGCAAAGAAAGATTTTAGCTCTTTGCAACTATGAGTATGTGATAGATTAAGAATGGACTCTATCCTTTCAGGATTAATAGATATTCCAACTTTAGAAATAATATGACCAAGTAGCTTTCCTTTGGTGACCCCTAATGAACACATTTTGGGATTCAGTGATATACTATACCTTCAACATCTATTGAACACTTGCTTCAAGTCTGCAATGTGAGTACTCCTTTCTTTAGAAAAGATAGTTAATTCATCCATGTAGATGACTATGTACTTGTTTATCATCCCTTTGAATGCTTCATCCATCACTCTTTGGAAGGTGGCTCTTGCATTGATTAGCTCAAAAGGACCCCTTTGATACATGAAAGTTCCCCATTTTGTTGTACATATCATCTTCAACCTATCTTCTTCATCTACCATCACTTGATTGTATCCATAATATCCATCTAGGAAAGACATCATTTCATACCCATTCATAATCTAGGACACTTCATCAAGTGAGGGCAATGAGTAATTATCCTTCTGGGAAGCCAAGTTCAGATTTTGAAAATCCTCACAAAGGTGAATTTTTCAAGTATTTTTCCTTACTGGAACCAAGTTAGAAACCCATGTAGAATGTTGGATTGGGAAGATAATTTTAGCATCAAGTAACTTATGTAATCCTTTCATTATGAAGGCTCAATTATGGGATTCACTGGTCTTTGCCTTTGACAAAAGGGTTTGGCATCTTTCTTTAATGAAATGTCATGAGTGATGATCTTAGGATTGTAGGTCTTGAGTTCTTCATAGCTCCATGCTATGATGTCATTATACTATGTAAAAAATTGAAGCATACTTTCTTGTTCTTGAGGATTACAAGCTTTTCCAATTCTAACCATCTTTGGATCTTCTTCCATGCCTAAATCATATGAGTCACATTCTTTGAACCCTTTTTCTTTGACATTCCTTTTACTATGTGCTAATTCATCTCAATCAAAGATGTGTTCTAACTCCACCATCCCCTTTGAAATGGTATTGGTCTTAAAATTTATAATTCCATCTTCATCCTCTAGCTCATCTTCTTCAAGTTTTTCATCAGGAGTATCATCAATATCTTTTCCCTTGAAGAGACCATTGCACATGATAAACTCGAGAATATGTTGGTCATCTTGGAAGATTTTGATATTAACTTAAATACACGAGTAGTAACTAATTCAACTAAAAATCTCTTTAGCTTTGTCCTTTCAACGGGTTACAATGGACTTACTAAAATGGCAAGAGCATCAGATACCATGTTCTTTTTCTTTGGGATAGACCTTATGCTCAAGGCCTCAATATCTTCCAACAAGTCCCAAACTCTTTTTTGATATCCAAGTAATCTCCTATCATTGCATGAGTAGATTTATTTCACTTGTCTAATAATCTGAGAGACTCATTCAATTACAAGATCTTTCACATCTTTCTCCAATGCGAAGACGAGTCTACAAATCGAGGCTTCATACTCTATAATATTGTTAGTACATCTAAACTATAAACAATATGTTTCATAAAAAGTCCTACCTTTAGGATTAATTATCTTAATACCTGTGTTGGCTCCTAATTTGTATTTACAAACATCAAACTTGAGTGGCTGTTATATGGGCTTTCTAACCTTGTGCTTATTTATACATAGTTTTTCCTTGAATTGAGTTTTAAAGGATTTTTACTTTGGGAACCATTGTAATATTTAACATGGATCACATGGTGAGTTGCCACAATTTATCTTGGATAAAGGGTCATTTGTTTCCCTTGTTGATTTTGAACATCTTGAATTAATTCAGCGATCTTATCAATCTAAGGTTTTGGATGAACAACCACTGAGGTCCAACCTTGGCCTTTTACAAAATGTCTCATCCTTTGGATTTTGATCATTGTAGGTGGAGGATTGGATAAGCCTCCACCATTTGAAGAAGTGTAACTATATGATGCATTGGAATCTTCTTGTTCTTCTTCATTAATCTCAACAAATTTAGATGTGTTTGTAGAACTTGAACTTTCCTATTGTACCTCATTTGATGTTTGACCATTTTTTGATTATGTTATCTAGGTGAGTACCTTAGCTACTTCTTCTTTTCAATGTAATAATTTAAATTCTAAATGACTAATTTTGTGTGACCTACACAATCTTGGAATAGGCAAAATATTTGGGTTTACTTCCTCTTCTAAGCGTTGCAAGTTTGGAACTGTACTATCTACAAACTTAATGACAAGCTCTTCTTTTGGAGTAGGAATTATAGATTCTTTATTCAAATGGTCACATTTCTCAGCTACATTTATGTCAAGAGACATCACTTCATAGGAGCCTAACTTAGCTTGGAAAAATGCTATCTCATTTGGTGCATTGTATTCTATGATCATAGTCTTAAGCTTTGGCTTAGCATCAATCTTCATCTAATTATTCAGTGCCTTCCAAGGTAGCCATAATTGGGTAAAATCTGTAAGTTTCACAAATTTCAACCACATGTATGTCTACAATATTCTGAATTTGGGGGTCTACAATCAATTGTATTCAAACATCTTTCAATACCTAGATAACTTTTACTTTTTTTCTTGTCGAGTTATATAACTATCCAATTTGATGGTTGAGGAGTGACTCCCAACCTTTGAGCTATCAAAAGTGGCATGACATTGCAAGAAGCTCCTAAATCTATAAGATAATTGTGGAGGTTTTTTCCAAAAATTCTGAGACTAAGTAAAAAAGGAGGCACTTCAACCTTGTCTTTATACATTGTAGCCATTGCCTCAAAAGTATTGAGTTATTGTGATGTTGTCTTGTGAGGGACTGTGTTCATATTTGGGATTTCATTTACATTATCTAGAGTCCTTAGCACTATTTCCCTCTAATTAGGCAATTTTTTTAGCATATCAAACATGGACATATTAGCCTTGGTTCTCTTTAGATTTTCCACTAAATTTTAATTTCTAGTTTCCCACATAGGATTCTTTAGGATTGTAGGTGTGTTCCCTTCATTTTGATTTTTTTTTTCCCAATGTAGGGTACTCTAGTAGGTACCAGGTTGTTATTAGCTCTTGGATGAGGAGGTGTTGGATGCAAAGCTAGAGGAATCCCATCGGTCACATGTTCCCTTTGGTTACACAAATTGTAAGTATTTTGATAGTGATTTTAAAAAGCTAGCATCTCTTCTTGTTGAGGATCTGATTCTTGACTAAATGGAAATGTAAATTCTTCACTAGCTAGTTGTTCCATTTGCTGGTTTTGTGGAGAATCATAAGATTCTAACACCATAGCATTGTACTACATAGAGGATTCCCCATTACTGCTTTGTGGATTCTGGTTCACCTCTTGATTTCCATTAAAAAATGAGTCATCATCATTAGGTATGTTCTTACTACTATAATACTAATTAATGTCTACATATTGGATGTTGTTATTATTATTTGCAAGAATGTTTCCATTGTTTGGATAGGTGTTCCATTTTTTATTCTATCTTTGGAAACTATTGTTGCGATTAGGAGGACTAAATTCATTTCCTACATTGTTATTTCATGCATTGTTGTTTCCTACATTGTTATTTCCAATAAAATTCTTATTGCAGGTCTAACCGTAATTGTTGTTGTTTTAAGGACCAACATTTGTTCTCTAAAAGTTGTTATTATGTCCTTGTGAAAACCTCAAATGGGTCATCTCATTGTTAATTTGAGACATGGTATTCTTCATTTGACCAAGCTCGGATGCAATGCTATTCTTTGTTTCAGTAGATGTTGTTGCCTTTTACTCAAAGAAAGAAGCTTTTGGAGGTTCATATCCTAGATATATTATAGCTAGAATTTGTGGAGTGGGTGCATGTTCTAGTGGAACTAGATTCATTGGTATGAATTGGCTAGGCATCACTATGCTCCAATAGGATATGTTTGTATTGTGGTAATAGCTTGAGTTCGGGGCATCAACCCTCCTCCATTAGGATTAGCTTGTTTTCTGAAGGTAATTGTTTCCAAGAAGACTTTCTCCAATGTGTGGATATTTATAGCAGGAATTCTTCTTAAAAAAATAGTCATAAGATGGTCCATAGAATTCAGATAAATCTAAATCAAAGCTTCAACTAGTATAGTGTATGGTATTTCCATCTTGCGGTATGCCATATGAAAGAGATGATTGAAGTGTAAAACCATTTTGGCTAGGTCCCTTTTGATTGATATGAATTGATGATGTATCATAGCTAAGTTGATAAAAGTTTTGAATTGTTCCAAGAACAATGTTTTGAAAGTGTCCCAGCCTTTGACACATCCCAGCAATAAATTGATGTACCAATTAAAGGAAACTTCTCTCAATGAGTATGGTAATAAGTGAAGAATTACATTCTCATTAGAAATTTTATTTCAATTTTAGTTTTCTTTAAATACCTTGATGTGATCTTAAGTTTTTCTTTTCACTCCACAGATGAACCTCGGGAAAAATTTCTCAAGATTCTTAGGAAGGTCATGGAGTACACCTATCATGTTGATTGGTGAGTCTACAACATTTTCCAAAAAGGCCATCAGTGGAGGATTTGGTAGAAAAATGGGTGATTGGTTTGGAGGTAGAACTAAAGAAGATGATGAAATGTTGAATGGTAGTGATAGAATTCTAGGAAATCCTTTGTCACGGTGAAGCTTACAAAAATGACTAGGTCCTAAGAACTCTGGCTCACTATTTGAAGATCTTAGAGCTCGCTAAAATGGAGATGTTGGATCAGGATCTTCCAAATTGTGTTGATTCTAGAAAAAAAATAGCACACCTTATGCACCTCCAGGCATGGACAAAAAAAATTCTAAACTTGGGAAAAGTTTAGAATTTTGAAATTGCAATTTTTTTTGTGTATTCTGAATGGTATGAGACCCTCCTTCTAGCACCACTTATATTGAGCTATCATTTTTCATGATGCGTAATGGTAGGAATCCTTTCAAACTCCTCTCTTGAAAAGATAGTTTGGGATCAACTCCAAGGTTCTAAGAAATTTTGTGACCTACTAGAATTTTCTTAGCTAAAGATAAATGTTTTTGTTCACAAGGAGGCCTTTGCTAGTTCGAACCAATTTCAGATCACATGTTCAGTCTACTTGTTGTCTCAAAAAGTAACCACAAAAAGAGATATGTTTTTTGGTATTTTATGTTTTTATGATGAAATGCAATTTTACAATACAACTATATGAATTCCTAATTTATACAAGTGTTAGAAAATAAAATAACAAAGATAAGGTAATGAGAGATGAAAGCAAATAACTTGAGAGGGAAATTCCTAATGAACATAAGCTATGGTAACAATATATCTATGATTTAAATTGTCAAAAAGGTCAAGGAGGAAATCAATGAAAATACGACCAATGCTTCCTCAAATTCATTGATGCAATTGTTGATGGGAAATTAGTAAAAATCAAAAAAATGTTTCAGTTCTGATTGAATCACAAGGCCACAAAATGTGTGCTCATGCAAGACAAGAAGCTATGTAGGAACAATAGGGTGATCTCTACTCTTCTCCAACTTGATACATTAGCAAAAAAATTCAACACGCAGCAAACATTAGAATTAAAATATCACACAATCAAATCAACACAACAAAACCGTTGGCTTCATTATTGTTGTGAACAAGAATTCACAAAAATAACACACTCTAGAAAGAATAAATACACTCAGAATTAGAGCACCAATATCATATATTATTGCATCAAAATAAAGGCCTAGAATACATGTTACATTCCTCAATTTATAAGAAATCATCTCCTCAATTTGTGTTGAGAGTGAGATATCTCTTAATGTAAACATATGCTTCTAAAATAGTAAAACAAATCTAATTATATATAAAGTGGCTCTCTAAAGGTGCTCAGTAGGACTCCACCCTTTTTTATATCAATTAATGGGTGCATGAGCTTTTGCATGACTTGAAACAATAAAATAAGTAGATAAGAAGAAGGAAGCTATAAGTAATTGTACGAGTTAAAATTTCATCAAGATGTGTTTATGGTGCACAGAAAGCTCTAAACTAGCAACTAGTAGTTAACTCTAGACACATTGTTACTTCTTCAAAATTGTCAACTCACCTCTGTGAAATGGGCACCTTGCACACCTTGGTGGCAAGTTCAAAAAGTCCAAAGTTTTCCCAAGTTTCAAAACTAAAATTCTAGCTTTTGGGTTTCTTCCCCTTTATGCCAAAGCTATGTCTAGATGTTTTCTCTTGAATTTCTCTATAATTTTTGTCACTTTGGTAGCATCTAGAAAATCTAAAGCCTCGTATGCATGCCTAGCAATTTTTCAATAATTACTTTCATCCATTCAGGTCTCCATGAAATTGTCAAGTCTAGTATCTAGTTCCAATAATACCTCTTCAGTCTTGAATGCTCACCTAATGTCTTCATTAGATGAAGCATCCTCAAAAGTTATTCTAAGTTTTTTGACCATTGATTGCACTAACTTGATCTTTATTTTTGACCCATCTTCAAAAATCTCAAGGGCAATAGCATCATAATACCTCTATGCTTCCAAAATTTTCTCTTGAGTCTAGTATTTTAACTTTTGAATATCTTCATGAAGTCCTTTAATGACCTTATTTACCACATCTATCTTCTAATTTATCCAATCTTCTGCCATGTATACACCCATGAGAGTGTGATAACTTTGACCCGTTATTGCTATCAAAACTTTAAGGTCCTTAGCCTAGGTTTGCACTTCATCCATTAAAACAAAATATTGGTTCACTCTAGATACTAGTTTCTCCACACTAGATTGAATGTAATGTAACAGGTTAAGATTTTCTAGTATTATCTCTACACATTTCTACTCAAAATTGGCATATCATTGCTAACATGCTCCCAAAAATGAGTCAACTTGTACATTCCCTTTATCTTTCTTTTCCAATGTCCCAGCAAGAGTATTTTTTGGGTGATTTTTGTCCAAAGGGCCTACAATTTCATGTAGATAGCCTCTTAGAAGCTCATTCTATTTACACAACATCACTTATTCAGACTCATTTCAATCTAATTCCCTAAGAATCTCCCTAACACCCATAGTGATCATTACTTTAGTCATGTCTACTGTGGGCTTTCTTAATAGGACTTCTTTAATTTGATAGTCCTTATGAGTCAAATATTTTGGTATTGGCATGTGGAGAAATGATGTTTATATGAGCAAGTAAGTCTTATCTTTATTCTTCATTATGAAGGCCAATTATTGCGCATCACCCAAAGTTGGCTCATGCTTCTTGACCACTTTTACAGCTCATCCATACTCTCCTCAATAGTCATGTCTAGTTGCCTTTTTTGTCAAACCATAACCTCCCTCTTCAACCATGCTAGTGTACTGCCCATGGGAGACATGTATTTGGTTGAAGAGGAGGTTTACACTGCTAGCCATTTTCCCTTATCACTTCTTTCTAGAGTCTTCTCCTTTTGAGAGAGTTCTACATTGGGAATCCTTTTCTCTATTTTAGCCAAAGTCCTTGCCTCTATATCTTGACAAGTTTACTGAGGTTGTTTTGGTATCTATCCCTCCTTTATTTCTTCATTGGCTAGCATCTGTGCGGGCTCTTCTTCATGCACTACTTGCACTTCTTCAGTGACGAGAGGGAGAAGAATGGATGAGCCTTTCTCCAAGAAGGAAATGTCCTAAAATGGTGGCCATGTATTAGGGTTTGATAGCTACAGAAAAAAATAACAATAAATAGTAGAATGCAAAAACTACAAAAGGAACACAAAGAACATAGATAACACATAGATTTAATGTGGTTCACCCAAAACCTAGGCTACATCCACCTACATAGCCCTCAACCTTTCTATTATCCAAAAAAAAAGTTTACCAACAATACAATGAATTATGCATCTTAGCCACTTATAACAACATTTTAGGGCAACCTCTAATATCAACCATTTTATGGTTTTTACAATTTTGGTGCCACATCATCAACCCCCACTACATGACCAGTCACAACAATATCAACAATGTCCCACTTGGAGACTAATTAGGCTCCACACCAAACAATCTCCCACTTTGAGATAAAAACTAAACAACAATGTGGTATGTGAAAAACTCATTCAATAAAAGACTTTTTTGTGTAGTACCTCCATGATCATTAGTGAAGAAGCCCAATAGAAGTGGAGCAAGAAACTAGCTTGTCCTTGGGGACTGCCTTTGTGAACATGTCTGCAAGATTTTTACTAGTGTGAATCTTTTCAAGCCATAATTGGCCATCCTCCAAACTAGATTTTATAAAATGGTTCCTAAGTTGTATATGATTTTTTCTTGAATGAAATGTAGAATTCTTTGCAAGATCAATGACACTTTGGCTATCACTATACAATGGGTGATCTTCTTGCTTATGACCCAATTCCTACATAAAATATTGTAACTAAATCATCTCTTTACTAGCTTTTGTAGTGGCTACATAATTAGCTTCAGTGGTTCAAATTGCATTAACCTTCTGTAATCTAGAAATCCAACTGACTACAATACCCCCTACAATGAAAATATACCCCATAGTACTCCTCCTTGTATTAATATCTTCTTCCATATCAGAATCAACAAATATACTCATAGTAGAACTAGATCCTGTGAAACATAAAGGCTTTGTAGTAGTACCTTTCAAACATCAAAGAATCCATTTGACAACATTCTAATGTTCCATACCCGAATTGTTCATATACCTACTAACAACTCCCACTACATGAGCAATATTTGGCCATGTACATACCATTGCATGTACATTAAATTTCCAACTACTGATGAATATAGGATGTTAGACATTTTATCTACCTCTTCCTATGCCTTCAGGCACATTTCCTTAGTCAATTTGAAATGACTAGCCAAACGTGTACTAACTACTTTTGCATCCTACATATTAAATCTTTTCAACACCTTCTTTATATACTCACTTTGGGAAAAATTCAAAGTTCTATTTTTCTTGTCTCGTGTAACCCTCCTAACAAGGATTTTCCTAGCAACACCCAAATCCTTCATAGAAAATGATTTTGCTAATTTCTATTTAAGTTCATTTATATGTTGCAAATTTGACCTAGCAACAAGAATGTCATCAACATCGAGTAATAGGATAATGTAAGTCCCATTATCTAGTTTCTTAAAATATACAAAGTGATTAGAATGACATCTGTAGTACCCATGTTTAGCCATGAAACGATCAAATTTTAAATACCATTGTTTAGATGCCTGCTTTAGGCCATACAGAATTTTCCTTAACCTACACACCAAATTCTACTTACCCTTGAACTCATACCCCTCTGGTTGTTGCATGCAAATTTCTTCTTGCAAATCTCCATGGAGAAAAAGTTGTCTTGGCATCAAGTTGTTCAATATGCAGGTAATTGGCAGCCACAAGACTTAGTACAGTTCTAATTGAAGTCATTTTTACAATAGGGAAGAATATTTTATCAAAATATATACCCTTTTTCTATGCAAAACCCTTTACCACAAGTCTGGTATTATACCTTTTCTTTCCTCCATCTTCCTCATTTAGCCTATAAAGACAACTTTTAGTCAAGGCTCTTTTTCCTTTAGGTAGAGGGACTAAGTCCCAAGTCTTATATTTGAACAAGGAGTCCATCTCCTCTTTCATGCTTAGCTTCCACTATTATTTGGCATCCACCTACATTGCTTCTTCATATTCTTCTAGTTCAGCATAATTGGTCAATCAAATGGAATACAAAGAAGGAGAAAACCTTTCAAGAGGTCTACTTCAGCTTGTACAACATCTAAAACTTACAAGAGTTTGTGGGATAACCTATTCTTGATAAGCATCAAGTACAGTGGCTTTTTAGTTTTAGGAGTCTCATCCAACACCACATATTCACTTTTGACCTATTCATGTTTCTTTTCTTGCAACTATTCTTTATACATGACCTTCTCATTGAATATAACATTTCTACTTCTTATTATTTTAAAAAATTTAAAATCCCATAAGCAATAACCAAAGCCATCTACTCCATATCCAATGAAGGTACATTTTAGAGATTTAGCATCAAACTTGATTCTATTTTAATTATCAACATGGACAAAAGCTTCACAACCAAAAGTTTTTAGAAATCAATAATTTACCTTTTTTCTAGTCCATGCTCCCCCTAGAATACTACCATCTAAAGGGGATGAAGTTCCTTTATTTATCAAATAAATAGCATCGTTTACAACATCTACGCAGAAATGAAGAGGTAAATCAACATGCAATCTCATGCTCCTTGCACATTCCATGATTGTCCTACTCATTTTTTCGTTCTCCTTGCACTATCTTCTTCCTTCAAATTCCATTAATATAACAGTAATCTTCAAAGGTTGTGCTACAATACTTACCTCCATTATCATATCTAAGACACTTCAACTTCTTTCATGTCTCTTTCTCAACCAAAGCTTTATGTTTCTTAATTATTTCAAAAACATTAGATTTTTGTTTCAAGAAATACCCCCATGTTTTCCTAGTTGAATCATCTATAAAAATAACATAATAATGAGAGCCACCAAGAGATGATACCTGAGTTGGTTCCCTTATATCTAAATGCACAAGCTCTAACTTCTCACTCTTATTTTCTTTCCCAACTCTAAGTAATTAGACTCTTTTTTGTTTTCCATAAACACAATTTTCATAGAACTCTAAATTGATATTTTTCAATCCTAGCAACAAATTATTAGAGTATAGGATTTTCATCCCTTTCTCACTCATGTGCCCAAGCCTATGGTGCCACATTTTTGAATATGTTCTTGCAACATCTATAGTAGATTTCCTTGCATTAACATTATTAGTAATAGCTAAGGTAGAATAATTTTACCAGTAAATAGATATAATGTGCTTACCTTAACCTTTAGCTACTGCTAATGAACCTTTAGTGACCTTCCAAATATTGTATGAAAACATGACTATGCATGCTTCACTACCCAGTTGTCTAATAGAAATTAAATTTCTTCTTAGATTAGGGATGTGCCTTACCTCCTACAATATCTAGTCATTTTTGTTTGGAAACTTGATCTTTATTTTTCCTTTCCCAACAATGGGACAGGGCTCATTATCACCCAAATATACCTTTTCGAAATCACCTCGAACATAATCTTGAAAATATTTTCTATGGGGTATAGCATGGAATGAAGCCCCACAACCTATTACCCAAGAATCATTAACATTATCCAAACATAAGATTAAAGCATCTTGTAAATTATCACTTGCAACATTAGCTTCCTTATGGTCATCTTCATTTTCATCAGCTCTTTTTTTTTTTTTGAGACCAATAGTCTTTCCTCAGGTGACCAGGCTTTCCACAGTACTAGTAATATTTCTTTCTTTAGATTGAGAATGCCCTTTCTTTTACTTCCATTGTGACGTGTCATGTGAAGGCCCTTTTCCTTTTTCCTTTCTTCTTCCTTTGTTCTCCACATTTAAAGAAAAACTTGATGAGGTCAAAGTTTCACCTATTCTTTTCTGCCGCATTTCCTTGCTTAGGATAACACCAACAACTTCATCAAATTTCAAATTATTTGAACCAAAGATAGAGTTACTTATAGCCATAACCATGCTATTTTAGCTTTCTAGCAAAGAACATAAGATCAAGAGAGCCCCAACCTCTTCATTGAATGAAATTTGTACGAATGACAATTGACTGGTAACTATGTTAAGCTCATTTAAATGATTCTCTATATGTCCTCGCTTAGACATTTTCATATTAAAGAAACACTTCATAAGAATTACCTTATTTGAAGCTAAGGGTTTCTAGTATAATGTAGCCAATGTCTCCATCAACTCTACTAGTTTTTTTTTTGATATGTTGAACATTACAGATGGTACAAGGCATAGTCGAATAGATCTCAATGCCTTCCTATCCAAGATCTCCTAATCTGAAATCTACATTTTCTATAACTAGAAATTCTGGCCATTGAATTTTTCAATCTTGAATCTAGAATCCTCAATTGCTCCAATTTAAATTTGAAAGTCCTATCAATCTACAACAAAAAACCTTTCTCTAATACCAATTGTTAGGGTTTGATAGTTCTGGAACAATATAAGAATAAATAGTAGAATGCAAAAACAATAGAAGAAACACAAAGAATGTAGATAACACATAGATTTAATGTGGTTCACCCAAAACCTAGGCTATGTCCACCTATACAACCTTTAACCTTTCTATTATCTAGCAAAAATGTTTACCAACATTATAATGCATTATGCATCTTAGTTGCTTATAACAACATTTAAGGGTTTGTAAAATTTTGTTTTTATGTTACCAAAGAAGGTGCCACAACATCAACCCCCACAACATGATTAGTCACCAAAATATCAACATAGTGGTGTACCCAGAGACCCTTGTGGTAGAGGTTGCATTTGGTTCTAATCCTCTTCGAAAGATTGGTTCATAGGTGTATCTTGTATCTTATCACCCACCATTTCAGTGCCCATGAGCATAAAATCAAAATCACAAATGTTGAAAATATTTGTTTCTTGGCCTTCCTAATCATCAATCTACTATTGTTGCTCATCTTTAGAAATGGAAACTTGAATAGGTTCCTTAAGAACAAATGGTGGCATCATAGTGGAACTTCTCCTTCTTATTCAAGTGGTGGCATCATAGTGGAACTTCTCCTTGTTATTTCTTGAATAGCCCTAGCCAAGTGAGTCCTCTAACTCAAAGGGAGATTATATTCTTCACCTTCTTCATCATCCACCTCAAGGATGGTTTTAGACACCTATGGGATTGGAATAACTTTCCCCTTCATGCCCTTTTCATAGTAGGCCCAACAATAGCCTTCTTAGTAGCTAAAGGAGAGGCTTCTTCCTCTTCACTAGGTGGTGATAGCTCTTGTGCTTCTTTCTCTGGTTCCTATTAATATTCCTATGGGGGAACTTGTGTATTATCTTCGGCTTGAGCCATCTCTTCATCTTGAGGCTCTTTAGTTGCAAGCTCAACTTGCTTTAGGGAATCTCCTTTCATCTTATTCTTGCCTTTATCTACCCTAAAGTACCCAACATCCCTCTCATGTTGATATGCCATTTTCAACCTAACTCAGGATTGAGAAGGGAATGTTGGTACTATAACTTTTGCACCTTTAACCTTAATTGGTGTGTTGTTCCTTGAAAAATAACTAACCTATGGAACTGGGTCAAGGTCAAAAGGCTTCTTAATCCATTCCCTCATTAACTAAATTATGTGGCTAGCCCCATGATTAATATCTTCATTCTCAACCCTAATAATCTTTGCATTCATAATTGGCCTATCATATAAGTTATACAACGGGTCTAAGACATCTTGAATATCTTTTTGAACAGCCTTGAGTGGGACCTTTATTTTTAAGGTGCTTCATGCTAGATATAGAGTCATCCTAAAATAATCCCTTATTCAGATACCATAATCATCTATTGCATTCATCTAATGATCTTCTATGGCATCTTCAAGAAAAAATTGCTTCCCTACCAAATACTGAACTCTCCCAATATTATCAAAATAAGGGTGAGGGGAGTTGTAATCCTCCAAGGGATATTGATCCCACTCTAAGTCAAAGGTCATAATATCTTGTTTCTTCTTGACCTCAAATGCACCTATAGTAATAGGGCATACCCATGTCTTCTTATGTTGTTCTTCACTCTGTCATAGGTAGATGTGAGTTGTCTTGCAATTTTCAATAAGATGAGCCTATCTGATGGATATCTCAAGAGTCACTTTGGATTCACCACCATAAAAACTACTCTTAGGTAAGTGAATGTTTTAAACTAGATGTAATAGGTATCAATTATTGTGATCCTTGTTGCTACCTCTACTAACCCTATTTGAATTGGATGATTGCAAATATGAAAGCATCATTCACTATCTAGAATTCCTTGCTCTAATCTAAGAGCTTCTTCTTTACTAACTAACAATATACTACATAGAGGGGTAAGAGCACAAAGTTGGATCACAATTCTACAAAAGTCAATTCTACGAAATGAGACACTTAAGAAATGGGTACCCGATTTTTTCAAAATCAGGTATCCAATATTAAAAATGCATTTTGAGCACCAGATCCATACTCAAAAAATTGGGTACCTGATTTCAAGAAACTACAAAAGCTTATTTTTTGGGGATTTTTGTTCATTTTTACAAAACATGAGCCTGATTTTAGCAAGATACGAGAGCCCATTTTTCAGAATTCTATTGACCCCCTGTTGCTCTTTTTCGACATACCAGATATTTTACTTTTTTTTTTACTATTTTATTTCATTATTTTTAGTTTTACACTTTATAATTTTTTCAATTTATTAATTTTTTTTCAATTTTAATATGTAAAATTATAAATTTCCATTGTTAATAGTATTATCTTTAGATTATTGTATCTATTCATTTAAATAGTTTCATATATTTTAATTTTTAAAATTTGTAGATGTTCATTTAAAAATTATTATTTTAGATGTTTCAATGTATTTTATAAAAAATTACAATGTTGGATGATTAGATAGATGTAAATTAGATTGTTTAAACATATAATTACATTTAATATTTTATATTTGTTTCAACTAAATAATAATTAATTATAAATTAGTTTGTAAACCATATAAAAAAGAAAGAAAAACTAACTATATTCCTAAGTCTAATCTCAACCTAACCATAACTACACAATAATTTAATCTAAACCCTAAACATAAAACTAAGTATTTAATAATTTCACTTATTGTATTATACTTTGTTTCATGGATTGGAAAGGGATGATGTAATCTATTTTATAAATTTATATTATTTTAGCCTTTCATACCTTGTGACATGTACAGTGGATGATTGTGCATTTTGAATTAATGCCAAGTGGCATTCGGAACAAATGTATATATTACTTAAATGGATTGAACTTGTAGTTATTATTTCATTTGGATGTGTTATTTATTTTACTTCTTGTATAATTATTTAAAAATCAAATGTGACTCAACATCTTGGGATCCATAAAGAATGTAATCTCTTATGTTTTCTTATATAATCTCAACGTCTTGGCATAATTGCAAACATATTTATATAAAATATTTTGATAATTCACATTTAAGTTGATTTATTAATATAGGTTTTTGGAGTATTATTTTATGATTAGGCTTAAATTTGGTATAATATTCAATTAGCCTTAACATTAAAGTTTACTTAAGTGTTTAACTTTATTTATTTAATTGATATGGTTTTAAAGATTTGTGCATTTATATAATTGATATTCTAGATTTATTTTATTAAATAGTAATTTTGCATTTTTTTATGTTGTTTAAACATACATCCAGATTATATTTGATGGACCCAACCCCACCCCCTCCCCCTCCCCCACCCTTGCCTTCATTGCCTCCATCTCCACCTCCACCTCCAAGCCAACCTCCACGACCACCTAGTCCTCCTCCACCACCTACAACAAAGGATTTGTGGGAGAGCATGAGGAGTAATCTTAGCAACCTCATGGGAGATATTGAGACTATCAAACATGAGGCCCACCCTCATCCTCACCTACTATGCCTTGCGATAGCATGGAAGGCATGGTTCACTCTATAGAGCATTTGAATTCTGATATTGATAGCTTTAGATTATGGAGGCAAAACATGCATGCATGTTATTCTAATAGCCTATCTATAGAGAGGTCCGTAATCTCAACATAATTAAATGATATTTTACTAGATATTTTGTAAACCCTAAGATGGGTGAAGAGATTAGTGAGAAGCAACCTTGCATTTCTATTAGATGGTGCACACATCTGCATATATCAACACACTTTTGGGAGTAGTGGTGGATGGTATTTGACCATCCACCACATGCTAATAATGAGGTTCCCATGTACTTCTTTAAAAAACTATGGGCTAAGCTTGAATTGGGTTTGAAACCCAATTATTTTAATATTAGAGCATTTCAAAGGGTTGGTGGAGGGATGCCTCAAGATAGGTCTGGGGAAAAGCTAAGCGATAGAATGAGAAATCACATACTGCCTTACCCTCTTGTACCTCTTTCCACACTGATTATCCCAGTGCCACACCATCATCAAGAAGTGCCATCTTCTCTTACCTCATTGAGTGCCCTTTTTGGCAATTTAACAGAGCAGTGGATGCAAGCAAGAGATATTCATCCACTTGGACACATTTGCACTAGTTGTGGAGATATATGCAAAGGCCCCCAGAGTAAGGTTTATGCAACACATGATGACCATTATGGTTTTGATTATGATGAATATGTTGCCCATGGTGATGGTGGTGATGAAATTGATGTGTCATCATTTGTTGACCTCATGTAGGGAGAGCCCAGAGACAATCAAGAGCAGGAGGTAAATTTTTAATTAAAATTTAAATATAAAGTATATAATTATTTACTTTCTACATACCTGTGTAATTTTATTAACCATATTAATGTGTGTTGATTTTGAAATAACATAGGATGGATGATACTATTCCTCCTAGGAGGTAGTATAGTCTTTTTTTTGAGACCTAAAAACATTGGCATCCCTTATACGGTATGCACTTTGAATTACACTGTACAAAATTACATTCAAACTCAAATTTAATAACATGTGCTCATATTTTCTTTTTATTTGATTTTGTAGGGATTGTTGGCTACTACACAATTTGATGTCAATATAGGTCCTGATCTTTTGACCACTAAGGCATAGCCTCAAATACCTATCATATGAAATTTTGACTCAAGGAAAATAATTTATACTATATTTATGTATGTGAATTGTTATTAACTTATAATTTGAACAACTTTGATTCTTGTGTATAATTTTATGTGTTTTGATTTTACGAATAGGAGATGAATCGTACTTATCCATATAGACCTTGGTATAGTTTATTTTTGACTCCATCTTTTGACCATGTGAGACATGTCAATGATCATTATGCTAGCATATCTTTAGACACATTAGTGGCAGTGGCTACTACTCAAGTATGATATATATACATGTTTTTATAGTGTACAAAAAATGTACTAACATACTTTGTAATTCATGTATATATAATGTTGACTCGATGCTTATGGATCCATAATTTTAGGACTATGTTGCCATAAGTGTTGCTGAGAGTATGGGATAAGCTAGATGGAGGTACCTACATCATCCTTTGAGGCTAGTATTGTCATTTATGTACATACATAGTTCATTATGCTCTTTATGAAATTTTAAAAATGTATGTATTGTAAATCATAGGACCTCACAATTACTGCATTTGGTAGCTTTCATAGTCCACCTCCTACCATTATAGAGGGACACCCATCTCATGTGGTATTATTTTTATTATGTAGTGCATATTTAATTTATTTGCAAGCTAGATTTTGAAACCCATTTCAATTAAGCATGTACATAATTAGACACCTCATGTTACATAGGATGATCCTTCTACCTCATGTGGTGTCTGACATGATGAGACAACTCATGTTACACAAGATGATTCATCTACCTTACAGGGTGTGCCACATGATGAGATAGCTCATGTTACATCGGATTATCCATTTGAGTCCTCTTCGCATGGACTAAAGAGGACTGCAGATCAAATACATTAGGTCCTTTTGGCACCTTTAGATTGTATTTTTATGACACAATATTTATTTTAATACACTTTCTATTAGGATAGTTAATTGTATTATATGTATTTTTTTGACTTCATAGATCATGTTATGACAGTTTAGACCATGCACTATTTTTTTATGACTTCTTATCATGCTAGTGTGTGTAGTATATATTATTATGTTAGATCATGTTCTAAGTATTCAAACCATTTTCTTTATTGCGGCATATCGTATTCATGATATGACACATTTTGTAAGTATATGGTACATGAACAATAATTTTAACTATTTATATATACAAACATTAATTTAAGCATGTTTGAATGTAAAAGTAAAGGAAAAAGTTAGGAGGTAATTACTTGAATTGACAATTAATTTATAATATCAAGTGCACACCTTTAACTTTCAAATAGAAGTAAACTCATGTTTTCAAATTTTTACAACATGTTTCACAATATATGTAAGACAATGTCAATGACATATTTATAGAAGTGAACTCAAAATATAAAACTACTTCAACACATTTCTTCAAATGAGGTCCTATAAAATAAAAATTGTAAAAAACAAACACATTTTAATAAAAGCATAAAATATTATGAGTTATCTGAACTATGTAAATATATGTAATTTGTATGTACAGACTATTTTTAATTGCACAAGCTGTTGATTTTTGATCCACCTTAACATTCAAATTTGCATAAATTGTAATTGAGACCTAAATAAGAGGTATATATGAGTTCTCTAATTTGTTATTGACAATGCATACATACATGTAATTAAATTATATAAGTACATATATAAAAATAGTGTTTGATTTAAATGTAGTAATCCCACTATACCATCTATATCCTCTCTCTTTTGTAATGTATCTATGATTGTCTCATGCTCATCCATTGAAATTGTCCATAATACCTTATTGGTAGGTCTCCCTTTGTATCTTTCTAATTTGGTATTCATTTCCACAACCAAATAAGAATAGTGTAAAATCTTCTTTTCAGATTGGTAGTCTTCAAATGCTAGTAAACCATTTCTTCTTGTTAGGTATCTACGTAGCCAAGTGATGGCTACAATGACAGACCCAACTAGATACTCAAAACCATCATCATCTACTTGATGCCATATCAATTTTTTCTTAGATTCCACACATCTAGCTAGCTGATACTTAGTCTTTTCATTGTTATCATTAGGTGCAATAACAACATAAACATGTCGTACAAGATAAGATAAAGTACATAAACACTTTAATCACATGTGTACATATATGAATAATATTTTAAAGACATGTATGTACTTGAATTATATTAATGATGTATACATCAATAAATAATATAAATTAAAGAATGATCACAACAAAATCTAATTAAATTGTGCATACCAGGTTGTATGAGGTTTGAAATATGATCATAGTCTTCTGATGCAAAAGTAACATTCTAGCCTTCATTTACTATATCATTTTGAAAATGTGTATAATGATGTTTGTTGCTAATCTTCAACCCATTATGTATTCTTGCATTCTTCCTATTCACCTGCAAGACAAAACTGACAAAAACAAGCAAGCTCCCTAGTCCATATAGTCCAAGTGTTAGAATCTGAACTCCTAAATGAATGCCATTTAGCTGACCCACTAATTGTATCATAGTCATATCTTGAAAGGATATTCTTCTCTTCAACTAGGTAGAAGAAACATTTTACTGTAGAGTTCTCACTTGATCCCATGTATAAATATTTGTTACACCATTCGACAATCTAATGTGCATTTTTGAATTTAGCTTTTTCCTCAAATTTTAATTGCTCTCTATTAAGGGCTCTCTTCATGCATGCACTGACACCATCATGTTCTCCTTTACCATGTCCAACCTCAAAAAAACTTCACACATGTTCGATATTAGGTTGCCTATGTGTCCTACTCAACCAATAGAACATTCTAGCATCCTTGAATTATCTTGTACAACTATTTGACCATATCCAATGTTGTGTCATTTGAATTTTTCTCTCTTTTAAATTATCATAAAAGACCTTGAAACAATATTGAACAAACTCAAATGAATGAAGTTTATTATCACTCATATAAAAATGGTACTCTCTTAATATTTTTTGATCCTCCTTTGTACTATTAGGTGCATGCTCATAAACTATATGAACACAAATTGTTACTTGCACTGAACTGTAATATTGTGGTTGTACCTCATCTTGTAGTGCAAGTGTGTAGTTCTCTGCAAAGTCAACAACCAAAAGTATAATACCAATTGGAAATGTATTCTTACATATGAAATTTTTTCCATCAAACCATCTATCATATTGATAGTGTTTAACATATTTTGGTATGATCACACTCTTGAACTCATTTATAAATGCATGATGACTAACTTTATCTGTAATTAGATCACACCTTCTTCCAATCTTCCCATCCTTCAATGGATATTCAATAGTTTTGAATCTTCATGCAAACATTCATCTAACAGAGAAAGATTACCACACATATCACATTTACTAGAAAGACATGCATTGAAAAGAAAGTATTGATCGTTAGGTGGCTTACAAAACAAACCTAATATTAAATCCTTTATAGTTTGAGGTGGTATTTTTATACCACATTCCTGCAACATATCTTCGCTATTCATGCTACCATGTATAGATCGAAATACATCATAATTGTAATGAAATTGAATATGAGTTTTACAACATGTGATTCTTTCCTTGTTAATCCTTATATATCATGGTTTACACTTTTCAAAAGACCTTTGACTAATGACCTAATAGTTAACACCTTACCATCTACAAATTTTCTAAGCAATTCAATCTGAGTCATGTCCAAAAGGTGTTTAGGATGTGGATCACATATTTTTGACTCAACTCTCAATTTAATAACATCTCTCTAATTAGGTGATACTCTTGTATTATCATGCCCAAAAAATTTAACCAAACTTTTGACTTCACTAGTAAGTTTCATATCACATCTCCAGAGTCTACCACTAGAAGTCAACAAAATATTTTTTGGATCACATTCAAAGTTAACCCTTCTCTTTACAACTCTTTCTAAAGTCTTATTATTCACATTAATATATCCACTTATGTTTCTAATCAATCTTTTGTCAATTGTTGATTTGCTAACTAAAGCTATTGTTATTGATCCTCATGTTGCATTCTTATCTTTAGAGTGACTTTTCTTTTCGATAACATCAAAGGCACTAACAACAGTGGATACAACTTGTTTTAAAGACTCATTTTTATTCTTGGGTTTTTCATACATTCCTAACCTTTTCATTACTTTTGTCATTTTAGACATTTTAATTAGTTGCAACATCAACTAACATTGAAACCAAAATTTCTTATTATAAAAAAGACATCTCTATAATCTATTAGCATGTGTCCTAATTTGTCTCCATGAAACCAATCCCTCAAGATTATCTTGCACATCATTAGGAAAA
Source organism: Cupressus sempervirens (assembly GCA_028749045.1). Taxonomy (NCBI): domain Eukaryota; kingdom Viridiplantae; phylum Streptophyta; class Pinopsida; order Cupressales; family Cupressaceae; genus Cupressus; species Cupressus sempervirens. Next base: position 755,751,141 of record CM053792.1, on the reverse strand, counting down.
TGAAAATTATGTTCAAGTACATTAGCATCATTCTAACATTTTTGTTCAGTAATTGGTGTTTCTATGTCTATATTCATACAATTGTTTTTGATAAGAAAAATAGGTTTTATAGGGATCTTGAAACCCAGTAGTTAAAACAAACACCAACTCTGATAATAAGCATATAAAGCCCAACTAAACATAGACAAGTCACACGATTAATAATAAGCATAAAAGACTAGCCAAACACAATGGCCAATGAAAAGGCTAGTTCAACTTACATCCAAAAAATCTAGAACAAGAAAAAGCCAACTTGACAAAAAACAAAAGAAAACTAACAACAAAAGATAGGAATAAATATATTCAAACAATTGTTATTTTAAATTGGCATTTCATTTTCACTATTATTTGGGATTTGAATGTCATTTTCAATTTTTCTTGGTATTTCTTTCTAGGCATGTATTTCCATTGGAGTTTGTTGTGCATTATCGTTTGACAATCTATTCTCATAAAGAAAATGTAAATCATTTAAATCATAACCTGCTTCTAAAAAATCTCCAATTTCATTATGAGAAAAAAATTGAGGGTTTGAAGACACACTTGTATTAAATGTTTGATTAGAATGTGCACCTAAATCTCCCTGTAATGGGTTCTCTTCTTCAGCCTTTTCATCCATTGTGGAATCCTCAATGTCTTTCTCCTTTGAATCATTGGTCAATTCTCTAATTCTTTGTCTTCTCTCTCATTGACATTGAGCTTCATGCTCTTTATTTGTTGCAATCTCCTCATTTGTCAAAACTTTTAGTTTCTTCTTTCTTCATTTTTTTGATCTCATGTTTGCACCAATTTTGAATTCGAACAAATAGCTTGCAAATTGTAGAAGACAAGAAAATAGAATAACTATGACAAAATCCACTATTGTAGATCAAAACTATTATTCAATCATTGCAATCATTGAAAAGTGGGCAATGGGGCATCTTTTGGAGCCCAAAGGGTAGATTAGAATTAGGTACCTGATTGTTTAAAAATTGGGTACCTAATTGATTAAAAAATTAGGTACCTAATTGTTTAAAAATCAAGTACCTGATTTTTAAACAATTGGGTACCTAATTTTTAAACAATTAGGTACCTGATTTAGAAATTGGGTACTTGATTTTTAAACAATCAGGTGTCCATTTTTGTTAGTAGCTAAAATCAAATCAGGCACCCAATTTTTGATTTACAAATTGGGTGCCCAATTCTAGTTGTCATAGGTGGGAATTTGGAATGGTCATGAATTTGCTTTGAGTTTTGCCTTGGGGAAAGGCATGGCATAAGCTTGGTCCCACCAAGCCATGCCTTCATGAACCATTTTTTTCTAAGGCATTTAATCAACAATTTTAGGGATTGTTGTAATTTTTATATGGTCATCCCCATTGAATTTTTTGACGAAACAAAAACCCATTATATATCTTATTGTTCTAAGTTCAAAATTGTAAATTTTATAGTGTTATGAGTTCATTTGCTATTTTATCATTATTTATTAATCAAAAGTATCTCTCAAACATTAAATAGTGACATTCACTAAAACTTTAATAAATTTTTTAATTTTTCATATTTTGTAAATTAATTTACATGTCATCAATCCTCATACAATTCTTTTAAAGTTTTTTAAAAAATTAAATTAAATTTTGATTAAATTATGGCATCTATACATGAGACTTTTTAGAAATCAGCTTAATTTTCAATTAAAAATTAATAAAAAAATATTGGTTCAAAAATTCAAGAAAAATATTCTCATCAATCTTTGGTGTCTCAGGTAACTCCATTTAAAAGGATTCACAAAAATTCATTTAGTTGTGTCAAATTATGGTGTCCATACATGAGCATGGTATGGTCTCAAAACATGCATTTTGAAAAAAGAGGTTTTTAAAGATCCATACCAAAAACAAAATCTATCATATGGGTATACAAATAAATTACATATTGGAAAAGAAGATCCCAAGCACTAAAATTTTTATTTCTAGAGGTTTTTTATATTTAATCTCTAAATGCCTTAAATTTTGACATCAATTGATAAAATATTTCAAAAACAGGAAAAACACTTCCAATTTTTGGCTAAAAGTGAGACCCAAATTCTTGCATTGACCTAGAGCCAAGAATTTGAATCTTTCATGCTTTACAATGCATACCCCTAGTCTACATTTTAGGTTGTAGTGTCAGATTCTTATAGGCTTCTAGGAGTAAACCTAAGTCTAGGGGGAGTGGATGCAATGCATATCCCTAGTTGACTTTTCATATTTGTTTTGTCATATTATATTAGGTTTTTTCTATGATTATGTTTTATGATCAATGGTACTTGGTTATTGTATTTTATTAGATCTTATTTCATACTTAGTTGATATTATTGATGATGTATATTCTTTTATCCTTTCATACCCTGTGACTTGTATAGTGCATTGTATGATCTCTATAGCCTTCTTGTCATTCTCCCTGTACCATTTTTTTGATTGATGATAAGTTATATTCAAATACTAATTAGTTCTAGGGAGATGGAATACATTTTCAATATTCCTAGGTCTAAGGTCTAGGACTGTCTCCCTTGTGACACTTTTAACAACTCTTTCTTCCCACACATAGTTTTTTACCAATGCCATGATAAGCTCTAAGGATTGCATAGATGTGGGATGTGCTGCAATGTTCACCAATCCTAATCTAATAAGTGCCAACATCATTGGGAACCTCTCTTTAGGCTTATTATAGAGTACAAGAAATGTATTCCAATCCATGTGTGCCAACTTAGTATGTCTAATCTCTGAATGTCCATCCTAAAAAGGTGATTTCTTTGGTGTACCTTGAAACTTGAAGACAATGGATTTTGGAGAAATCTTTTCAGAAAGTGAGGATGATGAGGAAGCCATTTTATCTACAAAAGATAGAAAATTATTAGTCTAGAAAGCTACAAATTAAACCCTAAAAAAACCCTAATTACCAAAAAACCCAACCCAAAACACCAAAACAATGAAAAAACAACTCAATCCCCCCTCAAAGCCCTAGAATGCAAATCACCGCACCTTGATAGGTGGGATTAATGACCCTTAAATGGTCATTTGTGAGCACATGTGCATGTGCACTACTAAGCACATTGCAATGCATGTGTAAAGGGAGGGACTAAGTTTTCAAAATGTGCTAAGGGTGCACACATGCACACCTTGATTGGTATGAAAGTGCATACCCTATAGCACATTTTGTCTTAGGTTTTAAATGTGTGAAGTTGCACGCCTTGACAAGGTGTGCATCTATGCATGATTAGCTTAAGAATTTATTGTCTTAATGTAAAAAGGTATGCATGTACACACCTTGGCGAGGTACACAAATGCACACATTGGCAAGATGTGCACATAGGTACCTTTTCCTTAGGGCTTTGTTAAGTTTCTTTTGTTTTTCAGAAGTTTAATGTGAATAAAAAGTGTGCATGTGCACACCTTTGATGACTTAGTTTTTTTTTTTTTTTTTGTGTAGGTGCAAGTTGGCACACCTAGAAGGGTGTGAATGTGCAGTCTTCTGAGGTGCAAAGAAAATAATGAGAAGAGGGGAAGGAGTTCTCAAGCTTTTATAGGGCCAAGGAAGTGTGCACCCTTTGGAGGTGTGTACCTGTGCATGTGGACAAGTGCACATCTCCAAAGGGAGATAGAAGTGCACTTGTGCACCTATGGTAGGTATACATGTGTGCTAACTGTGCTAGAGCACACTCAACATAAATTTCTTGTTTCTCAGTTAGAGGTCTATGGCTTAACCTAGACTCTAGGTAAAGTTCCAAAAATATCCAAGGCCCCAAACTAAGGGTCTAGGAGACAAAATTTACTAGGGGATCCCCATTTCTAACATAAATGGGACATGCATTGTGAAACCACAATAGTTTGTTAGGTCCAAATCATGGCGAGGATGCGAGAAGGCCAATTTTATGGTGTTCACAAGATCGCAATGGCTAGAGAGCTAAAATGATAAATAATTGTGAAGCAGTGATGCGGCATAATATGAGAAGGTCACAATTTCTTAAGACTATGTAGTCAACAAATATTTCAATTTGCAAAGTTGTAAATAGGTGTAGGCATAGGTCAATAGGATAATTAGAATGTCAGGTGAGGTGGCAAAATGTTTCGATAATATGAGGCCACGTGGAAAATTGAATGTTTGATTTTAGTTGACTTGATGATATGGTTGATATGGCACATCATGAATGCAATCCACGCAATAATTGGAAAGCTTAAGGAGAAATGATTTGTTCATTTGCAACCATTTTTTGGTGTCCTCAATGCCATTGCACTCCATACTTTTTAAATGCTATCATGATCAATTCTGTTTACATTTGATCTCACGGCTAAGTGCACTCTTTTCCTTTCTCATTTGGTTATTTCTTATAGGCAATTGCACTTCATGATCAAATTTTATTTTGATTCTTAGTTATTGCTCTTATCTGCCATCCAATCTCATGGTCGTTGGAGTTTAAACTCAAGCTTGTATCTAGGTTATGCCTGCAACCTATAAAAGAAAGTTTTGTTGTTCTTCAAGGGACCTCTCTTTTTCTAATCTTCTGTAGATATCCTCTATAAATGTTCTTGTCTCTTATTCAATACAAATCACTGATGCCATATCTATTCTCAACTAGTTGAATTTGTGTAACCTAATTATACCTCATTTTGATGGATACATTTTGACAATTACAATATTGTGTGCTCATGTTCATTTTAATTGACTAATCTATTAAGTGAGTTTGTTGTATTCCTTGCATGGTTATGATAGTTCTCAACTATTCCATGGTGTTAAGATTGAAAGAATATAGATAATGGTATATCTTGTGATGTCTATTGGATTGTAGTGTAGTTATCAGGAAGAAGTAGATCAACATACTATTTGGTGTATTGCCCTTGTAGGTTAGATTAGGTAGTTTGACTTCCATGCATTTCCTTCTCCCTTTTCCTTTAAAGTAGTTAGGTGCACCTTTATAGTAAGGAAGTCAACCTAATTTGGAGATTCAACCTCTAATTGAAAATTCCCACACTTTTCAAATTATTTCCATGTTACATGAGGTCGCTTTAAGGTCATACCTTAAGACAGGGTGCAAACTTTTATTTCAACAGTTTTTGGCATGCCTAGTGGGATAGACATTGAAGCACTTTTGAAGTCAACTAGTTCACAGGTGTCAAGAAAAGAACTTAAAACTTATTATGAGAAGATAGTGTTGCTCTTAGCATTTCAGCCTTCAAGAGGCTCTCATTCAAGCACTTGGTGACTCTATCTCTATATCTTGGTTTCAGACCAGAATTGTTGTGATTCATGCCCTAGGTTCAAAAAAGGGTATCTTCTAAAGGTATTTTTTAGTATATTGAATTTTCATTTTCAAATCTTGGAAGGAAAATAAATAGACTCTCTCTATTACTAGTTAGGAGTTCAAAAGTAACACATACAATTGTTAGATCTATTTCTACTCCTCCCGCTGATAGGACACAACCTAGGGTGCTATATTTTCATTTAAATAGATCACTATTTCACATGGCCCTTCCTATAAATTAGGTTTTTTCCACCTACAATGGTGGGAGTCCTCTTATTTTAGCCCAAAGACATGATATCCCAACAGCTACTCTTAAAAGTCTACCATATTTTATTGGTGAAAGTTCAATCTCCCCTATAGAACATACTCAAGAAATTTCAAGCATCTGTAATATACATGTTATTATAGAGGATTCCATGGCTATTAGACTTTTAGCCTCATCATTGAAGGGAAATGCCTTACAATGGTATAGAGGATTTCCACATAACTCTATCAATATCTAGGATGAGCTAGGAGAAATACTGTACAAACACTTTGAAGATAAGAGTGACCATCTGCCACTCCTAGAGAAACTAACTACAATCAAAAGGGCACCTTATGAGGTCATGAAAAATTTTAATTATAGATTCCAAAAAACATGAGATAGAATCCCTATTGCAATAAAACCTACTCCTAGTAAATCTTTCTTGCATTACCTTAAATATTTTAATAGTGATATTGCTACCACACTACAAACCATGGGAGGGGACACTTTTCCAACTACTTATGAAATTTCTATAAAGGTAGAGAGCACTCTATTTCAAGGATGAAAGCTAGCTCTAAGGCCTCTAATGCCATTTTTATCTGATATTCCTATACACGAACCTGCAATGGCTCCCATCCCAACTACTACTACATGTTAGCCTATTGTTACTTTGCCTTCAACTTTGACATCTTCAAATGGGATAGATGAAATTAAGACCATGACATAGGCTATGATGTAAAATATGGATAAAATCAAGGATCATAACTTTGATATAGATAAAAGATTTCAGGATGCAAATACAATGATTCAAAAAATGAACAATGAATTGGTGACTCTAAAGAGACAACAAGCTCAAGGTAGCAAGCCTTTTTAGACCAACTATCATAATCCTCCATTCAATAGGTAGCCAAACTATGGTCAAAGCCCATTTAACCAAAATACACTTGTGGGTAATGTTGCCCCTGCAAATGCACGTGCAAATCTAGTAAGGACTGTAGTTGCTCAAGATAACTTGGCTCAATGACAAGCATATTATTCAATTTACAATTTCTCATATCAGAAATGTATTTTCCATAGAATGGAACCTTCTCAAGCCTTGACTACACAATAGCAAACAATAGGGGATCAATATGATGCTAATTAGCCCACTATTGGTTTTCAATCCCAGCAGCAAAGGGACTTTACTTTCATGAATTACCAACCTAAAGATTACTGTCGTGTAAATCATGGTGGTAATCATGGAATAGCTCACAATACTATAAGTAAAAGGAGAGCTATAAAGGAAGCTCCATCCTCTTCATTAGGTTAGGCTACAATTTTGCAAACTATTCCACATGTCACAAGTGCAAACATACAACATAATGTTGCTACTCCATTGCAAAATTAGAACAACAAGAAGACTAAAGAGCCACATATTGTGCCCATTCATATATCAGACCCAATAGTCACCAAGGTTCTAGCCAATTCATCATACACTCCTCTTAACATTGTAACAATAATGCAAATTATACTCAATAAGATGAGGATCCTTCATTGGGTAGTTCATTTTTGTGTTATGGCAAAGTTGACAATAATGTGAATGATGTTTGGTATGTGGATTTTGGGTGCTCTAATCACATGTGTCAAAATAACAAAATATTTTCAAAGCTTGATGACAGTTTCATATCCAATTCTACTCTTGGTAATAACAATACAGTGGAGGTTGCAGCCAAAGAAGTCATGAATGTTCAGATAAAGGAAGGCGCAAAAAGTGTTCAAGATATATATTATATTCCAAAATTGAAGCATAATTTATTGAGTGTTGAGCAGTTATGTGAGAAAAATTATAGAGTGGTATTTGAGAATATGAAATGTACTATCTATGATAAGCATCAAGGAAACAAAGTGATTACAGTTGTTCCTATGAAAAAGAATAGGATGTTTCCTATGAAGTTTAGTAAAAATGACAATCAACCTGTCAATATGGTGTATAAGGATAAAATTTGGTTATGGTGTCTTATTTATGGCCATTTGAAATTTAATAGCTTTAAGAGTCTAACATCAAAAGCATTGGTTCTTGGATTGCCTAAGGTTGAAGATCATAAACATATTTGTGAAGGATGTGCAAAAGGGAAGCATGCAAGGGATTCATTTCCAAAAGGCAATGCATGGAAGGCCCATCCACCCACTTCATCTTGTTCATTCAGATACTTGTGGTCCTATACAAACACAAAGTTTGGGCAAGTTATCATATTTTATTGCTTTTATTAATAATTACTCACACATGTGCTATGTGTATTTTTTGAAGACTAAGGATGAAGCCATTGATACTTTCAAGAGGTTTAAAATCCATGTAGAGAATGAAAAAGGGAACACAATCAAATGTTTGAGAACAGATCATGGAAGAGATTTTTTCTCAAAAGATTTTTAGAATTTTTGTGAGTTGAATGGGATCAAAAGGCAACTCACAATTTCCTACACACCTCAATAGAATGGAGTGGCTAAAAGGAAGAATGGTACTATGGTAGAAATGGCAAGGAGCATGTTACAATCTAAGGGTTTGAGCAATTCTTATTGGCTTGATTTAGTTGCTACAACAATCTATATTCTCAATGGGAGTCCTACAAGTGCCCTAGACAAGATCATTCCATATGAAGCATGGTATGAGAAAAAGTCTAGTGTAAATCATTTAAAAGTTTTTGGTTTTTTAGCTTATGTTCCTATCCTAGATCAGAATAGGCAAAAGCTAGATGTTAAAAGTGAATCATGCATTTTTGTTAGTTATAGTGAGGAAAGAAACACTTATAGATTGTATAACCCTATTACTAATAAGCTTGTTGTTTCAAGTGATGTAATTTTTATGAAGGGGGGGTTATGGTCATCAAAAAGGTCACTTTGACAAGCCAAAATCAGTTTTGGACGATGATATTATTACCAATAATGATAATGAGTAGCCAACTAATGGATCTATTTCAAGATCTCCAAGCCCACCAAACAACCCTTCATTGATTTCCATTGAAAGTTCATCCTCAAGTCTAGGTCCTCTAAGAAAGGTAAAAAGATTAAGTGATATCTTTCAGAGGTTTCAAAATCAAGCACATGAAGAAGATCCAATAGGTGAGATAATTAATTTTGCATTACTTACTAAAGATGAATTTGAACCATCATATTTTGAAGATGCATGTACTAATGAGATTTGGATGCAAACAATGAATGAAGAAATCTATTTGTTACTTTCCTTCAATAAAGAATGTTGTCCATGCACATATTTTAGTTAGTTCTTTAAATCCTTTTTGTATGGAGGAGCCTACACAAAGTGCATATAATTGATTAAATTATTGTTTTTGAATTAAAAAGTAGCCAAACCAAGGGGGTTGGCCCTTACAACAAAAAGACTAGCACACAACCAATAGATTACCATGAGAAAAAATTAACCCCTACTACTGTTAATCCAAGCAAGAACAACACCCAAAGGATCATTAAAAAAAATTTACTAGGAAACTTACTTCTATTTCCTGGAATAGTACTATTTAAATTGTAAAAGTTTATAAAAAAAGGTGGAACCACCTTAAACAACACTAAGTCCAGTAACCAATAAACCATAAAGCATAATAAACCAAGTGGAGCACACCCTAATTGGGTTTCTTCTCATCCTTCCCTTTAAGGAGGATGTTCACCCAGTCCTTAACCAAAAAGTCAAACAATGTTCTGGAGTCTTAATCAGTCAAGTCCCCCTCCTAATTATCCTTTAGCAGGTGTAGAGTAGTGGCTGCCATGTGTGTCACCTTGATGGTGAACTTTTCCAAATGTATTACTCTTTCCTCTAGAGCATGCACTCTCTCCCTCAGCTCTTTGTCATCTAGCTTGAAAATCTCCTCGAGGACCTGCTCCTTCAAAATCGGGGGGTTAGAGCTAATCTTATCATTAGGTATAACCCTAGTAGGTGAAGACACCATCATAGGGGAGGGGGCTCTTTCCACCACACCCCATTCTAATTGAGGCTGAGACATGGGTCATCTCCTTACTTCCTTTAGTCACACTACTTGAGCTTGACCTTGAAGAGTCTGAGACTTCCATCTCTTTTCCTCATTATTCCCCACACTATAGTTTGAATTTTTATGTTTTATTCATTGTTTGGGGTGGGTCATTTCCTCAAAATTTGAATTGTCCTCCTGCAAGGCTATGGACCTCAGCTTCTTTTTAGCATTTGTTTTCACAATTCTTCCAATCTTTGCCTACCACCTCTCACCTCATCCTCTCAATCTTCTGACTCCTTCTCATTCCCTTTCTCCATTTTTATTTTTTTACCAGGGGCTGAAATCTTCCTCTCCTCAGGGGACCCACTAGGTGAAGGTTGGGGGGTGTGAACTCTAGGGCCCGTAATTCTTAGAAGAATATTGTAGGGGTGAGGGTTATGGAGAGTCAGGATATCAAATTATTATTACTAAAATTTTGGATTGGCATTCTCCATCATAGGTTAGGAAGATGATTTGTCATTTAATAAAGTATTTGTATTGTTATTTCATGGACTACAATAAAAAGGTTTTCTCTACTATTACAAAATAGACTATTTCTTTGTCCAAAACAGAGTTATTTTTCTTCCTTCCTTATCGTGTATTTGTATTGGTTCATGTTCTCTCTATTGTTCTTTCATTTTTTCAACATATGCACTTAGGCATATGATAGACATTTTTGCACATATTTCCTGATCTCTTTTTTAAATTTCCCTCATGTAAATGTATCCTATCATGAATTGTCATCTAAAAATCATGACAGAGAAGCTTACGAAGAGTTCATTTTTCTTATAAACAACTAAATATAGAGATTTAAATTGTTCGTACTACAAAAATGCTATCAAAAGTTATAAGAAGAAAGGGATTTCATAGTGCCAAATTTAATTTTAGTTATCTTGAGGAATATCTTTGTTAATGTAATTTCCTATTCACCAAATAGTACTTCTTTATTTGTCACAACTGGCATTCCCTTCAAATACAATTTTTGATTAATGTAGTTTCTTACTCACCAAATAGGAATTTTTAATCTATAGTTTCGATTTCCCTTGAAATGCATGTATTTATCTACAGAGAATCAGAAGAAACTTGAGGTACGAATGGGAGAAAGCAGCTAGCTCATGTGCAAGACAATGAACATATAGTTAAAGCGCAAACATATAATGTGCAAGAAGAAGATGTTGGCATATCAACTTTTTAACTATTTCTTAATGCATGGGACTAGATTAGCTTAAACTATGCTACATTTGAGCAGCTAATCATTAGCCACAATAATTCCTTGATAAATTATTTACTGAAGGTGCTATGCATTAAAAGCCGTCATTTGGATAAATTATTACTATAGTAGAGCATGATACCATTGTTCAGTCAAGCATTTTTCTTCATCTTTATTCATACAAGGACATAATTTTGCATCCTAATGCACTTATCATGCTTATTTCTACCAAAATTGTTCCACTGCTTTCCAACTTCACAATAAATCTTAACAACCTTTTAAAAACCAATTTAATACTTATAGTTCTACATTCTTTGTAAATTATTTATATCAAAATTTTCATGTTGTAAGTGATGAGGAGATAACAAAAATAAAGCCAATAATAGCTTCAAAATAGGATGGAAGGAAGAAACTGGAGAAGACTATAGGGAAAACATTAAATACAAACAACACCTTACAAGTTACATCTATTCATTCATAGAAAGCACATAGGGATGATGCCTTACCATACACATGTTCTTCATATTGTAGCATGTTCCTGCAAATGACCATGAAGAAAGTACTATACATTCCTCCTACCCGTTCTCCACCACACTCAAGCCACTTCACATGGTGTTCATGCAAGTGAGAGACATTTCTACCCAAATTAACTTCTAGAGATTCTTGTGTGAGTCTAGCTTCCTACAGCAATAACTTCTATACAAAAGAAAAAATGCCACTACTATTTTATTCAAAAACCAATAAATATGATATGCATCTCTAATCAATTTGCAGTGTGAACAAAATATAAACTAAGTAACAGGGAACTACTACAGTGTTATTTATTTTATCTATTTAGGGAAGGGTACAAATAATTTTCACAATATCTCAGCTTTCTTCCCATAGAAAAGAAAATCCAAAAAAAATCCTCTCCCCAACGATCGACTTTGGAGAGAATATATAAACAAAGATAAATAGTTAAAAATTGTTTTTGGCAATGACCAGACCCATAAATGTTTTGTTCAATCCTTTAACAAAACATCAAAGTATGCCCTAAAACATTAAAATATGCCATAAACATCAATCATGTACTAAGTGATAAAAAAATATTAAAATATGCCCTAAAATAATAAAATATTCCCTAAAACATCACAATACCCCCCATAAACAATAGAGAAATATTATTCCTCTAGCTGCTCCTGTAGTATACTCCCAGGACTAAATTTTGTCTCAAGTCCTCTTGGAGATCAACTGTTGTAGATCCCCACCTTGCCTCAAAATTTTTGTTTCTTGTAACCAAGTGGCTTTAGAATCCATAAGGCCCTTCCACTTGACCAAGTGCTCTATGTGCACTTTGTGTCTTGTCCTCATGGCCTCTCTACTATTGATGATACACTCCATCTATGGCTTCTCTTTAGAAGGCAATTCTTGAATCTAGTCATTTGATTCATGTGTTGTTGCTTCTGCACCAACTTCTTTGTTTGAACCTTTATACAATGTGAGATCTGAGATATTAAATATAGGTGAAATAGCTACATCTGGAGACAATCCCACTTTGTAAGCATTTTCTCCATACTTTTCTACAATTTCACATGGTCCAATCTTCATCATCATCAAATATGTATGGCTGCCTCGAGGCAACTGATCTTTGTTCAAGTGTACCATAACCAAATTATTGACTTGGAACTGCACATTCCTTCTCCTCAAGTCTTCCTTAGCCTTTACTTTTAGGTTATTATGTTGTAGATTTTTCCTCACATGCTCATGCACTTCCAACATTGCCTGAGCAAACTCTTCTGCATGTCCACTCCTTTTTTCCAATCCATCCACATTCCTAAGTTCCAAAACTCCCCTTGGATGTCTCCCATAAACAACTTCAAGAGGACTCATGTCTATGCTATGATTCATTGAGTCATTGTATGCAGACTTTGCCTGAGGTATGATGGCATCCCAACTAACTCCATGTTCTTGTGTCAAACGTCTCAAAAGGTTTTCCAAGGATCTAGTAACCACCTCAGTTTTCCCATCTTTTTGAGGATGATAGGCTGAACTAAAAGATAAATTTATGCCCAACCTCTTCAATAGGGTCCTCCAAAAGTGACCCACAAACTTGCTATCCCTATCAGATACAATACTCAATGGCAAACTATGAATACAAACTATTTCTATAAAGAACAGTCCTGCAATATAACTAGCATCATTAGTGGTTTTACATGGAATAAAGTGACCCATTTTATTGAATCTATCAACAACCACAAATATGTTGTCATAACCTAGCTTTGTCCTTGGTAATCCCATCACAAAATCCATACTCAAACACTTCCAAGGTATATTCGGTATGGGTAAAGGCTAATAAAGTTTAGCATTTGTTGATACTCCCTTTGCCCTTTGACATACAAGACAACATTCCACAAACTTCCTAATGTCTGTCTGCATCTTCGGCCAATAATAAAATCTTTGTACAAATTCCAATGTCTTGTTGAGTCCAAAATAAACACTAAGACCTCCACAATATTTTTCTTTAATGACATTCTCCTGCATAGAACATTTGGGAATACATAGCTGGCTACCTTTAAACAACAGTCCATCTTGCAATATGAATTCATAAAAATTAGAATGAAAACTATCTTCCAACTTAATGCAAACCTCCTATGCTTTGCTAAAGTCTCCATCTTCCACATAATTTCCCTTCAATGCATCTACACCCATGCTTTGAAGTTGTACTTCTTGCACTATTAGCACTCTCCTACTAAATGCATCAATATCCTTATTGGCTTTTCCCTTTTTATGCTTGATTGTGAAGGTATAAGCCTACAAACTCTCAACCCATTTCATCTGCCTATGGTTGAGTTTTTCCTATCCATTCAAGAAACTAAAAGCATTGTTGTTAGTATACACAATAAACACTTGAGGCAACAAATAGTGCCTCCATTTTTTTAATGCTTGGACCATGGCATACAATTCCAAATTATAAGAAGAGTATGTCTTCTTTGCCTCATTGAGCTTCTCACTAAAAAATGCAATAGTTCTGCCTTCTTGACTAAGAATAGCTCCTATTGCAAAGCCACTAGAATCACATTCTATTGTAAAAACTTTATTAAAATCTGGTAAAACAAGAACAGGATACTTGGCTACCTTTTTTTTGAGTTCCTCAAAACTCTTATTTGCTACATTATTCCATTCAAACTTCATTTTACCTCCTCCTTTGATGGTGTCTAAAATTGGTGCACAATTATTGCTGAAGTTCCTTATGAACTTCCTATAGAATGTGGCCAAACCATGGAAACTTTGAACCTCTCTAATAGCCCTTGGCGTTGGCCAATTAATGATGGCCTCCACTTTAGATGGATCCATTTTCAGATCTCCCTTAGATATCACAAATCCAAGATACACCAACTTTTGCTTCAAAAAATCACACTTCTCCAAGTTTATCTTCAACTTTTGTTCCTATAGCCTTTGAAAAACCATCTTCAAATGCTGCAAATGCTCTTCCTTATTCTTTCTATACACCAAAATGTCATCAAGGTAGACAACAACAAACTTCCCAATGAAGTGGTGTAAAACTTCATTCATTAGTTGCATAAATGTACTAGGAGCATTAGATAAACCAAATGGCATAACCAACCCTTCATTAGTTTTAAAGGCCATCTTCCATTCATCCCCCTCTCGTATCCTTATTTGATGAAACCTGCTTTTCAGAACTATTTTAGAAAAATATGAAGCTCCCCCCAAACAATCCAACAAATCTTCTATTCTAGGAATAGGAAATCTATATCTTATAGTTATCCTATTAATGGCCCTAGAATTGGTACACAACTATGACTTACCATCCTTCTTTGGAGCAAGAACTGAGGGTACAAAACATGGGCTAAGACTTTTCCTTATCAACCACTTGTCAAGCAACTCTTGAATTTTCCTAGCAATCTCTTCATTCTGCTGCAGTGTCATCTTATATGATGCCTTGTTGGGTAGCACTACTTCAAGAATAAGATCAATCTAGTGACTTATGTCTCTTATCGGTGGCAAAGACTCGAGCATTACCTCAGCAATGATGTCCTTGTACTAGTTCAACAAATGTTCAACTTCTTTCGGGCCTATTGTTCTACATTCCTTCGTGCTATCTTCCTTAGGCTTTAGCACCAACGCAAAGCCTATTCCATCTTCTTCAAGAGTATTAATGAAATATTTCTCACCCATCATCAACACACTTGGTCCAACTTGACCAACCCCTTTTTCTTTTAGAACTCAATTTGTATGTTACTCCATCCTTTTGGAAGCTATAAGAATTCTTCTCACCATCATGGCATGCCTTCCTATCGAATTACCATGGTCTTTCGAACAAGAGGTGGCAAGCATCCATGGGCAAGATATCACACAATATTTTATCCTTATATCTCCCTATATTGAGCTCTACCCAAGCTTGCTCATTCACAACTTTATGTTGCCCTTTGTTCAACGAACTGACCTTGTATGGACAAGAATGTGGAAGTTTCACTAACTTTAATTTGTTTATAGCCTCAAGTGAGATGATATTATTTGTGGAACCTAAATCAATTATCACCTTGCAAAACTTGCCTTTTACCTTGCATTGAACTTGAAAAAGAGTCCTCCTTTGAGTGGTATCTTCTTTCACTAGTTCCTTAAGAAGTGTCCTCCTTAACATGAGACTTTCTCCTTGAGCCTCTGTCATCAACTGAACTTTTGGTGAGTTCATACTCACATTATCTTCCTACACATAAGTGACTCTCCTTTCACCATTTTGAGAAGTAGATGCCCTTTGTGGACACTTATATTTTGGGTTCCCTATCTGACCACAACCATAGCACTTCATTCTTGAGAACTTGGATCCTCTGTCTGATCCACCTGACCTTCCTCCATTAGATCCATTTCCATTGTAGCCTCCTCTGCTACTTGAGTCACCCGCTTGATCCTTAGGGTTAGACTCACCTCAAGAACTATGGCCTTGTCCTCTATTGTTGAAGTTTCCTCTACCTCAGTCATTCCTTCCACTTCTCCCTCCATGTTGCTAATCACCCTTCCTCTTCAATTTCTCTTCAACTTTAAGAGCAAGTTGAAAACACTTCCCCAATGTATCTACATCCAAGAGGCTAATCTCTTCCTGTATGCTCATTCTTAGACCATTTAAATACTAGGCCACTCTTTCTAGTTTTTCCTCTTGTTTCTTTGTCCTAAGAATTAACCTATGGAACTCCTCTATATAGGTATTCACATCCATCTCTCGCTGCTTCAGGCTTTGTAACTTTTTGACCAACTACACTTCATGATCTATAGGTAGAAACTATGCCTTGATTTTTCCCTTCATTACTTCCCATGAAGAAATTAGACTCTTATTATTTTCAATCCTTTCTCCTTGATTATAATTTAACCACGAGAGAGCAAATCGTCTCAATTTTCATTTTGCAATCCTTACCCTATCATTCTTTTGAAATTCATTCAACTTGAAGTGATTGGTGATTGCTTCAATCCATTCAATCACTTACTCACTATTGAGACTACGTCTATATGTAGGTAGCTTGTTAGCAACATCTCCTCTTATTGATTTTAAAGCATCAACAAATGCCTTTTGATCTGCAAGCAATTCCATTGGTGGATCCTATTGTTGTTCTCCTTCTTCATCTCCACTGGCATCTTCTTCCATCTCATTCTCCTTATCGTTGTCACTAGACCCCTTCTTGAACTCTTTCAACTTCACTTCTAGAAGTTCCTCCATCATCTTTTTGATGGCATTTGGAGTCATACTTTTCAGAGGCATGGTGTGAGCCTCAGCTTCAGCCTGTGATTCTTCTGCAAACATACACTTCCCAGCAAGACCTTGTCTCACTCTGATACCAGTAAGTGACTACCATTACATCTAAGAACGAGTGCTTTTTATGACCCTCAATCATAGATAGAAACATGATGCTAAAAAACATATTTATGTGTAGCTTCATCAATTTCTAACTCTAGAGGCTCATTCAAAAATGTATAGATGCTTCTTGTCCATTTAAATAAATCAAAGCAATTCAATCTTAAACAATGGTGGATATATTACAAAGCAAGACCTCAACAACAATATATGGGTTTTAAACATGAAGTTTAAATAGAGAGAGAAAATAAAACACTAAGTCAGTTTCTTGTTCTTTTATTTACTACTCCCCACAATTTAACCTATCTGAATTTTACCAAATAATGAGTAGTAAGATTAGTAATACTATTTATAACCTCAATCGTAAAAGGCTCAAGATTTTTCTCCCTTTGCATGTTCTCATGCCTTTTGTAGGGCTTGTTTTGTTTGCACTTTTACCTCCCCTAGTGTGAAGTAATTGGTAGGATATGAACTTTGGATCTTAGGCAATTACACACATCTGGAATTTAGATGGGGAGTGCTTTGGCATGCGAATCCATCTGCAATTATTGGCCAGAATTTGGCACTGAAAATGCCATGGCTATGGTTGCTTGCCAACAAAGGAATTGGAAATGGGAGGGGTTTTTCATATAAACATTATCAAATTATCTGCCACTGGTGCAGATTGAGTTGAAGATGACTCTCTATTTGGGTAGGACTTTTTGCAGGCTTTTTGATAGTTTGTATGATTATTATTATTTTATTTTCTATTTATTAAGAGACGTGGTTTTTTTATAAACTTAGGTCAAAGATCATAATACAAGTTATATTACACATAATCAAGTGATCTTTTGATACATTCTAAAATTGAAGTTAATTCTTGGCTTTTTTTTCATTATATTTTCATTTTCAAAAAATGAATAATAATAATATTATTTATATTAAATTTATTTTTCAATATTTCTTTAGTTAGAGAGTGGTGTTTTTTTTTATAATACAAAATTTTCAGTAAATAAATATATTGAGCATTTACATTTTAAAACAAGTGCCACATAGTGGCATGTACTTGTCATTTAGTCATAGTAGATAGTTGAGGAAAAAATGTTATAATTTTATTTCAATTTTAAAATTATATATTTACAAATTTTAGTAAAATAGTAAAAATTTGTGTATAAAAGATATAGTGATAAAATATAATAGATTGTGATGCTTGATAAAAAATGAAGTTAAATGATTTATTTCAATTAATTCATTAAAATAATAATGTTATTAAAATTATATATTTATGTGAGATTAATTTTTTATAGAAATATAATATATAGTTTTGTGATATTTTTTAAAAATATGTAATGGATTTAATAATAGTATTAGTTTTTGTATGTAATAGAAAATGAATTATGGACCCAAATGGATGCTGATGAAAATAAATATTAGAATATATGAAATTGATAAATAAATTTAAAAACTTTAGAAATAATGCAATTGCCCAAAAATAATTTTTTAAATATTTACATAGTGGATGAGTATGTTTTCGAAATTTTATTTTAATTAAATTTATATAATTTGTAGTGGAATAATAAAAAATGAAATCAATAATTTCTAAAATAAAATAAATAGATTATTGTTATTTAATAACTTTAATATTTTATTTATTATCTAAATAAAAAATTATTCTTTTTCGTTATAATTTATTATTATTATTAGAAAAGCAGAATATTAAGGTGGTGCCCATTAATCACTTCAACTAAATGTTGACTGTGATAAGGAAATTACTAGAAAAAGGTTACATAATGATTGCATTTGGTTGAATGTTTAATAAAACTCTTTAACATATCCATTTTTTGCATTTCATATACTAATTGTGTTTAATGAAACACATATCTTTCAAGTGTTCTTGATAAGGAATTCACATGACTCGCCTATAATTTGACATTTTCCATACATATCTATTAAGCAATTTGCAACTACTTGATGGGGACAAAACCCAAGAACATAATGGACACAAAAGAAAAGGGAAATTGTATTAACTGAGAAAATAAGCTAGTACAAACAGTACAGAGAAAATAAACTTCAAAACATGCCCTAAGGGCTTACAATTGCATAAATCTAGAGATAATTTCTCCTTTCAGTACCTCCTCTCAAACTCCTCTCCGAACTGCCTTTTACAATGCCAGAAATCTCCTTAAATAGACCCCGAAGGGTTAAGGACTAGGAGTACATTCTAGAAAGTGCTAGTAGGCATCCACCGACCAAATAGAAGGTTCCAGAAGCTGCGTTAGAAGTCGGTGCAAATCTAGAAGAATCCAAAAACGGTAACCGAACTTTCGGGAGGCATAACTTTTGAACCGTAGCTCCGATTAATGAACTGTTTACATTTTCGGAAAGCTCTCGAAGCTCTCTATAGCCCTATGGACGAGCTTTGCTCACCCCCCATTTTTTGGCCCTTTTTGAGGTCATTTAATGCTCCTAACTTGACTTTGAAGCATTCTTAGGAGGTCTCAAAAACTTGAAAAACTGTAATAACTTTCAAACCGTGGGGCCTTTTGACTTGATTCTTTTTCTGGAATGCTCTAAATCACAATTACATTCATCTGGCCAATTTACACCTTCTAGGTCACCAAAATGATGGCCAAATTGCATTCTCCTATTTTTTCGAGATTTTCTAGCACACTGATAGTTGAACTGTGAGAGTTGGAACCTTTATTTGACCCAAATGGGTATCCAAAAATGTAAAGACATGAAATAGAAACTAAGTCTAAGTACATTTTTTTGGGTGACACAGGATTGCCCTTATACCTCTAGATGTTCTTGCATCAGACACCCAGGTTAGATTGAAAAGTGACCCTATCACTTTATGAATGGTAGAGGAAATCCCAAATGGGAAACCTCAGCTACTGAAATCCAAGTTGAGTCCTCGATCGATCGTCCTTTCCATTTGACCAAATACTCTTCATACTACTTATTTCTGGTACTCCTACCCACACGATGATCTAGAATGTCTTCTATCTCCTCCTTCTTAGAAGCAGGAATTGGACATGGCTCTAACACCAGCTCCTCATCTGCACCATCATCATGATACTCTGTTAAATCTGCAATGTTGAAAATGGGACAAATGTGAATACCATCTGGCAGCTCCACCTTATATGCATTTCCTGAGTCATGTTTCTTCAAAACTTTGCAGGGGCCAAATTTCTTCATTTTCAGCTTGTTGTAAGTACCAACTGGAAATATTTCTTTTCGTAAGTGCACCATGACTAGGTCCCCTACTTGGAATTCTTTATGTCTTCTCCTTTGATCAGCCCTAGCTTTATACTCTTGATTCATCTTGGTAATGTGTGCTTGAACCTCCTCATGTAGACGCTTAATATGTTCAAAAAATTCCTTAGCTTCAACACTTGTCCTCTCCCCTTGTTCTATCTTCCTCAATTCTAGTGCAGTCCTTGGGCTATTCCCATATACAATTTGAAATGGTGATTTTCCAGTACTCCTATTTATAGAGTTATTGTAAGCAAACTCTGCTTGTGGTAGAATCAAATCCCATCCCTTGGGCTTATCCCCAACTAAACATCTCAGCAAATTGCCCAGACTTCTGTTTGGCCGTCAATTTGTGGGTGATGCGTGGAACTGAATTTCAAGTCTATTCTCAACTCTTTCCACAATGTCCTCCAGAAATACCCCACAAATTTATTATCTCTGTTAGAAACTATACTCCTTGGAAGACCATGTAGTCTTACCACCTCTTTGAAAAACAAGTCTGCAATATGGACAACATCATGAGTTTTGTGGCATGGAAAGAAATGTGCCATTTTGGTGAACCTATCAACCACCACAAATACTGAGTCATTACCCCTTTGTGTCCTCGGCAATCCAAGAACAAAATCCATACTTATGTCCTCCCATGGCCTTGATGGAACAAGCAATGGCTGATATAGGCCAGTATTGTGACTAAACCCCTTGGCAACTTGACAAACCTGGCAACTCTGTACAAACTTCTTCACATCCTGTGAAATTTGAGGCCAAAAATAATGTTCTCTAAGAATGGTAATGGTCTTATCTCGACCAAAATGTCCTACAATCCCTCCACTATGTTTCTCCTTAATCAGATTTTCCCTCATGGAACTCCTTGGAATGCACAATTGACTACCCTTGAACAACATGCCATCCTGAATCAGATAGTCTAACCACTTGGTTCTATCTATAGCAACAGGTTCTTTACAAGCTTTCCACGCTTTAGCAAAATTAGGATCCTCGGGGTACAAATTCTTGAGTTCATCAAACCCAACTACTTCAACCTTCATTACTGTAAGCAACAACTGTCTCCTACTTAGTGCATCTGCAACCCTGTTAGATTTTCCACTTCTATTCTTCAACATAAATGTATAACTCTGCATGAACTCTACCCACTTCATATGCCTCTAATTCAATTTACCTTGGCTATTTAGGTATTGTAATGCCTGATGATTAGTATACAAAACAAATTCCTTTGGCAATAAATAATGCCTCCATTTCTTTAAGGCCTGATCTATTGCATAGAACTCTTGATCATACACAGAATACTTCTTCTTTGCATCATTCAATTTTTCACTAAAATATGCAATAGGCTTACCTTCTTGGCTTAATACAGCCCCAATAACGCTACCACTTGCATCACAATCTACCTGGAAAACCTTTCTAAAATCTGGAAGTTCCAACACAGGCTGTTCTATCACCTTCTTCTTCAGCAATTCAAAACTTCTCGTAGCTGCTGCAGTCCATTTGAACTCTTTTCTATCCCCTCTTATTGTATCAGTTAGGGGTGCACATATGCCACTGAAATTCTTAATAAACTTCCTATAAAAACTAACCAGACCATGAAATGATCTTACCTCAGTAGTAGACCTTGGAGTAGGCCATTCTGAGATGGCTTTTACCTTCTCTGGATCCATTTTGAGACCTTCAGGTGATATAACAAACCCCAAATAGACTAACTCCCTTTTTGAAAAGTTACACTTCTTTAGATTAATTAACAATTTCTCTTCCCTTAGCCTTTCAAGGACACTACAAATATGCAATAAATTTTCTTCCAAAGCCATGCTGAAAATTAAAATATCATCCAAATAAACAATAAAAAATTTTCCCAAGAACTTCTTAAGTACCTCATTCATGAGCCGCATGAAGGTGCTTGGGGCGTTCGTCAATCCAAAGGGCATGACTAACCACTCATAAAGACCCTCCTTGGTCTTGAAGGCTGTTTTCCACTCATCTCCTTCTCAAATCTGTAACTGGTGATAACCACTCTTCATATCTATCTTTTTGAAGTACTGAGCTCCACTCAAGCAGTCCATAATATCATCCATCCTTGGCAAAAGAAATCGGTACTTGATGGTGATCCTATTTATAGCTCGAGAATCTATACACATCCTCCACTCTCTATCCTTCTTTGGTTCAAGTACTGCAGGTACTGCACATGGACTCAGGCTCTCTCAAATCAAACCCTTCCTCAACAACTCATGAACCTGTCTATTTAGCTCCTCTATTTCAGTAGGAGTCATCCTGTAAGTAGCCTTGTTAGGCAAACTAGCTCCTGGAATCAGATCTATCTGATGACTGATTTGCCTTACTGGTCGCAATCCATCTGGAACATTATTAGAGATAATATCTCCAAACTCCCCCAGTAAATCTGAAACTTCAAGTGGCATTTCAATACTACCTTCTTTATCTTTCCTAGGAATCAAAGCATAGCACTTATGTTGATGTTTCATGCCATCTAAAAACTTCCTTCCATCAACAAGACAAATCCTAGCACTGCTACATACCTTTTCACCTTCCTTTTTCATGGGCTTCAATTTGTGGCGAACTCCATCCTTTTTCAGAGAGTATGTGTTTGCATGTCCATCATGCACTACATGTCTATCAAACTGCCATGGTCTACCCAAAAATAGATGGAAAACATCCATCGAAATAACATCACAGAGAACTTCATCATGGTAACTCCCAATTTTGAATTTTACTAAACATTGTTCACTTACCAGGACCTTATGATCATCTTTTACCCAAGAAATTCGATAGGGCTGGGGATGTTTCTCCCTCTTGAGCTTCAGCTTAGAGACCATCTCTTCTGATACCATGTTATCGGTGCTACCACCATCAATGATCACATCACAACATTTATCCTCACACTTGCATCTGGTACGGAACAAACTCCTCCATTGTCCTGGTTCAATCTCACCACTTAGTAGGACTCTTTCATTTACCAAGATCTCTCCTCTTTCTACATCCTTTAAATGTGATGATTGTGCATCCTCATCCACATGAGCAACGCTAGCTTGGCCCTCAGCTCTCCTATCTGTCCTTCCTTGTCATTGAGGGCATTCAAAGGCACGATGACCTTCTTCATTGCAATGGAAACAGGTACCGCAGAAGCTGCCTCTTCCTTGTCCATGTCCTCTACCTCTTCCTCTCTGATTTGCAAATTCTTAATCATGGGAGTAGTTGAAACCCTCATTCCTCTGGTTCCTGCTAGTACCCACATCTTCATTTTTCTTTTGGGTTTCATTGTGGCCTCCAGATGATATACCGCTTCCCCTTCCTCCTTGATCGCACCCTCTTTGTCTTCCTTCAAATCTTTTATTCAGCTTCTCTTCAACTCGTAGGGAAAACTGGTATGCCTCTTCAACGCTGGTCATTCTTACCAGACTTAATTCCTCCTGGATGCTAGGTCGCAACCCACTGATATAACGAGAAACCTTCTCCTTATTTGCTTCTGCATGTCCCACTCTAATCAAGAGTCGGTAAAATTCTTCTGTATATTCTTGGACTGATCTTCCTACTTTCTTTAACCCATGCATCTTCTTAAACAAATCAAGCTCATAGTCCACAAGAATGAACTGCTTCTTCAATTTGTCCACCATGCAATCCCATCTTATTATCTTCTCCTTTCCTCTTCTATTTCTTTCCAATTGAACCTCTTGCCACCAGATTTTGGCATGGCCTTTCAGCTTGGCCTTTGCAAACTTAACCCTATCTGGGGCACTGATATCCTCATACTCAAAGTATTCTTCCAGTTCATTGATCCAATCGATCAACTCATCTGGTTTCAGATCTCCTAAAAATACACCCACTTCAATTGTAGGTCTTTTCCAAAACTTAGTAATGGCCCTAAAAAGCCTTTCCTCTACAAGATTAAAAACTTCCCTTTCAAATTCCCCTTCTGGTCCCATTTCTTCTTCTTCATTGTCATCCTTACTGTCGTCACTTGCGGCAACATTTTCTCCTCTACGAAGCTCCTCCTGCAATGCTTGTACCTGCCTTTGGAGGGCTCTAACCTCCTCAGGATTAACAGCTTTGGCCCTTTCGCCACACTCTCTTCATTGAGGCATCTCCTAACTCGAACCCACAACAACACAGTCCTGGTGAAAACTGCCTCACAGTCAGCGCTCTGTCTACACACTCAGGAAAACCTGCTCTGATACCACTTGATGGGGACACAACCCAAAAACAGAATGGTATCAACAGAAAAAGGAAATTGTATTAACTGAGAAAATAAGCTAGTACAAATAGTATAGAGAAAATAAACTTCAAAACATGCCCTAAGGGCTTACAATTGCATAAATTTGGACATAATTTCTCCTTTCAGTACCTCCTCTCAAACTCCACTCTGAACTGCCATTTACAATGCCAGAAATATCCTTAAATAGACCCCGGAGGGTTAAGGACTAGGAGTACACTCTAGAAAGTGCTAGTAGGCATCCATCGACCAAATAGAAGGTTCTAGAAGCTGCGTTAGAAGTCGGTGCAAATCTAGAAGAATCCAGAAATGGTAATCGAACTTTCGGGAGGCATAACTTTTGAACCGTAGCTCTGATTGACGAACCGTTTACATTTTCAAAAAGCTCTCGAAGTGCTCTATAGCCCTATGGACGAGCTTAGCTCATCCCCCATTTTTGGCCCTTTTTGAGGTCATTTAATGCCCCTAACCTGACTTTGAAGCCTTCTTAGGAGGTCTCCAAAACTTGAAAAACTGCAATAACTTTCAAACCATGGGGCCTTTTGACTTGATTCTTTTTCTGGAATGCTCTAAATCACAATTACATTCATCTAGCCAATTTACCCCTTCTAGGTCACCAAAATGATGGCCAAATTGCATGCTCCTATTTTTTCAGGATTTTCTAACACACTGATAGTTGAACTGTGAGAGTTGGAACCTTTATTTGATCCAAATGGGTATCCAAAAATGTAAAGACATGAAACAGAAACTAAGTCTAAGTACATTTTTTTGGGTGACACAGGATTGCCCTTATACCTCTAGATGCTCCTGCATCACTACTATATCTTATTAAAAATTAAATTATGTCACACAAGTATTCAAAAGATAAACATAAAATTATTATACTAAAAAAAATGTTTATATATTTTCCAAGTTTAAAATGTTTGTGCATTTTTCATTATTTATTTTTCATATGCAAAGGCCTCTACTCTAGAAATATATGCAAATGTCTCTACAATACAAATAATGAAAATGTCTATGAAACTATGAAAGTTGAACTCTATCTATTGTAGGCACTTTTTTCCAATCATATATTCAAATAACACCTATCAGTGAATCATTACACGTACATAAATGTGCAATTGCTAGTATTATTTCCTTTTAGGTCTCCTAACCTCTACCACTTTCTAAACTATTTTATATCCTTCCAAATCCATCAATTACATTCACTAAATCAATATGGCGCTATAACTAACTTCCTTAATATCACATTCATCACACAAATTTGTCTTCTTATGAGGACAATTATGTAATTATTTTCCTCTCTCATTTCTAGCTCTCCCACTCCACGACTTAGATCTCGACATACTTAGCCTCCTATCATTGTTGACTCAATCAACTATAGTGGAGCTTTGATAAGTGTACAAGGGTAAAAGCTCCACTTCTAGACCTCTCACATTTAAAAGCTTTCTAGAAACCCGTACAAACCTCATAGTGGTTTAAAAAGAAATAAACTTTTCCTATTTTGGCTTTATACCCACCTTCAACTTGTCAGAAAAAGTGAGTTGCTTTGCCCATAGAAAATTGAGATTTGAAATTATTTCTATGCTAATTATAAAGAGCAAAAAGGTGTTTTTGGAACATTAGGGCATAAGTTAGCTTGTCATATAATTTTAAAAATACTATTGCATTCATTGAATGCAAATTTTCAATTAGATTAACCAATTAAATTAAAGAGTTTAAAAGTTTATATGGAGTTTATCATGTGTATATTTATTTTTCATTTTTCCTTATTTTATAAATGACATTTTGTATCTAATTGGTCCATATTATTTTTGGTAGGGATAAAAATCAATTTTCCTTAACAAAAGTACACATATCTTTCCAACAATAATAATGACATGAGAGCTTTATTTTTTCACAATTGTGACAAATTATTTAAAATCTTATTAAAAAACTAATTATCATATCATTTTAAAATATTTATTTAATTTCTCCTTCATAATAATTTAAAAAAAAATTATTCTAATTTTAAAATTATATTTTTAATTCTAAATTATAATTAAATTAATAAATAAGAAAAAAATATTTTTAAGAATATAATTATTTGATAAATTTTTACTAAAAATATTTATAAATTTTGTTCCAATTTTTTTTAAATTTATTTTTTAATGTTTAATATTTTCCATTTTAAATATATTTATTAGTTTTACATTGCCCCTTATTTTTGTCAATTGTAAAATGCTAACTTTTTCACACTATGTTTAACTAGCTATTTTTTTCAATCTTGTTTTAATTCTTTTTTGCATTTTAAAATTTGCAAAACTAATATTTTTCTACAAACTTACTAACTCTTTTGTTGGTTTGGATCAAGTAGTCAACAATTTATATTTTAAAATTTGATATTTGAATTTATATTGGAAAAGGTAGAAATGAATACTCCATTGATATAACTCAATTTTATAATTGTTATTTAAATATTTCATTAAATAACATAATCCTTAATCTTATTTTTTAAATTCTCTTCCAACTATCTCTATTCATTGTCCCTATAATAACATATCATTCTCTCTCTTTTAAATCTTTTCATATCCTTCATTTCTATCTATAAATCTCTATTATCATCATCTCTTCATATATATAAATCTCCATTTTCCTTCTTTTCTAACTATTACGAGGAATATATCTCTTATAACTTTGTCTTCATATATTTCACTCTCTTATTTCCTTCTTTCCTAACTATTGAAAGGAACTTTGATGCAATGCATCTCTTGTTTGATCCTTCATGAATTAATTTGGAATGCTTATGGATTAAGATTTGAAACATAAGCCAGTGAGGATGAATGAAAAAGGTTACTTTTATTATCTTGGTATCTTTGGTCATGTTAAAATTTCTCTTTTATTTGGGAGGCGGTGTTTTATAAGGATTGAGTGGAAGAATACACCCCCCAAAAAAACAACATGATATTTGAAAAAAGAATATTAGAGTATCTACTTCAAAATGGAAAGTTTGATTAGAAAACTATATTTCAAGATTTTTTTTTTCTCATATGTGTTATACTAGCAATTGAACCTTGGTGTGCAATAAGTACATCAAAGATATGTGGAGGTGAGCTATAAAATGTGGATTTAGAACTAAATTGAAGGAAGGTATAGTCCTATTAATGTAAGAGAGAATTTTTTCTTAAAAGTATTGGCACTTGTAAATTATCCATACTAATAGTATCCATAGCATGGATATTACAAATATGAATATTATTTAGTGATGTGACTTATGAGGAATCTTAAGTGTTTGCAAAATAGTTAATAACAACAATTTTTTTTTAAATGGAGTAATCTTCTATCTATCTATTGTTAAATAAGTTCCATTTTTTTGGAATGAACAATGTTGCTAGAGTGGAGTCATAATTGTAGATAGTAAAAGCTTGTAGAAATGCATATAACAAGATAATCTCTAAAGAAGGAGAAAAATTGTTAGTGAAAGAACTTGCCTAACAAATATTGAAATATTTTGTAAAGAAGGTTAATGTCTTCAAAACAATAAATATTTGAGGTTCTAAAACATATCTAGTTTGAGTTTCAAAGACAAATTTCCATTTTCTAGGCTTCACTACAATGATAGAATATTGAAGTTCCAAAATGGATATGTTTTGTCATTAATGTGCATAAAAAAATCTCACATGTACATATATTGAGATAATTTATTATATTCTTGTTCAACTAGGCTTATATTTTTCTTCTTGATATATTGCAATGTTTCTTTGTTGAACTTTGTAAATTGTGTCCTAATGTTGAGAAATAAAATTGAGGGTAAAAATAATTTCATGGTTGATTCTTTTCATTGTTAACCATCATGTTAGGTTAATTGTTCCAAACTAGACATATTTAGTGGAAAGTGAGTCTATGAGTGTTTTAAGAGAAGTAGTTTGAGTGGATCTTATAGGTCTCAACAAGCTATTGCTCTAAACATAACTTGAAATAGTGAGAAAGTTTCATTCTAGCAACTTCTGAGTAATTATTTTTAGTGATTTTAATATTATATATGATTTTTAATACATCTAATGATTTAGCATTGGATGTGATAAGGCTTGTGCCTTGATACTATGAAGGTATTGTATTCTTTTATCACTTTGTAGAAAAAGTCCACATTCAAGGAATAAATCTTATATTTTTTAGAGAGAACATTTCAAATGAAAATTTCAAGCAAGATATAAATAACACTCAAATTGAGGGGAATCCCATTTCCCTTTTGATTTAAGGAGTGTCGCATAGGGCCAAGACCAATGTCAATTTACATTTTTAACAAAAAGATTGTTAGTAATTTGATTTTCTTATTGACTAAAAAATGATTTTAGTTGAAGATAAAGTCAATTTGACTCTGAAATCCAATTTAATTTGAAGATGGTGTCATCTAATTTGAGCTCCTATTAAGTTGTTTTCCCAATTTTCTACATCCTTGAAAGTCATTTACCATATTTCTTAAGCTCCTAATTGTTGTTTGATTGTACAAGTTTTGTAGTGTAAATTAGGATATTAAGAATACAAAATTTTAATGTATGCATACTAACATAAAATATTTACTTATAGATTTAAAATTTGTACATAGTTTTCAACTCCTTCAACTCTTCAAAAAGGTTGATGAGCTAACTTTGATGTTTCAAAAATTCTATAGATAATATTAAACCAGCTTATATGTATTCTATAATATATATAGGGAAGTCTAGAGTTGTCGATGTTTTAATTTATATATATATATATATATATATATATATATATATATATATATATATATTTGTATTAATTATTAGGTTAAAGCATGGGTATGTGTAGGAACATCGTGTGCCAAAAAGTGGGGATGTGAAAAAAGTGGAGTTTGAAAATGTCTTATAGCATTTCAAAATCTTTTTTCCACCCATCCAAATACCAAGACAAAAAGGTTGGGCCAAACCTTATCGCATATCTGATCCATTGTCGAGTATCTGATATGAGATCGAATACCTAAAACTTGTGACTTGGAATTTTTTTTAAAAACTAAGAGAAAATAAGGTCTTTGTGTTTGAGTTTGGTTTGTGCTACTTCCATTTCGGGTATCAAATATAGGAACGGGTACATGATATAGGTAACATCTTTTTTGTATTTTTTATGATTTTGAATAATTTTTAATATAAATTAGGTATTTTAAATTGAAATTCTTGAAATTAGTTTTTTAATAGAAATGTTGTTTTATAATTTAATAGGTATGGCTAACCTAAATGATGACACTAAGCTAGGAAACAATGTTCCTCGAAACCCTTTACTAAACAATCCAATACCCCCTAAAAACCATCCACCAAATTATCCCCTACCCACTCAAAACCCTCCTCTAATTGAAGATTTAATAGAAGAAAATATCATCAAATTGAGGGTTTTGCAAACTACATATAACAGTATGCATGCATTGGCTCCAATGTTATCCACATTAAACACCATAGAAGATAATATTCAAACACTTACCAATGAAAAAAATACTGCTTTTTGCTGGTGTAAAAAAATGCATGCCATGTTTGATGATGGGTTGTACTATGATGAGGTTGTGGCCCTAAACATAAGTAAAGATGATATAGTTGACTTTTTGTAGACCCAAAAATTGGTAAAATAGAAAACCACAAAAAGCCCAAACTATCAATTAAATGGTGCATAAATAAACCTATGTGTGCAAAATTTTGGGATCGTTGATGGATGGTTTTTGACAAATCTCTACACAACAATTTAGAGGTGTGTATACAAAAACCTAACCTAACAGAAGCACATGTAAACAAGCAAACATTAGTAGCATGTGCATTCAGGATACAAATGAAATTTCAAAGCTACTAATTAACATGAGTTTTAAAATGACTATGCAACCAACAACTTAAAGTCCTCACACAACCTCAAAGTAGCTCAAAAAAGGCACCCATAAGAGGCCTTGTTGGTGTGCATATGTGTCAAGAATGTAGATGTGCTCTCCCAAAACACAACTATTGAATCCCAAGATAATGAAATGAAGTGCAAAATGTGATATGAATCTAACTAGGATGAATGAATAATGTTTCAAGGAAAAGCTATGAAGAAGCCATTCTAAAAACATCCTAAGAAGTGGAAATGGATATAAGGAAGTAAACTAGATTAACAATGCAAATGAAATAGAAATCTAGCAACTACCAAAGATTAGTAACAATACAAATCACAAAAATCTCTAGAAAGCTCTAACACTAAAATAACATGATAACAATGCAAATGAGGGAGATGGAAAATGCTTGAGACAAGGGCTCAATTTATAGGTTTAAGAGAGGCCTTGGGGAGGTGGCATCTATGTGGCACCCACATAGGTTCCACAAGGGAGACATATGGGCTAAAGGACAAGCCATGCAAAAGTCAGAAAGAGCCTTTAATGTTTGAGAGGCTTAAGGTGTGCTCACACATGTGTGAGCAACCTTGGGGAAGGAGTGGAGGGACAAAGGTGTAAGAGGTGTAAATGAAGTGGAAGCTTTATTGGATCATGGCTTGGTCACACATGTGTGAGCAACCACTTAGTTGTTAAAAAGGTGATTAAGAGAGTTTTAGAATAATAAAGTGGGATTAAGTAGTGCGTAGGCTTAGAAGGATAAAACTGATGGGTGTAGAATAGGTTTTAGGATGGGATTAGGATTAAATTAAATAAGATTTATTTTAATCATAGGATTATAGAATTTAATGGAATGGAGGGAGTTAAATAAATATAATTTATTTAAAAGGGGATTTATGGGGCACTATGTATTAATAAATTTAATACATTAGGGGAAGTATTCAAATTAAATTTAAATACATTAAGGAAATGAACTTATTTAATTAAATAAGTAGAAGAATATGACTTATATAATTAATTAATTAATAATTAATTATAATGTTAAGGGAAATATTAAAAAAAAAATATAGTGTTTAGGGCAATTTTAAGTGTCTATATTTTGCCCCTCTTTAATGTGATGTCCGAACGATGTTATATCAAAGAAAAGAAAATATAGGTTTCCATAGAAAGCATAGGAGTCCTAAGAGTGGTGTCGAAGTGATGATAGGGAAGAGGGTTCCCCCTAGCAAAAATGGTACAAAAAATGAATTTTGGGCAGTTTTTGCAAAAAGGTCTTCAGAAGAAAAGAAAGGAGTAGGAGAAAGAAATAGATGAATATTTTACATGACTTGGGGATAAATAGGAGTCAACATGGCCACAAAAAGGGTGCAGGCTCAAAAAGGGGCCTTGGAGGGCCTATATAAGTCTCCAAGGGGCTCAAGGAAGAGTCATTTGCACACTTAGAGAGCAAAGAACAAGAGCAAAAGATGGATTTGATTGATAGATTGCAACTTGGAGAGAACATTTGGGAGCACCAAAGACAAGCTAAGATGGGCCCATCAGTGAGTCGACTATCCTACCTTGTCAAATTTTTGATTTCATCTTGTAGATAGCATTTATGATGCATTTATGGGGTCAAAAAATTGGTCAGGGTGGAGACAACAATCTCTGCCCTATCGTTTATGTAGATGACAAAATAGGTACTAGAGGTTCTATGAAGATGACAAAATACATAATGTCATCTTCATAGATGACAAAGGAGGGAAAAAGGAGGTCAAAGCCAGGGTGGAGATGACAATCTCTTTGTCATTGTCTCTGCAAATGACAATCAAGCAACTATTGACAGGGAATTTGGCATCTACGTAGACACTGAAGATGCTGACATGGCATCTCTGTTGTCTATCATCTTCACTGATTGACTTTTATGACAATCAACATCTCTACAGATCAACATCTACACTAATTCGCATCTTTGTCGATTGGTACAAATTGGGAGAGAACAAGGGGGGATGCCCCATACTAAGGGGCATAAAATAGAGGAAAGTGACCATGTGCATGTCTATGCTATAGATGGAGATGGTGATATTTTGGTCATGGGAGCACTATCCATTGACCATGGTCCTAGGGGATAGATTGACCAAGGCAAAGTGGGGACACGTTAGACTATGTGGGCTAGAGCATGTCCATCAATGGCCAGATTTGAGAATGCATTCAATGCAAAATTCAGCTTTGATTGAGCGGTGGCATACACTAACATCGAGTTTCCATCTACCTACTAGAGAGGTTGAAGTCACCTTACTGGACGTGTGGTAGATTCTATGAGTGTTGATCCATGGGATGTACCTTGAATACATACTAGAGGGTGTTGATCCTTATTTGTGAGAGTGCTTTGGGTGCCGACGGTAGAGGTTGCCAATATAGAGGTCGTGCCTGACATGGAAAGATGTACTAGAGTAGAGATTTCCATGACTTATCTTTTACCTTGCTTCACTTATATGGACGATGGTACCAGACCATGTGGGGCATCGATTTCCTATTGGGTGGACATGGGTGCTTAGCACATTATTAAAGGATGATGGTGCAGTCTTCTATTGGGGTTAGACCATCATAGCTGAGCTATATCATGACTTGCATATGTGTGCCTATAGGGCTTAGTGGACCATGGGTCCAGGGTAGACACTACTCATGGTATGGTCATGGGAGCATATAAGTGTTACACACCCCATTACTAGACATGAGACCTGGTAGCCTGGTGAGCCATTTGCATGCTAGTATAGGCCACCTGTCTAGTATACCTCAACAAAGTCTATCAATTTCTAGAGGAGATGTATTAATGAGATCATTATGTTTGAGTTGACACCCTATGACAGTGTGGAGCAATGGTGTAGTGTCCTAGCATTTGTGGGAGAGGATGATAGTGAGGATCAAAGATACCTTCCATATACACAGACAAACTATTGGCTGGTCAGGCAAATTATGCATGTCGTTATGAGGTATATGCCTTCTAGGGTGCAAAAATAGTCTGGGATGACACAAGATGTAGTCCCAGATAGATTTGTATACCTAGTCATATCTTGAGAGTATGGTAGGCTATGGGGTCATAGGACTAGTCTAAGATTGGTGAGGATATCCTAGCAGGTGAGGATATACTAGCCTATACACAGTGGTGGGTGGCTCATCAGCTAGTGCAATTGATAGTACCTAGAGCACCACCACCAATAAAGTAGCCATGGGGTGAGGGGGATGGAGTAGGGGATGGTGGATAGGTAGTAGTGGTGCCACCACTCATATAGGGGACTCAACAGGGTCTGTGGTGGTGTAGAGCCTGCCAAAGGAGGGTACTACACCAGTGGGGCCACCACAAGGGCCATAGATACAAAGGCCATAGGGACAGGGGCCACCAGGGCCACAAGTATAGGGACCACTAGGGGCACAAGATGTAGATATGGTCAAGGTAGAGTGGGATAGTCTCTAGAAAATGGTTTCCTAACTCCAGGGTGAGATACAATTGGAGCGTGCATTGGAAAATAGTGCCCAGCAGGCCTTGGCAACTTACAAGTAGAGGTATATGCCCAACAAGCTAGGGCAGATAGTGCCCAAGAGGCCTTGACAGCCCTACAGGTGAGGATAGATGCTAGAGAGTTCAAAAATTTTGGGATGCAGGAGGAGGTGGATGAGTTGGCAAAGATGGAGACCCTATGACAAGAGGTGGCCATGCTATGAGCAGAGCGGGAGATGCACCATGCACAGATTCATGAGTACTGTTAGGATTAAACCACAGACAAAAATAACAATCATATGCAAATATAACTAATAACATAAAATAAAATATCACATAGAAAAGAACACAAGACACCAAGATTTAACATGGTTCACCCAATCATTGGGCTATGTCCACCAAACAGTGAGTCTGACATTATTATGATCTAGTGATTATAATATGATTACAATCTATAAACCCTTACAGCTTAATAATGTTGCAAGAACCAATTTTTCATCACAACTATGAAACAATCCCTAACCCTAAGATCTTTTATATGAGTATTTTTACCACTTTAGAGTTATAATTAATAATTACATGTTGGCCAAAAAATTTGATAAAATAGGGCTCAAAAATTTTTTCCCAAAGAATTTATGAAGTATGTATAGTACTTTCCTAATCAGTCACCATAACCTAACAATCTCCCACTTGGGGACTGATTAGGCTCCACACTAAACAACAATCTCCCACTTAGATACTGATCATGTAACTATACCGCTACCACATGGGGCTCCCACTAGGTCAAACCACCCTGGACTTTGTTTTTCTTTTATTCATGTTCAGTCTAGAAGACCAACTAAAGCTGAAGAGGATTTTAGCTTCTCCCTTCTTATTACCTTTTTCAAAATATATACTAGATTATTATTTGTATGTATCCTCTCCAT
The DNA here is from genome assembly GCA_028749045.1 of Cupressus sempervirens. Lineage (NCBI taxonomy): Eukaryota > Viridiplantae > Streptophyta > Pinopsida > Cupressales > Cupressaceae > Cupressus > Cupressus sempervirens. The sequence continues at coordinate 755,716,846 of CM053792.1, read as the reverse complement.
CTTTAACTATCCATCCTCCAAAGTTAACCAAATGAAATGGTACAACAACTGTATGTGTTTGGTCTTTGAATGCAGAGCTGAATTCTTTGTAAGATGAATGGCACTTTGACTTTCTGTAAACAAATAATTATCCTTCTGAGGCTGACTCAATTCTTCCAAGAAGAACTGAAGCCATACCATCTCCTTGGCTACCTCTATAGCAGCTACATACTCTATCTCTATAGTGGATAAAGAATTTAACCTTTTGTAACCTAGAAACCCAACTCACAACTGTCCCACCAATAGTAAAGACATAACCTATAGTACTCTTCCTAGTATCAATATCCCCTACCAATTCTGAGTCAACATAGCCCTGTAAATCAGTAGTAGAGCCCCTAAAGTGTAAACACTTATTATATGTTCCTCTCAAATATCTAAGAATCCATTTGATGACATTCCAATGCTTAATTCCTAGATGACTCATATAGCTGCTAACGACTCCCACTGCATGTTCAATATCTAACCTAGTACATACCATAGCATACATCAAGCTTCCTATAGCTCAAGGATAGGGTACCTTGGACATCTTATCCTCCTCTTCCTATCTCTTAGGACACATCTCCTTAGTCAACTTCAAATGACAAGGTAAATGTGTATTGATAGCTTTAGCATTCTCGATGGAAAAACGTTGTAACACCTTCTCCACATAATCAGCCTGAGATAGTGTCAATGTTTTGTTCTTCCTATCTCTACAAATCTTCATATGAAGGATTTTTTTTTCTACCCCCAAATCCTTCATAGCAAATGCATGCACTAATTGGCATTTCAGCCCCTTAATGTGATCCATGTTAGGCCCAGCTACAAGCATATCATTAACATATAAACACAAAATAATGTAGCTATCATCATCCAACCTCTTAAAATAAAAAAATTGATCTAAATGACACCTATTGTATCCATGTTCATGCATAAAACTATCAAAATTTAGATACCATTGCCGAGGTGCTTACTTCAAGCCATATAAACTTTTCTTCAATTTGCACACTAAGTTCTCCTTACCTTTGACCACAAATCCCTATGGCTAAACCATATATATCTCATCATCCAAATAACCATGAAGGAAGGTTTTTTTAACATCAAGCTACTCTAATTGTAAATCTTCAATAGCCATAAGTCATAAAATGGTATGGATAGAAGTCATCTTAACAACAGGAGAAAATATCTCATCAAAATCAATGCCCTTCTTTTTTGAAAATCCTTTCACAAATAACCTGGCTTTAAATCTTTTCTTACCTCCTTCCTCTTCTTTCGACCTATAAAACCACTTATTCTATAAAGCTCTTTTACCTATAGGAAACTTGCATAAATCTCATGTCTTATTCTTTAGCAAAGAGTCCATTTCATCTTTCATTGTAGACTCCCACTGAATCTTAGTATCCACCTACACAGCTTCATCATAATGTTCAAGTTCACTAGCATCAGTAAGTAAAATTGAATACAAAGAGGTAGAGAATCTTTTTGGAGGACTAATTTTCCTTGTTGACCATCTAACATTCACTGGTGTGTGTGGTATTTGTTGTTATGATTGTTGCACATCATGAGGAATGGTTGGAACATCAGCTTGTGCAATATCATCTAGCACTACATAATCATCTTCTTTCTTGTCATGTTGTTGCAATAGATCTTTGTACAACACTTTCTCATTGAATATGGCATCCCTACTTCTTAAAATTCTATTATTTTCAAAATCCCAAAGCCTATAGCCAAATTTATTAATGACATATCCAACAAATACACATTTCTTTGACTTAGCTTCTAGCTTGGTTCTATTTTTAGAATCTATGTGAGCAAATGCCTCGGAGCCGAAGGTTTTGAGAAAAGAATAACTCATCTTCTTACCAGTCCATGCTTCCTCTAGAATACCACAACCCAAAGGAATAGAGGGACCTATATTCATCAAATATGTAGTAGTATTGACAATAGGGAAACCCAACATGTAACTTCATGCTCCTTGAATGCTCCATTATAGTCATGTTCATGCGATCAGCCACTCAATTTTCTTGTGGAGTCCTTGAAATAGTTTTATGTCTATGAATACTAGTAGTGGAGCAATAATCTTCAAATTCATGACTACAATACTTGCCACCATTATCAAATTTGAGACATTTTAATTTCTTACTAATCTCATTTTCAACCAAGCATTTCCATTTCTTAAAAATTTGAAATACATTAGATTTTTTTCTAAGGAAATAAGTCCATACTTTTCTAGTTGCATCAATAAATATAACATAATAATGAGAGCCACCAAGGGAAGATACCTAAACTAGTCCCCATACATCTATATGCACAAGCTCTAATTTCTCCTTTTTGTTTTCCTTCCTAATCTTTACAAAACTCACTCTCTTTTGTTTTCCATACATGCAAATTTTTTATAGAAATCTATATTAACAGATTTTAGTAATGGTAAAACTTTCCTTGAATTAAGTACTTTCATACCTTTCTCACACATGTGCCCAAGTTTGTTGTTCCACAATGCTATATCAGAATCTATAGCAACTATTTGTTCTTCCTACTCAAGTGCAACAACTGTTCCTAAAAAATCATTTTTCTCTTAAACAATTAAAGTACAAGGAACAATATGACCTGTACAAAGATATAAGGTGCCTGCTTTCACACCTTTCGCTACTACAAAGGAACCTTTTGAAATCTTTCAATTTTTATCATTAAAAGCATCTACACAACCCTGATCACTAAGTTTCCCTACTAAAATTAAATTCCTACTCAGCCTTGGAACATGTCTTACCTCATCTAGTAGCCAATGATTCCCATTTTGTAACTTAATCTTAATTTTTTCCTTTCCAAAAATATGACCAAGTTTATTAACCCCTAAATAAACAAGCCCAAAATCCCCTTGGACATAATCAATGAAATAACCTCTATTAGGTGTAGCATGAGATGAAGCACCAGAATCTAAAACCCATGAATCATCAACACTTTCTAAAGACATAAGTAAAGAATCCTCTTTAGATTTGTTACTTACCAGATTTGCCTTCTTGTCTCCATCTAGTTTATCTCCTTCATTTTTCTTTCGATTCTATCAATCTTTCTTTTTATGACCTAGTTTCCCATAGTACCAACAATCATTTGGTCCTCTCAATTGAGACCTCCTCCCCTTAGACTTTCCTATTGATTTTCCACAATTTTTGGAATTACTTCCTCTCTCATTCATTTTGCCCCTACTTTGTGCATTCAAAGCACTTCCTGATGTAGATCCACTTGAGGATTTCAGGAGATTTTCCTCACTCAAAATAACACCAATCACATCATCATATTTTAGGGTACTAGATCCAAGAACATAATTACTCAGAGCCATTACCAAGCCATTCCATCTTTTAGGCAAAGAACACAAAATCAAGAGAGCCCTAATTTCCTCCTCAAAATTGATACCCACAGAAGATAACTGAATAGTAATAATATTGAACTAATTTAAATGATTTGCAATAGATCCACCTTCTACCATTTTCTTATTAAATAAATATTTCATGAGAAATACCTTGTTTGAAGCAGAGGGCTTTTCATATAGTGTCACTAGGGTTTTTATCAACTCTTCTATTGTCTTCACTTTTATAATATTAAATGCCATCAATGGTGCCAGGCATAATCAAATGATTCCAAGTGTCTTTCTATCCAAAAGATCCCATTCATCATTTGACATAGATCCCTAATTCTTGGCTTTGCCTTCCAATGGCTTCCATAAATCCTTCTAATAAAGATAGTCTTCCATTTGCATCTTCCATAATTGGAAGTTTTTCCCATTAAACTAGTCAACCCTCAGCTTACCCTCCTCTACCATCTCTCCCACTCAACTATGAGACTCCCACTTAATCATGAGACTTTCTTACAGAGGATAACTGAAAAAAAAAAAACTAGGCTCTGATACCACTTGTTAGGATTAAAACCATAGACAGAAATAAAATTTACATGCAAATATAACCAATAACAAAAAATAATAAATCACATAGAAAAGAACACAAGACACCAAGATTTAATGTCGTTCACCCAATCCCTAGTCTATGTTCACCAAACAACAAGTTGGATATTATTATCATCCAGTGATTATAACTTGATTACAATCTGTAACCCCTTACAGCTCAATATTGCCACAAGAACCAATTTTGCATCACAACTATGAAACAATCCCTAACTCTAAGCTCTTTTATACAAGTTTTTTTACTGCTTTAGGGTTGTAATTAATAATTACACGTCGGACCAGAATTTTGATAAAATAGGGCCCCAAAATTTTTTTGGGGGGTGACGCCCTGAGCCCCAAAGAATTTATGAAGTATGTACAGTACTTTTCTAATTAGTCACCACAATCTAAGAAGTACTGTCAACAGTGGGATGTGGCCAAATAGGTAGTATAGCCTAGGGCAGCAATGGTTGTGATGTAGGAGGCTATGGCAACCCACTAAGTAAAGACATGGATTATATGAGAAGTGGCCTACTATAGGTCCCTATATCATGATGTCATGCCTGTCGATCAGCAGACGCCAAATTTTTGAGAGGCTTCCAGCTCATGGACTACTGTGGGTCAAGATAGGTCAATGTATTTAATTAAATAGTGCCAACCTCAATGAGGAGCGGATATTGGAGGGGTAGAGCTCTTGTAGCCAGTGACTTGATTATTTATAGTGAGTATTTTTGACATAGAGGTACAGATGCAGCAAGTTTTTGATGATGCATTTCTGCATGATGACACTACATTATTCTTTTGTATACATATTGTACATAGATATTGATTATTCTTTTGATATATATATGACATGATTCAATGGGCCTATTTGTATATGGATGACTCTTTCTTATGCATGCGATTTCTATGATGTGGATACTGACATTCTGATGTAGGATGTGTGTGATGTTATGTTGCCTATGACTTATATATGATGCCTAATGTGTGAATGAGGTAGGCTCAATGGCAAATATGAGATATATGCATTGTGTTATATTACATGTATGGATGTACTATATGATTTGTGAGATATTTTATGATGTATATGCCACTAAATATGATGACTATAATGAATGCACGAAATGAATTAATGTAATGAACTAATGGTGAAATCTAGTAATGAATAAAATGCCTAATTAATATGACAATGAATGTATCCTAAAATGTCAATAACAAAAAAAAAAGAGACTAATGAATGCAAAGTGAAATGATTGAACCTAAAATGTAAATATGAAAAAAACTTATTGAATGGACATGTGTCAAAACTCCTCACTCATAGGAACCAAGTAGCGTACCGTAAAAGGGGGAATAAATAGAACCCTTGTCTCAAGCAGGGTGCAATGAAACCCTGTACTACATGAATCCTAACTACATGATACCGAGGGATTCAATTTTGTTTATATGGGACAGTACACCCTAGTTTGATTTTTCAAAAGAGTGATTCACCAAATTCTATAGAACCATAGATGACAAATTTCCTTTGCATGGACTAGACTCTCAACACAATAGATACTTTAGGATGATAGATGTAGTCTACATAGCTATGATCGAACAAATGACATATATGCACTTGGACAGGTCTAGGCACACCCAAAGCCTTTTTAGGGGTCTTTGGTGGGAAGTGTGCTAACACGTTGCCCCCAATGAGTAATGCATAATCATAACTTGAAACTGACATACATGTACTAAAGCATAAAAAATAGATCACACTGCAAATGACATGTGCATTGAATTGAAGCCATTCAGGTGATACTAGAATATGGACAATCAAGGAACACCCTAAAGGCCACTAGTAACACACAAAATGAAAATCAACCAAAAGATACCTCATAGCCAAATAGTCAATTAGTCCACAGTTCCTACCAAGAATGTTAAGTCTTAGAATGTGAAAATTATTATACCATGCATAGGAAGGATTCATCCTATATGTTTGTCTAATGTCATTGCAAAATTTGGGCAAGGGCAGTGAAAAGAATATTGTCTCAAATCATTAAGTCTCAAATGGTGATTTCATTTAGGTTTGATTACATTCACTGTCATAGAAAAAAGTTCAATGTAATGGGATTGGTACAAGCACTCAATGGAAAAATGCCTCATAGACTAGAGGTGGTGCAGAGGCACCTAAATTTCAAGAAGACAAAGATATAAAAGCTAGAGAAGCCATTTGTAATAAGTTGTCAAAGGAGGTCTTAATATGATAAATAATGTAAAAATGTTTATTTAATTGGTGAATGGATCTATTGACATCCATCTAAAGTCATTTGAGTCATTTTTATTGTATTTGGGTCAAGTTGTAAAGGCTATGAATCCATTTTTTGTCAAAAATGTAAAAGTTGCGTAAAAAGTTGTAAAATGCAACTTTGAGAAAGTTGTTCATAATAGAAAAATGATGTAAAAAGGTATATGGTTGGTCTTGGGGGTAGTTAGGAAGGTCTATAACTATCAAATGGATATAAAAATCATTTTATGGTCAAACCAAATCAATTTGGAGAAGAGGAAATACTTTGATACATTTTTGGTGCATTTTATTGTTGTGGTTTTGATTGGTTTTTTTTAGTTTTAGAGTAGTTTCCAGGCCTTTTACAGCCATTTACAGCTAGGAAACCATGTAATATAGTAATCAATATATATTATGATGAATAATTCTTCTCATGCTTTTGGTTTGGTTCAATTTTATGAAGAAATGAATAAGTTATGGGTATTTTGGTGAAAGTGGATGTTTGCAGATTTGAGATTTGCTGAATACAGTCATGTTACAGCATGTGATGCGGACATATTTTGGAGACTTGAGATATCTAATGATATTCATTGGAAAGATATGTGAACTAAATTTCATTTCCAACTGGTTTGAATCATTTTAATTTAGATTTGGGAAAGTTATGAAGATTTGAGTGAAAACTGGTTTTTAAAGATATCCATTCAAGATGAAGGCAGGGATTTGTGCTTGAAAAATTATATATGAATGGGAAAAATAAATGAATTATAGATTTGGAAATTAGAATCATAGATGGATAATTTGGAATTGGTTTGAGATTATTTAAAATTTTTTTGTGAAAGATATTTGATGCCCTAGGCAGGGTTACTAGTTTTGGGTCTGGTTTATGACAGAGAAAATGGGTCTTGATACAAAGACCATAACTTGTAATTGGTTTATTGGATGGGTACCATCTTTGAATATGTTTGAATATACCTCATTTTTAACAATTAATCCAAAGGGTTTGGAAAGAAATATTATAGATTGAAAGTTATGAAAAATGAAATCTGATATAGAAATCAGGATATGTGAATGGAGGAAGGTTGATATTTTTGTGTTGGAAAATGTTTTGTTCTACCTTGTAAGATGCATCTAATTATGGAGTTTATTTAATGGATTTTTAAGGGATCAGCATGGATCCTATTATTTGGTTGATTTCAAGAACAGATTCGTATCAGAGCTCAGAAGATTCTGAGCGTGTAGATGGAAGATGATCTACACCAGGCAGTGTTGGGTTGTTTTGGATTCTTGTTTTGAGGTTTGTGGTTGCAGAATGGTGCTAGTTCACTCAGCTTCAATGGGTGGACAGGAGAGGTCTACCAAAGGATCATAGGAGATGATCCATGGCCAGAGAGGATGGTCCTTTGTGTGTTTCCAATAGATTGGGGAGAGAGGCATGATGGGACTCCCAGGTGAGGGACAAGAGGTTGTGATGCAGCATGGAGGAGTGGACTGAGGAATGAGAAGCACCATAGAGGCAACCAACATAACTCCATTGATGGGATTCATTAGTGAAAGAGATAGGAAAGTGGAGGAGGCATCGATCTAGTGATGATGGTGAAGAGTCAAAGGAAAAGATGAGGATTTTGATCTAATATTTTTTCTTGCAGGTTATTGATTCCATGTTTCCAAGGGACTTGGAAACTTTTCAAGGTTGGGAGTATGGTGCAGAGGCACCTAAATTTCAAGAAGACAAAGATATAAAGGCTAGAGAAGCCATTTGTAATAAGTTGTCAAAGGAGGTCTTAATATGATAAATAATGTAAAAATGTTTATTTAATTGGTGAATGGATCTATTAACATCCATCTAAAGTCATTTGAGTCATTTTTATTGTATTTGGGTCAAGTTGTAAAGGCTATGAATCCATTTTTTGTCAAAAATGTAAAAGTTGCGTAAAAAGTTGTAAAATGCAACTTTGAGAAAGTTGTTAATAATAGAAAAATGATGTAAAAAGGTATATGGTTGGTCTTGGGGGTAGTTAGGAAGGTTTATAACTGTCAAATGGATATAAAAACCATTGTATGGTCAAACCAAATTAATTTGGAGAAGAGGAAATACTTTGATACATTTTTGGTGCATTTTATTGTTGTGGTTTTGATTGGTTTTTTTTAGTTTTAGAGTACTTTCCAGGCCTTTTACAGACATGTACAGCTGGGAAACCGTGTAATATAGTAATAAATATATATTATGATGAATAGTTCTTCTCATGCTTTTGGTTTGGTTCAATTTTATGAAGAAATGAATAAGTTATGGGTATTTTGGTGAAAGTGGATGTTTGCAGATTTGAGATTCGCTGAGTACAGTCATGTTACAGCGTGTGATGCGGACATATTTTGGATACTTGAGATCTATAATTATATTCATTGGAAAGATATGTGAACTACCTTTCATTTCCAACTAGTTTTAATAATTTTCATTTAGATTTGGGAAAGTTATCAAGATTTGAGTGAAAACTGGTTTTTAAAGATATCCATTCAAGATGAAGGCAGGGATTTGTGCTTGAAAAATTATATATGAATGGGAAAAATAAATGGCTTATAGATTTGGAAATTAGAATCATAGATGGATAATTTTGAATTGGTTTTAGATTATTTAAAATTTTTTTTTGAAAGATATTTGATGCCCTAGGCAGGGTTACCAGTTTTGGTTCTGGTTTATGACAGAGAAAATGGGTCTTGATACAAAGACCATAACTTGTAATTGGTTTATTGGATGGGTACCATATTTGAATATGTTTTACTATACCTTTTTTTTAACAATTAATCCAAAGGGTTTGGAAAGAAATATTATAGATTGAAAGTTATGAAAAATGAAATCTGATATAGAAATCAGGATATGTGAATGGAGGAATGTTGATATTTTTGTGTTGGAAAATGTTTTGTTCTACCTTGTAAGATGCCTCTAATTATGGAGTTTATTTAATGGATTTTGAAGGGATCATCATGGAGTTTATTTAATTATGGAGTTTATCAAACATTTGAGAATAATTCTTTCAAATTGGCTTATGAGGATGGTGAAGTACTTCCCCTGACCTACAATGGTCAGGATTTGAAGCTCTATCAAGTTTCAAATTGAAAACAGGTAACCCCTATAGTGTATTATAGTTAGATTTAGTGTCATGTGTGTGCCTTAGTTAGTCTTTTTTCTTCTGTTCTCTTTTCCTTGTGCCTTGTTTTGTTTTAGCTTTTGTTGTGTTGCCACCTTTTATATCCCATTGTAAAACTAGAGATTCTAAATTCCTTGCTTGGGTATAGTCTACCCAAGTCCCCAGTTAGAGCCAGCCGTTGCCTCACTTTTCACCATAGCCCAATTTTTTCAAAGTGGATGATTTAACTCATATTGTGTATGGATCATTCAAGATAGTTTTTTCTTCCTTCCTCAAAGTGTTAAGTTTCTCCATCAGGTTTCCATCTTTTGTCTTTTCTCGCATTATATAGCCAGGTGGATATTTCTTATTGTCATGAGTCATATAGGTAGTCTAGACCCTTACTCGATGGAGATTCTTCAATAATTCTACATCAAATGAATTTACTTGCAAATTTTTTTTATCCGAGTGTAAAGAAAGTTGAACTGGTGGAAAATAAAGTTTCTTCTTCTCCATAGCGGGTTTTCGCACCCGAAAGGTGAAACTCTGCAGGGATTAATAAATGCTATTTGTAGGCTAAAACAAGGAAAGGTAAGCCATACTATGGATGAATCATTCAAATATTATCATTTTTTCATAGTTGGAATCACTTAGAACTCATCAGGATGATCAAGATAAGAATCGGCAAAAAACTTAGAAATAGCTTCTCCTTTGCCAGGTTTCGAACCAAGAAGTAAGTTTTCCAAAAAGGCCTAAATAGAAGGGTAAAGTTATTAGTGGGCCCTATTTTTGCTAGAAAATCATTCTTTATGTTTTTTGAAGGCTTATAGTAAAGTTCTTAAGGCAGAAAAGGTAAAGCAAAAGATTTAAGTAGAAAAATGAAAATTGCCTTCTCCATTGCGGGTTTTCTACCCTCGAAACCAATGTTTCGCATCTAATGAAAAATCGCTACTACAAGCATGGTAAGTGTTTGAATAGATCACAAGATGTGTCTAGGACAAAAATAGAAGCAAATTATTGAAATTTTTAAGGATATTTTCAGCAGAATCTAGCCAACCGAATTTTTCTTTAGGGGGCACTTCGTTCTTGATTTTCTGAAATAGGGTGAAAATGGAAAGGTAAGTCAGTAATAAAGGAGAGTTACCATTGGGCCAATAGAAATAGAGAAATGACAAGGAGAAATTTGTTAGAACCTTTACATTTACTAACCCAATGGATTTATCCTTAAATTTGCTCGTGTGGTGCAAATTATGAAATTTAATGGGGAAATCAAGAGTTTTCATATAAAGAAGAACATAATAGAATTTCAAATCACCGCTTTGCTATTATATTGTTATATTGAATAGTGCTTCCGAGAAACTTCAAAGTTTAGGGTTCATTTTCTTACATTATCACAATTTTTGAATTTCTATCATTCTATATCAAAAAAGATGGCATCAAGATTCTCTAGTTTCAATGGGCTGGGTGGAATCAAGTTGACATGGCAGAGTATCTCTAATACTTCACTATGTTTCTTTGATATGCAAGATTTTTACAGAAGGCTAAGAACTGAGCTGACTCACCCTATAATAGAGAAGCTCCGAGAAAGTGTACTGGTGGAAGTAGCTAGGTTTCCTGTCATAGTACAAGCTCCATAACTAATTATGGAATGTATCAATCATTACAACCTGGACACCAAGCAGATCCTATTGCCTGATCAAACGGTACTAATTTCAATTGATAGGCAAGCAGTGGTGAATTGTCTATGGATTTTAGAATGAGAGGAGTTCTCTGAGCTAACAATTAGAGGAGCCATGCCTAAATTCTCCCTGAAGAAGATGGTGTGGTGAATGAGATCATGAATTCCTGGTTCCAAAAGCCCAGAGGGGTAAAGAGTAAGGTCCCTAAAACCCTATTTAGCACGGATCTTAAGCCTGAAATTGTGGATATTTTGGTCCTCTTGCATCGACGAAAAGGTGAGGTAGAAGCATTCAATTTTATAGAACAATATTTCTTTATGGTGCAAATTATCTACTCAGACACATAGTATGTTGATTGGGCATATGAAGTTAGTGAACATCTTTCTAGGGCTCTCAATGTAGCTAAGTTTTACAATTCATTTTATATGTCATCTTTCTTGATATATATGTTGGCTTCCCTACAACTGTGGCTATATCGAGTATATCTAGGTTAATGATGCATTTACTATGAGAATCTATAGGGAACTTCAAGGGTGTCTAGAGCGAAGGTTCAGCCCAGAAGCGATGGCAGTCATCAACCAGTTTGGCTATTATTTTATTCAATTCTCATCTTTTTCTTATTTGCATCTTGTAGCGTTTGATAGATTTCCCCTAAAGCTACCTAGATGATATCATCATTGTCATCAAGCTTGTCAGGAAAGCAATTCAAGTAAATGTTCTTAGCACCAATTTGAAAAAAAAGGATATGAATTTCCCATAAAAGTTGGAGCATACAGTTGTGAGTCCCAATCAGATGCGAAGAACATACTCAAAGCATTCAAGAACAAATACAGACTAGAGGCATATGAAGTGATAAGGCCCATGTTTGATCCAAATGGATATGCTAGAGATGTGCTTCAAATTGGAAGTGTCATCAAACATGTAACTACTATAGAAGATTACTAGGCTGATTGCAAAGATGAGCTAAAGAGTTGACACTGTGCCTTTGCTAGACTCACAATAGAACAAATAAAGACATATGGGATTAACTTAGAGGTGGAAGGGCTAGAGGATGATGGGAAAAATATGTATAGTAATACATATTTGACCAAATTGAGAAATACTCAATCAGTTCTGAGCCATATGTCGATGTGGAGGAAGACCTTGATGTTATGATGGCTCAGATTATCAAAAGAACTAGGAAATGGGTCGAGTGGACAACAAAAAAGGGCCAGAGTAGGAGCAAGACTACTCAAGCTTCACCATCCGCTGCTACTCCCACTTCTTCTCAAAGTACCACACCTAGTGCTACAACTTCAGCTGCTCCAGGACTTGCTCAATCTGCAGGAGGAGGTGACCAACCCCTAGAGAAGAAAATTTCAATAGCTCCAACTTGCCAAGGTGGTCCTCTACCAATTATTGGAGCCCAAGCCCAAGCCAACGCCAAAGAAAATAGGACTAAAGAGCCGAAAGATTGTGTTACTACTCAAGTTTCACCTCCTCATGTGGCTGCTACTCCATCTCATCATCATAGCCCTGGTCCATCTGCAAGTGCTCCCCCTTTAAAGCCAACTAGTTCCCCCATTCAGATATTAGAGATCGGGGATGAACAGAGTAGTAGCAACGAATCCATTGAATTTGATGAAGCTACAAGGAAAACTCAAGAGCAAGAGAAAGTCTCAAGTTCTTCTAGGCTTCTATTTCAGGATCCTAAGAATCCATTTTCTACTACTTTAGTGCCAATGACTCCGGTGAGGAAGAAGATGTTCAATATAGAATCACTCAGGGCTACCTCAAAAGTAATTAGCACAGAATCCTGGTTAGAAGATACTCTAGAAAGGGGGAGAAAGAGGAAAAGGAGAGTATCCCTGCAAAGGATACTATGTCTCAAGCAGTTCACCCTAGATCTACAGTAGTGAAAGTTAAGAAGTAGAAGACTTTATCAATACTTGGGCAAGATCTAGAAATAGGACACTTAACAATGGAGGTAGCAAAGCCAAATAAAGTAGGGAGAATTGAGGACATGAGACTTGAAGATTTCACTTTGCATTCAATTGATCTCAGAGAGGCTAGGCATCATACAAAGGTGGGCATATGGAGATCAAGTAATGAGGTGATAGAAGAACAATTGGTTAACCTTAAGTTGTCAAAAATATGAATGAAAGCCAAGATTAAAGAATTGAAAAGATTTATCAGGCAATTAGTTGTTCCATTGACAACCATTACTAGTGTGCCTGCTATTGAGAACCCTACTGCAGAAGAAGTCCAAGTCTTCATCTCACAGATTCAAAAGGATAGGCATTTTTTCCAAATCAAAAAATAATGAATTGAGAAACTCAATGCATATGGAGCTATTTTGATTGATCAAATTGGAAATGTTATCCTTTGATTGGAAATTGAGAAGGATAATATCACTTCTAATCACAACACTCTGGCCACAAAAAAGGCAAGCTATGATGAATTTATTTCTCTCCTTAATATGGTCATCCAAATGAAGGAAAAAGAGGCAGTTGAAGCGAATATTTTGAAGAAGGGAACTGAGCCTCTATTCGAATGGCTCCAAAACATGCAATTCAAGTAGGAGATGATTCAAGAGGCTAAAGAAGGACTCAAAGAAAAAAAGGAAAAGGTGAAGAAGATCCAAAACAGAGCATTTGAACTCATGCAAGGATTACACACTGAACCACAAAATAGTGGGCAAGCAAAAGCTCTCCTTGGGGTAGAAGTAATGAAAAATAACTTCTCCACATACTTGAGTAATCGATTTGGAATGACATCAAGTGGTAAAAATAGAGTGGTAGAGTTGTAGATGCTTGGTGGATACGTACATGTGGTGGCTAGAGAATTGACAAGTCAGCTAAATGCAGTAAAGGAGTTGGCTCAGGAGATTTCAAAGTGGCTCTTAAGATTCACTAATGTACATGTGCCTAGTCATGAAGAAATGATCCCAATTATAGTGGCTGCCAAAACATATAGGGAAAAAATTGAAAATGGAAAGAAGTCTAAGTAATTCATTTGACACTCCTTTTTTGTTCGCTGATGTAAATTTTGCAAATTTTGTAAATTTTGTAATATGAAAAATTGGCATCTTGCCATTTGTCATCCTCAGAAGATGAACTGATTAAAATTCCTATTGCAATGGTCATCTCTCAACTCTATATGTATGAAGTTGAATGATTAATGAAAGGTCAACAAAATTTTGGTGTGAAGTACTATTTGTTGCAGATTCAATTGAATGGTATTTTATTTCAATCATTTTCCATTCTAGTACGTATTGTGATTAGTTTGTATTTCCTTTCTATTTTATAGAGAAATAAGGAAGAACAGAGTTTCATTTCCCTGATTTTCCAAAATACAAATGAATGTAATAAGTATTGTTATAACTCATTTGATGAAAGGATTATGTTAGTTTTTCCTGATTCATCAGTTGTAGTTTAGATCTGAATTTCAACTTATTCTACTCTTATGCGAATAGATTTATGGATTCATAAGAGGTGTGGATACGTGAATCTATTTTAGTATTTAGAAGTCTTTCTTGCCTGAATTAAGTTCTAGTTAAGCTTAATTTGGTTTGCCTCTTGTGCTCTCAGGTTAAGATCATACCCCACATTAGTTTTAGGAATAAAACATAATTCCTTGATCATTCACACAGTGAACTATACCTACCAATTCAAAGAGAATCCAGTAATCATAAAATGGCTTTTTAATTGTTGTAAATACATATTATTCATCATTCAGGCATTAAGATTCATATCTTCACAAGAAACAAGAGAGGAAAAATATGTTTACCAACACAGTGTAACAAAGAAAATTATTGCCCCTGATCCCTTTTGTCTGAAGGAACCATCAAAAAATAGCTTCCATTGTGTACTAGGGGTAATAGTCATAATTGTGTCATCTAGAAAGTCTGCTATAATGGGATGGTCTCCTTGAAGAGGAGCTTCAACAAGCTGGTATGCAATTACTTGTCCCTCAATGGCCTTGCGATCCTTATACACAATGTCAAATTCACTTAAAATCAAGACCCATTTTGCAACTCGACCAGTGAGGGAGGCTTTTGATAGAAAATATTTGAGTGGATCTATCTTGGCAATAAGATGTGTAGTGTGATTAAGCATATAATGGTGTTGTTTCTATGTACAAAAGACTACTGCCAAAAAAGCTCTCTTAATAGAAGTGTAATTCAACTCATAGCCAACTAATGTTCAATTGAGGTAGTATATAGCTTGCTCATTACCATTGTCATCTAGTTGTGCCAAAAGGGCACCTAAGGAAATTGAAGTGCTTAAAATGTATAGAATCAATGGTCATCCTACAATTGGAGGAAATACAACTAGAGGATTAGCCAAGTATTCTTAACTTGTTCAAATGCATTTTAACATAGGCAATCCCATTGAAACTTAGTGTCTTTGTGAATTAAATGTTGAAGTGGATGGACCTTATTACCAACTAGGACACAATCGTCTGATTGATTGTAACTTTCCCTAAAATTGCGAAGTTGTTTCAACATGGTAGGCGGAGGCATTTCCATGATGGATTTCACATTGGTAGGATCTACCTCAGTACCTCTTCTTGACACAATGTAGCATAACAACTTTCTTGATTTCACCCCAAAAACACACTTCTTTGGATTAAGGTGCACTTTATATTTCTCCAACCTTTCAAAAATGGTGGTGAGCACATCAATGTGGGAATCACATCTCTTTGATTTTCCTAGGATGTCATCAACATAGTCCTCCATTATGACATGTAGAAGATCACGAAAGATTATAGTCATGGCACGTTGATAGGTGACATTGATATTCTTCAAGCCAAAAGGCATGACTTGGTAACAAAAGGTCACCCGTGGGGTGGTAAATGTCATTTTATTTTGATCTTCTTCCATAATTTTGATTTGATTGTAACCAGAGAAACCATCCATTAAAGACAAAATTTCATGTCTAGCAGTCAAATCCACTATGATGTCTATGTTAGGAAGTGGAATATCATCCTTAGGACATGCGAGATTTAAATCTTGAAAATCTGAACAGACGCGGATGCCCCTAGATGTTTTTCCTATAGGAACAATGTTGGAAACCCACTCAAGATAATCAATAGGGTGGATAAACTTTTCCTCTATCATTTTCTACAGTTCTGTTTTGACTAGAAGTACTACATTAGGATGCATTTTGTGAAACTTTTTCTTGAAAGGTTTAATCTTGGGATCTACTGTTAAGTGATGCACAACCAAATCTATTTCTAAACCAGACATATCCTTGTATGTCAATGAAAAATTGATTTTTCCCTTTTGTAAGAACTCAATTATTGTCTTTTTCTCTTTGGGACTTAAGGTAGCTGCAATGTAGGTGATTTGTGGATTATCCTCTGCACCCAAATTGACTGGAATTGTGTCCTCATTTAATATAGATGACTTTTCTGGTGGTAAAGATTTGAATGGAAAATCAACTTCTCTCTCTTATGGCACCTCTAGGAGGTTTTCAATAGAAAATGCATGCTTTATTTTATCTTTTTCTTCATCTAAAAGAAATCTAAAAGATTTTTCACTAGATGATGTTTCCATCTATTTTTCTATTTTTATTTTCTTTTTCACTTTTGCAACTAAGAGAGTTGACTTGGCTACCAAAGTAGGCTTCTTTATTGTATTGGATCTCATGTTCATAATCTTGGAGATTCTTAAGGCCAAAGAATGCCATCACTGCTTCGTCAAATTTACAAATATCAAGAGTTGGTGGTGTGTCCTGAAGGTTCCGATCTATCATGTCAGGGTTGGTGAGAGGTAGGTTGGTGGATGAAAGGTTAGCTATGGTAGTGGCATAGACATGCTTCTCTAGGTCATCCTCAATGTATTGGAAGGGTACTTCAAAGTATTCCTTCTCTTCTGTCTCAAAATCAAGTTCAACCATACAATAGTTGTTAGCAAAGGACACCTTGGGTTTAATGGAGCTCAAACCACATCCTTTAGGATAGGTATTAGCCTCAAGGGGTTTTCTGATTCCATCTTCTTTAGGTCTAAGGCCAGTACCATGATATCCCATGTTTTTAATAATGGGAGGAGCCTTAAAATATTTATCTTTGGGGAATTCCATAGGTTCATCTTTTCCATCAAAATATAGCCAATCTAGGATATTAGATTCCACGTGTTCATCACTAAGTAAACCCCAATGTTCAAATGTTGTTTTGCTAAAACTCATAGTATCCTTATTTGTAGAAGGTGGTAGTTGTGAAGGTTTTCCAAAGGAATAGGGGGAGAGTTGTAGTTGTCCAACACACAAAGCATTTTTAAACCTATGCTCTCCCATTCCTAGGTTAGCAAAAGTAACCTTCTTCCTTGTAGTATTGACCTTAGTATCTTTCACCTACTCTTTTCCTTTACATGAACTGGAATTATTATTGGATAACTCTAGCATTATTGTGGAAGGTGATTCCATTATGGTGATAGATTTAGGTATAACCTTAAAAAACTCACTTATTGGAAAAAAATTTGTTGGTGCACCTTCCAGTCATTTACAAAAGGCAAAAGGAAAAGGATCGCTTGGAATTGTGACCTCTCTTCCTTGGCAGGTAAATTTCAAGCATTGATGATATGTAGATGGGACTACCTTGAGTGTGTGTATCTAAGGTCGACCAAGAAAGATGTTATATGGAAAATCCAAGTCTAGGACATGGTATTCAATTTTTATGATAGCTAGCCCTACCTTTAGTGGTAACATGATAATTCCTTTTGATTCTCTTTCTCTTTCATGATTATCCTTTTATTGATATCTAGGAGGTCTTCTAGAAATGAATCATCTTCAATGTACAAAGGTTCAAACTAGATCCATTATCTATAAGGACTCTTTTTATTTTATTTCATTGTATAAGGACTTCAATGTGGAGCGACAAATTTTGGTGTTGGTTAGGACCTTGGAAATCTTTGTCTATGAAGACAAGGTGTTGTTGTGTGGTAAGGTTTCCAATCATGGTAGTGAATTGGGATGCATTAATATTTTTAGGAACATGAGACTCTAAAAGAGAAATCTTTAAAATCTCTTTATGGATGGGTGAGGTGGTGAGGAGTTCTAGAATGGATATTTGTGTAGGAGTCTTCCCTAACTAGGATAATACATCATAGTGAGAAGTGGATCTTTGTGAGGTGAATGGCACAACAAGCGCATGTGGAACTGATGGATTAGTAGGGTTGCCAGTGGCAGCTTGCAAAGTGATTCTTCCCTGTTGAATGGTTGCATCACAATTAGCTACTTGTAGGATAAGGGTATTCACATGAGTGTCTACCTCTTCAATGTGACCACACATGGAGTCAAAACCACATACATCATTTTTTTCTATTTAACCACACAAGGAGTCAAACCTTGATATGTGGTTAGTAGAATAGTCATAATGTAATGCATTTGATGTGGAAGCTCGATTTACATTGTTTGTATTATTATTTCCATTATTTTTATTGTCATTTTTATGGTTAGGAAATGGATTTTGAAATATCTCCAGTTTAGCATTTTTATAGGGTGGTTCCCCTTCTACCTCAATTTCTCCATCGTCAACAAGATTTTGAATGAAGACCTTGAGTTTGATACACTTGTGTGTGTCATGTCCTTTAATGTAGTGGTATTTGCAATATTCATTTTCCTTATACCATTTTGATTTGGGTTGATTCTCATCAAAGGGCTGTGTGTTGGGAAACACCATCAAATTATGATCCACTAGTTTTTGGAATATGGTATCCAAGGGTTCACAAAAGTTAGTGAACTTTTGATTTTGATCATAAGTCATGGTTGTAATTACTATTAGTATTGTTGTTTTTGTGAGGAAAAAATTACATTTCATTATGAGATTGCTGATTGTTTTGATTCTGATTATCATTGTTTGAGTTGTTGTTGTTTTGGTTACAATAGTTGTTGTTGTTGTTGTTTCCACCTTGGAGGTTTTGTACACTTTTTGTAGACACCTAAATTTGATTACACTACTTTGGTAATCTAATTTAGCCATCTCTAAAGGCATCATTACTTAAATTCTTATTTATTAATCCTTTGCCATCCTTAGTTGATTAATTTAATTAATCATCTATAGTCCTAATTGATAAATCAAATAATCTATTATTTATCAATTAAATCCTTTTCTCCTATCTAATTCCAAAAATCCCCATTTATTAAATAAATCTATTTGATAAATGAAATCCTCAAATTCAAAAAGCCCTAACCTATCCCTAATCCTCCATTTAGCCAAATCCACCCCATCCACCCATACTAAACTAGCTTAGCCACTAGCTCACCCACCCTCATTAATGTCATCCACTTGCACATCTCTAACATCTCTAATCTAATCCTAAACCCAAGCCTAATCCACCCCCTAATGTTGTCACATTCCTTAAATAAGTTTAAGACTTTCCTAAACTAAATCAAAGTCTCTCCTCAAAAATCCCAACCACCAAGTCATGAGTGCTCTTACAAACCATAAAAGACTCTTACAAGCCCACTCATGACTCTTACACCCATCTTTCACACTCTTCCCTCTTCCACACTCATTCCTCTTACATCCCTCTTACATACTCAACCCCAATCATCATGCCTTTAACCAACCCTTTACCCTACCCTCTCACACTCATCGTCCTTGTGACAAGTGTCACCTTCCCATTTGTGCTAAACAAGCACAATCCATGTGCTCCCCTTTGAGTCCATCTTAGCCCTCCTTAACCATCTCCCCATCCTTGCATCTAAGCCCTCCATCCCTCTACCCCTTAGCCTATAAATTGAATCCCATCCCAAGCCATTTCATCAACAATCTTTGAGCTAAAGTTACCATGCCCTTTTGAGAGCCAAAAGCCATACCCATACCCTTATAATGCCAAATTGAGAGCTCACAAAGCTACCAATTTGATATTATCCATCCCCACCATTGAAGCAACTTTGAGCATTTCAGCGTACATCCCCAATCTACACATAGACACATCTCAAAAACAAGAGAACAAATCTCATTGAGAGAGCCTATCCATGGCTCACATTCTCATTTGAGTTTGTCTTCTCTTTGTCTCTCTTATATGTTATGTTAGTTTAATGTGTAAATGCTTTCATTAGATTAGTATTTCTAGCATATTAGATTAGTGTATATATTTTGGCATGCCTGGTGGGACCCCGCTATGGGTCATTTTTTTTCATCCATTTCAATCTACATGTTATTTTTAGAAACTAACAATCTAATGGTTTACGTTGTTTGAGTTGTTGCAAGGTTGTTTGCTTGTTTTGTAGGTTGAAGGATGCACTAAAGAGAAGAATACATACCCTAAAAAATCAAAAAATAACAAAGAAAACAAAAAATTCTTGAAAAAACCCGCATCCGTCAGTTCACTTCGTGCAGTGTCGTCTCCTCCTGTCGTCTTCGTAGTTTGGTGTCTGGGCCTGCAAATTGTCATCTTCGTCGGCTACTTTGTCGTCTGCGCAACCAAATCAACGTCTCCATAGTTTGGCATCTTCGCCTGGTTTTTTGTTGTTGGTGCTGCTACTAGACTATCGTCTGTGCATCCTCAACCGTTGTCTCCGCAGATTCGCATCTTCGTCAGCTACACTGTCGTCTCCGCAACCTATTCTATTGTCTCCGCCGTCGCCAACCCAAATCGTCATCTGCAAAAATTTGCGTTTGCGAAAATCGACGTCTCCACTTGTCACATATTTTCTGCACCACAAAATATGACCTGTCGTCTTCGCTCTGTCGTCTCTGAATACTAGTGTCTCCGCATTTCAACATCTACGTAGTTTGGCATCTCCGCTTGATAGAATGTCATCTCTGCCTGCTTATGTTGCATTTCTATTTTAGACCATTTTAAGCATTTTTATGCATAGGAAAAATAGCAAAAAAAGTTTTTAAAAATTTCCCATAGTTAATCTCTCATTTTTGAAGATTTTGGCTAAATAAATTGCTCTTTTTTGTCTCATTGCAGGTTGGAGCACATATGGAACCACTAACCATGCTTCTTGCAGGTTTTCATATTGCTAAAAAATAAACTTGAATGTTTAACCATTTGTCTTTGAATGCTGTTGCTAAAAAATGAACTTGAATGGTTAAACACATTTTCCATTGAATGAATGTTGCTCAAAACACACTCTTGAATGCCATGGATTAAAATCAACTTTTCTTGGAATGCATGCTTAAAACAACAAATCCAATCTTGAATGCCAAGGATCAATTAACCATTGCAATATCAAACACTTCATTTGGTGCATTAAAAAAAGAAAACAAAATTTCTCTTTTGCATGCAATTTGGGCAATGTTTAATTTTAGGACAATTAAGAAACTTTGTTAAGTTAAATGCAAATTTGCAAAAAATCAATTTGAGTAGTTCCTTGGACTCACCTCTTTTCTAATCACCCATCAATTCAACCATTGGTTGCAATCTCAGTGCCATTTATGGGGATGGGTCTACTTGAGAAAAGTGTTAAATGTTCCACAATCTAACTAACTCACTTGGTCTTTGAATGTTTGCTTTAACTTTATCGAAATTCTTAAATGACCAAAACTCTAAATTAAATCGATCACACTTCAAGTTTGGGCACTAAAATTGAACAACAACTGACGTGGAGGGCCTCCGGGCATGTGCTTGAAATCGAATCTCACACATCTTTGTTTTGAGTTTAAAACAAACACACACTCAATCTTGAATGTCTTAAAGAAAATCAATCGATACTTGAGGTGGAGGGCCTCCGAGCACGCGAGTTTTCTTTTGTTGACCCTAACTCTTCTTATTGTTTGCATTCTTCGATCGATTTACTTTTGTTGGCGCTTCAAGTTGGAATTGAACATTGTCTCTTAAACATGAGTGCTTGCAAAGTCTAAATTAGCACACATAAGAGTTAGTTGGTAAAAGAACAAACGTGTTTTTTAGCCCAAGGTCATCCAAGTCTTCTCTCCCCTTTTCGTCTTTCGAGGCCATCTTGGGTGCATAAGATTAGGATCCAAAACCTTGTTTCTTTTTAGGAGGCCTACTTAGGGATTTCATCACCCCTTGGACGACCTCAACTCCAGCGTTTTGGTGGAGTATAAGAATCAAGGGGTGAATCGAAAGAAACCTCTCTTGGGATCAAGATTTTGTCACTCGAGCTAAGCCACAAGGAACTTTACACCCTTGAGAAGTGAAAGAGGAGAAGTGGGTTACCGCTCTCAGCTATGTGACATCCTTTTGGTCTCATCTACAGATTTGGGCCTCATGTACCTTACGTATATCGAGGACTCCCTAGCTAAACCAACTGTCAGCCTTGCAAAAAACCATCTAGGATGTTAATGTGTTTGGAGTGACTGATCAAAACATTTGTAGAACATACACACTCCTCAGTGCAAGTATCACATTCTGAGAACCACAAACTTCTATCTGGGTGTTCCTATCTATTGCTTGATTTTATTTTACTTGTTGAATGAATGTTTACCAAACTTGGTCAATCCTAGCTTAGGGCACACTTAGTGTAGTCACTGCCTATTTTAGAAGTTGAACAAGTCAAAACAAAACAATTGAGATCTCTCAAAGCCAAGCAAATTCAAGAATTTATGTCGGAACAACCTAAACCCAAACAGAAGTTTCACAAAGTCAAACTCAAGACATCTTTGGCATACCAAGAACTTTCAGCCAAGAGAAAAGAAATAACACCAAGCCGACGAATTGCCAAACTCCACAAAGCAGAGGACAAAGCTACTGACGAAGCACTTCAAGAGGCTTGGTTAGAGCGCACCATCAAATTTAGCCAACGTCCAGGAGTTAATCCTGCTTATGCCTTACCAACTAGCCATGATTTCTATGATTAGACACCCTTGTTTCTCCCCATCTTCTTGGATAAGCTTCACTTTAGAGTCATCTTTGTAGAAAAGCCAGCCATCTTAGGTTATCCCCGTAAGAATTATTAGCTCATCCATCCCATTTAGAATCAAACCATCTACCCAGCAATCAAAAATCTGCACATCTAAGCTTTCAAAATTGTTATCACCTTGCTAAAAGTTTGCCATTCCTAAAATCTTCCAAATCCACCAATCTCACCAAGGTTATCCCTTTGATAGAACTTTATCTAGGGTAATCTAGCTTTGTCACTTGTTATCCCTCATCACCTTGAGCTAAAGGTTGGGATCCACAAGTGGTCAATCTCGTGTTCTTCCTAAAGGATCATTAGTCTATCCTTAAGTTGACACAATCACCACCAAGCTTGCACATAGGAAAGCAGATCTTTTGTGCTTTGACAACATATCTTTGAAGTTAGAATCCCCAACCCAATCCTCCTTAGGTTTTTTCATATAGCTTTTCCTCAACCTATGAAATCATTTGCATAGAGAATCCTTCCCCCTTTTTACATCCATCAGCATTATTGCATCTCATCCCTAGGAGCATTTTTCATGCCACCCGTCACTCACTTAGCCAAGAAGAAAGAAACAATGGAGCCCTATCATTTGGATCGAACAACCTCACCCCCCTTGAGCACTCAGCCATCCTTCAGCCCAGAGAAATCTATGCCATCACCTACTGACATTGAAGCTTTCATGAACCAACCAGGAAATGCAGTATTGGTAAACGCCATTATAGACAAGAACAAAGAGACAATCATGGCTAATTTTCGAAGGGACAATGTAGGAACCTTTGACTTTGGAAGACCCCCTCCATTATCAGATCCATCTCACCCGTTGTTTGGACAAATGCCACCACCCATAGGCTCTTATGATCCAAATTATCCTAAATATATGCCAAAAGAAGAGCCTCCAGCCAATCCATATGACCCAACAGACCCAAACATACCATCATCCACCCAAGTTGAAATCTCCATGCCGCAAGCCAAACCAGCCACCACCACTCCATCCTTGGTTCATACCTCTCCACTCCAAACCCCCTTTACCCAAAACACCTCACTGTTCACCCCCTTCACTATTGTTGCTACTCCCCAACCCAGCCTTCCAAATCCACCCCTCTCCCAAATCAGTGCTAGCATCTTTGGCCAACCTCAGCAATATACAATAGGGATGCCACCCATGGGGCCAAGTAATCAACCTTTCATCCCCCCAAGCTTGTTCACCACAGCCCAAAGCACAATACCATCATTTCCATTAGGTCTTGGGAGCTCAATAGTGTCAGCCACAAATCCACAAGCTACTAACTTCACTCCACAAAGCTATCAAATCCCACAAGCTACTGCCAATTTTCTACCAAGCTCCCAAGTGACCCCAGCTCTCGCCACCACTCTACCAAGCTTCCAAATCCAGCCACCAAGCTATCAAATCCCATCAATTTCATTCCCAAGCTTTCAATTTCCACCACCAACTAATCCATTACCTCCTATTACCAACTACTTTTCAATGCCACTCCTAGGAGGTAATCCACCAATCCAACCAACCACCAATTATTTGCAAATACCATCCCAAATGGGGGCACAACCCACATATATTGCTCAAACCCCACAAGCCCCCCGATCGTTTCCCCAAGCCTCACAACCATCTTATACCTTACCCCCACAAAGCAATCCATTTATCTCACAGCCAGCTTATGTTCCTCAATCTCAACCTCAAATCCCATATCAAGAGCAAGCCTCGCAGCACACGCAGCAATATGTGCCACCTCCCCCTTAGCAACCTGTCATCCGCCATGTAGCTGCCCAAACAATGTACAATCCCTATCAGCAAATCCCTCACAGCCATCCATATTCAGTGGCCCCATCTAGCGCATACCTACCTCAAGGTACTCCTACATTGGGGGCACCCAAGCGATCACCTATCAATTCAGAATGGGAGCAAATGAAGACAACTTTGAAAGCAATCATAGAAGGGAATGATCCGAAGAAATTCAAGTTTGAGAATGTGTGTCCTTACCCATTTGACAGAGCCATTACCATGACACCATTTCCCAAACACTTTGAGGTACCCAAATTTGACAAATTCAGAGGAAAAGGAGACCCTGTCACACATATCAAAGAATTTTACATACACTGCCAGGACGTGGCATACAATGATGTATTCCTCTTGCGCCCTTTTCCCAAAAGCTTGGCTGGACCAGCTCTTGAATGGTATTACAGAATCCCCTATGGCACAATTAAAAACTTTGCTGAATTATCTGAGGCATTTGTAGCCCAATATGCCCATCTTGTTGAAACAGAGCTATCAATAGTTGATCTTGTCCACACCAAGCAAAAAGGTGGAGAAAGCCTTGCCAAATACCTACAAAAATGGCAAACCCTTACCACCCACATATCCTATACCTTGCCAGAACGCCATGTGGTGAAAATGTTTATTGATAATGCCCATCCTAGTTTGGCTCACCACATGACCATGAACTGTCTATAGACCTATAAGGATATCAAAGAGAAAGGAATGATCCTTGAGCAAGGACTCATTAAAGATGGTGTGGTCAAGATTTACAAAGAGGCCAACCAAAATCAATCACATTCCATTGACAGGTCTAGGTATTGGAACAAAAACAAGCATGTTGCAACAGATGGGGTTACTGACACCAGACATGTGAATATCGTTGGTCCTTCCCAAAATCAGTCTAACCCACCATATCAAACAAACAATCAATAAGCTATTAACTACCAACAATGGAATAACCAAAGCTATCAAAACCACAATACAAGACCCAACTTTCAAGGGTCTAACAATCAAGCTAATGCCATCAATGTAGCTGTAGGGAAAAAATCCAGATTCCAACCCGCACCTAAAAACTATACACCCCTTTGTGAGCCATTGGATGTTATTTTTGAGAAATTGGATAAGGAAAACCTCATCAAATTTCCTCCTACCCAGCAAATTGATCCAAGCCAATCCAAAGCTGCATGGTACAAGGACAATGAGTATTGCAAGTTCCATAGGGTAAATGGTCACACCACCCTCAGATGCATGAAACTGAAAGATTATGTGTAGGACCTCATTGATCGGAAAGAAATCACTATTGGTGCCCAAACCTCTCCCACTGCAGGCTTACAGATTTATCAAAATGCTTTTCTTCCACACAACAACCAAAATCCTGGAAAAGCACCTATCCAAAACAACACCAACAACTGCCAACATAACAAACAGCATGGGAAGAACAATGACCACACTTCATCCTATATAGACTATGGTAGCCTTATAGGTTGTATATCTGAGAAAGAGCCTTCTGTCAATGTTATCAATATCCGAGGACCAGACAATGAGTGTGCAGTCACCACTCAAAGAGCGTGATTTAACATCGCAGGCCCACTAGTTTTATCAGCACCATCAGCTCCATCAAAAAGCCGGTACAATATCTTGGAACACCTTGGGAACATACCAGCCCAAATCTCCATTTTAGACCTTCTCCACACTAGTCCTATGTACAAAGACATCCTTGACAGTGCTCTCATAGAATCTTGTGTCCCTTCTGATATCAATGCTACTGATTTTCATAATCTTGTTGGACACCTTTCATCCTCATGTGCCCTATCTTTCAAACCCACCGACATACCCGCAGTTGAGCCAGATCACACCCTTCCGCTTCGCATAGCCATCATGGTATCCAATTTCACTGTGAAAAGAGTAATGATAGATAATGGATCAGCCTTGAACATTTGCACTCTAAAATTCATAAAACAAGCTGGGTATACTGAGGCAGATATGATCAGTGAATTTATCACCATCAAAGCTTATGACAACTTGGAAAGAACCACAGAAGGGACTATTTTGCTACCAATCAAGGTTAGGCTAGTCATCCAAGAGATAGTTTGCCATGTTGTTGATCTAAACCTACCATTGAACATCCTCCTTGATCGCCCATGGATTCATGCTATGAAGGTCATTCCATTCACCTACCATCAGTGCATCAAATTTCTACATCAGGGCACTGAGGTAACCATCCATGTCGATCGAGAACCCTTTGCTTACTGCAATGTAGTTAAAGCTTCATATACAAACCATTTCTCTGGAATAGACATCGGCACAGCCATCGCCAGCTCATCCCACACTTGTAATGATGCAGAAACCATCCTCGCCTCCACCCTATCTACCATAAAGATCAACAACAAAGGTTGTGGAGAATATAGTCTGTCAGATACATTTGTTGTCGGAGCAATCCCACTTGATCCACATACCCATGGACAGTCGACATATCACAAAGCTAAGGAGATTCCACCTTCTCAATACAAACAGTTTGGCCCAACGACCTTTGCATCCTCAAAAGCCCCTCTTCGTGAGGAGCTCACTCCAGATATCAACAATTGGTTACATAAGGATGCACCTCCAAGAAATCAAGCATGCCTTGATCACTTCAATCAGAAGTATCCCCAAGAACATAACCTCATCACTGAAAAATGGAACTATCAAGGTGGTGGACTTGGACTAGAAGAAAGGGGCATGCAATGTCCCATTGAAGTACATAAGTGGGAAACAAAGTCAGGTCTTGGCTTTGGCATACCCACAACTAGGGGCACCAACGAGAATGGTCATGCTTTTTCGAACATCCACCGCAACCTTGTCAAAATCGAAGACACTCCTGAGGAAGTTGAAAAGAGATCCTACGACGATATCCCAGACCAAATCTTCCTAGGAGACTCTGTTCTCCGAGAACTATCCATCCATCTCATTGACCTACCACTCGCTCATCCACAACTCATAGATTGGGGCCAACCAAGTGTCATACATATTGATGAGTTCGCATTAGAGGAAGCGCTTCTAAGATTCATGGGAGCCGAACCTCCTCATAAGATGACAAAGCCAGATTCTGCCTACATCTACAAGCTAGATCCCAAGGGGTATTTTGGAGAAAATCCCCAACCTAGTTTCGATACACCCAAAACTGGAACTAAGGTAAATCTGGGACTAGCTAAGGCAGTGAAGAGAACCCCTCAGCAAGAAAATCTAGAGCCACAAGCAGAACATGAGGATTTAGTATTGCCTCCTCAAAATAATCGACTAGAGGTGTCTTCTATTCTAATAGAGGATACTAGAGAGGTCAAGATTGGCTCTTCAGATATCCCTAGACTTGTTCACATTGCTGCATCCCTATCACAAGACCAAGCTGACCTCCTCTTTGAGGTTTTATGAGAGAACATTGGCTGATTTGCATGGTCATATCAGGACATGTCAGGACTTGATTCAAAGCTTGTAGTTCATCATCTTGCAGTCGATCCAAAGATCAAGCCTGTTAGACAAAAGCTTAGAAAAATGCACCCCAAGGTGGCATTACTAGTCAAAGCTGAACTAGAAAGAATGTTAGCTGATAAGGTTATCCGACCTATCAACTACTCAGAGTGGATCTCCAACATGGTCCCTGTCACTAAGCCTTCTAGTGACATCAGAATCTGCATTGATTTTAGAGATCTTAACAAAGCTTGTCCAAAGGATGATTTTCCCTTGCCCAACATAGATATGATTGTAGATCTTATAGCTGGACATGAAATTCTGTCCCTTATGGATGGATTTTTTGAGTATAATCAGATCAAGATTGCAGAAGAGGATCAACATAAGACAACATTCACTACCCCTTGGGGAACCTTTTGCTACACCATGATGCCTTTTGGCCTAAAGAATGTTGGGGCTACCTATCAAAGAGCTATGACAGCCATTTTCCATGATCTTATCCATAGCATTTTGGAAGATTATGTGGACGATATCCTAGTCAAATCTCACACCTTCATGGATCATCTTGCTGACCTGGAGAAAGTCTTTGATAGGTTGGCCCAATATCATCTCATGCTAAATCCCAAGAAGTGTTTCTTTGGGGTCACATCTGGCAAGCTTCTAGGCTTCATAGTTTCTAAATGAGGTATAGAGATGGACCCCAAAAAAGTCAAGGCTATCTTAGACATGCCTCCTCCCCAGACACTGCAACAGCTTCACTCTCTTCAGGGAAAACTTCAATCTTTCTGGCGCTTCATCTCCCAACTTGCAGATAAGTGTACACCATTTTCACACTTGCTAAAGAAGAATGAGAACTTCAAGTGGGATCTTTTATGTCAATGCAGCTTTGATCAGCTCAAGCAATATCTCACCAATCCCCCTATCTTAGTTCCACCAGTTCCTGGTCATCCCTTGATCTTGTATGTATCAGCAACACCTACTGCTCTAGGGGCACTTCTAGCACAATATGATGATTATAGCAGAGAAAGAGCCATCCACTATATTAGTAGAACCCTAGTTGGTTATGAACTCAATTACACTCCTATGGAAAAAGCTTGTTTGGCAGTTGTTTTCTCAACTCAAAAGCTTCACCACTACATGCTAAGTCATACCATACAACTAGTCTCTAAGATTGATCCTCTCAAGTATATGCTCTCTAGAACAGCACTCATAGGTCGGCTAGCAAAGTGGGTTATGCTACTAAGTTAGTTTGACATCTAGTATGTGGACAGAAAGGAAATCAAAGGTCAAGCTATAGTAGATCACCTAGCTGATGCACCTCTAGTAGATGCTCATAGAATTCCCAGACGAGCATATATACTTAATTGAAGAGCAACCCCTTGCTCACAGAATTCCCAGACGAGCATATCTACTTAATTGAAGAGTAGCCCCCATGGAATCTTTATTTTGATGGCTCATACACATCTAATGGATCAGGGGCAGGAATATTATTAGTTACACCTCAAGGAGATTATATTCCGAAAGCCTTCAAGCTACAATTCCCTAGCACCAACAATATAGCAGAATATGAAGCTCTTTTAGTAGGATTAAAGATAGCTGTAGAATGGAATATCACTGAGTTACAAGTCTTTAGCGATTCCCAGCTCATCATCAAACAAGTCTTAAATGAATATCAAACCAAAGATGAAAGGCTATTACCCTACAAAGAGCTAGTTGATCAGATGACCCAGCATTTTACAAAGCTTTAGTTTACACAAGTGCCACGAATGCAAAATAAAGCAGCAGACGCCATGGCCACTATCGACTTGCTCTTGGAAATTCCCCAAGAAGCGATGCAGTATGAATTTTTAGTTGAGTAGCTCCTCACACCTGCTTATGCGAATGAGGATTCAAACCGTATTTGTATCTTGGTTGGTCCCCAGTCCTCTTGGTACCATGAAATTCATGCTTACCTTAATGATGGTATCATATCCCCTCACCTCACACGCACCCAACGCCAGAACCTTATTCAAAAATCATCCTGCTATGTCATCATAGCCAATACCCTATATCATCGGGGTTAACATGATACCCTCTCTCAATGTTTAGATGAAAATGAGGCCGCGATGGCATTAAAAGAAGTACATTCCAGACTTTGCGGTGCCCACACGAGTAGTATTGTCCTAGCACGACAAATCCTTAGAGCAGGCTACTATTGGCCTACCATTCAAGAAGACTCCTGTGACTTTTTCAGAAAGTGTTTCCCATGTTTGCAACATGCAAATCTTGTGCATGCTCCAGCACAGGATCTACAGCCTATTGCACCACCTTGGCCTTTCGCTTGTTGGGGCCTTGATCTAGTTGGAACTATCACACCTCTCTCATCTGATGGACATAAATGGATAATAACAGCTACAGACTATTTCACTAAGTGGGTGGAAGCAATCCCCCTAGTCTCAGCTACAGGAGTTCAAGTCTCCAAGTTCATCTTGTACCACATTTTTTGCCGCTTCAGCATCCCATCCACCATCTTCACTGACCACGGAGGTAACTTTGAAAATCTCAACATGGAAGAATTATGCACTTCCCTCCGCATCCATCGCCACTTTTCTAGCCCATATTTCCCACAAGGTAATAGCCAAGCAGAGGCAACTAACAAAACCCTCCTCAAGATCCTAAAGAAAGTTGTCAATGATTCCAGCTATGATTGGCACCTACAAATAAATCTAGCCCTATGGGCCTATCGAACTTCCTTTCGTACATCCACAGGAACAACTCCATACTCCCTAGTCTATGGTGCCAAAGCGGTATTACCTATAGAAGTTGAACTTCCCTCACTACGCATATCTTTGCGAGGGCAAATCTTAGATGAAGAATATAGAGTAGCTCGGCTCACCCAACTAGATCTCTTAGACGAGAAGAGACAACAAGCCTATAACCATCTCACAGTCTACCAAACTTGTCTCAAAAGGAATTTCAACAAGAAGGTGCTTCCACAACACTTTCAGCCAGGTGACATGGTCCTCAAAGAAAACATGAAAGTCCAAGCAGATCGAGAAAAGAAAGGCAAGTTTGAACCTACATGGCTTGGTCCCTATGTGGTTACCACCTCCTTTGGCTCTGAAGCCTATCAGTTATCTACACCAAAAGGAGAACTCTTGAATGATCCCACTAACATCATTCATCTCAAGAAGTTCTATGCTTGAAGATCCTTGGTAGACCCAGCTTTTGAAAAACACAAAAAAAAAAAATAGTAAAGAGAAATAAGCATCCAATGGTGAAAACTTGGCAATTCAAGTGCCTTGGATAGGTAGCTTGGTGAAAACATGGTAACTCAAGTGCCTTGTGTACTAAAGATGAATCCATTATCTATCACTATCCTATCCCTCATCCATTCACCCACCATCCCATAAAACACCTCCTTGTTCCCTTGGTGTTCCAATCAAATATCCAAAATCTGATGGAGCTTGTAAATACCTCCTGTACAACTTGTAAATCTTGTACCAAAGCTTGTATTATACCTTGTAAATCTTGTACCATACCTTGTATATATCTGAATCTTGTCCAAAGCTTGTACCATATTCCAGCTTGTAAATAATCTTGTATCCTAGCTTGTATCCTACCACATGCACACACAGAATCCCATTTTCCTTAAGCTTTTCGCAAACCATCTACCTATCCACCTATCAACTATTATAGACATCCCATCCTTCACAAACATTTCCATCTCACAAAAAACAAAACATGAACAAACTTGTACATTTGTAAATATCTTGGTCCGTCAGCTTGTACATCCTCTTTCGCTTAGTATCATTGTATCTATCCGGCTTTCATCTTAGTTCATCCTTGGTCAACATCTTGCACACATCGCACACCTTGGTTAGCTATTCCAATGCATCCTTTAGCTAGATCTCCAATCACCAAAGTGTTATCCTTCTTAGTTCAGCTTGCCAGACGCATCACTCATCCCGATCCACCAGCTTAGGTGCTCTCCAATAGGTCCTTGCAGGATATAGCTTTCCTCATGTCTAATCTTGGTCCGTTAGTACCTCGTCCTACCCATCTCGTTGGAAAATGGTTCTCTTTTGGATTTTCACTTTCTTTTGATTTGGAACCTTCCCTTTTGGGTCTTGAAGTATCTTTTCCAAGAAATCTCCTTGTTCCCTCCTCAAGGTTGCCATGATCTTCCATATCATGGTATGTTGCGAATGGGGCAATCAGAGTGTAAGGTCTTGATCAAGTCTTTTTCTTGTTTTCTTTTTCTGCTTGTAGGTTACCTAGTGTCGTTTCCACATTGCTTCCTCTGGGATTCATGTGTGATACTAGGGCAATCCTTGTGTGTTTGTTTTGAGGCAATTTGTTAGTCCTTTGGATAGTTGGTGAGAAGGCCTTGATGTTCTTGGTAACCTTGGTAATTAACCAATAGTCCTATAGCAAATCTAGTGCTCAACTACATGGTGGTACTTCTCTTTGAAGTATCCCTCCGCTCAAAAAGCTTCAATGGATTCCCTTCATCTCCATTATCCCCCATCCATATCCTACATTTGTCATCCTACCCCAGCTTATTCATCAATATCTCTTTGAATCACTCCTCATGCTTAGATTTAGGGATCCAAAATCCTAGTCTTAGGGATCCACCAATCAAATCAATCCACCAAGCCTCATCTTTCGAGATCCACAATCCTAGTCCTAGGGATCTCTGAAACCCATCTTCTGCCAATCTGACTCTTTGAAATCCTGTTGCATCATCTTTATCATTCCATCATCCATCTCCCTACCATGGATTCCTTTTATAGCACTCCACTCCTCCATCCTCCCCCCCCCAATCCTGGAAAGTCTTAAGCTTGCTTTACTTTTGTGCCTCTGATTTCCCTTTATCATTCTCTCGTAGTGCGAGTTTGAGATAATTCAACCCCTTCTCTTTGCCAACCTGTGTCTTAGCTCATCTCAATTTCTTGTACTTTTCAAGAAGTCGTCGAGCCTCATTTCTCTCCCTGCTGCCTTCTTGAGGGGGCATCATCTAAGTCTAGTCTCTCCTCTTCTTATCCGAGACTAGGGCAACCTTGTTGCTAAAACATCTTCTTCGTGTTGTCTTCGTTTGAACTTCTTTTAAATAGTGTTGTCTCAACACTATATCAAAGAGGGGCAAAATGTAGACACCTAAATTTGATTACACTGCTTTGGTAATCTAATTTAGCCATCTCTAAAGGCATCATTAATTAAATTCTTATTTAATTAATCCTTTGCCATCCCTAGTTGATTAATTTAATTAATCATCTATAGTCCTAATTGATAAATCAAATAATCTATTATTTATCAATTAAATCCTTTTCTCCTATCTAATTCCAAAAATCCCCATTTATTAAATAAATCTATTTGATAAATGAAATCCTCAAATTCAAAAACCCCTAACCTATCCCTAATCCTCCATTCAGCCTAATCCACCCCATCCACCCATACTAAACTAGCTTAGCCACTAACTCACGCACCCTCATTAATGCCATCCACTTGCACATCTCTAACATCTCTAATCTAATCCTGAACCCAATCCTAATCCACCCCCTAATGTTGTCACATTCCTTAAATAAGTTTAAGACTTTCTTAAACCAAATGAAAGTCTCTCCTCAAAAATCCCAACCACCAAGTCATGAGTGCTCTTACAAACCATAAAAGACTCTTACAAGCCCACTCATGACTCTTACACCCATCTTCCACACTCTTCCCTATTCCACACTCATTCCTCTTACATCCCTCTTACATACTCAACCCCACTCATCATGCCTTTAACCAACCCTTTACCCTACCCTCTCACACTCATCCTCCTTGTGACAAGTGTCACCTTCCCATTTGTGCTAAACAAGCACAATCCATGTGCTCCCCTTTGAGTGCATCTTAGCCCTCCTTAACCATCTCCCCATCCTTGCATCTAAGCCCTCCATCCCTCTACCCCTTAGCCTATAAATTGAATCCCATCCCAAGCCATTGCATCAAAAATCTTTGAGCTAAAGTTACCATGCCCTTTTGAGAGCCAAAAGCCATACCCATTTCCTTATAATGCCAAATTGAGAGCTCACAAAGCTACCAATTTGCTATTATCCATCCCCACCATTGAAGCAACTTTGAGCATTTGAGTATACATCCCCAATCTACACATAGACACATCTCAAAAACAAGAGAACAAATCTCATTGAGAGAGCCTATCCATGGCTCACATTCTCATTTGAGTTTGTCTTCTCTTTGTCTCTCTTATATGTTATGTTAGTTTAATGTGTAAATGCTTTCATTAGATTAGTATTTCTAGCATATTAGATTAGTGTATACACTTTTAACATCAATGACACCATCGTGGGTAACACCTTTTTTTTAAGACCAAAATTTGAGTTTGTTGTTTTTGTTCATGTCATTGTTTGAAGATGAAGGGCTATAATGTTTAATGGAACCCTTGTCTAAGAGTCCATTTTCAATGTTCTTTCCTTTCTTGACTAAGGTGACAAAGTGCTTAGGACTAGCCAACTTCATGTGGAAAGACATCTCTAGTATTAAGTTTTTCATAAATATATCTAGAAGGTGGGAATCTTCAATTTTATATGGCACGTGATTAGCAAGATGCCTCCATTTTTGTAGAAAGTTGGCAAATGTTTCACTATTTCATTGTTTTGTGTTGCACAAATCACTTAATGAGGCATGAGGTTCAATGTTGTAATAGTATTGTGCTACAATTTCCCATGTTAAATCATTGAAGGAAGTAATGGAACCCTTGGGTAAGTTCATTAGCCACTCTAGTGTAGGGCCTACAAGACTTCATGTGAAGAGCCTCTTAAGATAATCCTCACTATAGGCTACTTCTTGACACAAAATGGAGAATTCCTTGAGATGTGTGATAGGACATGTTTCTCTCGTGTATCTGTCAAATTTAGGAATCTCAAAATTTGGTGGAAATGGGATCATGTTAATAGATTTTTCAAATGGAAAGGGGAAAATTTCCTAAAAAGAGAAATCCTTCACTCCTTTGTTGCTCATAGTATGGACCAAGTTTCGAAGTTCATGCAACTACTGGGCTAGATCTTGGTTTGGTTGCATTTGTGATTGTTGGGAATTGATAGACCCATCTCCCAAGTTGTAAGGAGTTCCAAACATATTGTGAGGTGGTGGAAGTACTCCACTTTGGCCAATGTATTGATATGTAGTCATTGGAATTAGCACATATGTTTTCACCATACTTTTTGGCATTTGCAAATACAAGGAATACATTGGTTGTGTTGGAATTGCCATTTGTTGGGTATTCACTTGCCCAACGTTTAAGCATCCTATAGTTAGACCTATCAAGGTTGACTATGAAATACTAGCATTAGTAGTGGTTGACTAATGAGTTGTTGGATATGTTCTACACTTAATTGGAATGTCATTTGTGTTGAAACACTTTATATAGGTACGAAACTAGTTCTCACTACGGGCTCCTTCTCTTTCCTAAATGTTTGGGTTGTGTTTGAAGTTGGTAACATGGGAGCACCAAACTTCATAATTTTTCTAAACAAGGTGCTCTCATCCAAACTTTTAGGGACATTAACACCATCTTTAACCAAGTTTAGGTAGATCTCAATCTTGTTTTCCCTAATAGACTTTTCCATCATTTTTAAATTGTATGGATCTGCAAGAAATGTTCAGACAGCACTAGGGATATTGTTGCTATCAATAGGATCTTCCTCTTGGTATACTTCTTTGTCATCATGTGAATTACTTCCCAAAGTGGTGTTGTAGAAAGGATCTTCTAGTTCTTGTGTGGATGTTAAGCTAGGCATGCCAAAGTCTGAACTAGAGGGAAATGTGCTCCCCAATGAGGTTGTTCATGGAGGAAAAGGATTCTCCATCTCTTGTTGCCTTAATGATTCTAACAAACAATACAAGGGATTAAATGTGTATTTTTCGGATCATGTATGTACCATACAATAGTGACCAAACCAATGGGTGGAAGATAATGGAAGAAAGAGAAGAATGTGTAGGAGAGCAATTGAATCTTACGTGATAAAAGGGCCAACAACCTAAATGTATACAAAAGCCCTTACTAATTTAGTGAATGAAGTGTCATTATAGGATAAAAGTATCTTTCTTCTACCAAAGATGGTCAAGTGATCTTTAGGCAAGATGGAACACCAAATTTATGACTCGCCATTTGGAGATGGACTTGTGATCCCAAATGAGCAAAAGTAATTATGATAAATGTTTTCTTATAAATAAAGGTCCAGTGTTGTAATCTTGGAAGTTTTGTAACTAAGATGTCCTTATGCCCAAAAGTTTAAGGTTAAAATGATTAGGCTCCCTAGAGGAAATTCTGCAACTAGAAGAGTAGAAATTTGGGAAATGGGGTTTTTGTGGAGAATGAAAGTGTTACAGTCACTATGCAGTTAACTCAATCTTTTCTTACTAGGAACAAAAATCTTGGCTTCACTCTAGGAAAAGTAGACCAATTTTGAAGTTTAGCATTGTATTTGATTCTATCATAGCGATGTTGTTTGGCTTCTTCTCTCTTGATGTCCTTGATAGCATATTGGAATTGTTTATCACTGTGTGCTAGGTTTTTCCTTATAGGGAAATGATTTGGACAATTTCACCTTCTTAGGTTTCACTTTGTTTGTCATTGTAGGAACAAAATAAACTTAGTTTCAAGAAAAATCTTGTGACCAAAAGACCTAATGACTTTCAAATGGTGGACCAAATACAAGAATTCCTAAAAAGTAATTGTACGTCAAGAGGACCCACTTACAACTATTTCACTCATTGAAAGTTTAGCTCGCATTTCACTTATTTTTGAACTTGTTCAATGTTTGGCTTTGGTTTTGGATGTTTAAACAATCAGGCACACTAAGCGCACCAACAATCCTAATAAGGCTTCCACTACGATGTACAAAGATTATCTTAATGGAGTCCTCTATATACACAAGGTATGTGAGGCCCAAATTTGTAGATGAAGGAAAATAGTGTCACACAACTAGGGGGAGGCAGTAACCCGAATCTCCGCATTCACTTTCCAAAGGTATAAAGTTCTTTGGGGCTTAACCAAGAGTGACAAAACTTTACTTCCAAGAGAGGTGTCTTTCGATTCATACCCTAATTCTTATACTCCACCAGAAAACTAGAGTTGAGGTCATCCCAAGAGATGATGAAATCCCCAAGTAGGCCTCCTAAAAATAAACAAGACCACTTATTTCTTGTGCACTCAAGATCACTTGAATGCACTAGAGAAGAGAATACATAAGTGGCCTCGAGGTTAAAAGGCACTTGTTCTTTTCCAATGGAGCTTTAAGTTTTGTAATCTACTCTTGAAGACACTCATGTTTAAGCATATATTATTGTTTCCAACTTGATAACATCATCAACATAATAAAAAGTGAGGATTTGTCAACAAAAGTAAATTGATTGTGAACATAAGAAAATTGCTAAAAATGAAACCAATTCCTTTAAGTCATTCAAGATTGAGAGAATTCATTTTAAGCACCAAATCCAAATATTTCATAGCAAGCTTTATTGACCTTAGGAATTCAATAGTGTATTTTCTATCTAAAACTTCATTCTAATGAAAGCATATTAATTTTCTTTAAGACATTCAAGATTGTGTTTGACTAGCCTAAACATGCATTCCAATGAAAAACTTGTTCATTCGTTATGTTTGAGCATTATTCATTCCAATGAAATGTGTGTGAATTTCCTTTAAGTCATTCAAGAGTGTGTTTGGTATTTAGGTATTAGTTTTCAATATACATTCCAAAGACAATAATTATTTAATACAAGTTCATTAACCATTTAATCCTACAAGTGATCAAAATCACTACAGATTGCCAAAGTGATTAAAATCACTATAAACCTTTAAGTGATTAAAATCACTACTAATTTTTAAATGATTAAAGTCCTTAAAAGGAAGCTCTCCAAAGTTTTTTTCCTACAATAAAATTTGGTTAGAAATCCCTGCCAATCAATGGGTTAAGTGTTAAAAATTGTTTTGATCTGCCAAAAAGTGTAGATGACAAACACAAAGTGCAGATGATAGAATTGCATAGATGTCAAAAATCGTAGATGAAAAAACTACATAGATACCAAAACTTGTAGATGTTAGAAAATAGGTGTATATAGTTAGTCGTTCAATGGTGAGTTGTTAGTCATAGATGATAGATTAGATTTGCAAATGCTAAAACTCAGGGATGATAAAGTACTTGGCACACAATGCATATAATGAACTAAGGACCCCAGCTGACAATTCTTTGTAAAAATCACAAACAACAATTTGGTTTCATAGTAAATTTTAAATGTCTAGCCACCATGTAAATGACACTACAAATATCGAAGATGCTAAAACTTAGGTTTAATGTAGTGAAGCATGGATTAAGGAAATAATGGTAGAGACACCAATCTATGTAGACAATGGTATGCGCAAACACTAATTTGTGCAGATGTTGTATAATAGATGACAAATATTCATAGATGACACTACCTCCTAGTGAAGATGATAATGTATAGGTTCTAATAGTAGGTTATGACTTTTTGATGATTTTTTGAAGATAAACTAGGGATGTGGGTCCCACCGGGTGTGCCAAAATGTGTATGCAAAAATCTAACCTGTAAAGAGCATGCATAAACAAGAAAATGTTAGTAGCATGTTCAATCAATATACAAATGAAATTTGAAAATTACTAATTCTACTTAATTTTTGAAACAACTATGCAAGCAACAACTTAAAGTCCTCACACAACCTCAAAGTAGTTAAATAAGGGTGCCCATAAGAGGCCTTGTTGGTGTGCATACATGTGAGGGATGTAGATGTGCTCTCCCAAAATACAACTATTGGATCCAAGATAGTGAAATGAAGTGCAAAATGTGATATGAATCTAACTAGGATGAATGAAGAATGTTTCAAGGAAAAGCTATAAAGAAGCCATTATCAAAATATCCTAAGAAGTGGAGATTGATGCAAGGAAGTAAACTAGATTAAAAATGGAAATGAAATGGAAATCTAGCAACTACCAAAGGTTAGGAACAATGCAAATCACAAAAATCTCTAGAAAGCTGTAACACTAAACTAGCATGATGACAATGCAAATGAGAGAGATGGAAAATGCTTGAGACAATGGCTCTATTTATAGGTTTGAGAGAGGCCTTGGGGAGGTGAAATCTATGTGGCATCCACATAGGTACCACAACAAAGACACATGGGGTAAATGAAAATCCATGCAAATTTCAAAATGAGCCTTTATTGTTTGAGAGGCTCAATGTGTGCTCACACGTGTGAGCAACCTTGGGGAAGTAGTTGGGGGACAAAGGTGTAAGAGGTGTAAGAGGTTTAAATGAAGTGCAAGCTTTATTGGAACATGTGTTACTCACACATGTGTAAGCAACCACTTAGTTGTTAAAAATGTGATTAAGTGAGTTTTAGAATAATAAAGTGGGATTAAGTAGTGGCTAGGCTTAGAAGGATGAGAGTGGTGGGTGTAGACTAGGTTTTAGGATGAGATTAGAATTAAATTAAATAAGATTAAATTTAATCATAGGATTATAGAATTTAATGGAATGGAGGGAGTTAAATAAATAGAATTTATTTAAAAGGGGATTTATGGGGCACTGTGCATTAAATAAATTTAATACATTAGGGGAAGTATTCAAATTAAATTTAAATACATTAAGGAAATGACTTTATTTAACTATATAAATTTAATTAAATAAGTAGAATATTATGAAAAATATAATTAATTAGTGAATAATCAATTATAATGTCAAAGAAAATATTAAATAAATTAATATAGTGTTTAGGACAATTTTAAGTGTCTACAAGAGGTGCCATTTTATTTCATTACAAAACAGTATGCCAAATTTATGTTGCACCTCAAGGTGAACTATTGGAGCATGAGGGACAACATAGGTATACCAGGAGGAGCTCGTCAAGATAGACCCTTTTCCTAGAGGAAGAAAGATGGAAAATTTGTCCCCCAAACTATTGTCTCCCCACCTCCTCTAGTGTACTATCTTGATATCATTGTAGAGGCTAGCTCTCAAACTATTAGAGCCATCTATAGATTGAGTAGCCTATTGATATCCTAGGCTAGGTCAATGTTGCCTCCCCATGTTGATGATGTTGGCATGAGTTTATCATGAACAAGCTCACACATGTTTGTGTGCCCCATACTTGCATAATGTGCAAGAATATTTGTCTAGGTCCTATAGGTGATCTTTTTAAGTATTTGTTTGTATTTCAGGAGGATGATACACCAGACACATGTATAGAGGATACACACCCTAATGTGAGAGAGGAGGGGCATGTAGAGGCATGGGATCCTTCTGTGTCGATACATGTATACATTTATTTGTTACGACATATGTGATTTAAAGTTAATCTTTATAATAGAGTAATTTTAACCCATATTGACTTATACATGTATGTGATCTTCATTCATGTTTAGTTGATGATTAAGGAGAAGCTCAAATAGGTCGATAATGTCACACTCTTAGCTATTTCATTTGGCCTTGAAACATCTATGGTATATTATGTTGTCTTCTCATTATTTTTCTATTTGATATGGGAGTATATATGGTTTCTAATCTTTCTTTTCTCTTGTAGGTATCACCTATCAATGGGGGGTAGAGTGTGGAGGGTGAGGAAGAGCCCATTGATGAGGGAAAGATAATTAGGTTCTTTTAAAGTGATTAAATATCGACACAATTTTGTAAAATGTTTGTGCTAATGAAATTTAATTACATTCTTTATTGTATAGGCTGTGGCTACTGGTGATGAGTCCAGGAAGATTTGGCATCACAGACCCTTTGGCATTTCCATTCATAGTAACAGCCCCATCATATGTATAAGTATCATTTATTTGTTATTTTATTTATTTTCATAAAGAAATTCAAAACTGATTTCCATGATATTAACAAATAGACGTTTTTATCTCATAGGAAACACTTAGTGCACAAGAGGTTGGATGTCAGAGTTTTCCATCTTTTCTCAAGTAGCCATTATATCCAAAGGAGGAGTCCATAGAGGTAAGTTATAGTTTGAATTCTTGATTATATATTATAAATTTAGTATACTCTGAATTATAATGTTATAGTTTAAGTTGTATATTCATCTAACAAATATAATTGAACATATAGGTAAAAGTAAAAGTTGTGTCACCTTTTAGGCTAACTTATTAGAATGACAGAATTTGAGTGTTTCTATCTATAATTAAATTTTTCTTAAACATATGATCTAGTTAAATTCATTTTAACTAAGT
Source organism: Cupressus sempervirens (assembly GCA_028749045.1). Classification (NCBI taxonomy): domain Eukaryota; kingdom Viridiplantae; phylum Streptophyta; class Pinopsida; order Cupressales; family Cupressaceae; genus Cupressus; species Cupressus sempervirens. The sequence continues at coordinate 755,675,582 of CM053792.1, read as the reverse complement.
TATATATGCTCTCACACTTTTCCAATTAGAAATGTTTATTAAATGCATTTTTTATACTAGTTTGTATCCAAGTACAGAAGAAATAAAAATATTTTAGAAAAGTGGTGTTTCATTAACTCTTACTAATTTTCATGATTTTTTTTCAATAACATATAAAAACCATTTTATAGAGCTTGGAGTCAAGAATATTCTCACAAAGATTCTATAGTGTTTTCATTAGATATAGTATATTATAATTAAGAAATTCTACAAGTGTGTATATTAATACTCAAAAAGATATTGATTTTGAGAAAGAAAAAATATTAAATCATATCAAATAAATAAATAAATTATATGACATTCTAGAAGAGAGAGTCCTCTTCAAGAATGTATAAATTTTCTCTTAGTTAGAATATATTTGTTTCGAAAAATGTGGTGGGAAATGAAAACTATTGATTTAAGGTGAGTTGAAATTTGAATCATTATAAAAAAGAAAATATAGGTCTAAAGCCATTTTTTTTTTTTTAATGATTGTTTTAGCTATATATGTTATCTATAATATAGTCTAAGATCAAAGGAAAATACATTTATTTCCATATAGTTTTGTGGTGGGAACTAGACCCCTACTTTTCACCATTTTTCAACAGATAAAAAGTTATCTATAAAAATTAGGAAAATATATCAATTCCTACTCCAAATAATTATTAAAAATGATAATCCTAAACTTCTTCCATTTGTACATATTTCGTTAGTTTACTTTATTTTCAAATTCAAAATAACAATACCAATTTTATGCTATTGAAGTTGAATAGTTATACTTTTGTTAACATTTTCCTTTACAAAAGGTTGATACAGGTTTGTGCTTTTACCCATATACAGGCCACAACAACCAACTTCTAGGAATCTTGAAATATGAGAGGACTACTCATTGGAATAGGAGATCGATGAGAGAGGTATTTATGATGAAATTTTAATACTATAACTCTTCATTAAAAAAGGATCATTGTGCATTTGAGTAATTCAATGTTTGATGCATGAATCATATAAATTTAGTAGTCTAACTTTGGGTTTTCTTTTTTTGTTTATGTAGGAGGCATAGATAATCCACCTAGTTCAGTGAAAATGCTTCATTTTGATCATCCACAAGTAGCATAGGATAGTATAGTTATCATAGGATGCATCATGAGACATTTTTTGATGGCATATACCATATGGTATACATAAACATTGATATTATGCACATTTCAATGGCATGATTGAGCACATTTTGTATATGCATCTATGCATTTTGATATATATCTGCATAATTTGTCTATGGATACATGAATTTTGATATATACTTGTGTAATTTGTCTATAGATACAAGTATTTTGATATATATTTTTGTCATTTATGTGCATAGTGATATTCATAATAATTTAGTATAGTATTTTTCCATTTATATTTGATTCAAATGGGATAATTTATGAAGAGTATTTTAACAACCTTTATTATCAAATTTTGAAGAAATATTTAATTTGAAATTATCTTTGCAATCCCTTAAGATGTCTATAGTGAGCCAAATCCATGGCCAATTTGTTCTTAGGAACCCATCTTTGGTATTTCGAGATGTTTCAGTATGTATTGGTCGCAAACATTATTGGGACTTTGTGGTCAAAATAGGGGTGTCACTATGTTATTGTAGACCTTGGCATGAATGTCTTGTAGTATTTGACATTTCACTGATAGCCCCCATGAGCTCTGAGTTATGACCCTTAGAAAATCAACCTCCAAACGTAGCTAGAGCACCTTGGAGACTCTTTGATATAGGGTGGTCACGAATGTTGGAGGATCTCCATGGCCAAAAAAGGGTGTCACTAGGGCTTACCCACCCATCCAAAGCTAATGGTGGTGATGATTCCATGCCAAGATCAATGGTTTAAAAGTTGCGCACTGATGCACCAATGAATTGAGGTACACTACAAGTTTTTGCATCGAGCGAGATCAATGTACCAAATCCAAATGGAATGTGATCACTCCGAAATAAGATAGGTTCTTGTAGATCTTAGCATGATCATCCTATAATATTTGATATTTCATGCATAGCACCCATGAGCTCCGAGTTACAACTCTTGGAAGATCGACCTCCAAACACACTTAGAGCACCTTGAAGACTCTTTAGTATGGGGTGGTCACAAATGTTGGAAGCTCTCCATAGCTGAAAAATGGTGTCACTAGAGTTCATCCTTCCATCCAAAACTAATAGCATTGATGATTTGATATCAAGGTCAATAGTTTCAAAGTTTAGCAATGACACGCCAATGAACTAAGGCACACTACAAGTTTTTGCATCTAATGAGATTGATGTGCCAAATCCAAATAGAATGTGATCTCTCCAAAGTGAGATAGGCTATTATAGTCCTTGACATGACCATCATGCAACATTTGACATTTCACTAATAGCCTCAACAAGCTTTTAGTTGTAACCCTCAAAAGATTGACCTCCGAATGCACTTAGAGCACCTTGGAGACTCTTTAGTACAAGGTGGCCATGAATGTTGGAGGCTCTCAATAGTCTGAACAAGGGTGTCACTAGGTTTCACTTGCTCATCTAGAGCTAGTGGTACTAAATATTTGATACCAACATTAGTTGTTTCAAAGTTATGGAGTGATGCACCTATTAACTAAGGCACACTGCAAGTTTTGGTGTCGAGCGAGATTATTGTACCAAATTCAAAAGGAATGTGATCTCTTTGAAATAAGATAAGTTATTGTAGGCCTTGAAATGACTATCCTATAAAATTAAAAGTTTCACCAATAACCCATATGAGCTCTGAGTTACTCCCTCAAAAGATCCACCTCCAACCACACTTCAAGCACCTTGGAGACTCTTCGATATGGGGTGGTCATGAATGTTGGAGGCTCTCTATAGCTAGAGCAAGGGTGACACTAGGGTTCACCCGCCCATCCAAAACTAATGGCACTAATGATTCAATGTGAAGATCAGTGGTTTCAAAGTTACATAGTGATGCACCTATGAATTGAGGCACATTGCAAGTTTTGGCATCAAATAAGATTTTTGTGTTGAATCCAAATGGAATATGATATCTCAAATGAGATAGGTTATTGTAGGCCTCAATATGACCATACTATATCATTTTACATTTCACCAATAGCCCCCACAAGGTCTAAGTTATGACCCTCACAAGATTGAACTTCAAAAGCACTTAAAGCACCTTGAAGACTCTTCAGTACGGGGTAGCTATGAACGTTGGAGGCAATCTGCAACTGAAACATTGGTGTCACTAGGGTACACCCACCTATTTAGAGCCAATGATGTTGATGATTCAATACCAAGATTAGCAGTTTCAAGTTACATTGTAATGCACCGATGAACTAAGGTACACTGCAAGTTTTGGCATTGAACAAGATTATTGTGCTAAATCCAAATGAAATGCGATCTCTCCAAAATGACATAGGTCATTATAATATATGAATATTATTATTATTATTATATATTATAGTAATATATGATTATTATTATATAATCTAGTAATATATTATTATTATATGTAATATATAGTCATATATTATTATTATTATTAAATAGTAATGTGGTTGAAGGCTAGGATAATTGATGCACTAGGTCCAATGGGGTCATGCGCTAGCCTACAACCCCATTTGACCCATTGCATTGATTACCCTATGTCCCTAGGGGTCATAAGACCCCTATGGATACATTTCATGATGTAATAGGTTGAAAGGGGTCATGGGCTAGCCCACAACCCATTCGACCCATTACATTGATTACCCAATGTACACATGTCATGATTCAATGGGTTGAATGGGTCATAGTCTAGAGTAATCGATGTAATGGGACCAATGGGCTCATGGGCTAGCCTATGACCCCATTGGACCCATAGCATTGATTACCCTATGTCCCTAGGGGTCATAGGAGCCCTAGGGACACATGTCATGATGAAATGGGTTGAATGGGGTCATGGGCTAGCCCAAAACTCCATTCAAACCATTGCATCAATTACCCTATGTCCCTAGGCTTCCTAGGACCCCTAGATACACATGTCACAATGCAATGGGTAAAAAATGGTCATGGAATAGCCTGCAACCCCATTCCAACCATTCCATTGATGACCCTATGTCCCTAGGGGTCATAGGAACCCTAGGGACACATTTCATGATGCAATGGGTCAAATGGTGTCATGGTCTAGTCCACGACTCCATTTGAACTATTACACCGATAACCCTATGTCCCTAGGGTTCCTAGGACCCCTAAGGACACATGTCATAATGCAATAGGTTGAATAGGGTCATGGGATAGCCTACGACCCCATTCAACCCATTCCATTGATTACCCTATGTCCCTTGGGGTCCTAGGACCCCTAGCAACACATGTCACAATGTAATGGGTTGAATAGGGTTGTGGGCTAGCCCATGACCCCATTCAACCCATTGTATCAATTATCCCATGTCCCTAGGGGTCTTAGGATCCCTAGGGACACATGTTGTGATGTAATGGTTTGAATGGGGTTGTGGGCTAGACTATGACCACATTGGACCCATAGCATTAATGGGTTCAATGGGGTCATGAGCTAGTCCACAAGCCCATTCAACCCATTGCATCAATTACACTATGTCCCTAGGGGTCCAAGGACCCCTAGGGACATAGTCACGATGTAATTGGTCCAGTGAGGACATGGGCTAGCCTACAACCCCATTGGACCCATAGCATTGATTACCCTATGGACCCCTAGGGACACATGTCACATTGCAATGGGTAAAATAGGGTTGTAAGCTAGCCCATGACCCCATTTGACCCATTACATTGATTATCCTATGTCTGTAGGGGTCCTAGGGCTCCTAGGGAGATATGTCGTAATGCAATGGGTTAAATGGAGTCATGGTTTAGCCTATGACCCCATTTGACCCATGGCATCGATTAGCCTATCCCTAGGGGTCCTAAGATCCCTAGGGACACATGTCACAACACAATGCATCCAATGGGGTCATGAGCTAGCCTACAAGCCCATTGCATCAATTAGCCTATGTCTCTCGGTGTCCTAGGACCCCTAGGAAGACATGTTGTAATGCAATGGATCCAAAGGGGTAGTGGGCTAGCCAACGACCCCATTGGACCCATAGCATCAATTTGTTAGGATCAAACCTTTGACATAAATAATAATTACATGCAAATATAAATAATAATAATAAATAATAGATCAAATAGAAGAGAACACAAGACACCAAAATTTAATGTGGTTCACCCAATCCCTAGACTATGCCCACCAAATAGAAAATCCAATATTGTTACGATATAGTGGTTACAACTTGATTACAATCCATAATCCCTTATAGCTCAATCTCATCGCAAGAAGAAATTTCACATCACACCTTATGAAAAACCACTAACCCTAAGACCTTTTATACAAGTATTTTTATCACTTTAGGGTTATAAATAATAATTGCATGTGGGCTCGAAATCCTGATAAAATAGGGCCCAAAAATTATGATGTATAATACTTCCTTGATCAGTCACCAAAAAATAACAATCTCCCACTTGGGGATTGATCAGTCTCCACACTAGACAATAATCTCCCACTTGGAGACTGATCATGTAGCAATACTGCTACCACATGGGGCTCCCACTAGATCAAACCATCCTAGATGTTTATATTCTTTTATTCTTGTTTGGTCTAGAAGAACAACCAAAGTTGAAGAGGAATTTAGCTTCTCCCTTGTTACTACCTTTGTGAACATATCTTTTAGATTATCATCTATATGTATCTTGTCCAGCTTTAACTAACCATCATCCAAAACTAACCAAATGAAATGATACCACAACTGTACGTGTTTTATCTTTGAATGTAGAGCTGAATTCTTGGGAAGAAAAATGGCATTTTGACAATTTGTAAACAAATAATTATCTTTTTGAGGGTCTCCCAATTCTTCCAAGAAGAGCTAAAGCCATATCATCTCCTTGGCTGCCTCAATAGCAACAACATACTCTACCTCTATAATGGATAAGGCATTAACCTTCTACAAATGAAAAACCCAACTCGCTACTACCCCACCAACAGTAAATACATAACCTATAGTACTTCACCTGATATCAATATACCCTACCAAATATAAGTCAACATATCCCTATAAATTAGTAGTAGAGCCCCTAAAGTATAAACACTTACTGGATGTTCCCATCAAATATCTAAGAATCTATTTAACTACATTCCAATGCTCAATTCCTGGATGACTCATATACCTACTAACAACTCCCACTACATGTGCAATATCTAGCCTTGTACATACCATACCATACATCAAGATTTCTATAGTTGAAGCATAAGGTACCTTAGACATCTTGTCCTTCTCTTCTTGTATCTTTGGACACATCTCCTTAGTCAACTTCAAATGACCAGGTAAAGGTGTGTTGATAGCTTTAACATTCTCCATAGAGAAACATTGCAACACCTTCACAATATAATTAGTTTGTGATAAAGTCAATTTCCTATTCTTCCTATCTCTGCAAATCTTTATTCCAAGGATTTGTTTCACTACCCCCAAATTCTTCATAGAAAATGCATGTGCTAATTGGCATTTCAACCTCTTAATGTGATCCATGTTAGACCTAGCTACAAGCATATCATCAACATATAAACACAAAATAATTTAGTTGTCATCATCCAACCTCATAAAGTAAATACAATGATCCAAATGACACTGACTATATCCCTGGTCATGATAAAACTATCAAATTTCATATACCATTGTCAAGGTCCTTGCTTCAAGCCATATAAACATTTCTTCAATCTACAGATTAAGTTCTCCTTGCCTTTGACCTCAAATTCCTATGCATGTGCCATATATATCTCTTCATCCAAATCACAATGATGCAAGACTATTTTAACATCAAGCTGCTCCAAATGCAAATTTTTACTAGCCACAATACTTAAAACAGCATACATAGAAGTCATTTTAACAAAAGGAGAGAATATCTCATTGAAAAATTAATGCCTTTTTTTTGTGCAAATCCATTTACAACTAACCTAGCTTTAAATATTTTCTTGCCTCCATCCTCTTCTATCAACCTATAAACCCACTTATTTTGTAAAGCCCTTTTACGTGAAAACAACTTACATAAATCCCATGTCTTATTTTTTAGCAAAGAGTCCATTTTATCTTTCATTGCAAACTCCCATTGAATCTTTGTATCCACATGCATAGCTTCATCATAACATTCAAGTTCACCAACATCAGTTAATAAAATAGAATACAATGAGGGAGAATAACATTCACTAGTATGTGTAGTATTTGTTGTAGTTCTTGCACATCATGAGAAATTGTTGGAGTATCATCCAACACTACATAATCATCTTCTTTCTTCTCATGTTGTTGCAAAAAATCTTTGTACAACACTTTCTCATTGAATATTACATTCATGCTTCTTAAAATTTTACAATTTTCAATATCCCAAAGCCTATAACCAAATTTATCAATGCCATATCCAACAAATACACATTTCTTTGACTTAACTTCTAGGTTGGTTCTATTTTTAGAATCTATATGAGCAAATGCTTCACAATCGAAGGTTCTGAGAAAAGAATAACTCACCTTCTTACCAATCCATGCTTCCTATAGAATACAACAGCCCAAAGGAGTAGAGGGACCTCTATTTATCAAATATATAGTAGTATTGACAACCTCTTCCCACATGTTTAAGGGCAACCCAACATGCAACCTCGTGCTCCTTGCATGCTCCATTATTGTCATGTTCATGCATTCAGCCACTCTATTTTATTGTGGATTCCTTGGAACAATTTTTTGTCTATGAATACCATTAGTGGAGCAATAATATTCAAATTGATGACTACAATAATCACCACCATTATCAGATCTAAGACATTTTAATTTCTTACCAGTCTCATTTTCAACCAAGCATTTTCATTTTTCAAAAGTTTGAAATACATCATATTTCTGTCTAAGGAAATAAACCGATACTTTTCTAGTTGCATCATCAATAAATGTAACACAATAATGAAAGCCACCAAGGGAAGATACCTAAGCTAGTCCCCATACATCTATATGCACAAGCTCTAATTTCTCACTTTTATTTTCTTTCCTAGTCTTCAGAAAACACACTCTCTTTTATTTTCCATACACACAACTTTCATAGAAATCCATATTAACACGTTTTAGACTTGGTAAAACTTTTTTTGAATAAAGTACTTTCATACATTTCTCACTCATGTGCCCAAGTCTATTGTACCACAACACTATATCAAAATCTACAATAGCAATTTGTTCTCCCTACTCAACTACAACAACTATTCCTAAACATTCATTTTTCTCTAAACAATCAAAGTAAAAGGAATAGTATGACATGTACAAAGATATAAGGTGCCTACTTTCACACATTTTTTTCCTACTAGGGAACCTTTTGAATCCTTCTGATTTTTATCATTAAAAGTAACTACACAACCCTCACCACTAACTTGCCCTACTGAAATTAAATTCCTACTCAGCCTTAGAACATGTCTTACCTCATGTACTAGCCAATGATTCCCAATACTAGAATTTAATCTTAACTTTTCCCTTTCCAAAGATCTGGTAGGGCTCATTATCCCCAAAATAAAAAAGGCCAAAATCTCCTTGGACATAATCAACGAAATAACCTCTATGGGGTGCAGCATGAAATAAAACACCAGAATCCAAATCATCAAAACTTTATAAAGACAAAAGCAAAGCATCCTCTTTGGATTTTTTACTTACTACATTTGCCTCCTTGTTCCCTTCTACTTTATCTAATTCACTATTCTTTTGAGTCCAACAATATTTCTTCTTATACCCTAGTTTACCATAGTACCAGCAATCTCTTGGTCCTCTGGATTGAGACCTCTTCCCCTTTAACTTTCTTCTTAATTTCCCACAATTTTCAAAATTACTTCCTCTCTCAGTTGTTCTGCCTCTACTTTGTGCGTAATGTAGATCCACTTGAGGCTTTTCTACAAGTTTCCTCACTCAAAATAAAATTGATCACATTATCAAATTTTAGGGTATTAGATCCAAAAGCATAACTACTCATATCCATTACCAAGCCATTCCAACTTTTAGGCAAAGAAGACAAAATCAAGAAAGCCCTAATTTCTTCATCAAAATTAATACACAAAAGATAACTAACTAGTAACAGTATTAAACTCATTTAAATGATCCACAAAAATCCACCTTCTGCCATTTTCATATTAAATAAATGCTTCATGTGGAATACCTTATTTGAAGTAGAGGGCTTTTCATACAATTTCACTAGGGTTTCTATCAAACCTTCTATCTTGTTCACTTTTGTAATATTAAATGCTACTAATGGAGCTAAGCATAATAGAATGCTTTTAAGTGCCTTTCTATCTAAAAGATCCCAATCATCATTTTTCATAGATCCCTAATTCTTGGTTTTTCCTTCCAACGACTTTCATAAATCCTTCTGAGAAAGATAGTCTTCCATTTGCATCTTCCATAACTGAAAGTTTTTCCCAATAAACTTGTCAACCCTCAACTTACCCATGTTTACCATCGCTCCCACTCAAATGTGAGACTCCCACTCAATTGTAAGACTCCCACTCAACCATGAGACTTTCCTGTAAATGATAACTAAAAAACAACCTCACTTTAATATTACTTGTTAGGATTAAACCTTAGATAAAAATAACAATTACATGAAAATATAAATAATAATAGAAAATAATAAATCATGTAGAAGAGAACACAAGACACCAAGATTTAACATGGTTCACCCAATCCCTAGGCTACGTCCAATATTATTACGATTGAGTGATTACAACCTGATTACAATTTGTAAACCCTTATAGCTCAAAACCATAGCAAGAAGCAATTTTCACATCACAACTTATGAAAATCCCCTAATGTTAAGCACTTTTCTACAAGTATTTTTACCACTTTAGGGTTCTAATTAATAATTACATGTCGGCCCAAAATCCCAATAAAATAGGGCCCAAATTTTTATACAGAATTATTAAGTATGCACATTACTTCCCTAATTAGTCACCAAAAACTAACATGATTACCCTATGTGCCTAGGGATACATGTCATGATGTAATGGGTTGAATTGAGTCATGGGCTAGCCCATTACCCTATTTGACCTATTACATTGATTACCTTATGTCCCTAGGGTCTTAGGATCCCTAGGAAGACATGTCATGATGAAATGGGTACAATGGGGTTGTGGGCTAGTGCACAACCTCATTTTACCCATTGCACCAATTACCCTATGTTCTTAGGGATCCTAATACCCCTAGTGACACATGTCATGATGCAATGGGTCCAATGGGGGTGTGGGCTAGCCTATGACCCTATTAGACCCATGATATCGATTACCATATGTCCCTAGGGTCCTAGGATCCCTAGGGAAACATGTCACAATGCAATGTATCCAATGGGATCATGGACCAGCCCACAATCCCATTCAACCCATTGCATCAATTACCCTATGTCTCTAGAGGCCCTGGACCCCTAGGGATACATGTCACAATGCAATGGGCCCAATGGGGTTATGAGCTAGCCTACTCCATATTGGACCCATTCCATCAATTACCCTATATCCCTAGTGGTCTTGGGACCCCTAGGGACACATGTCTAGATGCAATGGATCCAATAGGGTCTTGGCCTAGGTCATGACCCCATTGAATTGATTACCCTATGTCCCTAATCCTCTTGGAACCCCTAGAGACACATGTTGCGATGCAATGGGTCGAATGTGGTCATCGGCTAGCTCACGACCCCATTCAACCTATTGCGTTGATTACCCTATGTCCCCAAGGGTCCTAGGAACCTTGGGGACACATCTCATGATGCAATGGGTCCAATGGGGTCATGGGCTAGTCCACAATCCCATTCGACCCATTGCGTCAATTACCTTATGTCCCTAGGGGTCCTCAGACCCTTAAGGATATATGTCACGATGTAATTGGTCTAATGGGGTCATGGGCTAGCCCATAACCTCATTCAACCCATTGCATCAATTAACCTATGTCACTAGGGGTCTTAGGACCCCTAGAGACACATTTCAATATGCAATGGGTCCAATGGGGTTGTGGGGTAGCCCACGACCCCATTCGTCTCATTGCATTGATTACCCTATGTAGCCTATGACCCACTGTAATGTCCCCACATCTTAGGACATGTTTACGTATAGAAATTATTATCAACATAATCTATTAAATTCAATTTTAATGATTGATGTCTATGAATGTTACTATTTCTACACATCTCTGAAGATCCCTTAATCTAGCTTCCTAACACTCTGGGAGGATCCCCTATGTTCATGAGGAGCATCCTTTGATTATTTGGCCTTCTTCCCTAAAACTACCTTTAAATTTAGGCTTCCTAATCCTTTGGGAAGACCCTCTGGGTTCCTTAGAATGATCCTCAATTAGTTAGCCATTATCCTTCAAAGACTATCTTAACACATGTACTACATTTCTCTTAAACAGATCCATATTATATTAAATGTAAATCAATTCTATTATTACATTTAAAATTATCTATATTTATTATTATATATACTTATTCATATTATGAATCTTAATTAGGATCCTATTGAAATTGTATAAAAAGTTAATAATAATTACACTATTACTTCCTATTAGTAATAGTTTCAATATAATATGATTAAATATTAGATATACTATTATTCTGAAATAGTAATAATATCACTACACAATAACTAAATACAACTAAATATTCCTTATTTCCTAAGTATAACTAATTGTAAACACTAGTGCATGTAACTAAATAAATATTCTTATATTTTTTAGGTCCCAATGCCCTGATGCATTGCCTCTTTGACATGTACATAGTCCAACTTTGACAATCGCTTTATAAGTTCTCTCATCTACTTGTATCCTTATGGAGGAATTTGTCTTGTTTATACACCTTCTAATTTTGAACTAAATGGCTAATGCAATCCAACGTAGTTACTTTCCTTTTGATGATGTAGGCCTTCTTTCCTTCTACCTTGGTGGGTTCATCGAGTAGGAAGAGTATAACTTGTTATACATGTATTGGATATGTGTATAGGTGGATGCCTTGAATAATGAATCAAGTCCTTTGTTCTCTTCTTGTGACTTTATGATTAGTATGCTACCATATGAATGGAGCCCTTCCTCAATCTCTATGTGACCTTCTCTTCCCCCACCTTCACTATTTAGGAATGTTTTTTTTAATGTCTTTTTCCTTTCATGTAACTGATCTACATGTCCTTACTGTAGGGTACTACGATTGTTATATATCCCCCCCCTCCCCCTTGGGATGATTCGTATATTCCCCTTTTTATATGTAGGAATGGGTATGGGTTGCAACCCATCGTGATATATATTTTTAATGTTAATCAAGTCAGGATTTAGTTATTAACTTTATTTATTGATTAATTAGGAGTTATACTTTATAATTCATATGTCAATATAATTGATTGTGTTGAATAATTTTGTACAATAAGAAATTTAGATATTCAATAATCCTATATTTTAAATGTAGTACTATTGGTACACTTAATAATTATATCTAATGACTAAATATAATTATTATTTGATTTATCATGATCTATAAAATATATATGTTGTAATTGATTAATATATGAAATGAATTTGGGCTCATGAGACCCACGACCCCATTCGACCCACTGCATCGGTTACCCTATGTCCCTAGGGGTCCCAGGATCCCTAGGGACACATGTCATGAAGCAATGGGTTCAATGGGCCTATTCAACCCATAACATCAATAACCCAATTTCCTAAGGGATCCTAGGTCCCCTAGGATACATGGCACGATACAATCAGTCTAATGGGGTCATGGGCTAGTCCACAAACCCTAGGGGAAAATGTTGAAATGTCACAATGCAATGGGTCGAACGACCTTATTCAACCTATATCATCGATTACCCTATGTCTCTCGAGGTCCTAGGACCCCTAGTGACATACGGTAACTGATAATATTGTAATTTAATAAACTATGTAATACTATATGATAATTTCTAATACTGTGTAATAATATATATTATAGTAATATATATTTATTATAATAATAATAATATTTATATAATATTTATAATATTATAGATACTATATAATATATAGTAGTATGATACTAATATACTATCTAATCATATTAAATATCATATATAATATTATAACAATAAAATTTGTTATATAATAAAAAATAAAAAATAATAGTATTCAAATATATCATTCTATTTTAAATGCAAAACATATTTGTTAACTAAATGTGAAAACATATTTAAATATGTTTGTTAAGTTTTTGTTTAAAATGTACAATTATTTCCTACCTTCTCAATTTAAAAAAAAAAAAATTGCCACCATATTTATGGTACCTAATTAGGCTTGGTATTCACCAAACCTCTTTGGTCAACTCAAAAAAGTGTTTTTGAGACATGTTTCAGTGACATTCAAACTTTGAATAGCCATCTGACAATATTTTGAAGGATTTGAGCAATACACAATATAAATCCACAAAGCCCAATGAATACTTGCATGTAAAAACTTGTCATAGAGAAGAAAAAGACAAGAAGAGGCAAAGGTATGCTCTAAAAATATGCAAATTGTATTCTCAGAAATGAAAAATATGTAAGATAATTACAAATGATCTATCCTTATAGAAGGAGATCGAAACCCAAAAAGGGTAACCTAAAAGGTAAATGTTATTTAATAATTACTAATTAATTATTAAATAAGAATGCAAAAGATGCATGAAGTGAAGTCTTAAGAAGGGAGAAAAGGTAGTTTAATAACTTAAATTAAATTAACTTTTTTTTTCTAACACCACCTTTAAGATAGGCAACAATGCAGTGGAAAGAAAACTTGGGTCTTCACAACAAGGCCTGATGAGGTACCCAATCACAATCAATTCTCTATGAAATGGGGAAATAGAGAAAACCCAGTGGGAAAAACTATACTCCAAAAACAGATAGAAAATAATGCACAATTGAAGCATCTCAAGAGAATCTCTCAATACCATAAGTACAATGAAAACCTCCATAATAGAAGCTTGAGACTCCATAACCCCTCAAGAATGGTAGAACTCATGTGTCGATGAACATACCAATATGGCTCCAACCTAAAAGAAATAAAGGTAGTGGACAAGGATGATAAAACCCATGTATGTAAGGTGTAGTTGGAAGTCCTAAAATAGAATCTCCAATGGAAGTGAGATAATAGGTGTGTTGAATCTTTCATCTAAGAGGAGATGTGTGCCCTTTGATATATTCTCAACAGCTGCAATAGGTGGCTTGATGATTGGAGCTAAAATAGAAGGCAATGTTGAAGAGTATTCCTATGTAAGAGATGGAATCTAAACAAGAGGTGGAGGTGTAGATGTCACAACACTAGTCTTAGAAACAACATATAAGTTCAAGTGACCTGACTTCACCTCAGTAGACTCTCATGAAAAAGAGAGTGAGTCTCTAATAGTGGAGATAGTGGACCAAATTTTGAGAAGGAATATAGGTAGGAAGCATGATCAATAGTCCCTATATAAATAATATTGCATGTCTCACTATCTCTAATGTGCACTAAATCCTATGCAAACTCAACTATCTTCCTTGTCCCACTATGTGTAATCTGATAAATAAAGAGAAGGTTAGAGGACAAAGATGGAATACAAAGTACATCATGAAATGTACCATCATCAATGTCAATAGAACCTTTCCCACATATAGTCATAGTAGTGTTGTTCCCCATCAAAATGTGAGGAGTAGGAGAAGCCTCAAAAAAAACAAAACAAATCCTAAGAAGATGACATATGGTGTGAAGCACCTGAATCTAGTAACCATATAAAAGAATGAGAAATAGTAGTTGCACATAGTGCATGACCCTTTGTTGTATCTTTACCATCTGACTAAAATGATGATGATGAAGAAGGTCTATGAGAAGTAGAAGGAATATCAATGTTTTCCTTTTGAAGGAGAGCTATCAAATATGAAACTTGTTTGGCATAGCCATCTAACTTCTTCTCATAGCAATGTGACTCATCATGATTAGGCTTATTACAATAAGCACACTTTAATCTTTCTAGCTTTGGTTTATCCCTTGTAGGAACATGTGGCCTTGATGAAATGTGAGTGCTAGAATCAATGTGAGACTCTATAGAATGAGATTTTTTTGTCTTCTACTTTGTCCCTAAAGAGGGTCAAGCTACAAGTGCATAAGTCTATGAGCCTGTGAGAGAATCCAAATAAGAGAGCTTAGCCTACTCTTGATTCAAACAATCACAAAAAACCTCAAAGTATGGCATGGTAAATTTGATGCCCAGAGAATCTTTGGTGAAATAGTAGGTAGAAGCAAAAATATAAAATGTTCCATGAAGCTTAGAAAGAATTAGATAGATACACTCAATGTTAGTCTTGGTTTTCCCACAACCCTGCAATAAAGATCTCAGGTATTTGAATTTCATCAAGAATTTCTTAATGGAGGGGAAAAATTTGGTATAAGAGAGGCAATATATACCTCAATCTAAAGTGCCCTAAACTCATTCACTGTACCAAACAAGCCTTCAAGCTTGGTCCACATAGCTAGAGGGGTATTGCACCCATCAAGATGAGACTATAGACTGTCAGAGACCTATAAGGAAATCAATCCTATTGCCATATCTAACTTATTCTTGGCTTGCATGACCTCAAAAGGCCTTTGTAAAACTAGTTGCATTGCATCTAAACAAGACCAGAACCCTTTTGACCAAAGAAGGCATGTCATCAAGCTCTTCCATGTCTGATAGTTATGAGGGGTCAAAATTTCTAGACAAGAAGAGGTCTCAACCATTGTTTTAGAAGGTGTTAAATTATTTTTTAATGAAGTTCTAGTTTACATAAGTAAACAATAGAAATAATATGACAAAACACCCTCAACAATGCAAAAAACTAAAGCCCAACTATAGTAGGAATGTGTAAATGAGAGAAGAGAAAAAAAGCTTCAAATATGAATCACAAATACCTATTTTTTGTAGGCTAAAAAAATGACCAAATGTTGAAAGTATTATTTCCACTCAATATTACCCCAAACTAATACCAGATCTAGAAAGTATACAATAAACCATGCACTTTAAAAAAAATAGCAGCAAAACATGTGTCTGTATGAGCCCAAATGAAGCCTTTAAAGTTGTCAGAATCAAGATTTGCAATTTTTAGAAAAATTTAGAAATAAAGATCACAAACAACCTAGACCAATGTGTAGATCACAAAATTCTTCCCCAAAATAAAAAAATAATTCAGAAAAAGGATTTCATATAAGGGAGATATTGCTACTTGAAGATCACCTCTGTGATTATTTTTTCCGAATTGTCTTCATCACACCTCCAAAAATTAAAAGAAAATACCCAATAAATGTTAGATCTGTTCTATCAAACCCTTGTTCTCCTTTTTGTCCAAATAATGATCAAGGTACAACCGATCTAACATTGATACCATGAAGGATTTCAAAAATATGCAGTACAAATCCATAAAGCCAAATGGATATTTGCATGTAAAAACCTATCATAGACAAGAAAAAGACAAGAAGAGGCAAAGGTTTGCTTTGAAAATATGCAAATTGTATTCTCAGAAATAAAAAAGATGTAAGATAATTACAAATGATCTATCCTTATAGAAGGAGATCGAAAATCAAAAAGAGTAACCTAAAAGGTAAATGCAATTACTAATTAATTATTAAATGAGAATGCAAAAGGTGCATAAAGTGAAATCTTAAGAAGGGAGAAAAGGTAATTTAATAAATGAAATTAAATTAACCTGTTTTCTCTAACATGTTTTTTTAATCAAAATTCAATGAAATAAAAAATGGTTTTTTGATAAAACTCAAGATTCCATCGATATTATTGTTGTCAAATTATGAGTTTGATAAGTATTTATTAGTTAGTTTTTAGTGAAGATTTTAGTAAACTACTAATTGACATACTAATTGAAAATTAGCTATAACATTAAAATAGTATAACATTTTTTAAATCCAAAAATTGTGTCACATTCTATGATTTTCCTAATATAAGAATAAGAAAATTAAATTTCTCAATTAGTTAAGGTGGTCAGACACAGGAGTTTTTTTATTCTAAAAAAAATATAGTAGAAAATTCATATTTATTTATTTATTTGGAATAAAATACCCAAAAATATGCATCACATCCAGGCATGAGTCTACTTTTAATATCTATAATTATATTAAGAAATATTGCCATTTAATTTATTAAGGTGGTCAAACATGCACTTACGTTTTATTTTTGTCCTAAAGTTTTTGTAGTACTACATTAAAATCCAAAATTTTGACAAATCAAATAATTTTTTCTCTAGATAAGGCCTAGTATTTTAGAAACTTCATTCAATTTCCTACAAAATTCATTTCTTAAAACTTTTTGATATAAAGCCCATAACTACTTTAAAATTATGTATCAAGTTAACTTAACCCTGATTTGTTGGTTTTTCACTACCACTTAATGGCATAGTTTGGTTGACCATGATCCTACACATAGTCACCTCAAGAACTCTTAGTTTCATTGTATATATTATAGAATATATAAGCTAGTACCAATGACATGATGATAAGGAAGAACAAAATAATTATTTGTTGTTAATTTTCATGTTCAATATTTTATATCTTATTCAATATTAAAATTAATTTTAAGGAAAGATTTACCATATAGTATGGTGGTGAAGTAGTGGTTGTGTTTAGATAATATTAAATAATTATGGTATTAAAGCACTTTTTCTTTCCATAGTATTAAAAGTGAGGTGAGTTAAAAATATTATTTATACTTTTTTAATAAACAGCTATTATTTATATAAATTTGTTTTAAATTTTACTTTAAATTAGTGAACCTTGAATCACCATTCTCCCATAGATTATTTGTTCTTGACACTATCAACAATGAAGGAGATATCATTACCTAGAAATACTTTATGAAATAAATTATATCCCCATACTAAATTGTAAGTAGCTCTGCCAAGCTAGGCTACCAAATAAATGAATTCTATCATGGCAATCGCCACATAATATTTGTTGCAAATTCATGAATTTATCCCCACTCGGTAAAATTTGGTGTCATTTCAAGTGGCCATTAAAATAATGCTTATTGTGGATGTTCTAACCCTAGTTTGGGATCCAAGTGGATAAAATTTGATCAGTGGAGTGATATTGGACTCACAAGTTTTGCAATGGGTTGTTTCCCCTACTTTGATTGTGCAAAAAGGATGTGAATTCCATCATGGGTAAGAATGAGGGCATAGGAAAGGAGGATAACTTTGCATCGTCCACTATGTCTCATAATTTTATGGTCTCTTCAGGCATAGTTATATAAATATCTGTAGTCATAGTGGCCATTAAATTTTCCATCTTCATCTTTTCTACATTCAAAAAAGTTCTGCTCCAAAAAATGGTGAGAATTATAGAAGTAGTGAAACAATCACTATTTCCCATATTCATAAATCATTCCTTTTCTATATAATATAGACATCAACAATTAGTGACAAATAAATTTTTCCCTAATAAGGGTTTGGCTTTTTCCTAGTCAACATATAAGAATCAAGGAGACAAGATGAAAGGAAAATAGGTGATCCCATATATTTTGATCAACAATACATTTGAAGCTTTAAACAATGATCATTCAAAGTCAAACACATTTAGTGCCCTAGTTAAACAGCATGAAGCCAGGGATAGGAAGGTGATAAAGCTAAATAAAGATGCATGCAAAAATATCAATGGGTGGCAAGTTGTAATTTCAAACAGGAATCGAAGAAGAAATGCATTGCAACTAAAAAAGAGGCCAATGATGGAGGAAAATAAAAATCATCAGAAATAGTCTACCCAAATTATCAAACCTATAGAGGAAAAAAAGAAAATGGACAACAACAAGAAGACTTAGGAAAATTACTTAGAGTTTCTAAGAAAAATCAAAAAATCTATATACCACCACATAAAAGGGAGAAGGGTATTTTAGATAATGCAAAGCTACCAACATATAAAAGTGGTATGATAACTCTACCACCAAACAAGGTAAAGGAAACTAATTGCTATAGTTGTTCTGATATATTAATCATTAGTGAGAGGTTCATAGAAGAAAAATGGAAGTAATATTCAGAGCTAGGAGTATATGTTCACTAGAGTGGACCAGACAAGAATTTATCAAAATTGACAAAGAAATGAGAGAAGATCTGCAAACAACAAGTAAGTATTAGTACTTCCTCAAAATCATCAATTTATTCTCATTGCAAAAATATAGAAATTAGAAACAAAATACTTTCTATAGCAAAATGCTATTATAAAGGGCATGTAGTTAAATTTCAAACTTGGATACCTAATTGGACTGATGAAAAAGAGCATATGATACCAGCTTGGTATGAATGTAATAATCTTCCAATAGAAATAAAACATTTATATACATTATTTAGAATAGGTAAATCAATTGGTAAACTTATAGGTATAGACTCAAAGTATGACAAAACTAGTAATGTTAAATTTCTAATAGACAAGGAACCAAATCAAAAAATGATTAGGAGAAAAAAGATTATAACAAATAGATCCATATATGAGATTGAATTTAAGAAATATGAAGGGGAAATTAAAGGCATTATTAAAAAAAATCTAGAAATTGATCATAATATTTCAACCATAGAGGAATCCTTCCAAAATATTAGAATAGAGAAGAGGGAACAGAAGATTAAGGCAATTAATAAGGACAAAAATAAGAAGATAGAAAAATTAGACGAAAGGAAAAACTTTGAGTAGAGCACACAAACAGAAAATATACCTATAGTAAAAAAGAGTAAAGAACAAAGTCAACTGGAATGTTCAAAAGTACTAGAACAGAGAACTGAAGATATACACAAGGAAATGACAATAGTATCAGTGTTGAAAGAATGCAATATTTATCACAAGGAGAATGATAATTTGAAAGAAACAAAAAGAAGCATTATAGAATGGTATAAAAGGACACATGAGATTAAATTATTACAGGCAAACATTGAAGATCGGGCTATGTTAGGAGAATAATTTCATCATGAACATGAGTTAAGACAACAACTTATAGATCAAAGAAAAGAGAAGGAGAATTATAATAATAAGATAGAAATAGGGACCAATATGGACAATAGGATGGTAAATAGATTAAATATCAAGTATTTTGAGGAAGACACTAGTCACATACATTGGGATTGTGAAGATATGATTATTAATAAGGATATGAACCAACAAGCGAACTTAGCAAACGTAAACATAGAAGAAGAAAGTTTAAAGCCAATAGAGTATACAAAAGATCAGGAAGAAGAATATATAATTCTAGTAGCAGATTCAAAACAGTTGAGTAAGATAACAATTAGAAAAAAAGTCAAAAAAGAAAAGTTATAAATTTTGGCAAAAACCAATAGATGGGAAAGATATCTTTGGAAGTAAATCTATAGAGGTGAAGGATAAAATAGAGGACCATAGTATCCCTCTAGAAGTTGAAGCTTTCAAAAAGGATTCTAAAATGTATAATCAGGAAGATTCTATCATAGAGACTAAACTTATTGAAGTGTCATAGAACTAGGAGGAATTTGGGGTACTAAAAGAGACCCTAAATATATCAAAAAGGGAAAATTTAGAAAAGGATATAGATATAGATGTAGAAGAAAATGAAATAACATAATAGATATTATAAGATTTAATAAATGAGGAAGAAGATAAAGAAGGAACTACAAAAGAAAGAAAAACCATATAAGTATAGATAAATTGGGTATTTCAATCAACCAGCAAGGATTTAGAACTCAAAAGTGTGTTAAATCAAAATTAAAAAGAGGAAGAAAATCACTTATGGAATTAAGAGAAGCAGATGGTCAAGCCAAGGAACAAAAAAAGATATTTGAGGTTCTTAACCCTAGGAAGGGGAAGTGTCTTCCTAAAGAGAAATGAGGATCATAACATGGAATACTAGGGGCCTAAATCCTCCCACTAAATAAAGAGTCTTAAAATGTAACCTAACACTCTTTGAATCAAATATAATTATAATACAAGAAACTAAGCTTAATAAAGAAGAAGGGGAAAAACTATGAAAAGGACTAGGTAGATGGAATGTAGAAATGAAGGAATCAAATGGAACATTAGGTGGAATGGGAATCATTTGGAATACTAGTACAAAAAACATTAAAATTATAATATCAAATAGCAACTAGATGGGGAGTACAGTTTCAAGTAATAAGCACAATCTACAATTCATTCTAATTAATGTTTATGGTCCAATATAAACTTTAGACAAATAGAAAGTTTGGGATAATATATTTACCTTTATGGAGTTATATCCTAAGACAAACATGACCATAGGTGGTGACTTCAATGCCATACTTGACCTCAAAGAAAAATTTGGAGGTTCTCATATTTTAACAAGAAACATAGTAGAATTTAGAGAATGGGTCAAAGTTAATAAATTGATAGAAATACCAACTAGAAATAGAGTATTCACATGGAATAATAAAAGAAAATATTTCAGTTCTATTGTAAAAAAATTGGACAAATTCTTTTTCAAAGGAGAACTAGTAGAATTGTATTTCACAATCACAACCTCCAGTCAGCCTATTGTAGGATCAGATCATTATCCTATCAAAATTGAGTTAAGAGAACCTATAAAACCTAATAGGAATCCTTTCAAATGTGAAAAGATGTGGTTCTTAGATAAAACATTCATGGAGAACATTAAAAAATGGCAGGATGAAGGCAGGTTTATAGGATCAAAGATGTATTTTTTTGTATCAAAACTTAAAATGCTCAAAGAAAACATACAAATATGGAATAAAACACATTTCAATAATATATTCCAAGTCAAACTAAATAATGAAGAAGATCTTAAAAATTAAATAATGAAATCATTAAAAATGGTATGGACAATGAAAAATTCATTAAAGAAAAAGAACTATTAGTCATACAAGAAGACATTTTAGCTAAAAGAAGAAGTCTCTTGGAGACAAAATTCGAGAGAGAAATGGTTAGTAGAAGGAGACAAAAATACAAAATTCTTTCACAACAGTAAAATACACAATGGAGCTCTTAAAACTATTACTCAAATTAAAAATAATAATGGTAGTATTATTGATAATCCAGCAGAAATTGCTCAAATCTTTGTCACATACTATGAGAATCTATTAAACAATTATGACTCATCCAATTTAATCAAACAAAAAATAATGCTTAACAATATACCTAAATTTATTATAGAATTTGAAACATGGAGCACATTAAACCTTTTACAAAAGAAGAAATCAAATTAACCCTTTGAAGTTTAGCTCAAATAAATCTCTAAGGCCTGATGGTTTCCAAGCTTTTTTCTTTCAAAAATACTCAAAAATTTTAGGGGAAGAATTATGGAAAGCAATAGAGGTAGCTAGAAATGGGGAATCAATCTTAACTAAAATTAATTATACATTTTTAGCATTAATACCAAAAAAAGTTGCAGTAGAGTCACCCTTAGATTTTTGACCCATAGCACTATGTAATAAAATATATAAAATTTATTCTAAAGCAATAGTAAATAGGATTAAAACTTTTCTTCCAAAAATTATCTTAGAAGAACAAACTGGGTTTGTGCTTGGTAGATCAATACTCGATGGAATATCCATCATTCAGGAAACTATACATTCAGCAGTTAAAAATAAAGAAGTCTATATGTTTGTGAAGTTAGATATACAAAAAGCATATGATGCAGTAGATTGGAGGTTTTTATGTAAATGCCTAGAAAAGTTTAGATTTTCCAAATAATGGAAAAATATAATTTTTAACTATATATCTACTCCAAAATCTCACTACTTATTAATGGTACTCTTGAAGGTTTCTTCAAGATTTCAAGGGGTGTCTAAGAAGGAGACCCTATGTCACCTTTTATTTTTATAATTACGGTAGAAGCATTTGGTAGAGCTATTCAAAAGGTACAAGGTGTAGGATTAATTAAAGGAATTACTATCACTAAGAATGTTCCAAACATTACCCATCAGCAGTTTGTTGATTATACCATTCTTCTAGGAAGTAGTACGAAGGAAGAAATTAAAGCTTTTAAACAATTTATATTAGATTATTTAGCAATATCTGGACAAAAGGTTAATGAAGAAAAATCAGAAATTTTATTTTTAAACACACCAAGGAACATGGAGGAATATATATGCAATTATATGGGGTACAAAAAGAGTAACTTTCCATGCAAATATTTAGGGATATACTTAGAAAAAGGAGTTAGGAGTAAAAAAGGTTGGGATAATATCTTAGAAAGAGTAGAAAAATAAACAGAATCATGGAAAGGAAAATGGTTAGCTAAAGTTGGGAGTGTAACAAAAATTAAATCTGTTCTGTTAGATATTCCTACTTATCCTCTATCTTGCCTTCTGCTACTGAATAATGTTAATAAAAAATTGGAAGGAAAACTTAGAAATATTTTTTGGAGTGGAACAAAAGAGAAAAAGAAACAAGCACTAATAAAATGGGATAAGATATGTCATTCGAAGAATAGAGGATTGGGCATAAAAAATCTCAGTTGGCAAAATGAGGCATTAGGAGCAAAGCTAGTATGGTGTTTATAAAAGGAAAAAGATAAAAATAAATGGGCAAAAATACTTTATGATAAATATCTTAATCCATTAGATCCTTCCTCTCTCTTTAGAATAAAAAATCCACCAAGTTGTTCAGAAAATTGGAATTTTATGATGAAGTGTAGGCCTCTGGTCAACCAATATCTTTCTTGGGATTCAAGTAGAGGTGATAAGACATTATTCTAGGATGATTCATGGGATGGTCAACCTCAAATTATTAATTCTAGAATATCCAGAAATAACATCAATGTCATTACTAATATTTGGGGACCCAAGGTGTTAGATGCCAAAACACTTATCAAGATTGATGACACTAAGACTTGGGTATAGAAATCTTTGGGTAATATTAATATTCCAAGTATAGATAAAACTATCCTTGAAAATATCCTTAAGGATAGATTTTTGAATCACAATAATTGAGCAGATAAACTCATCTGGGGAGCATCTAATGATGGAATATAAAAAGTTAAGATAGGATATGATCTTATAATTAACTCACAAAGATGGGATAATATTGATATACCCTTGGATCTATGCTAGGATTCAACATGCCTACCTAAGGCTAGTATTTTTCTTAGGGTGCCAATTTGGAATTGGATTCTTACAGTTGATGGATTCTCTAAAATGGGATTTGAAGGACAATCTAGATGTAGTCTGTGCAAAAATGAATTTGAAAATATGGAGCATATTTTGTCTAAGTGCCCCTTCACACAAGATTGTTTGTATTGGGTTAAGAATAAAATTAATTAGACATCTCCTATACCTCAAGATATCAAGGGATTTCTTAGGGGTTGGCCAGTTAAGAATAGGATTAGTATATATGAGAAATTATGGAATATTACACCTCCAATCATTATGTGAGAA